>CAUIJW010000117.1:0-1200000 GCA_960531205.1 Andrena bicolor | reverse complement strand
TCCAGAGATCCCGTTGGCCAAATACTTTTTTCCAAGCAACATTTTGTTTGTTCATTGTTTTTTAGTAGATAATAAACGAGTCTTAATTATTTTTGGTGTATTTACTTCATATTAGACCAATTTAAAGTTACCATGAGTGTTATATTTATACCGCATTGTTTAGGTACAAAAAATTGTGGTGTTTCTCGTTGACTTCGTACCATTGCGTTTGGTCGAAAACTTATTGCCAGGGGTTGTAGACTGGCTGCCTCGTGTTCCGTGAGTCGAATAAAGGTGAGGTAAACAAAAGGATGATCGCGATCCTCAGTGCCGAAGCCGTCCGCGAATTCTGATGGTGCCCCAAGCGGGGCGCCTTAAAAGAGACCTACCAGCAGAGCAGGGTTTTTCCTTCAACAAAATGACCATTCGTTTCTAAATTTTGCCAATAATTCAACCAAATTAAAAATTTCTTTAAAAATTCACATCTAAAATCATTAAAACTAGGCTGAAATTGGCTTACAGAATTCATTTCTTTTAATATTACCTTTCAAACTACTTGTGTTACTCACAATATCCCACCAATTCCGAATTATTTCTAAAAAATGTGCAATTTCACTGTAATTAAAATCTTTCATAGATGCTATTGTCGAATGATGAAAAATATTGTCGACATGGTAAACCTTCTGTCGTTCGAGATTGCTGAGATATAATGATTTGTAATTTAGTTTATAAGCTTTTTTAACAAGCAAATGTTTTTCAGAATCATACACAGTAGGTAAATAATGATTAAATTTAGCTATTCTTACTTCATTCGTGTAAAAATCAGGGAGTCGAGACCGAAGCAGAAACCGAAATTCAGATCGGTCACATATCGGTGAAGTAACTAGTAAGCGGAACGAAAGAGGAGAGAAATTCTGACCGTAATAACGAGAGGTTGCAAAAGGGAACCGAAGCTCCTGACCAATTGCACTTCGGTCGGGAATCGGGGACCGCGTTCTGAGACGAACGGGGATCGGTCGGTCGATCGGTCGCCACTTAATGTATGGAGCGGTCCGCTGACTGGTTAGGACTCCGGGTCGGTCTTGTTCGGGTGGGTTCGGTTCAGTTCGACCTAGCGGAATAGGCCGGGAAGGTATGTACAGGGTCATCCGTTAAAACTGCAACCTCCGCGTGCGCGGACAGACAAAAATGGCAACACCGCCTCACGGACGCATACCACTACAACCATGCACCGGCCCAGCGTTCGGAGGGTTTCCAGCGACCGCTGGACAACGGTAAAGCTCGAGGTTTGAAAATTTTAGGATGGGCTCTTTCAAATTAACATCACAAGGAGGTGTTTGAAATTTCGCGGCCGGGGTTGAAGAATTTGGGGACATTTTCGTATAACTTTTGAACTATAAAAGATATTGGAATGCAATTTGCGCTGAAAAATGAGGAAAAATTATTCCCTCTTAATGATGGATAATTTAAAATATTTTAATTTTACTTAATTTTTCATTTGTCAATTTTTTAACCATAATTGTTGTGAAAAGCTTTTGCAAACTTTTTATTTAATACTGTATTTAATGCTCTTTTTAAAAGTCACAATGTTGATAAACAATAGCCTAGTTGTTTCCGTGTCATTACTTTCATAAATTAAGAAATTAAATTTTTATTCAATTATATGTTAGTTCTGCACAAACCCCAGAATCTATTGTTCTGATTTCTTTTTTATAATTTTATCTTTATATGGAGTAAGAAGTAACTAATGGGACGACGTGGCGAAAAATCTCTCCGTACAATGATATAGCGCCGCGGTCAACCCTGTCGTAGCTAAAATTTTTGAAATTAAGACTGGTACGAGACCAGTTGACATTGTTTTCAAACCTCATTGCAGTAATCCGGGGTGCGACTAGTAAACCGATCATAAAAGCGGAGCGCGCGGCTCGTTTACCTGGGCCGGTTAATTTGCAAGAGACCATCCTAAAATTTTCGAAGCTCGGGCATCACTACTACCCAGCGGTCACTGGTAACCCTCCGAACGCTGGGCCGGTGCATGGTTGTAGTGGAATGCGTCCGTGAGGCGGTGTTGCCATTTTCGACTGTTCGCGCGCGCGTAGGTTGCAGTTTTAACGGATGACCCTGTATGCTGTCCCTATCGGTCTCATTGTTTGTCTCTCTCGTGACGGGATTTGTGAAAGCAGACTGTTGCAGTTATTTGTTAATACCCTGACACTGTCGGTCCCAAAGTGCGCCGATCTACCGAGGCATTGTTGTATTTGAAACACTACATTAAGAAGATGCTTGTCATCTCCCATCGAATTTAATAGAAGTAGTTAATATACTAATATAGTTAATATATATTTTACTTTTCATGTGGTCATTTCAAAAAGGGGGGGGGGCGGAACGTATAAAAGTACATAACTAAACACACACACACACACGAGCTATTCCACGTCAAAACGGATAGAGGGAAAATTTAGTTTCACCGATTCTCTTCAAAATTACAGCATTTGTTAGTTTTAATAACCTTGCAGAAACAAAGTATACTGAATTTTAAAGGCCTATGTCAAATAGTTTTCGAAATATTTAAAGTTAAAGTCTTAAAAATTGGAACAAAATCAGCATGCGCATTTAAATGCGCATTTTAAAATTTTTGTGTGACAAAATATACAGTTTTAATCAAGTTATAGAGCTGTCACGTCCTGGGTGGAGGTCTTTGGGGACGATGACTATATGAGGTAGGAAATCAGGCGAGAATGTGGAATCCTGCACACTGAGGGTTGGTGGAAGTTTAGGCGAGAATGCGAAATCCTACACACTGGGGTTGGGGAAGTCAGGCGAGGATCTTAAATCCTGCACGCTAATCGACCAGGGAAGGTTTAAAAGGTAAACGCGCGCCAGGGGGACACCCGTTAGAGCACTTGTGGTTTTTACTTTAGTTTGATAATTGGATTTACTGCTGCATTGGCATAAGAAGCCGCCCGTGATATTCCGCGAAATTTGTCTAGACGTTGGTCGTGCGAGAGCTATGTGAAAGTAAGCCCGGTAAATATTATAAGAACTCCGGTGTTCGCGAAGCCAGATCAGCTGTTGCAGCGGTTTGTTTTGGATGGGAATCTTCGTGCCGAAGATTTGACACAATAACTCGAAGCGTGATTTAAAATAGAACTGTTTTATTCAGTTTGTAACACGAAATAAGCCATGCACTATTATTGTGCTGGTGATTTGGTTTATAATAATGCGTTGGACGTTTAGCATTAGCACAAGACAGTTATAGAAATGGTTATTTATAAAGATATATATGAATGAGTATGAAATACATGAATATTAATAGTGGTAAAGATATAAGACAATAAGCATGAAATAATAGACCATTGCAATAAGCGAGGAATAGTAGTATAAAACAATAAGAGTTAGCAATGATAGTAATATAAATCAATAAGCAATAAGCATGAAATAGCAATATAAATGGGTAAGCGTTAGCAATATTAAATGAGGAATAAATGTAGATGATATACCGTGTAACAATGGTTAATAGTAATTGCTTACGGTAAATGTCGAAGAGTAGTTTGTTGAACACTGATTCTAATGACAGTTTATACGTGTGTACTTTCGCGGGAGATGTTTCCGTAGAAAGAGGACCTCTGTCTCTCGGGCCCTTGTATTTATATGATTTTACAGGATTGTCAGGTATGAAGGGTACGCGCGGTATGGACCTTGGCCTACTTACGAAATATGCGTCGCAATAAGTCTTTCGGGGTTTTTATAGGATATGCGTCTATAATTAGTTTTTGACTCATGCATGAAATATGCGTAGCAACAAGACTTCCGGGGTCTTATTTAGGATTCTGATAAGGGGATACCCAACCTATTGGATGGATTTTAGGAGGTTTGATTGGAAAGGGGTCAGTGTGGCTTTGACTTCTTTGGTCATAGAGAGGGGGTGAGACGTGGTCTCGAGATAAGGAGTTTTTTGGACGAGGGACTTGTTTAAGTTTAAATATAAGGGAGGAGATCGTGCCTCCCTAGGCGGTAAATTTATTAGAGTATTTGTGTTTGTGGTGACTTGGGGTCAACCGGGACTCTCGCGCACGTGGGTATGGCGATCGTAATATACTTTGCACCGTAGTTCTCTACCTAATTTTGAAAGATAACCATAGTATGTTTCGTTTTCAATGTCTTTAAGAACCGGTTTCCGGCTGGGTATCCGAGCTAATTTCCCGAATAATAATAATTCATGCGAAGTGTATTCAGTGCCCTTGTGGACACCGATATTATACGAGAACGCGGCCAAGTTAATCCACTCGTCCCAGTCAGTGTATCTACTGATAAACATTTTTAAATATTCGGTCAAAACGAGATGCAATCTCTCTAAAGAGCCGTTAGACGGTGGATGAAAGGCTGTGGTTCGGAATTGTTGGATTTTACATTTCCGCGCTACTGCTTGCGTGAAACCGCCAGTGAAATTTGCTGCTTGGCATTTGAGGATGGTTCTAGGAGCTCCAAAGTCACAAATGAATCTTTAAAATGTGCATAGGTTGAGGAGCACGCACACAAAATATTTTATGAATAAACCCTGTATGGGTAATATATAAGTGTTGTCTGCTTTTGTTGTAGGTAGTCGTTCACGTATGTTTTCTGGGGAGGATGGTAGTGGAATTTCTACAGGTGATATTTTTCGGCGCATCTTTCTGTGCAGTTGAATCCTTTTGGGTTCTCTTCCTAGGTGAGCGCTGGATGTGGGTATTGCAGGGTCGAAGGGGTTGCTGCCACTCGTTGGCGCATGGATCGGCGATTTTGAGAACCGAGGCCTGTTGGGACCGCTTGGTCTACGTTTGGGCCAGTCCTCCAAGTCGTAGTCAGATTTTTCGCGTGGTCGTTTGGAGCATGCCTTCACTGCAGGGGAAGTATGGGATAAGGCGTCTATAGTGACGTGGAATTTCAGTTCAAAATTCGGGCATTGCAGGATGATTTCCTTCTGTAATACTGGTTTGAAGTAGTCGAAAGCTGTTTGCTGGGACAGTCCCCAGTCAAATGGTGTGCCCTTCTTCAATAATGAGGTCAATGGGCGAGCATTTTAGAAAATTCTGGAATAAACCCTCTGTAATATCCGGTCAGACCAAGGAATTCTTTAATTCGTTTTGGTGTACGAGGTGGAGCTTCAGCGACGTTATTGCTCTTCCCGGGATTCGGGGGTTCTTTGGAGATTGACTTGAGTGGTTGTCCTGCCTTTGGAGGGATTTCTTCAGTTTTTTCCATTATTTTTGGTTCCAACGTAGCCGCAAGAGACTCTTGGGATTTTAGGGGAAGGGTTGATTTGGCGTATAGCGCAGGGGATAAGAGTGAGTACACCGTCGCGGATGCCTCGAGATGATGGATCGACGGATCCAGGGCTAAGAGGGACTTGTTTTTTATTAGGTCCGGGATGGGAGTGATACCTGTCGGCGTCGTAGTCTTTTTTGGTCGTACTGGTTTGTGTTCTGGAATTATTCTGTCGAAATTTTCTAATTCGATGGCGGGCATGGTAAGTGGAGTGTCAATCTCGCTGGAGTTTATAATTTTCAGTTGGTCCTTTAGGTCCGGATTAGCTGTATGTACGAAGAAGGAGGATTTTGACCTCGCCGGTAACACGACTGGATGGTTGTTTACGAATGGGATGGAAATCGCATTGACGTCCAACCGTTTCGTGGAGTAGTTTATTGTTACATTTTTCTCCATTAGGAATTGTGACCCTAGTATTCCTTGAATTTTGATTGGGAAGTCATCTTCAACTACGTTGAACGTGACATCATCGCCCAAAAGGGTTACCTTTATTGTTCCAAGGGTGGAGGTAGGGTCTGGAGAGATGCCTTGTAGTAGCACTCGCTGCATCGGATCTATGTCCTGAAGTTTTAGTACGTTTACCTCAGTACCGGTGTCGATAATTAATTCGATTATTTTCCCGAAGTCTGGTGAGTGCATTATCACAGACGGGGTTTCGTTAACTGAATTTATTTGGATGGTACCGATTTTTACGGTATCCCTGGTGTCTTGGGTTGAATCGTAAGTGAATCGCTCCTGCTTGGCCCACTCCACGAAACGCATTCATCGGTGCTCGGAGGAGTAATTTCCGCCTCCGTTTCCCGCAAGGTCCTAGGGTGACATGTCACATGTTCGGGCTTCTTGCAATATCCGCAGATTTGTGACTCTGTAGGTTTCGGAGGAGGAGGAGGTCGGTTTTTGTCCCAATAGGGGACCTGGGGTTTGGATACTTGGTACCCGTATTCCGCAGCGCGGTTTAGAGGGTGTCTTTCGGAAAGTTGGGAGGCTGAACCTTGATTGTTCCAACAGGACCGTGCGTCGCACAGTGGGACGGATCGATAAGTAGGCATTCACTTCATTTTTTACATTTTTCATCATTTAGTGATTATAATCTAAGATTACAGGTAATATATTGTATAGTAAATACAATAATCACTTTTTTCTCGTCGTTCTTTTTAATAATGGGACTCTTGATGTTGATTTTCATATATTTATATGGATCGGAGCTTATTAATAAATTAGTTAGATCATCTTGATTTGTCATTTTTCGGTTGCTTTTTTTTTGCGTATAATTCGCAGCAGTTTTTGAAATCTTTATTTCGGGGTTTCTGGACGTCCTCTATTAAATATACTAAAAAAAAATTTACATTTCCCTTTCTAGAAAAGGAGCAGCTTTTTACATTGGAATAGTTTTAGTTAGTCTTTTTCTTGTAATGAAAAATATAAATCCATATATTCTATTGTCAAATTAAGATTTCTTGTTACAATTTTCGTATTTTTCTAAATTAAAACAATTGTTCGTATTTGTTCGTAAATTCAAGCATACCTCTTAATTCAGGATAGACTTTAATTTCACAAAATTCAATTTTTATATCCGTCCGCTTCCGACCCTTTGAAAAATTGATATTTTTTTGCACAAAAGCAGGTGCAAGTCTGGAAAAATGTACTATTTTGCTTCAATTTATTATTTTCAATAATAATGGTGCAAAATGAATGTTTTTAACTTCAAAATAGTATAATTGAGTAATTTTCAGATATAAGTAATATATGTTGGAAGTGAAGCACACAGAGGTGTAACGTGCAAAAGTATGAATGAAATGCTAGATAAATAAGAGTGAATCATGTAATCAGAGAGTGATTGGAATCGACTTTTGGGGAAACAAATAAGAAGCAAGCAAGCAAGTTCTAATAATGACCCATGACAATCCGCTCCTGAATATATAAAGCAGAAAGTTTATATATTTGTGTGTTTGTCTATCGCCTAAAAATTTTCCAGCGGTAAACTCTGGGGTCACGAAATGTACCCCAGCTCATTATACCTGGCTAATCCAGATGAATGTGTTTATTTTCACAAAAATAAAAAAAATAAATTTATAAAATTATTATCTAAATTCTGTAATCTAAAGCTAGTAATCGCGAAATGATGAAAAATGAAGTAAATGCCTACTTAAGTGTCGATCCGTCCCACTGTGCACCGTCCGCCGTCACCATGGCGCGAAGTCGCCGCCGAGTCAAAATAACTAATCCGATCGCTTCTCGCGTGAATACAATTGCTGTCTTTTGTTTTTGCACGTTGTGTCTGAGTTTCCTTGTCTACGGAACTGTCACGGTCTCCTTTTTAGCGTCGCGAGGTTTCCTTGACAACAAGTCACGCAGCTCGAAAGAAAGGTTTGAAGGGGAAGCAGGCGCGTGAGGAGCCCCTACGCTGGACAGCGCTGCACTAGAGGGTACTGATCAATTTGACGAAAACTTGCGTGGTAAACAATGTACAACATATGTCAAAGTCAACGTCATTGGGGCTGGGTCCCCTTTTGTCAATATTTACCATTTTTCTATAGCTATCTCACAATTTTGAAAATTATTGGACGAATTATATATCGTAGGACATACGGAAGGTCAAGATCATTCTAAAGACACCTCATTTGTCCAAATTGGTGTATCCATACAGGCTCTAGAGCGTAACATCTGGACATACAAATATAGCCTAATAAACACAATACCCTCCTTTGCGTGCAGCAGTCGGGTAAAACGGCCCCAAATTCTTCAATCCGGGCTACTAAAGTGGCAGCGTGGTCTAATACCTTCCGCAGCTGGACTGTCGCAATGGTAGATATTTCCACTCGGGTGGGTTCGGTGCGATCGCACTCTTAAAATGGGTACCGTTTTCTTCCCTGTCTGTTATGTCAAAATTAATATCCTGTTGCGAAAGCCAAAAGCACCCTGTGCTCTCTACTGGCATCTAAAAGACCGTACACTTTCGTCATCAACTCATAGATTGCGGAACTTTTGGCTGTGGTTGTAGTGGAATGCGTGTGTGAGGCGCTGCTGCCATTTACCTGTTCGCGCGATCGCGGGTTGCAAGATAAAATGCTGACCCTGTATAACCGCTGCGCGGGTTTAGTTTTCGAGATATTCAGGAAAAACTCTGATCGGTAGTTGGTTCGGGCCAGCTTCGTGTAGGTGGCGCTCGCAAGATGGGGGGGGGGGGGAATTGATGGGGCGCCAAAAAATGTGTTTAAGAAATTTATGGTCACGGGGATTTGAACTAGTAACTCGTGGATGGTGCGCATCTGCAACACCTTTACTACATAATTATCCATTACTTTCTGGTACAATGTGGCTTTTTTATTTACAGTGCACTTCTGTTCATCATAGTAGCTTCAGAAAATGCACAAAGCAATTATTACTCGTCTTTCAATAAGAATCAAACCTTCGAGACTTATGATAATGGCTTGGACAGCATAGAAAGTGATGACTTAGAATCATCTAGTGTAGCAATTGTTAAACTACAGGATCCAAGAAAGTTACAAACTAACTACAAAGATCATTATTATCAAGTAAGAATCCGAAATGAAACATACCATGTTATAAATGATACTATACATAATTTTTTTTAGATTAATTGAACTGATCTATGTGTATTATGTAAAATTCATTTTGTATTTCTATAAGACTGCGCTATTCATCTTATTAAAAATGTAGGATAGATTTCCTGGAGAACCTATAAACTTTGAAACTGTAATAAACGGTGAAGCGAGAAGTGAAGGGAATCCTTATAAAGATCCACATATTGTGGCTGAGAGTCTTACTCAACAACCTAATTTGTCTCAAGGGTAAGTTATTATTATAGATCAATACAAAACATAAAAATGTCATTGGATCGGATTACATGTTACATGTTTAAATAATGAAATACCTTTTTTTTATCATGTTGGTACTGTTGATAGGCTTTAAACTTAACTTGATATATGAGAATTCAAAACGATGTCGGTCCGATTTGAAAGGGTATTTCATCCCTTTAAACCATTTGTTAGCAAAAAGAACAAAATACGTGTGTAATATTTTTTAATGTTCTACTAATTTGTGTGGGTTTAAATGAAAAATTACATTCCCTGGATGTTCTCTTGTCATATTTGGACGAAATTTTTGTCAGTAAAAATAGAAATTACGCAACGGTATCTTTAGGAAATTGGATATAGTATATAGGTTATATTTTCTGTCACCTCGAGGGCAGAAAATCCGCTCCTCAACGTGACAGAAAATATAACCTATAAGCTGTACCCAATTTTCTAAAGATACCCTTGCGGCGTAATAATAATGTTTCGGAAAGATGATAACATGTTCACAAGTGTAGCGTAAAAGAACGAAACAGCCGCTAACCATTTATTGTTATATAGCATACACATAGGTTATATTTTCTGTCACTTCGATGAAGGACCACATAATCATTACGCGTTGGATTCAACATCAAACACAATTTTATATATGTTTGTTCGTAACTGCTTTCTGCATAGGATATGTATTTCATATTCTGTTTCAGTGCTTTGCTAATTAAAAAATGTCTATCCTAACAAACTTCATTTTCTGGGGACATGCCCTTGTGTATTTTTCCTTTTCACTTATAATTCCTTACTGCCAACGTAGAATATTGTAGCATAAGCACATTTCAAGTAAATGTACAATGAATTTTCTACGTTTGCAGTACCACCAGACTTTCTGTTTAAATATTTATAAGTACAACGCAACAGCTGAGAATTTCTTTCCACATTCAAAATAGAATATGGAAATAGCAAACAGCTCCTTCTCGCGTGCACAACCAGCCGCGTATCTATGGGTATTACCATTTCTGTGCAGAAAAAATCTGCTGTAATACCGACCGGCCCCGGCGGCCAAACCACGTAACGTATCTACCCCCTTAATTAATCTTTGATGAAAGCTCTTAATATCTTCCGAATGTGTTTGTTTGCAATTATTTAAATCCTCCATGATTTCACAATAATGTTTTCTGTCTTGATACAGAATTTTTAATCGTTCCTTTAATTCACTCCTATTATTGAATTTGTGAAATGCTAACTGTTCTTTTGCATGACTCGATATTCTTGATAATATAAAATATAGTAAAGGAATTTTTTGTCTCATTGATGCGAGTTCATCGGCATTATTGCAATTCCCGATGATTTGGTCGAGCTCATATCTATTGCCAGTAAATTCTTTAGGAATTAGATCACACAGGAATTTTATATCAAATTCTAAGGGAGTTGGATTATTGAGAGTTTCAGATTCTAAAAGTGTAGGATTAGTGAGAGTAGTTGATTGATCGGGTGTCCGTGAGAACCATGATGATGGGATATTGAGTACTTCAAACAATTACCACGCAACAAAATTCGAAATTGTACTACACAAACCTCTATCAGTGAAGAAGTCCTTGGGCGTGCCAATAGTTGACTTCCTCTGCTGTAGTGGATATCTGGATCCGCAGACTTCCGGGGTTGTCACGCTTATTTTCCGTCACAAAGGATAAAAATCCACAGGCGAAGGACACTTTAAATAAAGTTTTAATATTCGTTCACCGTTGACAGGTCCTACCGACTGCGCCAAATTTTGTGTCGTGATCCCCGCCAAATAACGATCTTTCGAATTTGCTTAAATACGTTTTATTTTAAAGTAAATCAATGTATAGTGTAACATTAAGCCGGATCCAGACTTGAATGAGTATACGTTGAGCAAGGCCGAACGCGCACGAATATTCTGATGTGGACGGGTGAAACGGTAGCCAGGGCCGCATGCTTCTCCGTTAGGAAGGGTGAGCGTGAACGCGCATGCTAGTGTGGACGTGTCATTCGTGGTGACTCGACGCATGCGGCCCCACTCGCGAATGCCGACGAAGGCACATGGCCTGAGCCGACCGTTGTCGGTTTTCTTCCACACATCAAAGGAAGTTTCGAGCGTATTGCGCTCAGCGTGGTTGATAGAAGCATATGCAATACTTTTCTCAAATCCTCGATGTCCCGGATTTTCATGATATTGAAATATTGAATTGGACTTCATATGAAATTAGGGAGGGCTAAGTACTCATTTTTATAGTTTCGAAATTGTTTAAAAAATACAAATCTTCGAAGTTCCCTGGTCTCGGTGATTTTTATGAAACCCGCCTTCAGAAATGAATTTTAATGACCTAAATTATTGAAGGTATGATCTTGCGGTTGTTTTTTTAATCGTAAAGGATGGATCTATGTGAATTCATTTAATCCATTACTAATATAGTTATACACAGTTGATGAAAAATAAGAAAATTATATTTTTAACAATATAATGCATTTAACATATGATAGACTTTAAAGCTCCATTTTAATGAATAATTTGTCTTTCTTTTCTTCACTACATCCTGTATTGTTCTCAATTCATACAACCTGACCGACTCGCTGTTGTATTAAAAAATCACACGAGATTACTCGCGGGGAACGGCAATATGCTTCGTGGAGGGACGCAGGAAGAAAAGGGGTAGTCAACTGACGGCACGTGGTTCCGCCTACGTCGTCTTTCCTTCAAATTGGAGACGGATCCCTTATCTCTCGAGTATATACACGCACTCGAACTTCAAAACAAAAGCACGCGTCGACGTATTCAGTGCGAGAGATGGTAGGCTTGAAGTCCGATTGGTCCCAAACTAACCAATCGGGCCTGCTTATATGTCGTGTCTAAACACGCACTCGAATTTCAAAACAAAAGCACGCGTTGACGTATTCCGTGCGAGAGAAGGTGGGCTTGAAGTCCGATTGGTCTTAACCTAACCAATCTGCTCTGCATCCGTTCCAAAAGGCTACTCTCTTGAAGAGGGCCTCTTCACAGCAATATCTCCTCCCCGAGGCCCACCTTTTCTCGCATGGAATACGTCGACGCGTGCTTCTGTTTTGAAATTAGAACGCGTGTTTATACTCGAGAGATAAGGGATCCGTGTTTAATTTGACGGAAGGACGACGCAAGCGGAACCACGCGTCGTCATCGGACTACCCCTTTTCTTCCTGCGTCTCTCCACGAGGCGTATGGATTGTGAGTAATACTTTCTAATTGCTATATTGGTGTCATCTTTCTCTCGTGCGTCGGGACAAAAGCGGGCTCACAGCCAAGCGAGAATTCGTTGTTATTGCCAACCTCACTGAAACTGGAATAGCGTCCCTGAATCGAGTATCTTTCTTGAACACCGATCATCTGAATCAGCACTTCAAAATCCTCACTTGACATTTGTACAAAATTTTGAAACTGTCCCGTGCTAATTTCCACTTTAATTGATTCAGAATATTGTGCCCCTCTTCTTTTCTGTTATATAAAGTTCTGTAATCCACCATCGTCCCTCTACTTTTTTCTTAGTTCGCTTTTCTTTTAATAGTTTGTACGTTAAAAGAAACGCTGCGCTCGCAATAAGGAGATGTTTCTTCGATGCCATCTTTGCGACTGCGGTAGCTAAGCACAGAAGTTGGTGACGAAAGACACAGGGCACTTTCGACCCCTCCGCATGCGGCATTCGTGCGCGTTCGGCCTTGCTCAGCGTATACGCATTCAAGTCTGGATCCGGCTTTAGGGAGATGCTTTCGCTTGTGCGTCGGAATACGAAGTGACCTGACTCTGTCGCTGAACGTTAGGGATGGTGTTGACTGTAGGGGTGTGGGAAAACCCGAGGTTCTTAAGGACCTTGACAAAAATCGGCCGTACCTCGGTACGTCGCGTAGACTCGAAAAATAATGTGGTGAAAGTTCCAACCTATCCTAAGCTCTTAAGATATACTGGGTGACGAAAAATACATGATGGGGTATCTAACACAACAAACAATCCTTTACTTTTTCCTGCAGTCAGCATTTGTAAGTTTATTTGTTCTTTGCACTTTTTACTTATATTCCCTTTGGGTAAATAATCAGCAACAGTTTTTTCGGAGCTAGGACATTTGATTTCTAAAACGATCCAATACCATCTATCGAAGCTCCAAGCACAGGTATTGACGGCTTTAGAATAATGCCACTTTTTCTAATTTGTAATTTAAAAATTTTCTCGATTTCCGCAATAACTGCATCTTCTAATTTTCTTCCGCGTTCCATATGCTTTGGCAACTCCAATGATACGATGGACTAAATTGCCATCTACTGTCTGGCACCGACTACAGTATTGTCTCATTGTGGACTCGGTTTGGTGTACACGATGTGGGTTTTTCGCTATCCCCACCACTTCTGTCTCACTCTTGTCCGGCGAAGGCGAGAGCGAGATGGAACGAGAGCGAGCGAGAGGCACTGGAAGCGAGCAAGGGCGGTACGAGACAAACGACGCGTTGATGTTTTGTCTCGCTCCGTCTTTCGGACGCCGTCACACTGCGTCCTTTGCGTGCGCGACGGGCGTGCGCAATGATCACGAGCCCACGTGTGAGCACGGGAACCGTTTCGCAAAATTTTGACGCAGGCACGATTCCATCTGAGGGTTCGCGCCCGTCGCGCACACTCGCCGCGCACGCAAAGCATTCCATCTCGCTCCACCCTTCGGCCAGAAAGAAGCGAGAAACGAACACTCGAAATTAGGGCTCTGTTCAGGATGTGGGTTCACCGCCGGTCCCGACCAGCGAGCCCACAGCGAGGAAATACTGTACTTTCATATATATTTGAAACAGTAATTCTCCCAAATTTCAATTCATGCCATAACACATTATGACTCTGATCCCGAGTTTTCTTTCTCCTTCCTTACATAGATCCTCGCTCATATTTTCTTCTGTGTGCGTTAGAAAATCATCAGGCGAATCTTTGTTATCAGGAAAACTGAACATCAACTGATGTATCGATAACGACTGGGTCTTTTGTTCTATCAAGTCGAAAGAATACCTTATTAATTGGCAATCTAGTTGTTTTTCTTGCGCATGTTCAAGAACTTCGTCTAAGAATGTGGAGATGTCCATGTCGCATTCACTAGTTAATTTGTCTTTGTTTGCCATCTCTGTCGTGATTATAAAATTTTTGGATGTCCCTACTTCAGACAATTTTGATTTTCTCCAATAACATTCAACTTCAGTTGGAGATGCGGATTCATATCGTCTATTACACCACATTAAAAATGCAATGCCATGTTTACAGCCACCTAAAAGTTAAAAAATTGAATTTACTTGTCAATAATTCATACTTTATATACGCAGAATAGACTTTAAGACTCTGTATTTACTTATATTTATTTTGTAACAGTAACAATTTTTATAAAACACATACTTTACAGAAACTTATTATCTATCCTTTCGATGCTACACAATCAAGACACTCCACATTTTGAATTTTTTCTTCTGTTTCATCAACAGTCAAGAACACTGTGTGTGATGTTGTAATAAGTGATTAGTTATTACTTTATTAACAAATGGTAAGGATTAGTACCGATTGGATTAGGATACGTAAGGGTATGTCGAATGCCCTTCTTACGACTGACCACATGTTCACGAAGATGGCGCTCCTCTGTGCCCACACACTCATACACACACATATACATAAAGTACAAGCACACCAGTACACGCAGGCTTGCAGGCCTATATCATTACACTGTGTAATCCTTCTTTCGCACACGATGTTCAGGACAAATCCTTCGTTTCACAACACATATATTATCTGTTTGTTTAACGCCACAGACAACACACAGACATCCTAAAGACGTATGGTGTCAGACGTTCCAGACGTCTTTAAGACGTCCGTTAACGTCGTTTTCACGTCTTATACAAGTCTTCGGCACGTCTTATGTCACGAATCAAGACGTCTTACAGACATCTTCAAGATGTCTCTTCTCAGACATCTTCAAGATGTCTCTTCTCAGACGTCTTAAAGACGTCTGTATCAGGTCCAGGTTCGGAAAAAAAATTTGACGGCGACGAGAGGAATCGAACCCAGGACTTTCCGTTTACGAAGCAATCGTTATTCGCACCTACCCAACACACTTCCTTATCAACACTTTCAAATTGTAGTTACATATATATTGTATTAATTGTTTATATAAAACGCGCATTACAGCGAAATATTCTACTGAATATTATTATTAAATGTCTCTATTGGACCATGACAATTACGATATAACAATAATTGTGAATAGACGAGGTTCAGCATAAGTGCTGCTCTACAACCTAACCTAATCATCATTCGACCTCTAGACTCATTTAACACTGTCATATAACTGTATTAAAGAAAAATTGACGAATCAAATGTACAATAATTGTGTTACTATATGTTTAATATTCCATGCAAATGGTGCAAAAATTTGCAAATCCTTGCGCCGGTCCTGCCTTAAGGGGGGAGACCACTGTAAATCAATATATTGCTCAGTATAGTTAATGGTGTACATATCGAAGGGTAAGAAAAAAATTTTTGCTGCGTCAAAATTTGGGCTGCGGCAAAAACATGCTAGTCGCGTTGACAGTGCCCAGCCCATATGGTTAATCCGAATTCAAAAACACAATAATATTCAGAAACTAGAAGCCTGCCTCTATTACGTGACGATAAAAAAAATGTCAAAATTGTAAAAAATTCACGTTTTCGGGGTACCCAACAATGCAAGCAAATCAATTTATTGCTTAGTATAGTTAATATGTGCATATTGAAGGGTAAAAAAAATCAAAATTTTCAATCAAACTCATAAATCCGTGTCCTGTATACTCTTCGTCAAAATTTGCGCTGCGACAAAAACATGCTAGTCGCATTGACAGTGCCTAGGCCATATGGTTAATCCGAATTCAAAAATACAATAATATTTAAAAACTAGAAGCCTGCCTCTATTACGTGACGATCAAAAAAAGTCAAAATCGCAAGGAATTACAAAATGGCGGACCAGTGAAAAAAAAATCATGTTTTCGGGGTACAAAGTTAGGGAAATGTTGATAAAAAAATATAAGGAGGTCGTTAATTAAAAAAAACTGATCGTCAAGTAATAGAGACGGGTTTTCCGTACAATAAATGTCCTTGATCATGTTATTTGGACATATAGTTTTCTCTGTAGACTGTCAACGCGGTTGAAAAATGTCATTCTGATGCCGGGTTTACACCAAGCCGAATACGAACAAAAACGCGAACAAAAACATGTTCGTCTGTTTTCGTCGCGTTTACACCGTCGCGAACA
This sequence comes from Andrena bicolor, assembly GCA_960531205.1. Taxonomy (NCBI): domain Eukaryota; kingdom Metazoa; phylum Arthropoda; class Insecta; order Hymenoptera; family Andrenidae; genus Andrena; species Andrena bicolor. The sequence continues at coordinate 1,183,620 of CAUIJW010000117.1, read as the reverse complement.
CGAACAGAATACAGCGTACGAACGTTCTCGAAGACGTTCGCGTCGGTAGGAACGCAGCGGACGAACATTTCTGGCGATACCTGGCGATTCGCATCCCTTTCCATTGTGGGACTACTCGTAAACAGGCGACCCTCTAGAACCATCCCTCGGCAGGTACTCTACCAAAATAGTATGCGTGGTAAGCTCAAATAAAATGTTTATATTTTTCGTTTTAGCGTAATGAGATTATTTCCAACGTATGGATGAGATTTTTCTGATAAAAATGATACCAAACCCGACGCAATTCAGACAAGTTTGAGTTCTGATTATGATATATAAAGGCTTTAAAATATCAATATTTTTTAATACTAGTCAATAACAGATTTGCTTGAAAAAGAAGATAACATTTTTGTTTGGACGTGATTCATATTTAAAGCTGTAGGATTAGGGTAATTCTGGAGCAACGTGAAGGAGATGCGGCCCCTGGTACCCCGTGGCGGGGGCAGTCCTTCGCAGTGCCTCACCCGATTTTTATGGCTTTTTCCGGAAAAAGGTACGAATCCCGGGCCGAACGTAGCGAATTAGGGTCGAGCCCCGGCAGTCGAGGGTGTAATATCCATTACAGCGTATTAAAAAATTATTTTATTCATCGTATCGAAAGGAAAGTGTAATCGATGGTTTCCTTATGTTTTTCTGATGAAAATCATACCAAATGTCGTGTAGATCGGACAACTTTTACATAAGGAATACAAATGGCTTGTGTCAAAGTAGTCCGATTTGCATGATATTTGGTATGATTTTCATTAGAAAAACATAAGGAATCCATTGGCGTCACTTCCTTTTCGATGCCATTAAGAAAAGAATTTCTTAATACGCTGTAATGGATATTTCACCCTCGACTGCGGGGGCTCGACCCCAATTAGCTACGTTGGGCCCAGGATTCGTACCTTTTTCCGGAAAAAGCCATAAAAATCGGGTGAGGCACTGCGAAGGACTGCCCCCGCCACGGGGTACCAGGGGCCGCATCTCCTTCACGTTGCTCCAGAATTACCCTAATCCTACAGCTTTAAATATGAATCACGTCCAAACAAAAATGTTATCTTCTTTTTCAAGCAAATCTGTTATTGACTAGTATTAAAAAATATTGATATTTTAAAGCCTTTATATATCATAATCAGAACTCAAACTTGTCTGAATTGCGTCGGGTTTGGTATCATTTTTATCAGAAAAATCTCATCCATACGTTGGAAATAATCTCATTACGCTAAAACGAAAAATATAAACATTTTATTTGAGCTTACCACGCATACTTTTTCGGTAGAGTACCTACCGAGGGATGGTCCTAGAGGGTCGCCTGTTTACGAGTAGTGCCACAATGGCAAGGGGTAGCAAGGCCCAAGTTTTATGGATTTGGGCATCCGGCGGATTTCACGGCTATTAGTAGGGTCAAATGTTAGCGAACACTGCTATTTCGCGTTTACACCGAGGAAAACAGCGTGTTAGCGAACATATTCTCGAGAACAGTCGAAAACGTTTGTGTTCGCGTTTTTGTTCGTATTCGCCTTGGTGTAAACCCGGCATGAGGAAAACGCGTTCAATGTTCCGCGCGGCTCAGTCACGCGTTTGACCCCGCTTCACAGAAAATACTATATCTCCGTCAATTTTGCGAATTTCTTCATAAAATTTGGAGACAGCATTCTTGAAATGTGCGTCTTTCAGAAAGTGTAAAAAAGAAAAAATCGATTTTTCAGATTTTTTACAGTGGTCTCCCCCCTTAAGATTGCTTTTTACGGACGTCATTTGGATGGCTTTTTACCGACGTCTTTATGATGTCTTTTGACAGACATCTTTAAGTTGTCTTTTGGGCGTGTTAAAGGCACTGATCTGTATATACTACTGGATAGTGAACGAGGATAGGCGGCTTGTGCGGAATAGAAGCCATTTTGTTCTGAGTAAGATTCTCAAGTGTGACGTCACACAGCGACGCGAAGTCATAATACTGGCCAAAGCAAACAAGCAATACGTAGTTGGTGCTTGATTACGACAGAATAAAAATGGTGAGAACGTGCATGTTTGGTGGTGCACAAAAATTGGGGGACGATTTGACATATCACGGGTAGGTAAAAATAACATTTATATGCTACTTGTAGGTTAAGTGGAACTTCTTACTCATAATAAATATTCCTAAGGAAATAAAAAATATTTTTGTTTGTTTCATATAGTTTTCCGTTGATAGTCACAGAATGGCTAGACAACATGGATATACGAAATAAATAATATTTCTAAGTTTAGATACTATCAAAAACTTCAATTGTGTTTTTTTAACGGTACTGTGCTGCATATTTATGTATTTTCTACACTTCTTACAGATTAAAGAAATTGGTTCATCTGTTCAATGACATTATATTAGTAAGTATAACAATTCCTCATTCTAGTTTTCAAATTGTACGTATATAATGTATATGATGTATAATTATTAACCTAATCTTACACCACTTCTTTTAAAAATAAGTAATATTTATTTGTATTTTATTGTATAATGTATACTTTCATATTTATATTGTATATATTTTTATAGTCGGAATTTATTGTATGTATTGTATATTATTCTTAAGTATTAAATATGAATTGCACAGTTTTACACGATATATATTTTGAATTTACGTCAATTTTTATATCTGTCATATAATTTTATATCTTAATATATGTATACTTTTATTGTATTTAATAAAAATGTTTTCAAATTTATATTTAATGTATTTTTACCTTAACATTAATCAGTTCATTATCTATTTTCTTATTTTCGGCCATCTATACAGTTCCATTTGTTTTATGTACCTTTATTTTTTATTACATCTTTTATTTAAAATATAATTTTTTACATGCACTTATTCGTTACGTATATCTCCCTTTATTACCGTTCAAATTTACCGCTGCAAAGTGAGAATCTTACTCAGATTAAAATGGCGCCGGGATCTTCAAGTCGGCACACGGTTTTAACACGGGATAAGACGTCTTGAAGACGTCTTGAGGATGTCTGAAAGACACCTTAAAGACGTCTTTCACACGTCCGTACGATGTCTTAAAGATGTCTTTGTCACGAATCAGGACATTCAGACGTTCAGACGTAAAACAGACTTGAAATGGACATCTATAAGACGTCGTGTGCTGTCTGGGGCACTCATAACCTATAGTGGAGTCACCATAGTTTTCTCTCGAAGATCTGTAAAACAGACTTCATTTACAAATTAATAATAATTAAAACAATCTTGAAAAAGTTCGCTATTTTTCTTGTACTTACAATGTTGCTTTTACTTCTCGAACTTCAGGAAGATTGTAGCGCTCATTCGTTGCGCTATATTCCCTCGTCATAAAGATACTAATTTTCGGTAAATTAGTAGAGTCGGCTTTACTAAACCCTAGCTCCAAAATATTTGGCATTTTAATATATTCAATATCAATGATTAATAAAATCAGTTAAAAATGATTCAACACCGTTACACGACGCAATCATAAACACATAGCAGCCATTTAAAATTACTACTATGTGACGTCATGAACCTTTTCGACCAATCAAAATTATTTCTTCACAATACGGAACGTTTCAAACATTACCAATGTTTAATTTCATTTTTTAATACATAACGATTTATAATTATTAAAAATTTTATTGTACATTTATTGCCTATAGTGTATATTCATGTTATAAATAATAAATCCCTTTTAAATGCAAATTCACTATTCTCGATATCAAATACTTTTAGCAACACTGTTTTCGGTTGCGATATCTTCTTGGTAGCAGAAAAAAAAGGAAAGATTATCCAACTTGATTTTTTGTATAGCTGAGATGACGGAATGCCATGCGCCATCCCTACCTAGTACAATAGAAGTCATCGATTCTATATATGAATAAAAAAGTATTCATTGCGATTCGGTACAAGTAGGTAACGATAGTTTTGTTTAGATACCGAGTACGTATCGATACTTTCATTCGATACAAGTAATGAGTAAAAGTATCGATACCTTGGCGGTATCGATTCATCCCTACTTATAGTAGTTGCCGAAGATTAATGTTCCGTCGGGCGGAGTAGCACTGAGTTGATTGTTATTAACACTTGTAATTCACTGCTATATTAGTTTAAGGGGGGAGACCACTGTAAAAAATCTGAAACATCGATTTTTTCTTTTTTACATTTTCTGAAAGACGCACATTTCAAGAATGCTGTTTCCAAATTTTATGAAGGAATTCGCAAAATTGACGGAGATATAGTATTTTCTGTGAAGCGGGGTCAAACGCGCGACTGAGCCGCGCGGAACATTGGACACGTTTTCCTCAGAATGACATTTTTCAACCGCGTTGACAGTCTACAGAGAAAACTATACGTCCAATTAACATGGTCAAGGACATTTCTTGTACGGGAAACCCATGGCTATTACGCGACGATCAGTTTTTTTCAATTTTCGACCTGCTTCTATTCTTAACATTTCCCCAATTTTGTACCCCGAAAACGTGATTTTTTTTCAGTGGTCCGCCATTTTGTATTTTTTTACAATTTTGACTTTTTTTATCGTCACGTAATAGAGGCAGGCTTCTAGTTTCTGAATATTATTGTGTTTTTGAATTCGGATTACCAATAGGGCCTGGGCCCTGTCAACGCGACTAGCATGTTTTTGCCGCAGCCCAAATTTTGACGAAGAGTATACGGGAAACGGATTTACGAATTTGATTGAAAAATTTTTTTCTTACCCTTCGATATGTACACTATTAACTATACTGAGCAATATATTGATTTACTTGCGTTGTTTGGTTGAAATAAATTCCCGAAAACACCCTTACATTTCGAACCGTTACAGTGGTCTCCCTCCTTAAGGTAACTGCTACAAGTTGTTTCCGTTGAAGAGGACTCCGGGCGCTGAGTCTCTTGTATTTATATGGTGCTCCGGAATGTTAGGTATGAGGGATATGCGCGGTATGCATCATGAGTCATGAGCAAAATATGCGTTATATAATTGGAATGTAACGTGACTCATATTCAAAATATGCGTCGCAATTGGGATATCAGCGGTTCTTATTTGGGGCTCCGAGGAGAGGTACTCAAACCAATTGATAGATTTTGAGGGTTTTGGTTGGGAAGGGGTAAGAGTGGCTTCGATTTGATAGGGTTTAGAGAGGGGGAGGGGGGGAGACGTGGTCTCGATTTGGTAGAGTTTAGAGAGGGGGTGAGACGTGGTCTCGATTTATGAGTGTTTTTAGGGTGTGAGCCGTGCTCTTGATTTAGGAGGGGTTTTTTGGATGAGGGGCTTGTTTTAGATTTAGATGCGAAGGAAGTAGTAAGGCTAAGCGGGTTCCAACCCAAATTTGAGTTTCAAGGCCGTGATAAGAATTATCACCCCGACCTTGAAATCCAAATTTGAGTTTCAAGGTCACAGGAAATCCATCGCAGTGGGCGGTCGGGCGCGGCGGCGCGGTCGCGGATGACGTCATACAGATGGCGGAGTGGTGGGGGTATGATCGTGAAATCTGGATATCGAATCAATCAATAACCGAATCGATATCGAACCGATACAGCATCGAGGAAGAACCGCGGGTGAATTACTACTTTGGAGCATGGTATCGAGATTACAGTCGATAAGGAAGGAAATATTATTTTAAGATATTAATATAAATGAAAAAACAGAATCTCGGGCGACGGGGCTCGAACCCAAGACCTCCGCGGTACGAGTCAGCCGCCTGACCAACTCCCCTAACGCCAACTCTCCAACATTAGTCTTTCCCGAATGGTATATATGCCGAGCGTCACATGTCATGAGCCGTTGCTAAACGCCAACGAATTATCGGACGATGTCGGGAAATGTCGGGAAAGATCGGCTTTTACATGCAACGTATTCGAGGAAAAGAGACAGAACAATATTTTCAAAAGCTAAATTCGCAGGAGGGAAAGAGACAGAGCATTATTTTAAAGCTAAAATTCGGAGAGAAAGAGAGAGAGACGGCACTATTTGGTGGTACAATAGCATTTGTTCTTTAGATAATAGTATTTCAAGCGTTGCTGCGTCTCGCGCGATCGCGTGTAACTCGAATCCTCTGGAGCGGCCGTGCAGGGTGACACCATTATCACAGCGCGAAGAACGAAGTAGAATTATGCGACGTCAGCAGAAATTTTTTTCCATACCAATATGCGGTATAGTGACATTTATTTCCAACGCAGGGAAATAATAATTTTAATCCCCTACCACACCGATCTGCCGAACCAATATGTAGCAAACAGACACTCTAAAGCTAACAATTTTAACGTCGCAGCATATCGCACAATCACATGTAATTTGAAGCCATCCTCAAGGATAAAAGTCTCGACACATGTTGAATGTAATATGATACCTGTGGGAACATCAAATCTTAAAAATTATGCGACGTCAGCAGAAATTTCCTCGAATGATATTGCGCGATAATTCGTCATACGCATGAATCATAGAAAGAATTATGCTGTGTCGACAGAAATTGGTGGTTATAAATATGCGGTCTAAACTGCAGATAGTCTCAAATCGTTGCAACGTGTTGCGAGGAAAAAGACATACTGCATTTATGATCATGGAAGAATTCCCGCAAGTAGAACGCCAATTGTTGGATCAATCTGTCCGATTGATTTCCCGGGAAGAGTATCGCGCGTGGGAAGAACGATACAACGAGTGCATCGAATCGTTGGAAGAGCACAGCCGCGTGAAACGCCCGCGATTATCAATCGGTGTTCGGCAATCGTTGGTTGGTCGAATCGTGCGGCTCGAAGGACTGAAACATTCGTTGCGTGGACGTTTCGTGCGCGAAGGTGTAGGACATTCGAGCACGGGACTTTTGTGGCGTGAAATAGACACAGCGTTCGATAGCCGCGTGTTAACTGGTGCAGTGCTAAATTCAAACTATATCGAGCCGCACAACTTCCTTCAGGATGCGGGGACCATTGTGCTGGAGCATGTGCGGGGCGCTTTGAGGAAACAGCGGAACCTCAAAGTGAACACGGTGTTCAACGGCGAATTTGTGGCGGGTGACAAGCATGCTTGTAAAAGCATCAACACTCGAAACTGCGAACTCTTCGGTATATCCGATCTACAGGAGTGGTACCAGCGATGCGTCATCGAACCCACTCTGGCATCACTGGAAGAGTTCCAGGAACGCGACAGCGGATGGGCATTGGCGAGAATCCTCAACCTGACCGTCAATGTCAATAAGTACAATCCGCTGCGCGCAGGATGTCACCACAAGTTGCCGCGGGAATTATTGTTGAAGAATGCAACAATTAGCGTGCGATCCGAGGACAATGCGTGTTTCGCGTGGGCAGTGGTCGCCGCTCTCCATCCCGCGAAAAGACATCCAGATCGCCCAAGCTCATATCCGCACTATGCATTGGTGCTAAATCTCCAGGACATTGGAAACTGAATTGTATTTATTGACATAATCCGAAAATACTGTTTCTCTTACAGGTGCAAGAATCGTGCAATGAATTTCGCAACAGGTCGTTTATGAGGTGCCGCACCTGCAAGAGAAGCAGTATTTCGGGCTGCACCTGCAAGAGAAGCAGTAATTCAATGCCACAACTCACCGACCACGGCGGCCACTCGTCGCATCGTCCGCGGCGGGCCTTAATGTGTTAAGTTTTGATAGGTTAGCTTAATACGGGCCTGTTTAATATGTTATTTGCCTAGTCGTACTTTGTTTAATGCAGTGATGAGCAACCTTTTGTCAGAAGTGGGCCACCAGTGGAAACCTACTTCTCTATGCGGGCCACAATATTAAATACATATATATAACTAATCCAAGAATTTCTGACATTGATTTACAAGAAAACGTTTTTTTTTTAACTTTGATGTACTGTTTATCTAAAATCTAAATGACGTATAAATTACAAATATCGCACCTAATATTATCAAGCTCGTTCGTGAAAAATCCGATATGACGATGTTCAGGTGGGCCACGCGGCGAAGTTCAGGTGGGCCACATGTGGCCCGCCAAGTGCGTGTTGCTCATCACTGGTTTAATGTACACCAACTTGTATATTTACTTTATTGTATTTATCTTTTGTATGCCAAAGGGTTCTCCCGTTAAAATAATAATAATAATAATAATAATTAATAACAACGAGGGCCGCCGCACCTCCAACTCCGCCCCAACGCCCATTAGTGCGTATTGCCCGAAACGTTCAAGCTTCAAGCTTGAAGCTGCTCGAAAATTTCGATCTGCTCGAAATATTCGAGTTTCTCATTTCTTTCGGGCCGCTTGAAAAAATTTGAGCTACTCGGAGTTATCGAGCTACTCGGTTTTTAGGGGTACTCGGCTCGGCTCGGCTCGCTTTTTCCGAGTACTCGAACAGCTCTACCTTGAAGGTGTGAAATAGTTAAAAGAGGCAAGACAGGTAGCTGAAAAACAAAATCGCATCAAGTTCGATATAATATGTACTCTACGAATGCTTCAAATACTTCCAAAAAATTGTTTGAACCGGTTCGAATATTCATTACATTCTGCTGCGTGATAAATTGAATTATTTGTTTAATTTCTATATCATGGTTTAATAAATATATCAATATGTTTGAATTTATATTAAGTGTCGTTCATTTGGTTTATTACACACGCCTCACATGGCATGTTCATACTTTCAAGAGTAAAAAGCGTCCTTTCAATTTCTTATTTATTGTTTTATTTTATTATTTCCGCATTCAACGGTTGGCTATCCGAAATGGACTGAACATAGCTTCGAATATGTTTCATAATCAAAGTAATAGGATGGGCAATGTTGAATATCTCAGAAACAATAAGTTTTAGGATTAATGCACTTTAGTACTTTCATACTCAGAATTCGCTATTCTATTGAATTTGACAGTCCATTTGTAAAAATAAAATTGACCTCCACATCCGATCTATCCCTGTAAGGAAACTAGTTTCACCGTGTTTTGTGTTTCCTACAACCAGAGAACTTTTATAAATAATATTTTTGCTTATTACTTGAAATAATAGATATTTGAGGTAAACCGAGTTAGTGGGACACCCTGTATAACACAGCTTCTATACTTTTCTCGGTGATACCGCCAGCTTTACCTGTGCCAATGCTAGAAAGACATTATGTTTCCCGCACCCGCCGCTCGAAAATCGGAGAGGGCGCTCGAAAACCAGTGGTTTTTCAGAATATCGGTACTTCAGAACGGTGACACTGAAGACAATAGAGTGAAAGGTCTATTCTATACCTGGTCTGTGACCATGCTCCAAAGTAGCAATTCACCCGCGGTTCTTCCCCGATGCTGTATTGGTTCGATATCGATTCGGTTATCGATTGATTCGATATCCAGATCTCACGATCATACCCCCACCGCTCCGCCATCTGTATGACGTCATCCGCGACCGCGCCGCCCGCTGCGATGGATTTCCTGTGACCTTGAAACTCAAATTTGGATTTCAAGGTCGGGGTGATAATTCTTATCACGGCCTTGAAACTCAAATTTGGATTTCAAGGTCGGGGTGATAATTCTTATCACGGCCTTGAAACTCAAATTTGGGTTGGAACCCGCTTAGCCTTACTACTGAAGGAGGAGATCGTGTATCGTTGGGGGAAGAGTCGAAGGAGATTTTATATGGGACCATCGCGACCGCTAAGGTACATCTTTTGGATGGCCCAGTGGTTGGGGAGTTCTTCAAGTTGAGTTTTTAGGGATAGTGGTGGAATCCTGCAGTGGTTTCTGGGGAAGACTCTAATTAGGACACGCGAAAAATTAGTGGGACGTTACACTAAATAACAAAAAAATTGTAGAAAAATATTAAAAAAAATTATCAGCTAAAACGAATTTTCACATTTCTTTGAAAAAGTCGATGTTTCAAGTCTGAAACAGCACCGGTTCTCGAAAAAGCCAAATTTCTTTCGATCTGTACGTTTGTCAAACAAGTTGTGGCAGTGAAAATTGAAGCCAGGAATATTCTGTTCAAAACTAAAAAAAAAACCTTCCTAGGATAAACTGTTCTCTAAAAAAATAGCTGTTTTTTTAATACTTTAAGGCTGATGAGGCAGGGCTTAATGTTATGCGATCAAGCTGAAACTTTGACAATCTCATATTTACACCAATTGGCAAACTTTTTACGTGTTCCTGTCAAAGAAATTCAGGCATCGATTTCTTGCGACCACCCTACTGTATATGTTATCCCAACAAAATCACCTTTTTTAAAAAAAGGTACGAAAAGTGCGCCAAGTATATAATCCCATCAAAAAGAATCCGATTTAAAAAACATTGTCGTAAATTAATAGCTTTACAAAACTAATGATATACACTAAGTGCGCCAATTATCACAATGGGTATTTATACAAAGAAAAAAATGTATTAAATAATATTAACTAGATATACTTTTATACATATAAATATTTTTATACGAATAAATATTTTATTCAAAATACTTGGCGCTGCGACACCAAAAAAATGTTCATTGTCTTGATTAATAAATAAAATAATACAAGACACCACTGAGACACGTAAGAAAGAAAAAGATTTTAATGCAATCTATATATATTTATTCAGTTTAGCAATACCAATTCGGTGAGCAGCGCCAAGTATTTTGAATAAAATATTTATTCGTATAAAAATATTTATATGTATAAAAATATATCTGGATAATACTATTTAATACATTTTTTCTTTGTATAAATACCTATTGTGATAATTGGCGCAATTAGTGTATATCATTAGTTTTGTAAAGCTATTAATTTACGACAATGTTTCTAAATGGGATTATTTAAATGGAATTACTTGATATACTTGACGCACTTTTTGTACCTTTTTTTAAAAACAGGTAATTTTGTTGGGATTTCACACATTTTAGTAGTGTTTATTGATGACTGGATAATTTTATCACCTCCTCGGGGTTATTTTTTTTTAAATATATTGTATTATCCCCGAAACTACACATGCCTGCAAAGCTTCAAGACAATTGGATTTGAGGAATTGGTTTAAATTTTAGTTTTCAGATATGTGTTACGTATGTGGAATTTTCCCATACGCCACGCTCAACCGTTTTTCGAGCTCACGTCTACGAAGTGAAAACGCCCTAAAATCGTTTTGCTTATCACACACCACCAAGGGGAGTCATGATCGTTTATTTTGCGCGCGGAGCTATTCGGGAAAGGTATCTGGATCACGCTGAAGATTTCGTCAAAGAAATAGAAAAGGACGTTAAAGAAAACTTCATCGATGGTTTACCGGATCGAATTTCCTGGAAAGTGTCGGTTCAGACTCAAGATATTCAAACACTTGAACAAGCTTACGATGCCGTGCTACAGATAGATAGAAAATTAAGGAATCGACGACAGTCGGCTCGTAATGAATCACCCTCCAGGTGGTCTCGCCGAGATTATTACGCTGATGATTCTCGCCACCACGACCGTGAAGTGTCGTACCCACATTCGCCGCGTAGATATGGCCAGAACAGGGATCGGTCTACAAGAACATCTGGTTTTGAAGAGGAACGAGAAGGACGGACACGCACGACGGCCTGGACTTTGTGTCACCGAAGCCCCTCGAAATCCCCTTCTTATCGCTCCGACTCATCATACGCAGATGATGGAGAAAAACATTATTCTATTTTAAAAAATTACGATAAAGATCGCAACCCGAGGTTATATTGTTGGCATTGCGGTATAACCGGGCATGACGGAAAATCCTGTAGGAAACATCTGCGTAGCCCGAGATATCAACGAGACTCGCGAGATTCGTCCGTTGAATCAAACAAGTCTTTAAACTTCGATCGCGCTCAACGTATAGGCGACACGATGAGCGAAAACAAAGAAGCTCGCCAAAGGACAGACCGGTTCGAAGAGGAACCCTCATCAAGGAAGCACCTGCCACACGAAGGAAAACCAAGGTTCCAGAATTGGAGTCAGGAACGGGAGAATTCCTAATCGACGGTGGAGCATCCGTTAATTTAGTAGTCAATAATGCCCTGGGAGAAAAAGCAACGATAAGCTCACGGGAAGAAATCGAGTTAACCGGAATTACTACTAATCCAATTCATACTTTAGGAACAACAATTCTTCATATCCACGAAGCTCCCGTAAATTCGGCCTCCGCCCACTCGGGTGGCGGCGATGGGGGCGATGGTGGCAACAACCCCTCGAACCACTCGGGGGGCTGCAGCGGTGGCGGCATCAAAAGCCCCCTGAGCGGATCAAGGGGCGGCGTCAGTAGGCCCCCAAACCACTCGAGGGGCGAGTGCGAGGACGGCTGCGAGGACGGCGAAGGCGGAGGCCACCAGGGTGGTGATGCACACGACGACGACGATGATGACGACCCCGGAGGCGTCGACATCGTGGATCGCTGCGATGGTGACCTCGGGGGCGTCATCACCCACCCCTGTAACTACTGTGGCCTGCTAACATCGATCCATGATGATGATTGAGGCGATGGAGGCCGCGGTCGCCGCAGGGGCCCCGCCTGCCTGTACGGCACCCTTGGTTGCCATAGATGCGCCGCCATGACCACGCTGTCGTCGCGGCTCCTGGGCAGATGCAGCAGATGCAACCTCCTCCAGGAGCCGCATCAGCAGCGCCAAATGCCCCACAAGGAATTCATTGTCCTAGAAAGAGTATACAAACGTTGATATAATATTAATACTTCAAAACGGACAAAAAAAATGCAAAGTATTACATACTTGCGGAGGCGGCGATCGCGACGACGATGACGATGATGATGGGGGTGATGGTGGTGGCAAGTTCTGGAAAATAGAAATCCACGATATAACAGTGACACGACCGTCTGATTTGATCTCGCTCAATTTCAACGATTAAACGCGATAAATGTTAAAAATATTTTAAAGTACATACCTCCGAGTCCTCTCGGCGCGGCTGCTCGTCCCACTCCGGGGCGATTCGCAGTAATCCTATTTTTAAGAACAAAACTGTCACTTAAAACTTAGACTGTTAGCTGTCAAACTTGATGAGCAACTGGTCTCGCTGCGTCTCTAGGCTCTCGCATCTAAACTCATAACTTGAAATCGAGAAGTGCATAGCTTTGCAAAAGTAGAATGTCTTTGTTCTCCACCTGTATTTTCGCTGACCATCCTCCTTGCACTTATCTTCGTCACTGACCATCCTGTCTTTATTCACACGCGTCTTCTTTCCCTTCTTTTTTGACACATCATTTAGCTAGACCATATCACTTTGAACGGCTTTGAACAGGTATCGAACGGCTTGGGATGGGTATCGAACGTGAATCGTACCACTCTGAACGTGTATCGAACGGGTATCGAACGGGTATCGAACGGTTTATACATAATAATTGCAACTATCGTCTTAATCTAGCGTACATGCAGGAGGTTCGGGGTTGAGGAGGGTGCAGAAAAACAGTTATCCATTAAAAATTGATTATATTTTATTTAAGCATTTCTCTCTGGCGTTTAGACCACCAGTTGAATATTTTAAATACATTTTGCAAGGCACAGTGCTTTGCGTGTCTACCACATCGCAGAGTATTAACTACATTTAGCTTATTTAGAGATTTGATATCCTCGTAGTCAATGTCCAGCGTCTCGATGACCACATCCGCTCTGGTATTTTCGTCAAGGAAATCCGCAAGCCAGTCGCGTTTCTGCAGCCCTTTAAGGGAAGAGGACACTGAAATTTTGAAATCCGAAAATATTTGTGTCATGCGGAATTCCTCTTAAGGGAAGGAAGTAAGTTTGAAGTAAAGCCCTTATGCCAGTCTGGACTCAGTTTTAATCATTGCTTTTCATAGAATTTATATTACGTTACAAAAATCAAGCATAACTTCAAAAATGTTCTTGCGCAAAGTGTGTGATGCCACAGCTTCTAGGTTTTGCAGCGAAGAAGGGTCCATAGTAAAGTAAAAAATAGTGTATCGAGAAGTTTCTACGTCTCATACTTTTTAAGCTAAAAATGATTGAATTTATTAAATGTAAAAAGTGCAAAGTTTTATCAAAATTTTGAGGAAAAGCAAGCACAGCGCAAAGAGTTTTCTTCATGCCGATACACAATTTTGTTGGTCGCATGTTACTCTTGAAGCATGCCAAACCGCAAGAGAATCAAACCAACAGTTTTGCGCAAGGAACATTAAATATATTAAAAAAGTAAGTTTTGAGCTAAATGCATTTTAAATCTAAAGAGTAAATTCCAGAGCATTTTTCCTTTTTGTATAGTCTAAAATTCATCTGGTTGATATGCATTCTCTTCTGTTGTCTCTGTCTCTAGCGCTACTTATAGCTGTTTCAGATACAACTTCCCCAGCTGTTTGTTTCCTCAATGTCATTGAGCGTACACAACCCATATTAATTTTGCAACCCGACAAGAAAATATCAAATTGATAAAATATATGTTTTCTGCAATCACTTTATAACCTATAATAATAGCACGCTTCACTCTACTCTTACTCTTGCGATATTTTCGGCTAATGAGGTCTATTTCACTCGTTTTATACAAGCTAAGTTCACTGCACTGTAAAATCTCACTCTGTATTCTCACGTAAACCGGAGTTTTGAAAGATTTAAAAAAATATGGTGTCTAGCGCCCGGAGAGACTGACCTCTGTCGGCAGCCACTGACTCTTTTGGGCCCGCTTAGAGAGTTATCTAACCGAAACACGAAGGTTTTGGTTTTCGGCTCTTTCGCAACGTTTTGGAAGAATAGGTTTTTCTGGTAGACAGACAACACTAAATGTCAAACCATGTTGTGTACAGTTGAACAAGGGTTCAGACTTGCCAAAAATGCAAAAAAAAATTCTTAGAAATGGTCGAAAAACGCGATTTTTTCAGTGTCCTCTTCAGGGACTCCTACCGGTACGTAAAATACCGGTATTATACCGGTATTTTTCGGTTGTACCATCGTAACCCTTATAGAAACCGGAATACAAAAATACCGGTATGAGATAATAATAATAATAATAATAATAATAAATCGTCTTTATTCACCACAAGTTACAAGTGATGAGTGGGCGAGGTTCAGCATATATGCTGTTTTGCAACCTAACCCCAATTTTTTTTTTTTTTTTTAATTATTAGAATTAAAGTTAAAAGCATCAGAAAGGCAAGAGAGAACCACAAAGACAAGGGAAATTACACATAGTGTACAAGGATATAAGAACGGGCAGCACATTTAAAAGCAGGGATAGAGGACAGGGAACGAATTTCCAAAGGAAGAGAATTATAATAAGTGCAAGATAAATAGGAGAAAGATGCCGTAAATTTGGCCGTCCGATGAACAGGCACAGCCAGATCGGCTCCACGCCTAGTAGAAGGTGCAAAAGCAGAGTGCATTGAAGAGTTACTGCATAGGATTTCACTCAGGTAGATAGGTGTATCCGATTTCATAGTCTTATGTACGATGCAGCACAGATGGAGGATCCAGTGCTGTCTAACATTGAGCCAGCCGGAACGAAGGAAAAACGGAGAAATATGGTCAAACTTACGGACATTATAGGAGTAACGAAGACACGAATTTTGGATACGTTGAATTACAGACGAGAGATGAGTAGAGAGACAAGGGCCATAAACAACATCAGCATAATCAAACAGAGAAATAACAAGTGACTGACATAGCGAGAGCTTCGCATGGGTAGAAAGAATACGACGAGAAGGATACAGGAACCGTAGACGAGCAAAGGCAGAACGGCACAAAACGGACACATGCCGATCAAAACACCACTGAGGATCCAGGGTCACACCGAGAATTTTAACTGAGGGCTGCATAGAAAGAGATGCAGAGCCCCAGGAAACATCAAAAGACGACAGCTGTTGACGTAGAGCAGGAGAACCCACAACTAGCAAGGATGATTTAGCGGGATTTAACTGCAAACCATAGGAGTCAGCCCAGGCCGTGAGGCGTAGCAGGTCAGCAGCCAACTCATGCTTAGCAGAGTCAGCCCCACCAATATCAAAATCCTTCACCAGCTGAGTATCATCCGCGTACATATATACCCGGCAGTTGCGACAGACTGAGGGAAGATCCCTTACATAAATACTGAATAGAAGTGGCCCTAGCACTGAGCCTTGAGGAACACCACGTTTAACCGCCCGAATAGAGGAGACTGTAGGCATAAGCTGGTTAAGCAAGACCTGCTGTGTGCGAGAAGAAAGATACGATTCTAGAAAAGACAGGACAACAGGGGACAAACCCGTAAGTCGAAGTATAGCAATCAGCAGGTCATGATCAATCGTGTCAAAAGCCTTAGAAAAGTCTAAGGAGATGATGGCAGATAAGCGCCTAGAATCGAAGCCACGCAAAACAGTATCCGACAAATGCAGCAAGGATGTAGTAGTGCTATGACCACGACGAAAACCAGACTGAAAAACTGGAACAGCATTAGTGGAGGTGAAAAATCTCTGAAGCTGAGTGATGCAAAGCTTCTCAAGCACCTTGGATAAGAAGGGAGTAAGAGAGATAGGACGTAGGGAATTAAGAGAGGTTACATGAGGTGTTTTGGGAATTGGAACAACGAAGGAGTGCTTCAAGGCATGAGGAAATACACCAGCAGAGATGGCAGCGTTGAAGATATGTAGAAGTGAATCAACACAGTAAGGAAAACAGTTAAGTACCATCCAGCCAGAAATATCGTAGGGATTAGAGGACGTAAGCTTAATAGTTTTAAAGACAGCTAAGAGATTCTCAAGTGTGAAAGGCTCAAAAGAAAAGGTAGAAGAGTTAGGATCAACGGTATCCAAGGAAGCAAAATTACGTATAAGGTTAAGAGAGGCAAAGCAAGCAGGAAGAGAATCAAGGAAGTGATTATTAATTACAGTAGGATCAGGAAAACAACCAACATCAGACGAGACCCTAGACGACCGGTAGAATCCGGCTTGAGATAGGAAATCCCAGAACCTTCTGGGGGAGGAACTAGAATGGATACTCTGAAAGAACGCCCGCTTCTCAGCACGGATGACAGATTTTGCCATATTGCGAAGATGTTTATAATATTCCCAAGCACCAGCTGTCCCAGTCTTTCTATATTTGGTGAGTGCCCGATTGCGAAGCGTAGTGAATCTCCTCACAGTCTGCGTAAACCAAGGTGCCGAGGGCCTAGAGACACGCGTAAGTCTAATCGGTGCAAACTGATCATACAGGGTAACCATCAAAGATTGAAATAGAGCAAATTTAGAGTCAACGGAATCCAGGTCACCAATCATGTGCCAGCTTAAGCCCTCAGCAGCACGGCGGAATTGCTCCTCAGGTATGTCCTTAAGATTACGTCGCATAATGTAACGTTGACGTCCCGTCGATTTAGGAATGTCAAGTATAGCGAAAACAAGACAGTGGTCGCTAATGTGGCTAACATCCAAAGTCCCTGAGGAAACAATGTTCACATCATCGCTAACAAAGATTAAGTCTAACAGTGTTGAAGAAAACGCAGTAATACGGGTAGGCACAGAAATAATTTGGTTTAATGAGAGCGAAGACATAAAGCGCCTAATAAGTGGAAAACCCGGGTCACAGTCATTATCGAGATTAATATTAAAGTCACCCATACATATAATATTTGTAGCGGCGCAGGATACGTCGACAAGGAACAGTTCTAGATCATTCATGCAGGACAGAGGACAATTAGGCGGCCGATAGACAGCCAGAGCTGCAACACGCGCGTGCTTAATACTAAAAAGAACGCCAGCTACATCCAAGAGGCTATCACGAAAATAATTACCGGCAATAACGTCAAAGATGTTTACACAATGCATACTAGATTTAACATACAAAGCAACACCCCACCGCGAGACAGAAACCGAGACCGACGGTCGACACGATAGAAAGAATAATCACGCAGTGAGAGGGACCCTGAGTCGTGCTCAGTACGCAGCCAGGTTTCTGTAAGAGCAAGGAGGTCAAACTTATAATAGCGAACTAAATCAGATAGGTCCGAGAAATGGCGAATAAGAGAGCGAACATTTAAGTGAGCAGCCGAAAAGGATTTGGGGTTCGCACGCAGTTTACAAGAAAGCGAAGTAGAAGTCGTAGAAAGCGCATGCTCAGAAGTAGGGGAAGATAACGCAAGCGAAACGGAGGTAGCTGAGGAATATGAGCTGCCAGGAG
The DNA here is from genome assembly GCA_960531205.1 of Andrena bicolor. Classification (NCBI taxonomy): domain Eukaryota; kingdom Metazoa; phylum Arthropoda; class Insecta; order Hymenoptera; family Andrenidae; genus Andrena; species Andrena bicolor. Next base: position 1,165,589 of record CAUIJW010000117.1, on the reverse strand, counting down.
TAGATACCAGCTCATTCAATGAAGGCGAGCAGGGAACTTCGGAGCCAGGGAATAGGCTAAGGTCAAGTCACTGGTTCCCATCCATAGGACGAATAGCTTAAGCCGAAGAACTATGCCGGGCTGGAGGCTGAGAGGACGAGTCTCCCACGAAGTCGGCAGCAGAAGTAAACCGCAGTACCGGGGCACCATCATCCTTCCTTAGGAAAATGATTCCACGCTTCATCCATACGTACTTATAGTTATGGTCCTTAGCGAGCTTCTTGGCCTCAAGTAAGCTGCTGCGCTCGCTAGCAGTCGAACGCTCGTTGATATATACACGTGAGTCTGGCCACGTCGGAACGATATCCTTAGCAAGAAGATCCTTCTTATCCCTCTTTTTAGCAATCCACTCGTCCCGGATAAACGTAGAAGTGAACCGAATAATAAGTGGTTTGAATTGCGCTTTAGTGTGACGAAGTCGAAGTGCAGAGGCAACATGCGACGGCGAGAAGGTGACATCAATGGCGTCCGCCACATTTTTGATAGATTGCAGAAGCTCAGCATTCGGAACATCAGGAAGCCCTGATATCACAATCTCGAAGTCTCTTGCAGACCGTTCAAGTCGTTCAAATCTTTGCGTGACTTCACCAGGAGCAACCGAACTAGACGCAGCAGGCGCTCCATTAACGGAAAAATTCTGCTCAAGCGAGGTCAAGCGTCGGTCCAAGGAATTTTGGTCTACGGCTAGACTATCTACACGTTCAGCCACATCAGACATCATGGAATGCAGCGAATTAACACGAGCCACAAGATCGTCCAGCGAGGATAACTTAAGCTTAACGTCTTGTAGGCACCCATGAATAACCCGTAAATCCGGTGAGGCATCAGTTCTTGAGGGCGAAGTAGAGAGTCCGGACTGCGATAGGGCAGCATTGCGGTTCGGTGCAGTGGCATTATCAAAATTATTGTTCATACGACAGACAGAGCAAATACCAGACTTCGGTAGAAATTTGGAGCAACCACGACAAGCAGTCATACCGACAGTATACAAACAGTACTGTATGAGGTACTCAATAGATGTCGTTAATAGCTAATTAGCCTTACGCGAAGCAAGCCTGGTTGTAATCAACGATGACGACGTCGTAGAAAAAGTCATACAAAAACAGGCGGAAGAAACCACAAGATGAACTCGCCGCGGCTTGCCGTACCCGAATACCGAGAATTAACGGAAGACTACACGGAAAGTAAAGGCACCAAGCGCACGACACTGCGGTAGCACAAAGATACGCACTAGCTTCACAAGTGGTGATAAGACCGAGAATGCAGACCCAAATTAACACTGTCAAATGCGAAAGTAATACAGAGCAAAATCAACACACGACTGAACAGTATGAGCGACCTCGCCAGATCATACCGGTATATGAAAATACCGGTATATTTACCTATATTTTACCGGTAATTTTTTCGGTTTTCTATTACAATTTTCAAGATATTTGTAAGCAGAGATTTAAAACCGGTATTATTTGATTACTGCTATTATGTTACCAAAATTATATCTAAACCGATATAGTACCGAAATCGCTGTAATACCGAAACCAAAGGAATTACCAGCATTTTTCTGGTAATATGTATAGTGTGATCGGAGTGAAAGAGAATAAGACGTTACAATGTTACATTCGTCGGAACGTCGATTTCAAACGCCAAGTATAGCGACGTCGTTTGATGCCGTCTTATATATCGTCTCCCTTACGTCCCTCATGTGAGAAAAAGAAAAACCTGTCTTAATCTTAACCTACCATTTTTATAAGAGGAAAACCGGAAAAATACCGGTATTTATTTCGGTTTTCGGTAATATATCGGTTTCGGTATAGTGTAATACCGGTATCCAAATTATACCGGTATCCAAACCATACCGGTACGAAGTCCCTGGCGTAATACCGGTATTCAAATCATACCGGTATTAAGTCCCTGGTCCTCTTCCCTTAACGTATACTATATGGGATGTGTCATCTTATTCGTCGATCGCATCAGCTACAGCTTTCGTAATTAGCTGTTTAGCCATACTATATGGAACGTCTCCATCGTCCCACCGTAGTCCATGATGTTTTGCCGTCAACCATCGGAGGCTTGATTTGTCAGATTTCGTAAGAAGGAATTGCGGCATAGGACTCCAGTAGTTACGCTATGCCGATTCTGGACCAAGTGTAGGCGACGGGGTGAAGCGGGACGGGGGGAGGTACCGCGCTCTTCCGCGAGATGGGGAGGGGGTGAGGCGGGGAGGGGGTACCGAGTTCGTAAGTGATGGGGATGACGTCACAGGGGAGGGGGATTCCAAGATGGCGTCGACCGAGTTCGTAAGTGATGGGGATGACGTCACAGGGGGGGGGGATTCCAAGGTGGCGTCGACCGAGTTCGTTGGTGAAGGGGATGACGTCACAGGGGGGGGGGGGGGATTTTCAAAATTTTCAAAATGGCGTCGCGCGCATTTCGTGTTGGCGCCACCTACTGGACGTTTAAGGTACTTTGGGCTCACGTCGGTATTTGAGCCCGTATTGGTAAATTTTCCAGGTTTTTTCATACATTTCGGGTTAGCGCCACCTATTGTACATTTAAGGTACTTTGGGCCCGCCATGGTAAATTTTCCAAGGTTTTCATACGTTTCGTGTTGACGTCACCTGTTGCATGTCTAAGGTATATTTGGGCACGCGTCGCCGCCGCGCAATCTCCGTACGTGTGCGGGGATCGGTGCGCAGGCGCGACCGCGAACGATTCGTGGAAATTCAAATCGCGTCTTCGATGATGATTTCTGAGAAAGAGGGTGGACCATGATTTCTGAGAAAAGATAAGGAAATATTTGAATCGTGGGACCGATACAGCACACGTGCAATGATATAAACATAGAGCGATAATTATTATTATTATAAATCATCGCGATAGCCCATGGAATAAACATTGCACCGCGACATGCATTGTGTTTATATCTGAGCAGGATCGAACACGTTTCGGGCGCATACGTTCACACTCTTCGTGCCGTCTTTATGTTTCAATCGTGGGACCGATGCAGCGCACGTGCAATGATGTATACATATAGCGATAATTATTGTAAATCAATCGGTGCGATAGCCCTTGGAATAAACACTACATTGCATTCCATGATAATTTCTGAAAAAGAGGGTGCGTTTATATACATATATCTGAGCATTGACTTTTCCCAAGACGAGGACCTCTAAGAAGTACCCTCGAGAAAACGCAATGTCCCCGAAACAATAAATTAGGCGTTCCTTTCACGCGAGCAGCTAAGCGATAATTATTCCGGGTAGAGTTCCAAGTATTTTCACGATTGAGAACAGGGCGACGGCCCAAGCACCCTTTCGAGGGTCTGCAAGTCAAGCGCCGTGGGAGCGTGTAAGGGCGAAAAGAATTCGTACATAGACTTTCACACCGAAGTCCATAGAGTAAACATAACATTGCACCGCGTGATACCGCGTGTTTATATCTGAATCGTTGGAGTAGTATACAGCGATCGTGTAAGGGTGGGGAAAATTTTTAGGATACGTTCGAACTGCATCTGACGTCAACATGGTTCGATGGAGTTTTAAGAATCACGGCTAGGATAGGTGACTAGTATATTAAATCCTGCAGTCGCTCGGTGAAGATTGTGAAATACGTTACGCGTGCATAAGTATCGCGAGGCATGGACTTTTCCTGAATTCGTACGAATTGTTGCGGGGGATGATTCCACTGCTGCGTACCGAAGAACAGTGCTACGAATGGTTCATATCATGTGACGAGTATTTACGCCTCATCCGCGAACATTTTAAGACTCGAAAAGTATCGGAATCGAAACAACAACGTCTGACATTATTTATGAGTAGTGTGGAAATAGTGCGAACGTGTGTTCGAAGCAAACAAGCATGCATAGTCGCTGAATTGGACGCGCGAGATGCATTACTCGTGTCATCGTCTTCCGACGACTACGATAACGATGGTAGGGTGAACTATTTATCGACGTTGCTGCAGTTAGATGACGAATCACTGACGATCGAGCGACATAAGATTCGTAGTGTGTTAAGCGCATCGACATTATCCGAGACGTCGTGGATCAGCATCTTTCGACATGGATTTATGCAATTGTCGCGCGAACATCGTCAATTGCTACGTTATATCGCGCGACACAGTACTGCGGGTAAATGTTCATTATATTGCATCGTTTGAGATAAGGACGTACACCTTAAACGTACGGAGTATACTACCGCGATCGTGTGTACGCCATTGACGCTTCTACATGACATCGAGAACGGAATGGTCAAAGTACTGGAAGTATTGAGTCCTGACACTACAACAATTTCAGTGAATAGGTTTTTGTGTCGGGAATTGAAACGATATCACTGTCCAACACGATTTTTGATCTGCAATAGCCGCTCGGTGATTCTTGTAGAGTTTTTCGCCCTGAACACGAATCCGTAAGTAAAATTGTTCTATCACCTTCAGTTTTTGTAAATCGATTTTGAAAAAAATTGCAGATTTTCAACTTTGAACATCTTTTGTGTCGAAACGGTAATAGTTATTCGGTTGGTCGTTGCGTCAAATTATTCTATGAACCCTCCCGAATACAATGATATAAGTTATTATTGCATTATGATCATTTAAATATGTTTAAACAGCGACCAAAAGGATAATGACACCCGAAATGCACCCATTTTTTATGATATCTCTCAATTTATTTCCAAAACTAAGGGTCTAGGAGAAAATCTGATCATCCCACACAATGCAACAGACATTTTTCTTTCGGAAATCATCAACAGAAGTGGTCAGTTACGTTTCCTTTTCAACACAGAAGTAAAATAGTTTGGCAAAATGCGTGATGTCGAGAGTGGTGGTCAACGGCGGCGCGTGATCCAGTGCCGCTCAGCGTAACACAATCGCTTAAGGCGAGGTGACTACCACTGTCGGCGCCGCGCGTTTTGCCAAACTATTTCGCTTCAGTATTGAAAACAAAACGAGACTTACCACTTCTATTGACTCTTTCCGAAGGAAAACTCTCTGCTGCATCGCGTGGAATGGTCAGATTTTCTCCCAGACCGTTAGTTTTGGAAATAAATTGAAAGATATCTGCAAAAATGGGTGCATTTCGTGTGTCCTTTCCCCTTTGTTCATTGTTGAAACACATTTAAATGTTCATAATGCAACAATAACTTATATCGTTGTATTCGGGAGGGTTCATAGAATAATTTGACGCACTGACCAATCGTATAACTATTACCGTTTCGACACAAAAGATGTTCAAAGTTGAAAATTTGCAGTTTTTTTCAAAGTCGAGTTTTTCAAAAACTGAGGGTGATGGCGACAAACGGTTTATGGATTCGTATACAGGGCGCAAAACTCTACAAGAATCACCCAATGGATATTGCAGAACAGAAAAAAAGTTTCATTTTGTTGGACTGTGTATTTGGAGGATCGTAGTACGAGTCTACCGCGAAACTCGAAGCTCGTCCTTGTACCGCTGAGATTCCGATTTCCACATATCGAGTATGATCGCATCACCTGGAAAAGCCGCATCATGAAATCAGATGAAATCGAACGTCTCTGGGAAATTGACAATTTATGAAGAAGTGAACTCTTTGTGAATAAGCGAACATGGAGGGATTCATGGACATGTACAGGGTTTTGTCCCAGATGTCTAAGCTTTTACGGAGTATTGCGGAATTCCGAGACTGGGTGGATCATTGCGACACGTGCCTGCAGCTCATCGTTGAGTACCAGAGCAGCGGAGGAATGTTCGTGGCCGCGAAACAACGCCTAGGGTAAGTGGCCCAATTACGGATGGTGTCCCTATTACGGTGGGATAACTATATTTTTATGAATTAAAAACACTGTATTTATGCAACACCTGAAATAAATTTTTTTTCACTGAGGTCGACGCTGATTTTATTCGGGGGAATTAAAACATTTTTACTTTAAACTCTTATATTTATTAAATTTCGTATTTTAATACTGATCCTGACAATTTTGTCGTGATTCTTGAAACAGCTAAGTGAAAGTGCTAAGAACGCGCATCTGTATGTAAGTAAAGATTAATGTATACTTTTATGGAATGAAGTTTCGATTTTCTTTTTATGAGTAAATATTACGTAGATATTTCGTACAAAACGAAATAATCTTGAGTTTAAAATGGTTTTATCTAATAAAAATTGAAATCCGTGATTGGTACCGTTGTATTGAATATGTTCCTATTACGGAGTCAGTAATCGATAGTTTCCGCGAATTTGACATTTAGAATTTTATTAACTGAAATTATATCCAATTAATAGTTTCTGCAATTTTTAATGTAAGTATATATAATTAGTGATTACATTGGTTCTTAATTTGTAAAAAATACAAAAAAATTTTTTTACTTTTATTTATTTATTTCAGAAAAATGAGTAAACAACCAAAAGTGCGACGCCTAACCTATAAAAGGGAATCGTTGGACAATGCTTTAAAAGATATTATGAAGGGAATGCCTATAAGCACTGCTTTATTTCCCCCATTATAAGTATATATATTATTACCATTTAATTAAATATGTAAATAAAATTCGGAGAACGTCGCAATTGGGGCTCCATATGGAGTCTCGAATCTGTAACTGGGGCTCCATATGGGGTCTCGAATCCATAACTGGGGCTCCATACCGGGACATATTTTCCATAATTGGGGCTCCGTAATATGTCCACTCCAGTTTTGAAGGCTCCGTAATAGGTGCAAAAATCTGTTTTATTCGTTCCATCGGTATTCCACTAATTTTTAATTATTCTATACAAAACTATTTTTAGGGGGTTCCGAAACCATTAAACTTACTAGAGGCACGAAAAAAAACAATTACCCCAAATTTGTTATTATTTCTAAAGGACAAACAGCCCGCAGTGCCACTAATCTGTCCGTAATTGGGACACTTACCCTAATGTCGCTGATCACGCGAATCAAGACATTGCGCGCGATCGTGCGGGAAAAGTTTTCGCGAGTCGGTTGCGGTGTTTCGGGCCGATCGAATGCACCCAAAGTCGTATGGGAAGACGTGGAATCTGCGTTTATAGGTCGTATTTCAACCGGTGCGGTTATCAACGTGGGACACGTCGATCCGCGTCGATTTTTAGAAGGTGCTCGACGAATTGTGATTTCGCGCGTCACGGACGCTATCACAGCACATAAGAGCGTGTCTGTGAATACGAACTTTAACGCGGAGTTTATGTTGGGAGAGAATACGGAGATGAAAAGTTTCGGTACGCGAAATCGTGTACTGTTCATGACTTCGAACGTTCGCGAGTGGTACTCGAAGCACGTGGTCGCTCCCACGCTAGTGATGCTCGAGGAGTTTCAAGATTGCGACAGTCGATGGACCTTAAGGGCAGTGCTAAATATTCGAGTGAATATTAATAAGCATAATCCACTTCGAGGCGGTTGCAACGTACCGCTTCCGCGCGCCGTCATCCTAAAGAAAGCGGTGGTCAACATAAAGAACAAAGACAATGCATGTTTCTTGTGGGCTGTCGTCGCTAGTTTGTACCCTGCTACTACGCATGCGGGTAGAGTCGCATCGTATAATCACTACTTGGATGTGTTTCGCACGGGCGATATGACTCTACCCGTAACGTTGGACCAGCTGACAAAGTTCGAGAGGATGAACGACGTGTCGGTGAACGTGTACGCGTGGTCCGACGGAAGCTGCGCACCTCTGCGTTTGACCGAGGACAAGCGAGAGAGGCACGCGAACCTCCTACTGGTGCACGACCCCAACGAGCCTCAACGTTATCATTTTGCGTGCATTCGCAGCATGTCGAGACTGATTTCGAAGCAGCTCGGCAATCGCGGACATCAAGTATTCGTTTGCGATAGGTGAGTAAAATATGGTATATTTCGATCTCTGTGTTATTGATTATTATGTTGTATTATTAATTCTATTATCGTTGCAGATGTCTCACATTCTTCCATTCGAACGTGCAATTGACGAAGCACAACGTGGACTGTCAGCGTCTGAACGAGTGCGCCGTCGAATTGCCATCCCTGAAGGATAAATGGTTGCAGTTCAAGAACTTTAAAAATAAGGAATGAGCGGCATTCATCATTTATGCGGATTTCGAATGCATGCTGGAGGACGTCAAGCCTGCGGAGCAGAGTCGGACGTACACATACCAGCAGCATAGAGCGTACAGCGTGGGATATTACATCCATTGTTCCACCGACGCGTCTCTGTGCCGTTATCGCGCGTATCGTCACGAATCCGAGTGCGTGAAGTGGTTTGTACAAGAACTGCGTGACTTTGCGAACATTGCGTATTCGTGGTTACGGAACGCAAAACCGATGAACTCGTTGACGAGACACCAGTGGCAAAGTTTTAACGACGCGATCGTGTGTCACGTGTGCGGACAACCTTTCGTCGAGGGGGACAAACAAGTGCGCGACCATTGTCACTCGACGGGCGAGTACCGAGGCGCGGCCCATGTGTCGTGTAACTTACAGTTTCAACGATCGTACACGATACCGGTAGTGTTTCATAATTTATCAGGCTACGACGCGCATTTCGTGATTAAGGAGTTGGCGTCCGCGTTCGAAGGACAGATCGACTTGCTACCGGTAACGAAAGAGCGGTATATATCTTTCACGAAACACGTCAAGGGAATCGACGCCGAGAACAACGATTGGAAGAGGGGATTGAAATTTCGATTCATAGATTCGTTGAAGTTTTTGGCCGCTAGTCTGGAGAAACTCGCTTCGGACCTTGGCAAAGAACGACTCGCGATTCTACGACACGAGTTTCAATCCCTGTCGGATGATCAGTTCAATCTCCTTACCAGGAAGGGCGTCTTCCCGTACGACTACGTGACGTCATATATCAAACTGAATGATACGCGTTTACTGTCCCGCGAAGCGTTCTATAATCGGTTGAACGATAGCGCCGCGTCGGAGCCTGATTACGCGCACGCCGCGAACGTGTGGAATACTTTTCGCGTACAGACATTGGGCGAGTACAGTGATTTGTACTTGAAAACAGATGTACTGTTACTCGCCGACATATTCGAGAATTTCCGCACCGACTGTATCGCGAGTTACGATCTAGATCCCGCGCATTATTTTACGCTACCGAGTTTCACGTGCGACGCGATGCTCAAGTACACCGGCGTACGATTATAACTTTTAACGGACGTGGACATGCTACTGTTTGTAGAGCGTGGCATACGCGGCGGGCTGAGTCAGTGCTCGCACAGGTACGCGCGTGCCAACAACAAGCACCTGTCTGCAGGGATGTACGACGAATCGAAGGCATCGACGTATCTGATGTACTTTGACGTCAACAACTTGTATGGATGGGCGATGTCGCAGGTTATGCCGAAAGGTGGGTTTCAATGGCTGGACGATGCGACGGTGGCCGCGCTCGACGTATCATCCCTACCCGACGGCGAGGACTCCGAGGAATCCGAGGGATACCTGTTGGAGGTTGACATCGAATACCCCAAGGAGATCCACGACGCCCAGGCTGACCTTCCATTCTGCCCGGTGCGCGAGCACGCTCCACAAGGAAAACGGACCAAGCTACTTGCCACGCTCGACGATAAGGAGCGATACGTCATACATTATCGCTACCTGAAACAGTGCGTGCGACAGGTCTGTGAAGATAGCACCCCCAAATTCGAATTTTCGGAAAAACGAAACGGCGTTCGTTTGTCCATCGTTTGCCCACGTTTGCCCATAAAAAATTTTCGTTTGCCCACCCTTCAAAAAAAGTTACCGCAAAAAAAAAAATTTTTGTCAGCACCCCCATGAAAACATTTTAATGATTTCGAAGTGGGAAACGATTGTCCATCGTTTGCCCACCCAACAATTTTTTTTCCCAACCTTCAAAAAAAAGTTACGAGCAGATTAAAAAATTTAATATTCTTTTCGAAAATATTATCGAAATCGTTGGTTTAACGATTCATTCTGTTAGCTTAGATGTAGAAGAGATTTGCCCACCCAATAATTTCGTATGCCCACCCTCCAGAATCGAAATAAAAAATAAAGTTCGCGAAAAGAAGGGCACCGGAGACGTAATCGCGTTAAAGTTCGATTTTTTTCGAATATATTATCAAAATCGATTGTTCATCGAATGCTTCACACTTTTCAGACATCTGCAGCATGTGCCGAATAACACCAGAGTCTATCAATGCTTTTCTAATCATTTTTCACTAATCACCACATTGAATTCGCAAAACGAGAAATAATATAATCTCACAGTTACTTCACGAGCCGGAAATGAACGCACGATCTTGCGAGAGCTGTGTCCGAACTCAGAAGACTGACTGATTTTCGTGGGTCGTTGGGAAGAAGTCGAGGGTGTCGCAGACATCTGTTTACGTTTCAGCAGTTACTTGACGCCGCGGTCCTTTACAATGGCAGCGTTTCGTGCCGTCAGCGAAAGAAAGTAACTACGCATTTATAAACATTTCTTAAAAGTGTCACCAAATACTCTAAACTCTTACGTTAAAAACAATCGGTGGAATTTCTTAACAAATTTGAAAAGCATTTCAAAATTCCAGTGGAAGAAGAAGAAAAAGAAATAGTGGATAGCATTAATGTTTCTAACGAAAGTAATACTAGAATTTAAGAATTCTAGCCTTACAATAATCCAAATGAAATAAATAATGTACTGCCACAATTATATTTTGATATTACATTATCTGAGGATCAATGAATAAATATGAATCCGAGACAGTGACCACCTTTAAGTGGATATGTTGTATAAATAATGTACAAAAATATTAAACAATGGCCGAGAAAAGACCATATGAAAGACCATGATTCCAGTGTTCATTAATAAAATATCTGCAATGGAGCATACAGATTTGAGAAGAAAAAATTTACTCTACAAATGAAAACAAGGTGAATATCACTATTCATTGTTTACCTAACAAGGCAAACTAGAGACATATTTTATATACGAATGGGTTATCGCATAAAAAAATATGGTGCTACGTTTTAGATAATACCATTAAGAATATGTGTACCAGGTTTGAAATAAATCGGACAAATTGTTTTTGAGATATTTGATAACCGCTTACGCGGAGGAGCTGCGCGGGACAACAAATAACTGGTCCATTTTTAATATTTTTGTATACCCTGTAACAGGGACAGGAGTGTACAATTTAGTACGACAGGCAATGCTTGAGGTCTAACCCCGTCTTCTCCGCTGCAGATGTTTACAACTCAGGGTTAGGCCCGAATTTTCGTCGATGTTAAAAGGGACTTGGCCTTGAGTGTTGGCAAACACATGTTTGGGGAAAGTCGAGTTGTTTCCGCCCGCGTCCTTTACCCACCGTGGTCTGGCTTTCGTCCACTAGTTTCGGGCGCGCAATAGGGATGGCGATACAGGTATCGATACATCGAAATAAAAATATTTTTCAATCCAAATTTCGATATTTTGTATCGATACTTAAGGGGGTAGACACGGGTAATGCAGCGCACTGTATACCGACACAATCTGGCCCGAAACATGGGTTTGGAAAGTTACGCTTGATTTCCTTATATGAGCGAATTTTGGGCTGGGTGAGGTCTCATTCGAAAGAGGAAGGTTCAATGCAGCCCGCTCTGGTCATGGCTCAACGAGATTGTGTTGATATCTGATAATATGAGTGTCCAAAGTAGAGAAAAAATCGACAAAATACACTCGTGGATGCCAAGTATTTGTAGGTCACTAAAAGAGTTTTATGACTGAAACGATGAGCAGAGCGGGCTGCATTGAACCTTCCTCTTTCGAATGAGACCTCACCCAGTCCAAAATTCGCTCATATAAGGAAATCAAGCGTAACTTTCTGACTGCATTCCCAAATACGAGTTCCGCCATATTGGCGATAATACAGAGCAAGTCACGTGACAAATTTAGTTGGGCTAGTGGACACGAGATGGCGCCTACTCGGGAGGACCGCCAACGTGGAATCATAGCAAAATGGGAATGTATCGCAAACGAAACTTGGTCGAGGTGGCGCTCTGATCGGAGTGCCCAAGATGGCGTCTGAGCATGCGCGTGATGACGCCATGACGTCAAACCAATCAACGCCAAGATGAGTTTGGCTTTGCGCTTGCGTCGATTCGTTTATAGTGTTTATTAAGCCAAACTCATCTTGGCGTTGATTGGTTTGACGTCCCGGCGTCATCACGCGCATGCTCAGACGCCATCTTGGGCACTCCGATCAGAGCGCCACCTCGACCGAGTTTCGTTTGCGATACATTCCCATTGAAGGCAGGGTCTGGCGATCTGCAGCTATCGGGGCACACGTACAGGAGCGGTGGCAATGTGTGCATGAACTGCGCACCGCTCCTGTATGTGTGCCCGATAGCTGGAAATCGCCAGGCCCTGATTGAAGCGTTAGCTGAATACACGAGCTGACGGGCCACAGTAAAAGCGTGATGCAGTCAATGTATGCATTTTCGGACGATTTTAGGTTAGGTTATATGCATTTTAGGCATACTTCGACTAGGAACTGCTAGGAATTGTATACATTTACTAAATTAACGCTTTTACCGTGACACATATATCACTTCAAATCGCTGTCAAATTTATGATATAGTAATTGAGGCAGTTAGAGCAACAAACGGACTAACCCACATTAAAAAATTTGTTTTCCTATTATATATGATTAGTAGAGTATATTGGAATACGTTATTGCTACTAAGTCAATTTCGAAAAAAATGTGGGTTACATAGTCCGTTGTTGCTCTCACTGCCTCAATTATATGGCAAAATACCAAAGATGGGCATTACGTAAGCCTTTAGTGCTCAGACACTTTTCCCGGCGGAAAAAAATTATTTATTGCGATTAGTTAACTGAAAAATGGTGCCAATATATGCATTCAATATTCTTTTCCCTAAAAAAAAGTCAGTCACACTGGGCGTGTACGGAGTAAAATGTGGCTCAATATTTAAATACAAAGTTTGTGTTTTAAATGCATGTTTACTATAATGTGTAAGAGATCCTAAAAGTATAAATGAATAAGACACGAGTATATCTTGTGTAAACATTTCTAAACAATATACTCGTGTTCTATTCATTTATATTTATAACATCTCTTACATTACACCGCAACGGTATCTTTAGGAAATCGGGAATATAGCATACAGGTTATATTTTCTGTCACTTTGAGGAGCGGATTTTCTGTCCTCGAAGTGACAGAAAATATAACCTATGAATATGCTGTATGACAATAAATGTTGAACGGCTCTTTCGTTCTTTTGAGCTACATTTGTGAACTTTTCACCATCCTTCTGAAACATCATTATTACGCCGCAACGGTATCTTTAGGAAATCGGGTCTAACGTAAAGGTTATATTTTCTGTCACTTCGAGGGCAGAAGATCCGCTCGTCCAAGTGACAGAAAATATAACCTATGAATATGCTATATGACAATAAATGTTTAGCGGCTATTTCGTTGTATTACGCTACATTTGTGAATTTTTCACCATCTTTTCGAATCATCATTATTACGCCGCAACGGTATCTTTAGGAAATCGGGTCTAACGTAAAGGTTATATTTTCTGTCACTTCGAGGGCAGAAGATCCGCTCGTCCAAGTGACAGAAAATATAACCTATGAATATGCTGTATGACAATAAATGTTGAACGGCTATTTCGTTCATTTGCGCTACATTTGTGAACTTTTTATCATCCTTTCGAATCATCATTATTACGCCACAACGGTATCTTTAGGAAATCAGGAATATAGCATATAGGTTATATTTTCTGTCACTTGGACGAGCGGATTTTCTGCCCTCGAAGTGACAGAAAATATAACCTTTACGTTAGACCCGATTTCCTAAAGATACCGTTGCGGCGTAATAATGATGATTCGAAAGGATGATAAAAAGTTCACAAATGTAGCGCAAATGAACGAAATAGCCGTTCAACATTTATTGTCATACAGCATATTCATAGGTTATATTTTCTGTCACTTGGACGAGCGGATCTTCTGCCCTCGAAGTGACAGAAAATATAACCTTTACGTTAGACCCGATTTCCTAAAGATACCGTTGCGGCGTAATAATGATGATTCGAAAAGATGGTGAAAAATTCACAAATGTAGCGTAATACAACGAAATAGCCGCTAAACATTTATTGTCATATAGCATATTCATAGGTTATAATTTCTGTCACTTCAAGGAGGGACCACATAATAATTATGCGTTGGATTCAACATCAAACCCAATTTTATATACGTTTGTTCATAACTGCTTTGGGCATAGGATATGTATTTCATGTTCTGTTTTAGTGTTTTGCTAATTAAAAATTGTCTATCCTAACAAACTTCATTTTCTGGGGACATGTCCTCGTGTATTTTTCTTTTTCACTTATAATTCCGTACTGCCAACGTAGAATATTGTAGCATAAGCACATTTCAAGTAAATGTACAATGAATTTTCTACGTTTGCAGTACCAGCAGACTTTCTGTTTAAATTTTTACAAGTGCAACGCAACAGCTGACAATTTCTTTCCACATTCAAAATAGAATATGGAAATAGCAAACAGCTCCCTCTCGCGTGCACAGGCAGCCGCGTATCTATGGGTATTACCATTTCTGTGCAGAAAAAATCTGCTGTAATACCGACCGGCCTCGCCGGCCAGACCACGTGACGTGTCTACCCCCTTAATGTAGCGATATATTGCTGTATCGATACATAACCACAAATATCGAATTTCGATACATTGAACCGGTGCATTTAGGGCGGTATTCTTAAAGCAAATGCTTAAGATCATCTTCTAGAGGACGATCTTATTTCACATCCCAGATAGCACACCTCGTCTTAGAGACGTCTAGTTTATGTCTATTTTAGGTCTGAACGTCTTGATTTGTAACAAGACGTCTTCAAGACGTCTTTAATACGCCTTTTCTACGTCTTTAAGGGGGTAGACACGCCACGTGACACGGGCAATTCACCGCTCTGTAATACCGACAATCTAACCTGAAACATGGGTTTGGAATTTTTCATTTTTCGTCCTTATATGAGCATATTGTGGGCTTAGCGAGGTCTCATTCGAAAGAGGAAGATTCAACGCGGAGCGCTCTGCACATCGTTTGAGTTACAAAACTCTTTTAGTGACCTAAAAATACTTAAGGAGGTAAACACGCCACGTGACACGGGCAATGCAGCGCGCTGCATACCGACACAATCTGGCCCAAAACATGGGTTTGCGCGCCGACGTTTTTCGTCCTTATATGATCATATTTTCGCCTGGGCGAGGTCTCATTCGAAAGAGGAAGGTTCAAGGCAGAGCGCTCTGGTCACCGTTTGAGTCACAAAACTCTTTTAGTGACCTAAAAATGCTTGGATTCTTGCGGGTGTATTTTGTCGACTTTTACTCTACTTTGGACACTCATATTATTATATATCCACACAATCTCGTTGAATCATGACCAGAGCGCTCTGCCTTGAACCTTCCTCTTTCGAATGAGACCTCGCCCAGCCCAAAATTTGCTCATATAAGGACGAAAAACGTCGGCGCGCAAACCCATGTTTCGGGCCAGATTTTGTCGGTATACAGCGCGCTGCATTACCCGTGTCTACCCCCTTAAGACTTTACCAGACGTTGTGCTATCTGGGATAAGACATCATGTATTCCTAAACGTTTCTTAAGATGATCTTAAGCATTTGCTTAAGTCACGTTTATGAATCTAGGCGGCATCTTAAGCAAATGCTTAAGACACGTTTATGACTAACGCCCCTAAAGCTATGTGGGTCTTAGAGCATATAAACATGGAGGAAGCATGCAATAGGCAAAAATGTAGACGGCGATATAAAGAGAAACATATACAGGAGGGACACCCCCTCTCTTTCTAACATAGAAAAAAACGCTGGCGCTAGAAAGAGAGGGGGTGTCCCTCCTGTATATCTTTCTCTTTCTATCGCCGTCTACATTTTTGCCTATTGTATGCTTCCTCCACGTTTATATGCTCTAAGATGTGGGTAATGGAATAAATGTATCGATATTGACGATATCGATACTTCGTTCCCGATATTTCATCTGTATCGATAATTTGTCCTTCAATATGTATCGATACGAAATATCGATACAGTTGGCATGTATCGCCATCCCTAGCGCGCAATACCAATCATGTAAAGAACATTTAAGAAAATGGTTACTGATACGTCTTAATAATCAGACACAAGCAAAGACTTTAAACAAAATTTTCTTAATTTTTTTGCGCAATTCTTCAATATACACATATATATATATAAAATTATGCAAAAATATGATATTACAGTAATAGTAGATACAGTGGACACCGGATTATCGAGAAAGATTCGGGACCGGAGAATTCTCCATAAACCGGGGTAGGGGAAGTAGTGTGGGCCTAATAAACTGATCCTTGTCAGGACCCTCGCCCGAGCCGTCTGATAAGGAGACTGAACAACGTAAACCGAGAGTGAGTGAAATAGCGCATCAGCGGGGGACCCTCGGTCGACGGCGAATTGAGATTCAGTATTAAATATGAATATTTTCATATTACTGATTACATCTGGAAGGGAGTATTACCGATGGATTGGTGAGTTTATGTCAACGAAAATGTGTCCAAACACGAAGCAATTCGGTCTGTTTTTTATTATGAAAATAAAATTAGAATTCCAGTTCCCCGGTTTAAGCGGAAAACACGCTTCTGGTGACTGACCTGCGACACACGCTATGTTCACTGAAAATGGACCGAAGTTCTCCATATTTGAACTCATTTTCATTGGGAAATCCCAAAAAATCCATTGGTAATACTTTCATGAACATCTATCAAAAGCATGAACATTTTCTTTTTCTCTACTGGGCATTTTACCTGGTCCAACGGTTTTATTGCTCCCGGCAGTCAACGGGTGGTCTACCTGGGACCGAAGGCCCTCGCTCGCACCGAGGAAGCAAAACTGTGGGGTGGCTTTCCCGATGATCCGGTGGAAAAAGCATGTCAATAATCCGGGGACCACTGTACTACGAACTTGGAATTTTCGTTTTTTAACCGCTCCTTTTATATTCATTTAGTTTAATTTGTGGAGCGCTAATATAAAATTTTCAATTTTGGGCATAACTTTTAATGGGGAATATGTTCTGTCAAAGGTGCGTATCGACTTTGTGAGAATTCCTCGCGAGGCACGCCGCGCAGAGTGGAAAGTCTGGAAAGTGCATACCTCGATCATGATCACTTTGCGAAGCAGCCTCGCGCGGCCAGGTAGCGCGAAGCTGCCGCGGGAGCTTGCCACGCGAGGCTGCTTTGGATACTCAAGGATGGTTTTCATGGTGGAGGTATAGAGTTATCAGACATTCGACTCAAAATATAATTGTAGCAGTATATTATTTATTTCATTTGGATTATTATAAGGCTAGAATTCTTAAATTCTAGTATTACTTTCGTTAGAAACATTAATGCTATCCACTATTTCTTTTTCTTCTTCTTCCACTGGAATTTTGAAATGCTTTTCAAATTTGTTAACAAATTCCACCGATTGTTTTTAACGTAAGAGTTTAGAGTATTTGGTGACACCTTTAAGAAATGTTTATAAAGGCGTAGTTACTTTCTTTCGCTGACGACACGCAACGCTGCCATTGTAAAGGACCGCGGCGTCAAGTAACTGCTGAAACGTAAACAGATGTCTGCGAAACCCTCGACGTCTTCCCAACGACCCACGAAAATCAGTCAGTCTTCTGAGTTCGGACACAGCACTCGCAAGGTCGTGCGTTCATTTCCGGCTTGTGAAGTAACTGTGAGATTATATTATTTCTCGTTTTGCGAATTCAATGTGGTGATTAGTGAAAAGTGATTAGAAAAGCATTGATAGACTCTGGTGTTATTCGGCACATGCTGCAGATGTGTGAAAAGTGTGAAGCATTCGATGAGAGCTACAAATTGAAGTGTCGTTCGAATAAAGTGACGGGAAATAATGTGTGCAAAATTTTGGATAATATACCATCAAATACATTAAACCTTTACGGTAAGAACAATCGATTTTTATATTCGAAAAAAATCGAACTTTAACGCGCTCGCGTCTCCGGTGCCCTTCTTTTCGGGGATTTTATTTTTTAATTCGATTCTGGAGGGTGGGCATAGGAAATTATTGGGTGGGCAAATCTCTTCTACATCTAAGCTACCAGAATGAATCGTTAAACCATCGAATTTGAAAATATTTTCGGAAAAAATCGAACTTTAACGCGATCGCGTCTCCGGTGCCCTTCTCTTCGGGGATTTTATTTTTTATTTCGATTCTGGAGGGTGGGCATACGAAATTATTGGGTGGGCAAATCTCTCCTACATCTAAGCTACCAGAATGAATCGTTAAACCATTGAATTTGAAAATATTTTCGAAAAAAATCGAACTTTAACGCGCTCGCGTCTCCGGTGCCCTTCTTTTCGGGGATTTTATTTTTTAATTCGATTCTGGAGGGTGGGCATAGGAAATTATTGGGTGGGCAAATCTCTTCTACATCTAAGCTACCAGAATGAATAGTTAAACCATCGAATTTGAAAATATTTTCGGAAAAAATCGAACTTTAACGCGATCGCGTCTCCGGTGCCCTTCTCTTCGGGGATTTTATTTTTTATTTCGATTCTGGAGGGTGGGCATACGAAATTATTGGGTGGGCAAATCTCTCCTACATCTAAGCTACCAGAATGAATCGTTAAACCATTGAATTTGAAAATATTTTCGAAAAAAATCGAACTTTAACGCGGTCGCGTCTCCGGTGCCCTTCTTTTTGAGGATATTATTTTTGAATTCGATTCTGGAGGGTGAACATACGAAATTATTGGGTGGGCAAATCTCTTCTACATCTAAGTTAACAGAATGAATCGTTAAACCATCGAATTTGAAAATATTTTGGGAAAAAATCGAACTTTAACGCGGTCGCGTCTCCGGTGCCCTTCTTTTCGCGAACTTTATTTTTTATTTCGATTCTGGAGGGTGGGCATACGAAATTATTGGGTGGGCAAATCTCTCCTACATCTAAGCTACCAGAATGAATCGTTAAACCATTGAATTTGAAAATATTTTCGAAAAAAATCGAACTTTAACGCGGTCGCGTCTCCGGTGCCCTTCTTTTTGAGGATATTATTTTTGAATTCGATTCTGGAGGGTGAACATACGAAATTATTGGGTGGGCAAATCTCTTCTACATCTAAGTTAACAGAATGAATCGTTAAACCATCGAATTTGAAAATATTTTGGGAAAAAATCGAACTTTAACGCGGTCGCGTCTCCGGTGCCCTTCTTTTCGCGAACTTTATTTTTTATTTCGATTCTGGAGGGTGGGCATACGAAATTATTGGGTGGGCAAATCTCTTCTACATCTAAGCTACCAGAATGAATCGTTAAACCATCGAATTTGAAAATATTTTCGGAAAAAATCGAACTTTAACGCGATCGCGTCTCCGGTGCCCTTCTTTTCGGGGATTTTATTTTTTATTTCGATTCTGGAGAGTGGGCATACGAATTTATTGGGTGGGCAAATCTCTTCTACATCTAAGCTACCAGAATGAATCGTTAAACCATCGAATTTGAAAATATTTTCGGAAAAAATCGAACTTTAACGCGATCGCGTCTCCGGTGCCCTTCTTTTCGGGGATTTTATTTTTTATTTCGATTCTGGAGGGTGGGCATACGAAATTATTGGGTGGGCAAATCTCTCCTACATCTAAGCTACCAGAATGAATCGTTAAACCATTGAATTTGAAAATATTTTCGGAAAAAATCGAACTTTAACGCGGTCGCGTCTCCGGTGCCCTTCTTTTTGAGGATATTATTTTTGAATTCGATTCTGGAGGGTGGGCATACGAAATTATTGGGTGGGCAAATCTCTTCTACATCTAAGCTACCAGAATGAATCGTTAAACCATCGAATTTGAAAATATTTTCGGAAAAAATCGAACTTTAACGCGATCGCGTCTCCGGTGCCCTTCTTTTCGGGGATTTTATTTTTTATTTCGATTCTGGAGAGTGGGCATACGAATTTATTGGGTGGGCAAATCTCTTCTACATCTAAGCTACCAGAATGAATCGTTAAACCATCGAATTTGAAAATATTTTCGGAAAAAATCGAACTTTAACGCGATCGCGTCTCCGGTGCCCTTCTTTTCGGGGATTTTATTTTTTATTTCGATTCTGGAGGGTGGGCATACGAAATTATTGGGTGGGCAAATCTCTCCTACATCTAAGCTACCAGAATGAATCGTTAAACCATTGAATTTGAAAATATTTTCGGAAAAAATCGAACTTTAACGCGGTCGCGTCTCCGGTGCCCTTCTTTTTGAGGATATTATTTTTGAATTCGATTCTGGAGGGTGGGCATACGAAATTATTGGGTGGGCAAATCTCTTCTACATCTATGTTAACAGAATGAATCGTTAAACCATCGAATTTGAAAATATTTTCGGAAAAAATCGAACTTTAACGCGGTCGCGTCTCCGGTGCCCTTCTTTTTGAGGATATTATTTTTTAATTCGATTCTGGAGGGTGGGCATACGAAATTATTGGGTGGGCAAATCTCTTCTACATCTAAGCTAACAGAATGAATCGTTAAACCATCGAATTTGAAAATATTTTCGGAAAAAATCGAACTTTAACGCGGTCGCGTCTCCGGTGCCCTTCTTTTCGCGAACTTTATTTTTTATTTCGATTCTGGAGGGTGGGCATATTGATTTTCACGATGAAATTTTGGTATGAATTTGGCACAGGAGAGGGCGCGGTAGTTTAATTAATTTTGCGCACCACGTTTGTCAGTGGATTGTATTCAACCACACGATCATACCCAATCAGACAGTAGGCCGTAGTATTTGCCGGCACATTCTCTTTACTCTCGAATTCTATGCGCACGTCCACGGTGCCATTTTTGATTGACTCATTTTGTCACGAGTAATCAATCTCCACGAAGGGACTAAATTCTAAAAATTCAGCCAAGGTGAATAATCCATCGTTGCAGTTGTAATACATTTTACGGAATTCTGTGTACATATGAAACAAGATGGCGTGTTTATCCACGACAAAGTCCACCTGCAGGTCATCATATGGGTGAAAATCCGAGTTGAGAAAAGATTTTTCATTGGTTAATTTGCGTTTGTTGAACTTAGTACCATCTTCGGCCATCTCATTATTTCGATCAGTCTGTAGAGGAAGGATAATGGCACGTGGCTTCTCCTACTGCGCAGATACGCAATCCCCCCCATACTTTTCCTAGTATCATGTTCGCTTTCCTAACTACCTTCTTAAGGGGGTAGACACGGGTAATGCAGCGCACTGTATACCGACACAATCCGGCCCGAAACATGGGTTTGGAAAGTTACGCTTGATTTCCTTATATGAGCGAATTTTGGGCTGGGTGAGGTCTCATTCGAAAGAGGAAAATAAATAATTGAAATAAAATAAATAATTGTCTGTCTATCTATCTTTTCTCAACTCGCTCGTCCCGACCTCTCTCGACACATGCACGAAGCTTACATCTCCCCTCCGCAGCAGCTTAATTTTCATCTGGGGATGCAAATTTAGCGGTTGTTTTTTTTTTTTTTTTTTTTTTTTTACCATGGATCAGTAGACACGGGTGTGAGCTTTGTGATATGATACAAACCGAGTGATCTTTTTTTATAACCGGTGTTTATTTTATAAATTGAATCTGATACCTTTTCCATTATTTTAAAGGGGCCGATTCTGATTTCATCCAATTTTTTCCTGTTTAATTTGTTTCCATTAACCACATAAACTAAATCTCCTTCCTTGAAATTATAATGTATTCTGTTTTTGTCAAATATAGATTTGTTATAATCATGGGATTTTTTTGTTTTGAGCAGTGCTATTTTTCTATCTTCTTCCAAATTCTTTGTATTTTTATTTTTCTCCTTTAATTCAGGTGGTAACAAGTCAGTAGGTTCTCCACTCAGCAGATATTTTGGTGAAAATCCTGTAATTGTGTGGTCTGTTTCGTTATATTTATTTGTACATTCTTCTGCTATTTTGGTCCATGCTGATTTTTTTTCTTTTTCATTGAGTTTACAGCGTATTTTGTTTACCAGCGTCTGATTCAATCTTTCGTTTAACCCGTTAGAGAAAGGTGTATCTACCGCTGTGAAAATCAATTGTATATTTCGGTTTTCAAGATAATTTTTTAATTCGTTCGAATTTAGAGCCGGGTATTGATCTGAAAGCAGTATTTCAATCGTGTTATCTTTCGAAACCTTCTCAATCAGTTTTATGAAGTCTTGAGCGTTTTGATTTTTCGAGCATAGGCTGTATGTAAATCTTGTAAAATGATCCACTAATAGGTGTAGGTATTTTTTGTTTGATCTTCGACCGCCAAATCCACCAATTGTGTCCAAAGACATTATCTGGAATGGTTTTTCCGCTGGACCTAATTGTGACATTAGACCATATTTTCTGTTTGTTCTTGTTTTATTCTTTATGCAAACTTCGCAGTTTTTACTTAGCATTTTAATGTTTTTCGTTATATTCTGTGCCGTATAAAAAGGTTTTATCTTAGCTTCCATCTGATTTATTCCTATATGGCAGTAGTTCTCATGAATTTTCTTCAGCACAATTTTACTGTATTCTTCACTTAGTATTATTTTTTTTCTTTTTCTTTTGTCTTCTTTGTAATAGATCCCATCTTCCATAACAAATTTTGCATTCTTTCTTAACTGTTTGTTTTGTGCTTGATCACTTTTTATATCTTCCAGGCTAATGATATTTACCGTCTTCAGGATATCTTCGTTATTTTCATGATTTTCGAAGACTGGATTTCTGCTGAGGCAGTCTGCTTCTATATTTGTTTTTCCTGGATTGTACTTTATTGTAACGTTATATTGGGACAAATAATGAATCATGTCCCCTAATTCGTCATCTGTTCTACTTTTTACGTTTAGCTTTTCTAGTGGCTTATGGTCCGTATATACCGTAAAAGAGTTTCCCAGTAGCCAATGTTGCCAGAATTTCAGACTTTCTTTTATGGCTAAACATTCTAAAAAAACGGCTTTCTTCTTTTTTTGAGATTCATTTAGCTTTTTTGAAAAATAAGCTACAGGTTTCAGATCTCCATTTAATTGGGTTTGTTTTAGAACGGATCCTAAACCCTGTATGCTGGCATCCGTATAAATGAATGTCGGTAACTTCGGATCAAAAATTGCAAGATTTGGTCTAGAACAGAGATGATTTTTTATTATTTCGAATGCTTTTTGGCATTCATTTGACCAATAAAATTTTGTATTTTTACGGAGTAGATTGTGTAAAGGCTCAAGTATTATTGTAACATTTGGAATATACTTTCCATGAAAATTAATTTTTCCTAAGAACTGTCTTACGTGTTTTTTGTTTTGTGGAGTTGGGAATTCTCTTATTGATTTTAAGTTATCCTTTAGAGGTGTAATTGTGTTATTTTTTATTCGGTGTCCTAAGTATTGTACTGAATTAGATGCAAATTTGCACTTTGTGAGTTTTAGTCTGAATCCTTCTTTTTGGATAGCGTCCAACAATCTTTCAATATGTACTATATGCTCAGCAAATGTTCTTGAGAAGATTAATATATCGTCGATATAATTTACTGCAAATCCAGCTAGACCATATTTTTTTATAATACTTCTTAAAATTCGTTGAAAAATTGCTGGAGCCGTCTTTAGACCAAATGGAAGGCATGTCCATTGGTAATGGCCTTCTTGAGTCACAAATCCTGTTTTTGGTCTATCTCGAATTCTTAAAGGTATGGACCAGAAGGCTGAGTTTATGTCTAAAGTTGTAAAATATTTACAGTCAATGGTCTCAGTCATTAGGTCTTCTATTAAAGGAAATGGTTGAGCTTGAGGGACTATTATCTTATTTAAATTTGTAAAGTCCATACATAGACGACACCTTTCACCTTCATCTTTTTTAAAGGCTAATGTCACTGGCGCTCCAAAGGGACTATATGACTCCTCAATCAAATTATGTTTTAATAGTTCCGCGATCTGTTTTTCTATCTCAATTCTATCTCTGATTGAACATCTATATGGTCTTTTATAGCAGTATTTTTCTGTTTGTAGGTCAATGAATGCTTCATGGTTTTTTACTTTGCCTACATCATATTTATCTTTAGCGAAATTCTGTTTATATTTATTTATTAGGGCGGTTATTTCTTCTTTTTGATCTGAATCTAAGTGTTCGGTGTCTATAGCGAATCGATTGGTGTCTATTCCTTCATTGAAGTTTACTTCATATTCTTGAGTTAATTTTTCTGTTTCCTCTTCTTTTTTTATAATTTCTTTATTTTGATTATCTTTTTTATTTTCTTTTAGTTTTTTTAAGTATGCAATAAATACACAATATAATAAAATCTCTATATTTTTAGACGAATCAACCTAGTGTTCTGCTTGAGAAACAAACCCCTTTAACCCTATTATATTTATATAAGATATTGTTCACGTTCGCATATATTCCCTCGGAGGTGGTATATTCCCGTGGAATCTTAGACTATATTCTGCGTGCCGAGATTTCAAGATCGTTCGCGTAATTCCGGATTTATTGCCGAAATCTTGCACAACCGTGGCCATTGCAATATTACACGGCAATGTTTCCACAATTTTGCAGTAATATTGCAATGTAACCTGCAACCAAACGGCAACATTGCAATGTACTGCAACTTTGGTGCAACTTTTCTGCAACAAAATGTGCTGTAGGGGAATAGTCAAGTAAAGAATAGAGAACAAGAACGAAAACTCTAATAGAGAGATTTCTAAAAAAAGTAGATTATATATACTTACTCTACCGTATTCTTCGTACCCTCTCTATTGCACAAAGAAATTGTGCACACTAGCCCAAGTAGCGACTCTTTGCTTAAACTGGATTTTAAAATAGTCGTTAAGCTGCTACTGCTGTACGGTATATGTGAATATCCTTCCCGAATATGGGTAATCACCCTTTTAAATGTCATTAATGAATTGTGAATGGCGACGGTCTCCGCGAGGTGCGAGCCATCAGGTTTTTCAAAACCAGCCAAATCAACAATATTCAACTCACAGTTCATTACTTCGTCCTTCGTATTAATACATTCAATTTTCTAAACAGAAAGCGAACAGATTAGAGATTTTATATCTAAATCAGAGTATTTGTAATGAGTTACCCATAAAAAAAAAATTCAAAAAAGTAAAAAAATTACGCCAAGTACATGAAAATCTAATAACTCACAAAAAATAGAAGATAATAATATAAATCACGAAAAATAGAAGAAAATATACAACAAATAAATCACAAAAATAGAAGATAATAATATCACAAAAAATAGAAAAATATACAATTGTAACCTCGCTTCGTCGAGGTTAGCTACCGGAAGGGTATTCGGGGCGGTCGGGTGAATGAGGCGCAGTGATCTGTTGCACGGGTCTTTATTCTTAAGGCTAAAGTACAAGCTAGCCCGGCCAGGTCTGTGCTGGCTAACAGGGTCTGTGCGGCTTAGTCTAACGCGGCGTTTATCGCGATGGTTCGCAGTCGGCGCGTCGCGGTCGCGGTCTCGCAACGTTTCGGCGGAGGCAGGAAAGGTGAGTGGTCGTACAGGTGCCCTGGCTGTGGTCTCCACCAATGGCTCTGACCGGGAAGCCTTGAGTCCGCTCGCCCAGTGGGTAAAACCCGCGGGAAAGACGGAGGCTGTAGGATGTCCTCCGGGACAGACAAAGCCTGACCCTAAGATTGACAGCGGGTATCGACTTGCGTCTAGAAATCCCCTCCACGATCGCGGCTTCCCCCACTCCGCGGCTCGTGCGCGCGCAACCGTCCTTCCACTCCCCGCAGGCCCCGCGTCCATGTTTCCCTTCGCCGCGCTCCCCCGCGCGCCCTCACTTCCCCCGCCCCCGCGCTCCCCTCAGAGGACCTGGGTTAGAATCCCCTTAGCCTTACTACTTGTTACATTGTGCAACGAGGTATCATTGTGTTCTTTGATTTGTAGAACACAATGGTTGATGACAAGACAATTATTGTTATTGAAAACAATGAGAGACGTCGAATACCACATGATCAGGTGTTTGAAATACCTGAAGCAGCGATTGTACATCTTCAGATGAGGAGAGTAGCGATAACGACGAGGACATAGATATGGATGCACTTCAAGATGAAGAACTTTTTCGTCATTTGGACAATATACAACGTGTGCAAGTTGGACCTAACAAGCGTGGGTTTGAAAATCAACTAGCTGCTAGTGATGACGTCAATGACGATGAAGATGACGAGGAAATGGAGGTAAACGAGGAATCGGACGCAAATGACGAACTAGTCAACGGAAGGAACGACAGCAAAAGTAACCCATCGACTTCGAAACATATCTCGATAAAGCGAACAAAACAACAGTTTGTGAGGAAAGAGATAAGACGAAAAACGGGTAAACGAAGTAGAATAACCACTAGAAGTATGATGAGAAAAGGGAAAAGAGAGGAGCCATCATATAAATGGGTACGCGTTTCTCTGAATCTGAAAGAAGAGAAAAAGAAATTTATGGGACATTCAGATCTTCCAGAAAAAATCACCATATTGTAGACAGCTTATGACTTTTTCAGTTATTTCTTCCCTAAAAATCTGATCACGTCAATTACTGATCATTCGAATTTATACGTGTGCAAAAAACATAAAATCAAATTTCTCAGTTTTAGAACTGCAACAATTTCTAGGTGTGCTCGTGTTACGTCCCTACTTCCTATTTAGGGCCGCGTTTTTAGGAATTTATATTATCAATCCGCTTCGAGCAAATCCTGGGATTTTTCGCTCTGGGTTAGTTGAGGGTTGTGGGTTAATGTGTTCATATGAAATTTTATGATATTTACCCTTTATTTGGTAATTGATATGAGTCGCCAGGGAATAGGAATCTCGCTGACTCCGTCGATTTCCAACGCAGCGTTGGGTTTTGGGAGAACCCAGGGTCCTGCGTCGATGAATCGTTGATGGAAAACGATTCTTGGTTTTATGTAGACTCCCAACAAAGATTCTGGCGCAGCTGGGGCACACTGGTAATTTTGTAAGAGTCTACGTAATTGCACTTTCCGGCCGGCTCTGTTGCTCTTGGGCATCTGATGGTTAAATTAATCTTTGAATTCGATTCTAATGGAACCCGCTCTGTACTTGACTCCAGAGGACACTGGTGGGCATGGTTATGCGCGCCAGTGATTCCGAAAATCAGCTCAAACGTATTTCATTAATTTATTTAAATTATTAATGATTTGAAAAAAATCTATTAGTAACTTTTGACCGCGTAAACAGATTGACCTCTAGTATTCAGTGGCATAGTGGGCAGGTTACTGCTCGCCAATGACGCTTTCAACGAAGGAGAATCTGTTTTCCTTTATGTTCAATTTTTCGGTAGTACATTAATAAAACTTCAAACGCCCAAAACATCAGAAACCGACTAATAAAACACTTGAACACTGAATTTGATTTTAACACTTTTATTTTAGTATAAAATAAAACTTCACTTACAATAGTCACTTAATTTCAATCACCAGCTTTTTGCAATTTGCATTTGTGAGTAAGGTTGTCTTTTGTATCACGGTTGTAGGTTTGAATATGTTAATCATAAATTTCTTCAAAAACTGGTTTCCGCGGATGGTCAGTCCCTTTTTATAGGGCTGCTGGCTACTCCTTCTCCAGGTTTGTCACACGACAATTAAGACGGTGGGAGATGAAATCTTCCAATCATCTGCCGTGGGATTCACCTGAAGAATTCTTTCCAGAGGGCTATCCGAGATTTTTGTTTACTGCAGAATTTGAGCTATTGCGCGCCTATTTCGGTGTCTTCTGACTTACTTAAGACGTATTTCTGCCGTTATACGAAACTCTCAGCAGCGTCGATAGTTAGATTCTTGGTTTAATTCATTTTTTAGATGCTTACGCTATTGGGTTTTCGATGTGCTCTGTACGATTGCTTTCGTACAGCCCACATACTAGGGATTGAAGTTAATGTACATCGGTTCCGTATTGGAGCTCGATTTACTGGATATAAAGGGAGGGCAAATTTGTGGCGATGATCAGGAGCACAGCTTCGTGAAGGTGTCGACTCCGCTGGCGGAAGGGGCCTCTGACCCATCAGCTGGCGTCTACTGGTCCCCTTGGTGTGCGCGGTTGGCTGGCTGGTGTGCAGCTAGTCAGTGTGTGGCTACCTCCTTCGTGCTGGTTCTCCTGCTCACTGTTGCCGTTGATGATTCTTTACTTATCGCGAGTTTCGATTATAATGCCTTTTCGGCTATGTATTATATTGATAACTTATTAGAGATGGTTATAAAGTACTAAAGTACGAAATAGTAAGTTTGAATGATTTAAAGGATTAAATAATAGTTGACTCCACGTCGCGGGACGTGACACCTCCCCCTTTAGAAGGCAAATTTCCGGAGGAAATTTGTTTTAATTCTTGGATGGCTTCCTTGAATTCTCTCGCTGCTGGAGTCGGTTGTCGTCCCTCGTCAATTGTTGTTGGTTGGTCTTCAATCTGCGATGTCGATGGCTTTTTCTTGGCCAGGTGTATTATTAAGGTTGTTAAGGAGCTCCAAATTGCCCCTAACAAGTGTAGTCCGCATCCATAGACTGCATGTATTTGATATCCGTGTATAATGGTGTCAAATATGGTTTTTATTATTTTAATGATAATAAAAACTCCTAGTAGTCCTGCAGTGACTGTTCCAAATTTAAGAAATCCATTCCAAAATTTGGCTACTGCATTTTCGGCCAATGTGGTGATGGTTTCTTCGTCCAAAATTCCCATCATTGAAATTGATCCTGCGGGGATATTTTTCCCAGATACTCCTCTGGCGAGTGTATTTAATACAGCTGCTTTTTCTGCAGGGAACATAATGTGGTCCCGTAAATTGTCCAATTCCTTCTGTGTATATATTCCGCTGGTTGCGAGATCTGAAGGAGATGTATAATGCCAGTTGAGTTTCGTTTTTGAATGTAATATTTGGGGTGGACGAACTTCAATTGGATGTGGTGAAATTCTGTGCCATGCTTGGTCAATTTCATACATGACTGGTAGAATGGGACTACATTCTCTATGTGTCCCTTGAGTGGTTAAAATGTGTGTTTTGGGTGTTAAGAACATTGAATTGTTTCTTAACCACACAGGTAGCTCTATATAACATTCGTCTGTCTTTCGTATTTTTACTTGAACAGGAATACATTTTACAATATGAATCACTTCGCCAGCTACTAGTGCCATATGTCCCGGTGTTTTCGTGACTATATTAGCAAATTCGTCTGGTTTCAGTGTAGCAATTATTAGAGCATTGTTTAATATTTGTTGTTCCAATAAGCATTTTTGTACAATTATATCTCGGTATAGAGTTTTCAATTCTGTTCTTATATGTTTTTCCACGTAGACAAATTTGGAATTTACATACGTGAAAATATCCAAATTTTCTACAGGAACTTTGTGTAAAGATGCAAATGTTCTTTCCTTAGTTGTTTCCAAAATGAATAGTTTTGGATGTTCCGTTTGTATAAGCGTATAACCACATAGATGCTGCTCTCCTGTTGGAGTTAAAGCAAATGTAATATCTTGCGTGGTTAACGCATACACGGAAGGTGATTTTTCTTTGGCTTGGCTGGTATCAGTAATTTTGGATGCTAGCCCTTCGTAGAGTACGTCATAGCGATCGAATTTGCACGTTGATGGTGGAAAAGAGTGCCAGAACGTGTGTCCGTCCTCGTTATCCACACAAAATCCGTTTTGAAAGTGGCATATTGTTCCAGATTTCAATATGATTTTATTGGGCTCTAATCGTACTGGTACTAGCGCGGTTTTGAGTGTTATTTTCGGCATTGCTTGTACTACTACCGATTCCCATGATCCATAAGGGTCGGAAAATTGTGCTCCGGTACATTTTCCATCTGTGGTGAGTGATCCAGCCATGGTAAATGTCCGGGTTGATGTTTGGTTCATTTTGAGTCCCACCAAATAGACGTTATTATCTATAACGGTGGATCCATATTCATGCATATTTCGGCATTGTCGTTCGGTTAAATCCTCGAGATATTCGTTAAATCCGTTGTGTACCGCGGAAATGTGCGAATGCATTCCGCAATAATAAATGGTTCTTGAAATTATCAGCTTGCATTGGATGACTTCCACGTAGTTGAAGTCCGAGAGTTGCAGAAGTTGGATGTAGATTTCCTTTGTTGCTGTGGAGATTGGGGTAATTTCGTAATCTCCTACTGAATTTAATGAAACGGTTGTCACGTTTAAATGTTGCCCATTGCAATCATATCCAATGAGTGCCCAAACGAGATTCAAGTTGATTAGAATTATCAATGGTAAAATCATGGTGATTTCCTTTTAACAAAAACAAAAAAAATAAAAAAATATAAAAATTGTTTTGAATCGTCGTTATGTTAATAACGATTTATAGTTAATATTCCTTTAATATTTCGTACTTTCTCAACCTTATTCTATAATAACAGGTATCTTGGTACCCGATTCTTAGACTGGATTAAACGGGTGTAAAATGACATGTTTAATCATTTTAACACAATCGTTTTATTTGATATATATTTTTCATAAAATTAGCTTCTTTATTTTTCTTATTAGCTGTATGATTGTGTGAATACATTAGTTTATATATTTTTTTTTTTTTTACGAAGGAAGGTCATATACTATTTAACGTATGCAGGGTAGCCTTTGTGGTAGATTACTACCACCTGTTTTCAATGATTTTGTAATTTCCGTTTGCCAACGCCGCATATTCTTCGTGAGTTAGACTCAAGTATTCTTCTGTGCAGCCAGCACAAGTGGCTGCTTCTTTCAGCCACGCTATTTGTCCGGCACATTGGTCACATTTTGAAAGTTGTGCTCCTACTTGTTCCGTACAAATAGCGTGTAAGTAATTTTCAATTACGTATTCGGCCCTGCATTCGATTGTATATAACATTCCGCACATATACATTTTACGTCTGATACGTAAAGTTGGTATCTATTCTGTCGCACACAGCACAGTAATAGTAATGGTAGATAGGTTTCTGGAAATTCGTAAGGGATTACTCCGTCGATAGGTCCATAATGTCCATCGGTTTCCCGAGGTTGTCTTGGGTCATGAGGCACTCCCATTTTAAAATTATGTTTGATTTCTGACCTGTAATCATTTTGTATTTTGTTCTTATTACTAGTTAGTATATACTTTCCATATGAGGGTTCGTTTTTCAATCAATAATTATTAACGATTTAATAGATATTTATAAATTTAAACGTATATACATACATAAAAATAATATAAATATAAGTTTATCTGTTCTTATCACCATCTGGTGATTACTTCAATTATTCCACCCATATTTAAAATATTCCATTTTACGGGTGTTAATTCCAAATACTCCTCAATACATTCTATGCACCTACAACCAGGTTTTACGGTTGCCAAGGACATCCCGCATTGGTGACAGGAGGAAGCCATCATTAATCCTGTGTATTTACACATGGCGTGCCATCCTCCTTCCTCAAGATGTTGTTTTACAAATTCATTTAGAATGTCGTAGCAGTCGGTACAGAATCTTAATGTCTCCCATGTGTAGACACTTGTAATTGATTTGGTCACGCAGTACATCTGCATCAAGGGCCAATATGTATGTGGATATTGATTAGGAATTACCCCATCTATTGGTCCATGGTACTCCAAATTCCTTTGGAATTCTTCTATGGGGAGTTTCATATCTGCAATAGATGGCATCTCTAAGTGTTTTATACTTGATTTGGTTTAGCCATGTATTGTTTTGTGGCTATTCTCTTCTCAGACATGTTTGTATATTTATATGTAGATTTATTTGCATTATAAGAGGTAGGGTTTATTTAAGATATGAGTTCCTTTTCCAGTGGTTATTTTATACATATTCTACGACAATTATTTCTCCGCGTAACAATTGATCTTTATCACTTTGGTCTAGTTGTAGACAACAGGCGGTGCACTCCAAGCTGGTTAAAGCTGGTCGTCTGAATACCATGCCTATTCCGCATTTGGTACAGATGGAACCTCGCAATAACCCCATGTAATTACAAATGTAGTGTCCTCCTGTTTCTATGAATCTTTGTTGTTCATAGGGGTTACTTAATTCGTAGCAGACGTCACAAATCCTTTTATTACCCCTTTCATATATGGTGGCTATGCTCTTTATCAGACAATATAAATGTTCAAATCGATTGTAGAGAGGCGGAACCAAAGTTGATATTACTTCTTCGATCGCCTTGCTATAATCTTCATCTTCCTCTTGGGGAACTTCTACTGGGAGTATCATGGTCTGTAAAGACGATACTCTAAGTATTTTATTCTTCAGTTGTCTTGTTGATTTATTTTCTACTGATATAGTTTTATTCAGTTATTATTAACCTGGATATGACTTAATATATGCGAGCTTAAGTTTATTTATGTGTACTGTACGAGTTGTTCCGTCAGATAATATTTTAACATTCTGATTAGGCAACAATTCGAGTACTTTATACGGTCCTGAGTACTGATCTGCGAATTTTGTCCTCCGAGGTTCTTTCAAGAGATACACTAAATCTCCTGCTTTAAAATCTTGTGGATTGATTTTCCGATCATAATATTGTTTAGACTTGGCCTTTGCTTTTATCAAATTTTCTCGGGCTTCAGTTTGCAGATTAGTTATCTTATAAAATAAATCTCTAAGATATTCAGCATATGTGGGTTCCAAATCTTCACCAATAGGTTTTCCACTCGAAGGTTCTCGTGCAATGCATCCGAAAACTAATTCATGCGGTGAAAATTTAGTATCCTCGTGTACTGCAGTATTATATGAAAACATTGCTAAATCTATCCAATTATCCCAATTGTCGTCATTTGTCGTGTATTGTTTTAAGTACTCTGTTAGTACGTGATGCGATCTTTCTATCGAACCATTACTCTGTGGATGATAGGCTGTAGTAACATAACGTTTAATTTTGAATCGTTTGGCAACGATTTTTATCAAACTTGAAGTAAAATTTGTTCCTTGATCAGTTAAAATGGCTTTAGGTGATCCGAATCGGCAAATAAACCGTTTTATGAATACGTCCGCTATATCGGCAGAGGTGGTTCGAGCTAAAGGTATCGCTATTGAATATTTCGTTAATAAATCTTGTATCGTTAGTATGTGTGTTCTTCCTTTTCTAGTTTTTGGTAATGGTCCAACGATGTCCATGCTGATTTTGTCGAATGCTTTACCTGGAGTATCTGTCAGTACCATTGGTTGTTTTATTTTTATTCTTGTTAACTTCTTCATTTGACAGTCTTGGCATTCTCTAATGAATTTTTGAATTTCTTTTTTCATATTTTCCCAATAGTAATTTTGTCGTATCCTGTGGTAGGTCTTTGTGACTCCTTTGTGTCCTCCACTGGACGACGTATGCTTTTCTTTTATTATGTGTTCTCTCAGATTTTCGGGTGGTGTTACCACATCACCAGTGCAAATGGTGATTGTTATCGGTAGTTCTCTGAAGATATCTTTTAATCTATTTATAATATATTTCCATGGTACATCCTCTATATTATGGGTTCTACTTATGGCGAATGATTTCAGATCGAATTCGGTGACTACGTCCCATAATGACATGAGACCATTTAAAATGTTATCAGGTCGTATAGCATTTCTTAAATCTTCTTTGATCGGTAGACTTATTATATATTTAGTTCCATCTGGTACTGGTCGGGCCCTTTCTAGGGTAAGGTCTACATGATTTGGTAGTAAATTTTCTGTTTCTAGTTCTTTAGCACCTCTATCGATTGGACTTCCATCCAATCCGATGAAAATGACTCTATTATCTTTCATTTTTGCCAAAGAATCTCTAGATTCTCTTATCACGAATGGGGTTTGATTAAAGATTGTATCTTCGTTTCTACTTGTCGTTGTTCTAGGTGATAATTGAGGTGGTGATGAAAATATGTCTATTATTTCCATTGGTTCTTCTTCTTGTGATGTTCTTGTAGTTTCGATTTCTTCTTCTTGTGATGTTCTTGTAGTTTCGATTGGTTCTTCTAAGATTTTCCTTTTTGGTGAAGGACCAGTAATTGATGAATCGCTTGATAGAGTTCTTTTTCGTTTTTGTTCCCAATTTTGAGACGTTTCTGATGATAACGTATTTAATTCCATATCTTCATCTTCTGACTCGTCTAATATTGGTATACGTTTAGGTTTTCTTTTTGGAGTTTCTAAATGTTTGAGTTCCCTATTTGGGAATGCTAAATGTCTGCTTCTTGTCATTGGTCCTTCAAAATCTTCCGGTGAAGTTGACCGTAAATTTTTCTTTTGAGGAGGTTCGCCTTCTGGCGGATCTTCTTCTTCCCTTGCTCTTATTGGTAGGCATACTTCTGGTGGATTTCTTGATAACGCATCAGCGTTAAGATTACTTTCTCCCTTTTTATAACTTATTTCGAATTGATAGTCAGATAATTTCAGTTTCCATTTCCAAATTCGAGAATTTGGATCTTTTATTGAATTCATCCACACCAGAGGTTTGTGGTCTGTTTCGATTTTAAATTTTCGACCATATAAATAGGGTCTAAAGTGCGTTACGCAATAAATTATTGCTAAACATTCTTTTTCGATCGTGGAATAATTCTGTTCTGCTGGATTTAATAAACGGGACGCATAAGCAATAGGAAGATCGTCGCCGGTGAATTCTTGACTAAGCACTCCTCCTATGGCGTAACCTGAAGCATCCGTCGTTACCTTGAACGGGTGCGAGAAATCTGGGTATTGAAGTATTGGTTTAGATATTACAGCTTTCTTTAATGTTTGGAATGCTTCTTCTTCTTCCTTGTCCCAAATAAATTTCTTTGTCTTTTTCAATAAATTTGTTAATGGTTTCGACTTCCTTGAGAATTCAGGTATAAATCGTCTATAATATCCTATTAATCCCAAGAATTGTTTAATGTTTTTAGGGGTTTTAGGTCTAGGAAAATTCTCTGCTGCTTCAATCTTTTTGGGATCTGGTTTTACTCCATGTTCGTCAATTATGTGTCCTAAATAGATCACTTCATGTCGTAAAAATTCACATTTATCTGGTTGAAGCATTAATTTTGCTTCTCGTAGTCTTTTCATTAGTCTTGTAAATTTTATTTCGTGTTCACGAAGAGATCTGGAATATATTACTATGTCATCCAGATAAACAAAAAGTTCGGTTCCTTGAAGTCCTGATAGAACGCTATTCATAAGGCGTTGAAATGTTGCAGGAGCATTCTTTAATCCAAAGGGCATTCTTGTAAACTGATAATGTCCGTATGGTGTAGAAAATGCTGTCTTGTGTGCATCTTCTGGTGCCATCTTTATCTGATGAAACCCTGATGCTAAGTCGAATGTAGAGAAATATTTTGCACTTCCTAATTGATCTAATATTTCTGTAATATTTGGTAGAGGAAACTGTTGTGTGCGTGCGTCCTGAGCGCTATCTGGCGGACCGACGGCGGCGGGGAGATCGGTTCGGCAGGGGGGCACAGGACAGACGGGGACGACGCCTCGTGCTATCGTGACCAAAACCATACTTATTCACTCCTTTCCCGCGTACCACAACATGGTGCTAAGTGTAAAACAGTGATAAGTAAAGAAAGAAAGTAAAAGTAGTGATGCCGGGGGGAGATGAGCGAAAATCAGCAGGCGTAGTGCCGATTAACTCGCCAAAGGAATTCGACTTTTCCAAGCCAGAACTATGGATGGCATGGCTGAAACGATTCGAAAGATATTTATCAGTGTCGCAGGCCGACAAGAAAAGCGAAAAAGAACGGATCGATATGCTGTGCTATATGATGGGAAAAAAAGCAGAAGAGATCCTGTCACAGGTAATGCCGACCATTAATGATACGACTACTTACGAGACGGTGAAAGAAAAGTTCACAAGCTATTTTGCACCAAAGAAGAACGTCGTTTTTGAAAGATACAAGTTTAACTTAAGATAACAGCAACTCGAAGAAACCGTGGATTCGTTCGTGACCAGTTTGTACACGTTAGCGGAGACATGTGATTTTGGCAACCTGAAGGACGAGCTTATTCGGGATCGTATAGTGATTGGGATCCGAAACGCGCGGACCTCCGAGCGATTACAGCTGATGTCGGATTTGACCGTGGGTAAAGCACTCGAGGTAGCACGTCAATCCGAAGTGCAGGCGATCGAAGGAAAGAAAATCAGGGAAGAGATGACGCAATATGCGGAAGTAAATAGAGTAGCTGAGAGTAGACGGAAGCAAAATAGCACAGGGGAGAAAGGAAGAGAACAAAACACATGTAGCAGATGCGGTTTCGCTAAACACGCGACAACACAAAAATGCCCCGCTTCGAACACAAGATGTCGAAAGTGTGGCCACATCGGCCATTGGGAACGCACGTGTAGAACCAAATCAGGCTACAAGGTAAACCGAGTAGAAGAAGAGGGAGAAGAGGCAGGAGACGAAGCAGCAGCGTTCCTAGCAGCGGTCAGCGAAGGCCAAGAAGACGACGACTTTGTGTTTACATTACGCGCGCGAGAGTTCACGAGAGAGCTGACGTTTGTTGTCGATTCCGGCGCGGATGTAACGTGCGTTTCTCCGGACGATTTGCCACGTACCTTTAGGAATAACATCAAGCGAAGCTGTAAAATTATTGTCGGGCCGGATGGAAAAAAGCTTTCGTTGCTGGGGTATGTCGAAGTTCACTTATATAATAAACGTAAAACGTCCAGGACGCGTCTATACGTGATAGAAAATTTGAAGCGCTGTCTCTTAGGTAAACCGGAAATAAAAGCATTTGATTTGATTAAAGTGGTCAACATTTTGAGTGAAAATAATGGAGAAAGGGTCCACGAATTTGCTCAACGTTATCCGAAAGTCTTTGAGGGAATTGGTCAATTCGATCGACCGTTAAATATTCAATTAAAGAGGGACGCAATTCCCTATTTTCAATCGGTGCCAAGAGCAGTCGCCGTTGCTCATAACGATAAACTCAAAGAAGAATTGACTCGCTTAGAGGCTAGTGGCATCATAGTATCGGTTGATTTTCCGACAGACTGGTGTAGCCCTATTGTAGTTATTCCTAAGAAAGATGGAGAGGAAGTTCGGGTATGCGGCGATTATACCAAGTTAAACAAAAGCGTGAAACGCGCAAATTTTCCGGTCACGAAGGTAGATGTCGCATTAGCTAGCCTCAAAGGTAGTAAATACTTCACGAAGTTGGATGCAAAAAAAGGATTCTATCAAATAAAACTCGATCTCGATAGCAAAAAATTAACCACTTTTATCACCCCCTTCGGACGTTTTATGTTTACACGCTTACCGTTCGGAATCAACTGCGCTCCAGATTATTTCTCAGCTTGGTTCGCGGAGATATTTAAGGATTTAGAAAAGGTAATCGTTCACATCGACGATGTATTGATTCACACGAAAACTCGAGAAGAACACGAAGCACTGTTGACAACAGTATTTGATAGACTAGAGAAAGCGGGTTTAACATTGAATAAAGAAAAATGTAGAATATGTGTTACAGAGGTAGAGTTTCTAGGGCACGTGATATCCGAAAAAGGCATCAAAATGAACGAAAAACGCGCGTCCGCTATCGCGGAATGTGAATCTCCTAAAGACAAGAGTTCACTTATGCACTTTTTGGGGATAGTTAACTATGTGGGTAAATTTATTCCGAACAAATCAGATGTTCTAGAGCCCCTTAATTCACTGCTGAAGGGAGACACACAGTTTGTGTGGACTGACGTTCAAGAACGAGCTTTCCAAGAAATTAAAAGACTAATTACGAACGCACCTATTCTAGCTCATTACGACTTCAGGAAAACAATTATTGTCCAGGCGGATGCATCGGGATACGGGTTAGGGGCAGGTTTATTACAAGAGAGTGAGGGAAAGGTACGGGAAGTGGTAGCCTACACGTCTAAAACCCTTACCGACTGCGAAAAAAGGAAATCGAAAAGGAAGCTTTAGCGCTTGCCTTCGCATGCGAACATTTTAAAGAATTTATAACTGGTATAGATATTAAGTTGGAAACGGATCATAAACCGTTAATCCAAATTTTGCAAACAAAACCGCTCGACGATCTTACGCCGAGATTGCAAAGAATAAGAATGCGTCTCATGAGATATAATTATAGCGTTGAGTTCGTACCTGGCAAACAGCTGATCCTAGCTGATGGGTTATCTAGACTACCTTCCAACAATAATACGGGGTATGATGACGATCTTCCAAAAGAAATATATAGCTACGTTAGATACGTAGTGGCGGGGTTGCCAGCTACAAGCACAATGCTAGATAGAATAAAAGACGAACAACAACAAGACTATATTTGTAGTACCTTGATTAGATATTCTCAAAATGGATGGCCAATGAAAAGTAATTTGGATGAAGGTCTATTGCCTTATTTTGCCTCCAAAGATTGTATATCGTATACCAGCGAGTACCTACTGTATAAAGCCAGATTAATTATCCCGTCATCTTTACAGTTAGAAATGCTTAATAAAATTCACAGCGGCCATCTCGGCCTTAACAAATGCAGAGCACGCGCGCGGCAATCAGTTTGGTGGATTGGTTTGAGCTCACAGTTGAAAAATGTTGTTGAATTTTGTCCGAAATGTATCGAGCACAGAGCAAACCACAAAGAGCCATTCCTTCGGGAGGAATTTCCATGCAGACCTTGGCAGAAGATAGGTCTAGACTTGTTCAAATGGGAAAAGTGGTACCTTATAATTACTGACTATTATAGTAGATATATTGAAGTGTATGAGCTTAGTGGTTTAACTCAAAAAGAAGTCATTAAAAAGTGTCAAGAAAGCTTCGCTCGTTTCGGCATTCCGGAAATTGTGCGATCAGACTGTGGTACGCAGTTTGAGTCGGAATTCAAACAGTTTGCCCGGAGATACGATTTTTCCCACGTGACAAGTTCGCCGAAATACCAACAAAGTAATGGGGCAGCGGCAGCGGCGGTAAAGATAGTAAAAAATATTATCAAAAAATGTGAAGACCTGAACGAAGGGCTTCTAGCATATAGAACGACTCCATTGGAGAATGGGTACAGTCCATCTGAGCTTATGTTTTCGAGAAAAATCCGTTCCATTCTTCCAATGTGGCCAGATAGCTTAGGATCATTCAAACACCACAAAGAGGTAATTAAGTTAGAAGAGAAAAGAAAAGATAAACAATCTATATATTATAATAAGCGCCACCGCACCGGAAATCTGTCAGAATTAGATAGGAATGATACATGTTGGATAATCGATCTCCGGGTGTATGGCAGAATTGTAAAAAGACTAAATACTCCACATTCCTATCTGATTCGGACGGAGAGAGGGAGCTTGATTAAGAGGAATAGATGGCATCTTGTGTACGCGCCACATAAACGCGATGATCTGGTAATACAAGACGATATGGCGCCGGTAGATATTGATGTACGCGACGAAAATGCTCCTGTCAATGCTCCTGACAACCACGATAATGGTAACGCTCATATTCCGGTAGACGTTAACGAACATCAGGAGCATGTGCTCCAGGAGATTAGGCCCAGAAGAAATTGTGGGCCACCAGCCTTTTACGGCGACATTGTAACGCATTAATCAATTCAATAAAGAAAAGAGGATGTTGTATGCGTGCGTCCTGAGTGCTATCTGGCGGACCGACGGCGGTGGGGAGATCGGTTCGGCAGGGGGGCCAGTGATGCCAGAATGAGGACGGGTCCTCTCGATAATTTCCCCCACCACGCATGCACACTACGCCGGAGCGGCGTGTCCGAGCTCACGGACGCCGCTCCGGCGTAGTGTGCATGCGTGGTGGGGGAAATTATCGAGAGGACCCGTCCTCATTCTGGCATCACTGAGGGGGGCACAGGACAGACGGGGACGACGCACAGTGGGGCAAAGTGACGATGTTTGTTTCAAAATCAAAGAACTTTTGATAGAAATGAGATAGATCGATGATTTTTTTTTTAAATTAAAGCTGACAGATTGCAGAATAAGGGAAAATTAATGAAATTATGGTACGAACGTTTTTTACGTTTGAAAATCTGTGTTAAACTTCAAATTTTAGAGCAAAATTATGTTTTATCCAATACCATGTCCGGTTAGAAGTTTTTCTTGACATGTTGTACATCATTTCCTATAGATTTTGTTGCGCTGATTTCAAATCCGTTCGCAAAATTTATCTACTACCTCAAGATTTTGAAAAAAAATCGATTTCAAGGTTAACACAGATTTTCAAAGTTAAAAAACGTTCGTACCATAATTTATTTAATTTTCCCTTATTCTGCAATCTATCAGCTTTAATTTAAAAAAAAAATCATCGATCTATCTCATTTCTATCAAAAGTTCTTTGATTTTGAAACAAACATCGTCACTTTGCCCCACTGTGCGACGCCTCGTGCTATCGTGACCAAAACCATACTTATTCACTCCTTTCCCGCGTACCACAACAGAAACGCGTCGCCTATCGTTTTCTCATTTAGCTTACGATAATCGATAACTATTCTCCATCGTTTTTTTCCTGTTGAATCTGGTTTCTTGGGGACGATCCATATGGGAGAACTATACGGACATGAGGACGATTCTATCACGCCGGTTTCCAGTAATTCTTTCATTTGTCGGGTTATTTCATCTTTATGAACTGGTGGATATCGATACTGCCGAGTATTTATCGGTATATCATCCGTAGTATGAATTCTATGTTGTATGCTATCTGTTCCTTCCAAAGTTTCTCCTGTTAGATGAAAACGATCTTCATTTTCCTTTATTAGTTGCATCACATTTTCTTTTTCTTCCTCGTTTAAGTGATCCAACCTTAGTAGTTTTAAGATTTCTTCAAATCGATTTTCTTTCGATATCTTTGTTAAGTTACATCGTTTATAGGAACGTTCTTCAAATGGTAGTATTTCAATTGTAGGTACTACAACGTTACAATCTTCGTCCGTAGTATTTATTATTCTCAAATGGGCTTTTCCTTCTTGATTTGTTACTAAGGCATTTCCCAAATAGATTCCTTCTTTGACATGTAGTTTTCCTACATATCCTTCACGCAATTCTGGATTTGCAATATTAATATGGAAAGCTACTGAACTTCTTTTTGGCACGAATATCTCCTCGTATGTATTAAAGGGAATATAGTTTCTTCCCCACTTGATTTGCCTTTTTGCATAATCGATGCTGGCTTCTTGATGTAACAGAAATTCGGATCCTAAGATTCCGTCTTCATCGCCAAACAGAGCGTCGTTTACCACATGGAAATTCACTGGATGATTCGCAATCATTATTGATGCCGTCCCTAGGGTAGCTTGATTCGAATCGATTATTCGACGGATATATATGATTTCTTGAGTATTGACGATTGTTGATTCTGTTACCATTGATTTCTTGATGAGGTTGACGTCGGATCCCGAGTCCACCATTAATCGTGCCTTCCCTTCCAGATTTGGAGATGTTATTAGTATTGTTGGAATATTTCGTACGGTATTAATTGGAACAGTTACTGTTCGTTTATTTGTTCGTCTTCTTCCTCCATCGAGTCCCTCTTGGTTTGTTTTTCCTTTGCTGACCTTTTTTCCTCGATTTCTAACGTCGGTTTGCAGGGTGTTGACTTTCCTGATGGTTTTGCTTCTTCTGTTTTGGGGACTCCTATTTTCATTATTTTTTGACGCTGAGGAGGGTTCCCACTCCGGATTGCGCTAGACGTTTCCGGATGGCCCTGCTCGTTTCCCTGATTCATTCTTGAGTATGGGACTAGTTCTCCTGATTCAATCTTGGCCTTGAACTTGAAACAATCCTTGATCAAATGTCCTGGTTTCTTGCAATAGTTACAGGATATTTCTAGTTGATTGGGTGGCGATGTTGCTGCTCCGCTATTTTGCGGTTGACTATTCTGCCACTCGTTATTTCGCGTAGGATTGTTTTGCCATTTCGGTACAGCTCCTTCACTTTTAGGAGGTCCGGAATTCGATTTATTTTGGGATGCCGTTGGATTCGCTCTTTGATCGCGAGACACAGGTTGTTGACGATTATACGAACTTGCTTTCATTCTTTCGTCTTCTATTTTGACCTCTTTATCAACCTTTACGGCTAGAGCATAGATTTCATCGAGCTCTAGTCCTTGATTTTCCTGCCTTAAGCGTAAAGATATTTCACGAGGTAATCCTTTAATAAAAGCTTCCAATGTGTCCGCATTGATATTTTCTTGGAGCGTATCGGTTATTTCCCCATAATTTCGTTTTTCTCCGTCCATTATAGCCAAACGCAAATCTTGAACGCGAGTTATGTAGTTGAGAATATTTTCTCCTTGTTTTTTAAATGTATTTCCTAATTCGCCTTTATATTGATTCACATTTTTACACGGCGCGAAGTACTGCTTCAATTTATTTCCGAATTCGTCTAAGGTAATTAGATCGGAATCGCCTATTGCAATTAAAGCATGGCCGCGTAGTTTATTCATTAGTAGTTTTGCTAATTGCATTTCTTGCTGAGGAGCTAACATTGGTTTTGCCCGTTCGCATGCTTTTAAGAATTGAAAAACAGATGGTCGATAGCCATCAAATAAAGGAACTGCTTCTAACGCGAGTTTGATTGGAATTTTTCCGTCCGTCGGATCCTGTTTAGACTTAAAGTCGCGAATTTCTAATTCACACGGTACTGGACGTTTTTCAACCGGATTTGGGGTAACTACTTCAGATTTTATACTGTGAATGTCATTGGCGCGTTCTTTCTCTAATTTTTTTACTCTTGCAGTTACTGACTCTAAATGTTCGAATTTTTCATCCCACAACGTTAATATTGAGAGGAGTTGAGTTAAAGTTTCGGCAGGAGTCAATTCACTCTTTGTTTCTAAAGCTGTCTTCGCCTGTCGGATTATTTCCGTTTGCCTTCGCAATTCTTCCTCTTCGTCTCTTTCACCGTGATCCGACATGTTTTTTTTTTTTAACGTGTTTGATTTTACTGATTTGATTTCTCAACTATGCGGATTATCCCACCGCTGCCACCATTAAAACTCCTATGTTACGTCCCTACTTCCTATTTGGGGCCGCGTTTTTAGGAATTTTTATATTATCAATCCGCTTCGAGCAAATCCTGGGATTTTTCGCTCTGGGTTAGTTGAGGGTTGTGGGTTATTATGTTAATATGAAACTTTATGGTATTTAACTCTTATTTAGTAATTGGTATGAGTCGCCAGGGAATAGGAACCTCGCTGACTCCGTCGATTTCCAACGCAGCGTTGGGTTTTGGGAGAACCCAGGGTCCTGCGTCGATGAATCGTTGACGGAAAACGATTTTAGGTTCTATGTAGAATCCCAACAAAGATTCTGGCGCAGCTGGGGCACACTGGTAGTTTTGTAACAGTCTACGTAATTGCACTTTCCGGCCGGCTCTGTTGCTCTTGGGCATCCGATGGTTAAATTAATCTTTGAATTTGATTC
This sequence comes from Andrena bicolor, assembly GCA_960531205.1. Lineage (NCBI taxonomy): Eukaryota > Metazoa > Arthropoda > Insecta > Hymenoptera > Andrenidae > Andrena > Andrena bicolor. Next base: position 1,122,261 of record CAUIJW010000117.1, on the reverse strand, counting down.
TAATGGAACCCGCTCTGTACTTGACTCCAGAGGACACTGGTGGGCATGGTTATGCGCGCCAGTGATTCCGAAAATCAGCTCAAACGTATTTCATTAATTTATTTAAATTATTAATGATTTGAAAAATCTATTAGTAATTTTTGACCGCGTAAACAGATTGACCTCTAGTATTTAGTGGCATAGTGGGCAGGTCACTGCTCGCCAATGACGCTTTCAACGAAGGAGAATCTGTTTTCCTTTATGTTCAATTTTTCGGTAGTACATTAATAAAACTTCAAACGCCCAAAACATCAGAAACCGACTAATAAAACACTTGAACACTGAATTTGATTTTAACACTTTTATTTTAGTATAAAATAAAACTTCACTTACAATAGTCACTTAATTTCAATCACCAGCTTTTTGCAATTTACATTTGTGAGTATGGTTGTCTTTGTAGAATATATCACGGTTGTAGATTTCAATATGTCAATCATAAATTTCTTCAAAAACTAGTTTCCGCGGATGGTCAGTTCCTTTTTATAGGGCTGCTGGCTACTCCTTCTCCAGGTTTGTCACACGACAATTAAGACGGTGGGAGATGAAATCTTCCAATCATCTGCCGTGGGATCCACCTGAAGAATTCTTTCCAGAGGGCTATCCGAGAGTTTTGTTTACTGCAGAATTTGAGCTATTGCGCGCCTATTTCGGTGTCTTCTGACTTACTTAAGACGTATTTCTGCCGTTATACGAAACTCTCAGCAGCGTCGAAAGTTAGATTCTTGGTTTAATTCATTTTTAGATGCTTACGCTATTGGGTTTTCGATGTGCTCTGTACGATTGCTTTCGTACAGCCCACATACTAGGGATTGAAGTTAATGTACATCGGTTCCGTATTGGAGCTCGATTTACTGGATATAAAGGGAGGGCAAATTTGTGGCGATGATCAGGAGCACAGCTTCGTGAAGGTGTCGACTCCGCTGGCGGAAGGGGCCTCTGACCCATCAGCTGGCGTCTACTGGTCCCCTTGGTGTGCGCGGTTGGCTGGCTGGTGTGCAGCTAGTCAGTGTGTGGCTACCTCCTTCATGCTGGTTCTCCTGCTCACTGTTGCCGTTGATGATTCTTTACTTATCGCGAGTTTCGATTATAATGCCTTTTCGGCTATGTATTATATTGATAACTTATTAGAGATGGTTATAAAATACTAAAGTACGAAATAGTAAGTTTGAATGATTTAAAGGATTAAATAATAGTTGACTCCACGTCGCGGGACGTGACAGTGGGCAAACGATGGACAATCGTTTCCCACTTCGAAATCATTAAAATGTTTTCATGGGGGTGCTGACAAAAAATTTTTTTTTTGCGATAACTTTTTTTGAAGGATGGGCAAACGAAATTTTTTTATGGGCAAACGTGGGAAAACGATGGACAAACGAACGCCGTTTCGTTTTTCTGAAAATTCGAATTTGGGAGTGCTATCTTCACAGACTTGCGTGCGACACGGTTTACTCGTAATGTGAATTCATCGGGTGTTGCGATTCGATCAGTCACACTGGTTGCGCGGCTACATCCGATTGAACACCAATTTGAGGACGCGAGCTACTAGCGAATTCCAAAAGACGCTTTTTAAATTAATTGTTACGAGCCGGGGCTGCGGCAACGCGAGAGGCCGGCGAGAAGGGTATTTCCCAAGGAATATGGTTTATGAGTTTGTTAGTTAGGTGCGCGGACGAACCTGATGCGAAATCAGGGAGCCGCTAGGATTATTGACGGCGAGGACGAACCTGATGCGAAATCAGGGAGCCTCTAGGAATGGAGTCACACGCGGACGAACCTGATTTGAAATCAGGGAGCCACAGGAAGATGAAACGTCGTGAACGAACCCGATGCGAGATCGGGGAGTCACTAGGATGATGTTCACAGACGAACCTGGTGCGAAACCAGGGAGCTGTTAGGAGGTTGGATTATTCACAGACGAACCTGGTGCGAAACCAGGGAGCTGTTAGGAAGTTGGTAGATTTACAGACGAACCTGATGCTAAATCAGGGATCTGTAGGATACGGACGAACCTGATGCGAAATCAGGGAGCCGTAGGAGGGTGAGGTTTCGTGGACGAACCCGATGCAAAATCGGGGAGCCACTGGGTTGGAGAAGATTCCTTGTTTTGGATGAAAAGGTTGATCAGGGAGTCGCGGGAAATGTTAGTAATGCCTCGTAACTCTTAATTAATATTTGATACAACTCGAGCGGTAAAGTTGTATCAGAGGGTGAGTGCTACTAATATTATGAGGATCACTGGGTAAAAGATGGGTTTAACGAATCTACTCGATTTACACGTGAACACCATTCGTATATTCAATAATCAGTTATTGTACAAATGTAAGTGTCGCGATTAAATAATTAAATAAAGTGTGTAAGTTACCACTAGTTGCACGGTGTTGACGCACTGGCGATGCGGGGCGTAAGAGTGGCTATTTCGAAGTGCCAAATAGAATATAAACCGGACTCGCGGATTCTATGAGGTTAACAATGATTCTGACGGAGACTTTAACTCGATCTTACTGAATATAACCAACTCTGTACGAGCGTGACACGACGTTACTCTACGAGTGACTGTACTGCTTTTAACCGACGAGGGTTGAAACCAAAGGGTTTATATAGTCCCAAAAATGAGTGGGGATGAGTTAGGAATTTCCATATAAGGAAATCTTTCGGGGTCGTCGTCGTGTCACTCCCGTTCTCACGGTCGCGATGCAGATGGTAGAGATCTTGACCTCCATTAGTGGTGGTTGATAAGCGGAAGGCTTTTAGGGTGTTTTCCCTTCGCAGACGCGAGCTCGAAAGGCGGTTGAGAGCGACGTATGGGAAAATTCCACATACGTAACATAATGAACAATGCGGTGTACGGGAAAACAATGGAGAATGTGCGGAATCGCGTAGATGTGCGATTGGTGACGTGGTGGGACGGTCGTTACGGCGCGGAAGCGCTGATCGCAAAACCGAACTTTCACAGTCGCACGATCTTCTCCGAACAGTTGGTGGCCATCGAAATGCGCAAACTGAAAGTGAAGTTAGACAAACCGATATACGTGGGGATGAGTGTACTGGACGTATCGAAAGAATGCCTGTACGAGTTCCATTATGCGTATATGCGTGCGGAGTTCAGTGATAAGTGTAAGGTCCTGTTCACCGACACCGATAGTTTAATGTATAGCGTGGAATGCGAGGATGCGTATGAAACGATGAAGCGTGACGTCGCCCGATTCGACACGAGTGATTACGCGGTGGACAATCCCTACGGTATGCCCCGCGAAAACAAAAAGGTGCCGGGATTTATGAAAGATGAGAACAACGGCGCCTTGATGACCGAGTTCGTCGGATTGAGGTCTAAGATGTACGCAAGTAGAACGTTTAACGCGGCAGTGAGGTCTACGAGTGAGACTAAAAAAGTGAAGGGTGTGCGAAGACACGTGGTCGCGAATCATGTACAATTCGACGATTACATTCGTTGTCTCCGCGATTTCACCGAGAAATCGATTCGGCAGAACAATATACGCTCCAAAGAGCACAATGTGTATACCGTGAGTCAGGAGAAGAACGCTCTGAGTCCGTTCGACGATAAGCGGTGTATTTTAGCCGATCGAGTCGACACCCTTCCGTGGGGTCATTATCGAATCCCCGAGCTCAAGACACACGAACGTCTCCAACTTGACCCCGACGAGTCCCTCGAGAATTCCATTGTTTAGTATGTTTGCATGTTTAGTATGTTTGCATGTTTTTGTAAGGGCCAAACACAGGGTCTCACGAAAATGAGACCGAAAACGAAGATGTAGCGATAGAACAAACAAAACTAAATCTTTTATTTGGTATTACACTTGGCTCACACTGCCACACTTTAAACCACCCGTCGCACAACTCGCGAACCGTCTCGTATCTAGCGTCTAACCTTGACCGCTTGTTCCAAGAAGCGTCGATCGTGACCGCTTGCTTTTACGTCCGCACCGTATCGTCTTCCTCGAGCGTCTGTTCCTACCGAAAACCCCGATCGGTAGAGCTCGGCTCCGACGATCTCTACTCGATCGACAGGAGGGAACGCAGAGGGTCTTACATTTTATATGTTGGATGTTTGCATGTACATATGTATATACGTTTCTTTCTTTGGTTATTTATGAATATATGTATAGCGTAGAATAGTCAAAATTGTATATAGCATGGAATAGCTAAAATTGTATTTTATACGCGTTGGTATATATGTATATATGTATATTTTTTCATACTTTATTAAGATTAATTGTATGCATATACGAGAAGGTGAAGGAGAATGTGAAAAATTCAATAAACGGACACTGTATATATATATATATATATATTTATATGTATGTATTTATTTTTCATTCATTTATTTCAGTAACATCGAGTGCGTTCGTGATCGGGAATCATAGAATATCCTTGTTGCTTATCCACGAGTTCCGCGACGAATCGAATCCGAGCCACTTAACGTACACCTGGTTTCCTTTACGACCAGATAGACGTCCGGATTCGCGACCGAATGTAGTTCGTACTCGTAGAATCCACCCGAGATCGGTTCTCCTGCGGAATCGCGCAGAATGTACGTCACCGGACACGTTGGTTGTATGGTTATGATTTCAAACACCTCGGTTGACCAGTTCGGAGTGTACCCCTTCTCGAAGAGAGTCTTGAACTTGCTCACGCGTACCTTGTCACCAACTTTGAATTTCGCGCGTCGTCTAACTCCTTCCGATGCTGAGGGTGAAAGGGATTCATTCGCGGCGAACGACAAACGCGACGCGGGGGTTACGTCAACGGGTCGGGCGTTGATCGTTCGGTGCTTGCGATGATTGTAGGTGTGTACGAGCGCGGGTAACAGGTTGACCCAACGATAGGACGCGTTCAAGGAGAATTTTTTCCACATGAGGTTTTTCAGCGTGCGATTGAAACGTTCAACGATCGACGCTTTCATCACGTTGTACGTGGAGTAGTGGTTGATTCCGCGAGTCTTCACGCATCGTTGAAACTCCGCGTTGTAAAACTCCTTACCCATGTCGGTTTGTAAATTTCGCGGACATCTATCACTCTGCTGCAACACGATCGTGAACGCCGCGGTCACGTCGCGTCCACTTTTTGTTTTCACGGGTATGGCCCACGCGTACTTACTGAACGCATCAATGATCGTTAGTATGTAGTGATATCCTCGATTTTGCTTCGCGTACTTACTGAACGCATCGATGATCGTTAGTATGTAGTGATATCCTCGATTTTGCTTCGCGTACGGACGCATCTCCACCAAATCGGCCTGCCATAAATCATCATAGCCGCGAATGACGACGCTACGCCGTGGAAAATTTCGTCTCGCGGGAGCGTGTAATTCGTTCACTAATTGTACTCGCTCCTTACTCATGCTTCGCGGGTGGGTGGGGGATGGTTACGACGTTCCAAGGATGTTAGAAGTAGTATGAGTTCCTCGAGTGCTCGCAAAACGCAATCGATACACGTTTTTCGTGATCGTTCGTTATTATTAGACGTTTCGGAGCCGTAGCCGCTATTGAGACAGTCATTGATCATCGTCGTCGTCGTAAACCCTCATTCGCTTTTCGCGATTCCTTTCGTTTGTACAGATCCGTGGTCGTCAACTCTTCGAGTCTGTCTTTCAAGTGATCCAAGCGTCGTTCCATCGCGTTATTTAAATCATCCTCTAATCGAGACAATTGCGCGTTAACGATATCCGTCATTGTTCTTTGTACTCGCGTTTCGAGTTGAGATCGTTGATACTCGGCGTCCAGTCGAGCGCTCGCGATAGCTGTTTCGATTTTTTGGGTAAAGCGTTCGTCCACCGAGGACAATAATCTCGTCATTGCCATTCTCGCTTCGTCGTTGTTATTGTTGTTGTTGTTATTGCGTAACGAGGTGCCAAACTTATTCACCGACATAACGATGCGTATGGCGAACATCACTGACGCGATGATCACCGAATCGTTCAATTTAAGATATGTTTAGCCTCGCGAAGTTCCTCCACGATGGATGCGATTTCGTTATCGTGACCCGTGTGACCTGCCGCGCGAGATGCTACGAGCAATCTCAGTCTATCGATCAATTCGTTCGGATCGTCCCAGTACACATAATCGATCGCGTTATCGGTAACCGTCATCGATTCGTCGATTGGTAATCCTTGTCCTCGTCGCGTGACCGCGTCGCCCGCGCCCCCATTCATACCCATGCCCCTAACGCGTCTGACACCCGACGTCCGCACCCCACCGATTATCGCGGATATGATTTTCTTATACTTGTACCCCCTGTTACCCAGCGTGCGCTTACTCGGCGAATGGTTTCGCTTATGCGCGTTCGTTGTTAGTAAGATGCGTCGGTACGAGTGCATATCCGCATCCGTGTACGTGCTAACGCTGGGTATTCGCATGAACAGCAGTTCGTACAAACCCCGAGTTCCCGCGTATCGCGTTCCGTTGACGCGAACGTCGTCACCGTCCTCGTCGATTATGAGTACGGAATCGCCGATCATTAGGTCTTCGTCGGACCCCAAGTATACGCCGTACACGTTATCGATTCGTTTCTTTGTATCGGTGAAGAACAGACGCAGGTATTCTCGCGACAAGGGTCCTTTGGCGTTCCGTACATACACTTCGATATCGTCGACGGGGTTGCGCAGCGAATCCAAATCATGAACCTTTACTGACGATTCATCATCCTGAATTTTTTCATCGGCTTTGTCGTCGACATCATCAACAACATCATCGTCAACATCGTTTACATCGTTGTTATTGGCGTCGTCGTCGTCGGTGTTGTTGTCGTTGTCAATGTTGTTGTCATTGTTGTTGTCGGTGTCGTCATCGTCGTCGTTATCGTCGTTGTCATCATCGTCGTCGTCGTCGTCATCGTCGTCGTCATAGTCGTTAGAATCTGGAAGGTTATTTCGACTTTCCTTGGTTAACAACGGAGTAACGGGTCGAAGTCTCTTCGATGATTGCTGTTGTTGTTGTTGCTGTTGTTGTTGATCGTATTCGTGTTTCCTCTTCACTGGTCGCGATCGAGGCGTTGAGCGCATTTTCAACGCGGACGAGTTTTCGATCAATCGTTTCAGCGGTTCAACGTTGGGACGTGTACTCGCCTCCACAGCCGCTTCCGTAGCCATTTTACCAATTTTCAAGGCCAAGCACTTTTTACGTATAACGTCGCTGACTTTGGCGATTTCCACCTTTGCGTCCGCGCTCCGACGTTTCGTTCCTTTTTGATGTTTCGTCCCTTTTTGTCGATAACGTCGGCGATGTTTTTGCGAATGCTTCGGGTCGTCGTCGATGTTCGGGGTTATAGCAGTCGTTGTCGTCGGCGGTTCGTTGGCCATTTCGTGTTGCTCGATGAATGACTCGCGGTTTACTGATGTCAGTGAGCTACGACAAACTCGTTAAATCCTCTTCGATATCGACCTTCGTACATGGAGCTATCCTTATCGATCACCACGAAATCGTATCGTCGACGCCAACATCTCGCGCACAAGTCGTTGAACGACTCAAACGTCATGTCTGTGTTCACGTGATCGTTGTACACGTGACGCAAGTTCGTATCATCTTGTTTGAAAAGCATGAGAAAATTCGAGTTGTCCCTGATCAAATGTTTCGGTATTCTAGCGTACGATTGACATAAATAAAAGCAATCCACGTTCGCGTGACGGCCCATGGAGAAGTATTCGCGTATCGCGTTCTGTTCGTCGCACGCCACATCGTCGAACACGAAGATCGAATCGGGCCGAGCGTCTCTCGGTGGAACGATCTCAGCGTTGTCCGAGTAGGGAAAGTATTCGATTCCATCGACGAGCGACAACACCTGTTCGAGATATCGATACTTTGGCTGATGCAACGATTTCGAGTATACGTACACGTTCTCGAAACGCAAACCGTTCGGACTCTCTAGCATACTTAGAAGTACGTTCGTTTTTCCGCACCCGGACGGACCGCAAATCACGCCTCGTACGCTGTGCGGTAATAATGGGCCGTGTCTGTTCGATCGACTCGGATCCCTATCATCCTCGAGCATTCTGTTCGCGGTCACGCGAATAACGTCCGACTGTTTCGCGAATCGCATATTATATAATCAACTATTTATATTCGTGGCACGCGTCGCGCATGTCACTATCACAGTGATCGGTGACGCGTGCGTACGCGTTTATTATTGTAGTAGCTATCGTGACTATTCTAACGTATATGATTGTATCAACGACCGCAACGTCTCACGGACTAGGGAAGAATCAGAGGAGGAAGAAGAATAATCAGAAGAAGAAGACTGGATCGGGTCTCGTAAACGGTATCATAAACCGTCTACCGTTCGAACTACACGTTCCAGGTTATCAGTTCTGCGGACCGGGAACGCGTTTGCTAAAGCGATGGGCTCGTGGCGACGAAAGTGTGAATCCTCTGGACGCAGCGTGCCGCGATCACGATATCGCGTACTCTAGTCGCAAGGATTTAGAGGGGCGACACGAGGCGGATCGTGCGTTAGCCGAACGAGCGCGAGAACGAGTTTTCGCGAACGACGCGACCTTTGGTGAAAAAGCAGCCGCGACTGGAGTGTGGGCAACGATGAAGGCTAAGACTAAACTCGGCATGGGTATGAGAAGGACGAAACGTAAACAGCGAAAGTCTGGAAGGAAACATCCGCAACGGCGACGACAACATCGTAATCTACGAGTGGCGAAACGCGGAGGCTTTCTTCAATTTCTTCCGTCCGTGCTGCCAGCTTTATCAGCTATCGGGGCATTAGCCGGCGGAGCGGCTGGTATAACCAAAGCGGTCAACGATTCGAAGGCCTCTCGAAAACAGCTGGAAGAGACTTTGCGTCATAATCGGGCAATGGAAGGGCGAGGGATGCATCTGACACCGTACAAGCGAGGCGCGAGCTTGAACCCGAGACGCCAACGACGACTGCGATCAAAGAAAAAAAAAAACGCCGATCGCATAGGCGCGTGGCGACGGTGGCGGCGATAACGCAACAACCTATGACGAACCTGCAATTAGAACGTGAATGTACCAGCATCCCGTTCTTTCGAGGGGTGTTTATGCGCGACACGCTTCCCACGCGCGTACGAAGCAACGAATGCGGTATCGTGAATCTGGATGAGAATCGAGGCACCGGTACGCACTGGGTCGCGTACGCCAAACGCGGACCGCGAGTACAGTACTTTGATAGTTTTGGGAATCTGCGATCTCCCGCGGAATTGATCTACTATTTCGGACGCGGTACAACGATCACGTACAATCACAATCGTTTTCAACGTTTCGACGAGATGAATTGCGGTCGCTTGTGCATGCAATTTTTACAGCAAAAGTCTATGGAATTATGACCTATATACTAATATTACTACCGGGGTGCGTGTGTGTGTGTTTGTGTGTACTAAGATTATGTTACAATGTATCCATGCGTAATGGTGATTCACACCTTCTATAATAAAGACTCATAATATCGATAAATTGCCGAGTATTCGTACGCGCGCGTCACTTCCCCTCTCTCCGTCTCGCGAGTGTAATCTATGATATGTCGTTCACGCTCACGTTAACGGGTCGCAGCAGGGGGCTACAACTCTGTGCACGACTTTAAGGCAGCGTTAGTACTGCCATCTGGACTAAGGACCGTTGTCACCGAACTAAAATTCAATATGGCCGTTCATGAAGTGTGTGAGTGATCGTTAGTGCATTCAGGCGTAAGCATTGGTGTGGAAAGCATCGTGGAGCCTGAACGTGCTCACACTAACGATCACTCAGGGCGGTATTCTCAGTCGTTGCTTAAGACTTAAGATCGTTTTAAGCATTTGGTATCCTTTACTAGTCTATGAGATTAGTAGAGGATGCCGCATGCTTAAGACGATCTTAAGAACAAGCAACGACTGAGAATACCGGTCTCACACACTTCATGAACGGCCATATTGAATTTTAGTTCGGGGACAACGGTCCTTAGTCCAGATGGCAGTACTAACGCTGCCTGAAAGTCGTGCACAGAGTTGTAGCCCCCTGGGTCGCAGCAGCGCGCTCACGGTAAACTATTTTCCATCGATAGATTTGAGTGATGGTCAATACGAATTAGGACTCGCGGACTTGCAGACGTTTCACACGATACCGAACATCGACTCGAGCAACGATAAATTCTATTTGGTCGTGAACTATGACACCGAAAACAACTCCATCGCCGACATCGCTAATGAATGTATTACGATCCCTCACGGCTCCTACGAATGGGAATGTATCGCAAACGAAACTCGGTCGAGGTGGCGCCCTGATCGGAGTGCCCAATATGGCGTCTGAGCATGCGCGTTATGACGCCGAACGCCAAGATGAGTTTGGCTTTGTGGTTTGAAATAAAAAGGTTATAATAATAAACACTATAAACGAATCGACGCAAGCGCAAAGCCAAGCTCATCTTGGCATTGATTGATTTGACGTCACGGCGTCATCACGCGCATGCTCAGACGCCATCTTGGGCACTCCGATCAGAGCGCCACCTCGACCGAGTTTCGTTTGCGATACATTCCCATTAGACGCTATCGCCGAGTATCTGCAGCAACGAATACTCGATCGATATCCTCGAAGACGCGGTAACAACGAGAACGGCGATGACGGCAAGTACCCTCTAATGCTACGAGCTAACAACAACACCATGAAAAGTGAACTGTACTGTTCGTTCTTTGTGGACTTTACGAAACCGAACAATGTGGGTTCGTTGCTAGGATTTTCCCCGAATCGCGTCTTATTACCGAGAATCTGGCACGAATCCGACGGACCCGTAAATATTATAAACGTTAACGTGATCAGAGTAACATGCAACGTCACTACCGGCGCGTACAGTAACGGTAAACAGGTGCACACGATTCATGAATTTTCGCCTCGCGTACCTCCAGGATATAAGATATCGGAAACTCCGCGACATGTCATTTACCTGCCGATCGTCGCACGAGCAATACACGATCTAACGTTGTGCATCGTCGATCAACACGATCGTCCTATAGATTTCCGTGGAGAAGAAATAACGATTCGTTTACACGTTCAACGACGTCCGCGCGATAGGTAGCGTGACCGTACGTGTATGCGCGCGTGTGTAGTATGTTTGTGTTAGATCATACGTATGAATCATCAATCGTCGCTGATACTCCTACCGTCTCTGCATCGCGTCATCTACGCAACCCTTTATCTACAGACGAAAGTGTAAGAAGAATAAAGACGAGAGGAGCGATAAGAAGAGGACCGGTAAGAAGCATAAGAAAGCCGTTGACTCGTCGAATCGTACGTTACCTACGATCGTTAGGCTTCATCGTCGCATATTAGACACGCAATCACGATGTCGATTATTTTGGACGTGGCGAATACGCCAACCTTCGACAATCGTATCACCATGATCGAGTTACACACGTATAATCCATACGCCAACACAACGTTCGACAATAGCGACGAGATAAGAATCCCCATACTGTAGCAAGATCTGTACACGCTTCCGTGCGAAAGTTTTCTCTACATCGAAGGTCGTGGCACGTTGACATCGCAAGACGCTAAAGGTCCGCCAACGTCCGCGACCGCTGTTCTCGACAATAATTACGTCGCGTTCATGTTCGATGAGATTCGATACGAATTGAACGGTGTTGAGATCGATCGTTGTCGAAATACAGGAATCACTACCACCATGAAAAATTTCGTTTCGTTGTCAGCCGAGAGAAGCAAAGCGCTTGCGAATGCCGGTTGGGATTATGATATCGATTACGATAAGCATACTTTTCATTCGGGTGCTTTCAATTTCTGCGTACCCCTGAACGTGTTATTAGGATTCTGCGAGGATTACAAACGCATCGTGATGAACGCGCGACACGAGCTAATTATTATACGAGCGCGAGATGATTCGAACGCGATGCACTGCACCTCCGCCACTGCGATCCCGAAACTTAAAATACGTACGGTGCAGTGGCGTATGCCCCACGTCGTTTTGGAGGAAGTGAATAAGCTATCGATGCTTCGTATATTGGAAAGCGGACGACCGATCGCGATGAGTTTCCGATCTTGGAGCGTGCACGAGTATCCATTACTGCAAGCGACAACGAAACACACGTGGACCGTGAAAACTACGTCGCAAATCGAGAAACCACGATACGTGTTATTCGGCATGCCAACGGATCGAAAGAATCGTCCAAATAAACCCGCGTGGATAAGTAGTATGTCTAGGACAGTTCTAACCCTGGTCCTCTGAGGGGAGCGCGGGGGCGGGGGGAAGTTGTGGCGCGCGGGGGAATGCGGCGGAGGGAAACATGGACGCGGGGCCTTCGGCGAGTGGATGACAGGTTGCGCGCGCACGAGCCGCGGAGTGGGGGAAGCCGCGATCGTGGAGATGATCACTCCGGGCCGAGCCGCCGCACAGTGGTCCGACGCATAGAGGAGAAAGTGGAAAAAACTCATAACTTTAGCATTTCTCAATATTTTTTAATTATTTTTGTTTCGTATTACTTCTTAAACATCAAACTTAATATGATATTAAAGAAATAATTTAATATAACTTTTTACACATGAAATGTGTAATTTTATTAAATTTTATTAAATATATAATATAATTACGCGTTAGAAACTAATATTTGAACATACGTAAATTATCTATACATTACTCTATATACAACAATTATTGTTATTTAAAAATATTTACAAAACCTATACATACGGAACTATTTTATTAACGTTTGTGCTTCTTCGCTAAGTGGAAGTGACTTGGTTTTTAGTTCTGGTCTTAAGTGACTAATATATGGATCCGAAGTTATCAGAAGCGTGTTGAGCATAACCTCATTCGTTGCCAAATGAGAGCATTTCCTTGTGTGATGTAGTCTATAATATCTACAGTCTTTATTCCTACTTTCCTGAGCCTCTTCCGAGAGTGAACCTACAGGCAAAACAGCACATTCGATAATGGCCTTGCCGTGCATTAAAATTTTATGCACAGTTGCCGGCATGTAATACCAGGGGTACAACGATATTGCTAATCTAGCTGTTCCTTGGGAAAATGTATTAAATTTATCGGCATCGATAGCGAAATTACTGCAAATTACTTCTAAAACAACAGCCAGTCGTTTTATTAATGTTTCGTCAACTTGTGTTATTTCGGCTGTTACACTCGGATTTGCAAAAAACCTTCTGGAAGTGTTCCCATTATTTGTTGTACCCACTCCTTGTTTGACCACATCAACTATTATTCCCACTTTGTCTTTAAATTCAGTTTGAATGCGTCGTTTTGTTTCTTCTTTGATGGGTAGGGTTGCTTCTTTTTTTGTCCTCCATGACTTAAAACTTAAATTATAAGCTATATGTAAAATGTACTCCATGAACCTGATGCGTGCATGCAATGGAGACATTCCGAGCTTAAGAGCTTCGTCATTTAATGACTGGCGCCTATTTTCAAGTCGTAACATGTCGTTCATCTGCGATGGTGTGGCTCCACAAATAACGCAATTGCTTGATGATGCTGTATTAGTTACAGCTTGAGCGACTTTCCCATCTATCATCGTAAAGTACAAGATATGCTTAACATTAAAAATGCGCCCACGCACATGTACTTCCGTTTTATCCAGTCCTTCGATTTCACTGTCCACACGAATTTTCTCTTCTTGTATTACACTTGGTGTCTCCTTGATAAATTCAAACTTCAAGGCTCTGCAATACCTCGTTGAAGACGGTCGAAAATTGTTCCATACATAGTTGGCTGCATTTTCCAGTAGCGTCAGCTTCAAAGGCACAATGGATGTCATAAATAAATTAGACGCACCAATATCCAATTGTGGATCCGAAAATTTCTGCATATATTCACTCTGGCTCGATGCTCCATCGCAGCCCCACTTCGTGTGCAATATTAGATTTTGCTCTTCCAGTTCCTCAATTTCAGCTTCACTTTTTGTTTCAAAGATCCTTCCTGTTGTGTGGTCAAGTAAGTCTTGTAGACTGACTCGTGCCGATTTCTCGATAATCATTATATTAGAAGGGTAACATTTTTTTTTCGCTTCTAGTATCTTCTGATAAGTGGGAAATATATCGTGGCCAATATCTACAGTTGCTTTCCTGAGAATACTGTATTGGTACTTGGTGAGTTTCATTTGGGTTATTAGTGCCAAAGTAGAATCAGCATCAAAGGTCCTAGTATTAGCATCCGGAGCAGATGAAGTAGCAGCAGCATTAATAAGGTCCTGGGAAAACGAGTCTCGGTGCTCGTGTACTTTGTATTTTTTCGCTCGATCACAACAGTTCTCAAAATCTTTCCTTGGCCTGCCTTCGCTATTTGGAGATAAATCTACAGCTTCTAAATCGCCACTTATAAACTTTACCACAAAGACACCTTGCAACCAATCGCAGTATTTTGTATTAACCCTCTAGTGCATAGATTTTTAATTCAGTTGGAAAAATTAGTTTACTCTCATTTGAGGATGAAAATACCGAATCCGATGCCATTTTTTAATTTGGAGGAAATAATAATAATAATACTAATAATATTTTTGGCAGCGTGTGTAGCTCAAAAATGCACTTCAAACTAGATTTTTATCAAATTAAAGACTCAGATTGACATATTTCTTAGACCAATATGTGCGCTGTGGCACTATTTTTGGGCTGGCAAATGAGAATTCCCAACCCCTGGACTAAACAGGTGCCCGCCTTAAGGCAGGCTTATGCACTAGAGGGTTAAACTTCGTTCTAATACGGTGTACTGACCGAAGTCTCAGATTTAATTCTGGTAAAAATCTTTTATTAATTTCACCCACTATTTTATTAATTTGATCGTCTTCGAAAACTGGATAATTTTCACGTAAGTAGTCCTCAAATGATTTATTGCCGCTAAAGAAAACGTCGCAGAGATCTTTGTACGGAACTGCGAAATTGTTCATATTGATATACTATTTATTTATTTCCACGGTTTATTAAATGCGCGTATTGACTTGTACTTACTGGTACTTATGTCTCACTGAAATGTGATTTTTTTTGTAGGCATTTATATATGATATTTTAAGAGGCGTGTACTTCCAGAAGCCGGAGTTTTCTTCGCCAGGTTAAATACTATTGGTCAAGATAAAAATTCCTCCTTCCAGATTTTTTGGCAGAGAGGTGGAAAAGTGCTTGTAAAATTTTACGGGACCTTCCGTGTTTTTCGTGCGCCTTTGTCCTACAGTAGGGCTGTTCGAGTACTCGAATATTCGAGTAGCTTGAAGTTCGGACCGAGCCGAGACTCGGTTTCCGAGCCGAGCCGAGTACCCGTAAAAACCGAGTAGCTCGAATTTTTTCGAGTAGCTCGAATATTTTCGAGCCGCCCGAAAGAACCGAGAAACTCGATTTTTTCGAGCATCTTGAAGCTTGAAGCTTGAAGCTTGAACGTTTCGGGCAATACGAATGTTTCGAATATTTTAGGTTACGTTTATCTACTGGAATGTAAATAATGGTTCTCGATAAGTAAAGTAAATAATTAAATTATAAGCTATAAATGGAAATATTCTATAACTTTTGAAAAGTACTAAATTCAAATATTTCTGTTTTTCTTTTCATTTTTTCGTGTCTTTATGAGCGTATTCATACAGTTCTGTATATATTATCTTTCTTTTCTCCTTATTTTTTTTCTTAGTTTTTTACCTTCTTCGTATGGGTTTTATCATAACCTACAATATTCGAAACATTCGTATTGCCCGTAACGTTCAAGCTTCAAGCTTCAAGCTTCAAGATGCTCGAAAATTTCGATCTGCTCGAAAAATTCGAGTTTCTCGGTTCTTTCGAGCTACTCGAAAAAATTCGAGCTACTCGGATTTATCGAGCTACTCGGTTTTTACGGGTACTCGGCTCGGCTCGGCTCGAAAAATCGAGCCTGGCTCGGCTCGCTTTTTCCGAGTACTCGAACAGCTCTATCCTACAGCGCGACCATCTGCATGGTGGCCTAAAGAGCTTAATGGCGGGTCACGGTTTATTGCAGGTTTATTACTGAAGACATTTGGTTTAGTGCACGTACCCGTTCGTCACCTAATCCCCAATTACTGTAATTCCCTTTCAAAGGGTACAAGGAAAATTTAACGCGTCACGAACCAGTAGCAGTAAATAACTGTGACAAAAAGTTATTCTATCATTTCGACTTATTTTGAGCCATAAAATCTTATTTTGAACCCATAAAGATCCTATCCCAATGTTTCAGGTAAACAGAATCGTGTCATAGTTATTTACTACTGCTGGTTAGTAATGCGTTGCTTTTTACTTGCAGCCCTCCGAAGAAAACGATTTTTATTGCCTACCAAATTTGCTGCCGAACGTAGAAAAATTAGTTTGCTGCAATTGAAGATTAGGCGACGAACGCGCACGTACGCAAGACCAAATATTTTTAAACAGTAATAAATCTTAAATAAACCGTGATCCGCTATCAAGCCGTTTACACAATCCGTAAATTATAAGATTTATTAATTTCAATATAATTTAAAACAAAACTTGAAAACAATAAACAAAAAGACTCTTTTATAGTTTATACTTGCTGTTTTCATGCCATGAGAGCATTCACAGGTATTACTAACGATTCTTTGTATTGCGTGGTTTCGAATTTCCTTTTATGAATTTCACATAATTTGCAATACACACATTTGGCATGGTGATAAATCGTTTTGTTGGAATGTATTCCTATGAGAGTAACAATTTTGTATAGGCACGAAAATCATTCGAAACGCGCAGCGAAGAATCGTGAACCTATTCGGGAGTCCTGCAGTATCCCCGAAATTTCATGCGTTTTCACACTTTAAAGATTAATATCAGCTAAAGTTGCAAGAAGTAGCAGCTGATTTTTGCAGGACATTTGTGTGATGGTATCTACTTTCGAAATATATCATCAAGAGAACGTAGGAACGCGTAGCTTTTTTTATAGGCCTGCAGAAAGCAGTTACAACCTGAAATTATACGTATATTACTTTAAGGCTCGGGGACTTCCGTTTCCGGGCGAGTGAGTGAAAGTCGTGTGAAGGTAGTGTGCGTGGTGGATAGAGTGAGAGTGAAGTGATCTGGGGAAGTAGGGAGTAGTGAGCGGGCGAGGAAGGTAGAGAAGGGCGTGTAGGGAGAAGGGAGAGACAGGGAGTGGGTACGGCAAAAGGTAGACGGGTTTGTGTGAGGGAGAAAGGAAGGGTTTGGAGGTTAGGTGTGAGAGAGGTGTAATTTGAGCGGGAGGATAGCAGAGGAATAACAGGTGGAGAGCTCTGTGAGTAAGAAGAGGAACGACAGGTACAGACAGGTGGGCGGGAGATTTGAAAGGTAGAAGCAGGAAAGAGTGGAAAAATGTAGGTGCGAAGATAGATACTGGGATAGGTGGGGGAATTAAAGAAGGATAGAAAGAGGAAAGCGTGTGGGTAGATAGGTAGAGGGTGCAAGAGATTGAAAGGCGAGATTGAGGGAGATAAAGAGGGGGAAAAAGTAAAGGGGGTAGGAGGGATACGGGGGAATGACAATCCCAGAAGAGATAGTGTGAGCAGTATAGGGAGTAGTGTTGGTAGTCTGTAGGGCTGCGGGGGGAAAAAGAGGAAGGAGAGGGAGGAGGAAGAGGGTAAGGAGGAGGAGGGGTTGGGTACAGGCTTTAGGAAATGTGGGAAGACGGCGAGGTCGCCGGCAGGTGGCGATAAGGAGAGGAAGAGGGGGGGTGGAAGGGAAGAGTCAGGAGGCGTGGAGGGATTCATCAGGGAAATGATGGCGGAGCTGAGGGGGGTGAAAGAGGAATTAAAGAAGGAAAGGGAGGAGTTGAGGGAGGTGAAGGAGGAAATGAGGAAAGAGAGGGAGGATAGAAGAAGAGTAGAAAAGGAATGGAGGGAGGAGAGGAGGAGATGGGAAGAGGGTCTAAGGGAGGAAAAGGTGAAGCGGCAGGCCATAGAGAAAAAGGTGGAGAGGATGGAGGTATGGGAAGGGGGAATGGAGGAAAGGATGGAGAAGGTGGAGAGGTGGGGAAGGGATGGGGTGGTAGGAGGTGGAAAGGGGAAGCAGGAAAGGGAAGAATTGGAGGCGTGTGTGCGAAGAATGAGGGTGGTGGAGATAAGGCAGGATAGAAAGGAGAGAGAAGAGAGGAGGGAAAACGTGGTGGTAAGAGGACTGGAGATAGGGGGAAACGCGGGGGTGAGAGAGGAGGTAAAGAGGCTATGGGAAAGAATAGGTTTAGAAGAGGAGGGGATCAAAGAAGTAGTAAGGTTAGGCAAGGCGGGAAAAGAGAAATACGGTATGGTTTTGGTTAAGCTAACGGGGAGAGAGGAAAAAATAAAAGTGATGGAGGCGAAGAGGAAACTGAGGGGCAGGAGGGAGAGGATAGAAGATGACCTGACGGAGCAGGAAAGGAGGGTGAAGTGGGTGATTGAGAGAGAAGCGGAGAAAGAGAGAGAGAGGGGGAGAAAGGTGCAGATAGGATATATGAAGATGTGGATAGATGGGAAGTTGAGGAGATGGAATGAATGGGAGGAAAAGTGGGATGGGCAACAGGGAAACGAGAAGGTGGTGGAGGGGAGAAAAGGGGGGGGGGAGGAGGAATATAGAGGTGGTAAGATATAAGGTAGCATTCTGGAATGTGGCAGGGGTGAGGGGGAAAGACGGGGAATTCTGGAAAGGGCTGGAGAAGTGGGATGTAATGGTGCTGAGCGAGACGTGGGTGGAGGAGAAGGATTGGGAGTATGTGGAGTTGAGGCTGCCGAGGGGCTATCTATGGAGAAGACAGTGGGCAAAGAGGGAAAGCGTGAAGGGGAGGGCGATGGGAGGGATGATTATGGGGGTGAGAAAAGGGCTGGAGATGAAGGAGGAGGAGGATAGAGAGAGGGAAGGAATGATGGTGAAGAAAGTGAGGTTAGGGGGGATTGGTGGAGGATAATAGGTGTTTACGTTTACAAGGATCTGCAAGGGAAACTGGAGGAGTTAAAGGAGTGGACGGAGGAGAGGGAGGAGGGGGTAAGGACAGTTATTGGGGGTGATTTTAACGCAAGGACAGGAACGGAAGGGGGGGTATGGGGTGTAGATGAGGAGGAAGGAAATAGTGTAGAAAGAAGGAAGTCGAAGGATAAGGTGGTAAATGGGGAGGGGAAAAGGCTGTGTAGGTTTGTAGAAGAGAGGGGCTGGGAAATCATGAACGGTAACGTGGAAGGAGACGAGGAGGGGGAGTGGACCTACACAGGAGGGAGGGGAAGTTCAGTCATTGATTACGTGCTGGGGAATGAGGATACGAGGGAGAAAGTTGATAGGATGGAGATCGGGGAAATGGTGGATTCGGACCACCACCCAGTTGTGGTGTGGCTGATGGGGGGAAGGAGGGAGAAGAGTGGTAGGGGGAGGAATGGAGGAGAGAGGGCGTGTGAGAGAGGAAACTGGTCGGAGGAGGGGAGAAGGAAGTTTGTAAGGGAGTTTGGGCTTAGGGCAGAGGGGGAGAAGGGAGTGCAAGAAGATTGGAGGGAACTGAAAGAAAGAATACGGGGGGCGATAGATAAGAAGGGAAAAGAAGAAAGGGGAGGAGGAAAAGGAGGTTGGTGGGATGAGGAGTGTAGGGAGGAAAAGAAGAAGGGAAGAAAAGAGTTGAGGAGATGGTGGAGGGAAGGAGGGGTTGGGGGGGGGGGGGAATATAGGGAGATTAAGAGGAAGTATGGGAGGATGTGCGAGGAGAAAAGGAAAGAGGAGTTGGAGAGATGGGAAAAGGAGTTAGAGGGGGTAAGAACAGAAGGGCAAGTGTGGAAGGTGGTGAATAGGGAAAGGAAGAGAATGAAGGAATTAAAATGGAGGCATGGGAGGAACATTTTAAGGGGCTACTGGGAGGAGTGGAGTGGAGGGTGATAAGGGGTGGAAGAAGTGAGAGGGGGAGGATGGAGAGGAGGGGATTAGAAGGGTGGAAATAGGAAGGGTGATTAGAAATCTAAAAGAGGGGAAGGCTGGGGGGGGGGTGGGATTAGAAATGAGGTATGGAAGATGGGTGGACCGGAGGTGGAGGAGTGGTTGTGGTCGTTATGTAACAGGGTGTGGAGGGGGGAGGGGTGGCCGGAAGAGTGGAGGGAAGGGGTGGTGATCCCGGTGCTCAAGAAAGGGGCGGGGGACAAGGCAGAGGACTATAGGGGAATCACGCTAACACAGACTGCGTATAAAGTGTACGCGTCTGTGTTGGCGGAGAGGCTGAGGGAGAAGGTGGAGGGAAAGAAACTTCTGCCACCGAGTCAAACTGGCTTTAGAAGGGGGCTGGGGTGCATGGACAATATATACGTTCTGAATTATTTGATGAATAGGCAGGTGGGGAGGAAGGTTAAGAGGATGGTTGTATTGTTCATGGACCTAAAGGCAGCGTTTGACTCGGTGGACAGGGGGATTCTAGTGCAGGCAATGAAGAAGAGGGGTGTGAGGGAAGGGTTGGTGAGGAGATGCGAGGAGATATTGGAGGAGACGGTGAGTAGGGTAAGGGTAGGGGACGAGGAAGGGGGGAGGTTTTGGACTGCTAGGGGGGTGAGGCAGGGCTGCCCACTGAGCCCTAGCCTTTTCACCTTGTTGCTAGCGGATTTGGATGAGGTTTTGGAGAAGGGTGGGTGGGGGGGGGGTGAAGCTGGGTAATAGGAAGGTGTACTCGTTGGCGTATGCCGACGATGTAGCGGTGCTGGCGGAGGATGAGGAGGGTATGAAAGGGATGATCGCGAGATTGGAAAGATATTTAGATGGATAGGGGTTGGAAGTTAATGTGGATAAGACGAAGGTAATGAGGTGTAGGAAGGGGGGGGGGGAGATGGAAAAAGGTATCGTGGAGGTGGAAGGGTAAGAAGCTAGAGGAAGTAGGGAAGTATACGTACCTGGGTTATACGCTGATGAGGAGCGGTGGGCAGAAGGCCCACATAGAGGAGAGGGTGAGGAAGGGGGCGGCGGTGATGGGGAAGGTGTGGGGAATAGGGAAGAGGAGATTTGGGAAGGACTGGGAAAGGAGAGTATGGCTTTTTGAGAAGCTAGTGTGGGCGGTAGTGGAATATGGGGTGGAGGTGTGGGGGTGGAAGGCAAGGGAGAGGGTGGAGGCACTGCACGAGAGGTACCTGAGGTGGGTACTGGGGGTGGAAAGGTACACACCGGGATACTTGGTGAGGGAAGAATTACAGAGGGGAATGTTGAAGGGAAGGGCGGGGATGAGGGAATGGGGGTTTGAGGAGAAGTTGGAGGAGGGGGGCGGTGGAGAACTGGCCAGGTTGTGCTGGGCGGAGATGAAGAAGAGGGCGAGAAGGGGTAAGGCCTTGGAAGGGTGGGAGGAGGAAAGAAAACAATTCTTCGAGGGGTTGGGGTGGACTTTGGAGGAGGTGGAAAGACAGAGGGAAAGAGGGGAGATGAGGGGGGAGGAGATAGTGGCTAGAGATAGAAGGATGCAGGAGGAGCAGAGGTGGGGGATGATAAGAGAATCGCGGTACAACAGGTGGTATGGGGCGGTGAAGGGGGAGGGAGTGCCCGGATATTTGAAAAAGGGGTGGGGGGAGAGTAGGTGGAGGAGCGTGGTTAGATATAGGCTGGGGAACGAGATGAGGGGGGGTAGGTATTGGGAAGAGGAGGAAAGAAGGACGTGTAGAAGATGTGGGTGGGGGGCTGAGTCGTGGGAGCATGTGTGGGAGGTATGTGGGGGGTGGGGGGTGGATAGAGGATGGCAGGATATAGTAGGAGAGGTTCTAGGAGATGACGGGCAGGGGGAGGGGTGGTTAAGGAAAATAGACAAGTGGAGAGGGGGTGAAGAGGAATGTGGGCAAGGAACGGATGAGGGTGTGAATGAGCAAAGGGAAGTGGAAGAGGAAACGTGCGGAAGCGGAGGTCCAGGGATAGGGTAGAGGGGGAGAGAGGGGAGGCGTGCGAGCGTGCGGTCGAGCGGGCGAGCGTGCAAGCGAGAGTGCGGGTATAGGGAGTAGGATATAAGGAGTAGGTTAAGTTTAGGCTAAGTTTAGGCTAAGTTAGGATAAGATAGAATAAGACATAGATGGTAAGGGAAATGTAAGGATGAAGGAGGTAGAGGTGGAGGGAGATTGTAACCCTTAGGGGACCAATAAAGAGCATATATATACCTTAAGGCTCGGAAACATAATTTTGGTTCTGTATTTTTGAAAAGTATTTTCGTCATATATAAGCTGAGGATATACCCGTTTATTATACATAATACATTTGATTATAAATTTCCCCAAAAGTGAAAGGAAAATGTCGGAACTTTGGTTAGAAATCTGTCAGAATCCCGCTAGAATACGAAAGGTCTACTTCAGATGCATTTTACTTCCGTATTAAAGAGAAAATCATATATCCCTTTTCATAGTAAGATACATTGGTTTATTGGCCACCAGAAAATAATAATCGAAACCTAAAAATCCGACTTTCATAATTTAGGGTTTTTACCAGCTTGGGACCACTGTGCGCCGCGGAGGCCTCTCCAGATCGGACCCACCGTCGCAAATTTTTCAGAAGGCGAATGACCCCCAAAAAATCTCTTTCAGACCTTGGCCCTTCCCCAAAATTTTTTTCAGTGAGAGGGGACGACCCCCAAATATTTTTCCAAACCAGTATGCGATGGAATTTTCCCCCAACACAGAGAAATAATAATTTATTTTTATCAGACGATGTCGGACAATGTTGGGAAAGATCGGCGTTTTCACACCGCATCTTCGGGGATGGAAAGAGACAAAGCATTACTTTAAAGCTAAAATTTTGGAAGAGGGAAAGAGACAACACTACTTGGTGGTACAATCGCTTTCGTTCTAAAGCTAACAGTATTCTAAAGCGTTCCGATTTAGCGTCGCAGCGTATCGCGCGATCTCGCGTAACTTGAATCCTCTGGAGCAGTCGTGCAGGGTGACATCATTTAACAGCGCGAAGAACGCTCAAACGAAATAAACGTTGAATCTTAAAATTAGGTGGCGAGGAGGAAGACGGGTGAATAAAATTGACAAATAATATGTTTTAAGTAATTTTATGTAAAATTAAAAGATATTAAAAGAAAATAATGAAAATAGAAGGTATTTATATATAAAATAAAAGAACAACTAAGAAAATATGAAAGAAAAATAATAAAAAGTTAAACTAATAAAAGGGGGGATGTAGTGAGGGAGGTGATTGGGGCGACGGGGGTGACGGGGGCAAGGGGAGTGATGAGGGCGATGGTGGCGATGGGGGATGCGGCACCCAATACGGGGCCCACCTCGATCCAACCGGCGGCGGGTGATGTGTATTTCCCTGAATCCAGCGGTTTTGTACCAATCGCAGGCCCCCCGCAGCCCCATACGCGGGTGACGGCGCCTAGAACATACATAAACATCGATATAATATTCGCACATCAAACGCATAAATCAGTGTAAAGTAGTACATACCTGTGGAGGCGGCGAAGGCGGTGGAGGTGGGGAATGGGGCGGTGGCGGCGATGGCGGCGGTGAGCCCCAGTCGCTCGACCATGTTGGTCGCGGTGGCTAGCCCTAAAGGATAGAAACCCAGAATATAATATTCACACGAACACCTGATTTGATCTCACTCGATTTCAACGGTTAAACGCGATAAATGTTAAAAAATGTTAGGAAGTACATACCTCTGAGTCATCTCGACCGAGCTCTCCGTCCCACTCCGACGCAAGTCGGTAATATCCCATTTTTTTTTTAAATATTCTGTAAAACTGTCACTTAAAAATTAATGAACTGTCAGCTTTGACAGTTTGAAGACAAATGGTCTCGCTGCATCTCCAGGCTCATGCATCTAAACTCATATCTTGAAATCGAGAAGTGCATAGCTTTGCAAAAGTAAGATGCCTTTGTTCTCCACCTGCATTTTCGCTGACCATCCTCTTGCACTTATCTTCGTCACTAACCATCCTCTCCTTATTCGCACGCGTCTTCTTTCCCTTCTTCTTTGACACATCATTCAGCTAGACCATATCATATGAACAGGTATCGAACGGGTATCGAACGGCTTTGAACGGATATTGAACGGGTATCGAACGGGTATTGAACGGTTTTGAACGCGAATCGAACGGGTATTGAACGGGTATTGAACGGCTTTGAACGCGAATCGAACGGGTATCGAACGGTTTTGAACGCGAATTGAAAGGGTATTGAACGGGTATTGAACGGTTTTGAACGGCTTTGAACGCGAATCGAACGGGTATTGAACGCGAATCGAATGGGTTTGAAAGGTTTCTATATAATAATTACAACTATCGTCTTAATCTAGCGTACATGCAGGAGGTTGGGGAGGGTGAAGAAATAAAACATTTATGTATTAAAAATTGATTATATTTTATTTAAGCATTTCTCTCTGGCGTTTAGACCACCAGTTGAATATTTTAAATACATTTTGCAAGGCACAGTGCTTTGCGTGTCTGCCACATCGCAGAGTATCAACTACTGTGCCCCGATGGAAAGAAGAGACGTGAGAAACTCTAGAGTGAGGCGGTGGGAGCGTAGAACCCCTCTCGCCCCCCTGACATTTCGAGTTTCATATTTCCATCGGAGCACAGTACATTTAGCTTATTTAGAGATTCGATATCCTCGTATTCAATGTCCAGCATCCCGATGATCATGTCCGCTCTGGTATTTTCATCGAGGAAATCCGCAAGCCTGTCGCGTTTCTGCAGCCCTTTAACGTATACTATATGGGATGTGTCATCTTCTTTGTCGATCGCATCAGCTACAGCTTTCGTAATTAGCTGTTTAGCCATACTGTACGGAACGTCTCCATCATCCCACCGTAGTCCGCGATGTTTTGCCGCCAACCATCGAATGCTTGATTTGTCGGATTTTGTAAGAAGAAATTGTGGCATAGGACTCCCAAAACTATAGTGCGAGAGAATTGTTCCCTTGCGTAGGACAGCCACTTCCTTCGCGATAAATCTTCCATCGACGATGAACCCTTGCAGGTCAACGATTGTTGGTACAGCCATTATCGGTACAATTTAGAGGTCCGTTCGCTTCCGAGACAGATGAGAGAATGCAGTCTTTCTCGTAAAGCATCTCGATTTTCATGAAGAAATTTGTGCAAATTTGACACAGAAGAGGGCGGGCAAGTAGCGTGGCAATTTAATTGATTTTGCGCACCACGTTTGTCAGTGGATTGTATTCAACCACCCGATCGTGCAGAATTAGACAGTAGGCTGTAGTATTTGCCGGCACATTCTCTTTACACTCGAATTCTATGCGCATGTCCACGACGCCATTCTTGATCGACTCATTTTGTCGCGAACAATCAATCACCACGATGGGGCCAAATTGTAAAAATTCAGCCACGGTGAATAATGCCTTGTTGCAACTATGTCCATAATACGATTTACCGAATTGCGTATACATGTGGTACAAGATGGCATGCTTATTCTTGTCAAAGTCCAAGTTCATGTCATCGTATGGGTAAAATTCCGAGTTGAGAAAAAGTTTTACATTGGTCAATTTACAGTTGTTGAACTTAGTAACGTCTTCGCTCATCACATTCCTTCGACCAGTCTGTAGGGCAAGGATCACGCATTGCGGCTTCTCCAGCTGTGCGGATGCCTTCACGGCCCACGAATGCTTGGTTGTGCTCTGTAAGAGAGGATACTCGTACAGATCCCACGATTGAAAACAAATGCTCAGGTTTTGTCCACTTTCCAAAGTACGTAGCAACGATAGCTTATTAATGTCGTTCAGCGTCACATGAGGCATCCGCCATTGTAGTTTAAGTAATTCAATTTCTGGTTCCAACATCGGTGATCCTATCAGAGCAATGTTGTCGTTGCGCGATCGTATTAAAATCAATTCGTGACGTGCATTAATAATCATGTGTTTATAGTCCTCGCAAAATCCCAGCAAATATTTGAGTGGAATGCAAAAATTGAAATGATTTTTCACTATGAGCCCATCGCGTCGTTTCAAGCCCCATCCGGCATTCTCCATATTTTTGTCTTCGTCAGATGTCAGCGATACATAGTTTTTAAGCGTGCTAGTTATTCCAACGTTTCTGTTGCGATCAATCTCCACGCCATTCAGCTCGTATCGAATCTCATCGAATAAGAACGCCACACAATTATTTCCCAACATCACCGCTAACACATCATTTGGCTTATTTATCGTCAATTTCCCCTCCACATAGAGGAAACTTTCGCACGGCAATGTGTATAAATCCTGCTGCTGTATCGGTATTCTTATCTCATCGCTGTATCCAAACGTCGTGTTAACGTATGGGTTGTATGTGTGAGTTTTGAGCTTGACGATGCGATCATCAAACGTCGGCTTCCCTCCAATGCTTAGAATGTCAGCCATTTTTTTTCAACTTAAATGCGCACAATGAATCCCAAAGATTTCAAAAATGCAATGTTCGCAGCACTGAGCCTCTTCTTTTCAGCGTGATGAGAGCTGTTGTAGTTCTTGGTGTTGTAAACAATTTCACTTGGAAGAAACAGGTTTCTGGAGTCGTTCAATACAAGCATCTTTTTCGTTCACATCACACGTATTATCGTCGTCGTCGTCGTACGTGCAGTCTGATGGTAATCTCTTCACCTCGAAAATCGAGCAACCGTCCATCTTGATCCACAACGCGTATCGTCAGATCCGTAATGACCCGTGCGGTGATTGGAAGGTAAATGATCTGCGCGGGCGTTTCCGATATCTTATATCCTGGTGGAACTCTCGGAGAAAATTCATGTATCGTATGTACACGCCTCCCATTGTTGTACGCGCCAGCGGTCACGCTACATTCTATGCGAATAATGTTCACGTTCATGATATTAATTGGATCGTCCGATTCGTACCATCGTCCTGGTTCTAACACCCGATTCGTCGAGAATCCCAATAGCGGTCCAATGTTATTGGGCTTTGTAAAGTCTACGGCAAACCGACAGTATAGCTCGCTTTTCATGGTGTTGTTGTTGGGACGCAACACTATAGGATACACATCGGTGCCACCGAGATTTTTTTTTTGAGGATACCGCTCGAGTAATCGCTGCTTCAAGGGTGTCATAAGCGGTGTCGGCGCTGTTGTTGATATCATAGTTTACGATGAAGTAGAATTTATCGTTGCTCGAGTCGATGTTCGGTACTGTGTGATAAGTTTCAAAGGTTGTTGGATCAAGCTCGTAATCATCGTCGCTCAAATCTATGGGTGGAAAGTAGCTCACCACGAGGGTGCTACTCTTGCCGGTTAGAGTGAATGTTAACGACATATTCCGCTCGAACTGCTCGACTAGTACTGAATCAGAGTGGTGGGAAGTCAATCCTTAAATTTGGCGCTGATCGTTTGTAGAAAGCGTAGACATAGTTGTCCACAATTGCTCTGATCATACTTCTGATAAGACGTTCGATTGTATTCAATTTTCACAGCATCCTTATGCAGATATTTTACCAATACCATAGGCGGTCGAAGATTCCCAAAGCTGTCGAAATATATAGCTCGACACCCTCTTTTCGCATACGCCACCCAATGAGTCCCCGGCCCCTCGACATTGTCCAAATTTACGATACCGCTCTCGTTTCGAGGTACTCCTCCAACTGGTAACGCGTTACGCATAAAAACACCTCTAAAGAATGGAATACGCATACGTTTTGCCAACTCCTCCAATTGCGCATCGGTAGTTACACTCGCAGGCATTTTTATTTTCTTTTCACGCTTTGTCAGCGAGAACGTTATCTACCGCGTGCCTTTCGTCAAGGTCGTTGCTACGCGAATACGCAATATCGTGTTCGCGACACGCTGCGTCCAACGGATTGATACCTCGATCCCCTCTAGCTAATCGTTTTGCCAGATGAGTTCCTGGACCGCAAAACTGGTATCCCGGAATGTTTAATTCGATAGGTAGCGCGTTTATCGCCCGATTTAACAAACCACGACCTTTCTTCACTGTCGTGGGTGACATTCGCTATAGTTTTTAATCAATGGTGCCATACCGTCGATATGCGTTCGCTGCTAAGGCTGATTATAATGTTCCAAGCACCGGCGATACTGTCGAACCTCAGAATTGGCTTTTATATGCTCGGGGAGCCTGTCCCACAACCGATCAATGTGTCTGCCAAACTCTCGCAGTAGAATAATCTTTGGTATATATTTCAATTGCTCAGAGGTTAGGTCTCGAATATCATAATTATCCGACAGGATCAGAAGCATTTTGAATACTGCGCCGTTGTGTTTCGGCGCGGATCTATAAATAGGGCGCATCACCGCCTCGACATAAC
Organism: Andrena bicolor; assembly: GCA_960531205.1. Classification (NCBI taxonomy): domain Eukaryota; kingdom Metazoa; phylum Arthropoda; class Insecta; order Hymenoptera; family Andrenidae; genus Andrena; species Andrena bicolor. Next base: position 1,094,114 of record CAUIJW010000117.1, on the reverse strand, counting down.
AAAATCATTTTTCACGGTTTGCGGGGACAATGCAATTCGTGCGACAACCTGTAACAATACGCGTGATAAATTTTGACGATAAATCGCAAATGACGTCGTCGAAAACAGGACGCAGACATGGTAGCATGCTACCAAACACTATCCGCTGCGTCATTTGTGGTCCATCAAATTGTGGAAAAACCAACGTGCTGGTCAGCTTGTTAGAAAGTCCTCACGGCGTTCGCTTTGAGAACGTGTACGTGTATTTCAAGTCGTTGCAACAAGCCAAAATATCAGTACTTGGAGAATTTATTGACTCCGATAGATGAAATTGGCTACTTTACGTTTTCGAATAACAGTGACGTCATCCCACCGAGCGAATCGCTTCCGAATTCCATTTTTATCTTTGATGACGTGGCATGCGACAAGCAAGATACGATACGAGAGTACTTTGCAATGGGACGCCACTCGAACGTTGACTGTTTCTATCTCTGTCAGACGTATGCAAAGATTCCCAAACATCTTATACGCGACAATGCGAATCTGTTGATTCTGTTTAAACAGGATGGTACCAACTGGAAGCATGTGTACAACGATCACGTAAACACCGACATGCTTTACGAGGATTTCTGCGCTTTGTGTCGCAATTGTTGGCAACGAGAGTATGGTTTCGTGGTGATAGACAAGGATAGCGCGATGTCCAATGGACGTTATACAGGGTCATCCGTTAAAACTGCAACCTGCGCGCGCGCGAACAGACGAAAATGGCAACACCGCCTCACGGACGCATACCACTACAACCATGCACCGGCCCAGCGTTCGAAGGGTTTCCAGCGAACGCTGGACAGCGGTAAAGCTCGAGATTTGAAAATTTTAGGATGGGCTCTTTCAAATTAACATCACAAGGAGGTGTTTGAAATTTCGCGGCCGGGGTTGAAGAATTTGGGGACATTTTCGTATAACTTTTGAACTATAAAGATATCGGAATGCAATTTGCGCTGAAAAATGAGGAAAAATTATTCCCTCTTAATGATGGATAATTTAAAATATTTTACGTTTACTTAATTTTTCATTTATCAATTTTTTAACCATAATTGTTGTGAAAAGCTTTTGCAAACTTTTTATTTAATACTGTATTTAATGCTCTTTTTAAAAGTCACAATGTTGATAAACAATAGCCTAGTTGTTTCCGTGTCATTACTTTCATAAATTGAGAAATTAAATTTTTATTCAATTATATGTTCTGCACAAACCCCAGAATCTATTGTTCTGATTTCTTTTTTATAATTTTATCTTTATATGCAGTAAGAAGTAACTAATGGGACGACGTGGCGAAAAATCTCTCCGTTCAATGATATAGCGCCACGGTCAACACTGTCGTAGCTAAAAATTTTGAAATTAAGACGGGTACGAGACCAGTTGACATTGTTTTCAAACCTCATTGCAGTAATCCGGAGTGCGAGTGGTAAACCGATCATAAAAGCGGAGCGCGCGGCTCGTTTACCTGGGCCGGTGCAAGAGACCATCCTAAAATTTTCGAAGCTCGGGCATCACTACTACCCAGCGGTCACTGGTAACCCTCCGAACGCTGGGCCGGTGCATGGTTGTAGTGGAATGCGTCCGTGAGGCGGTGTTGCCATTTTCGACTGTTCGCGCGCGCGTAGGTTGCAGTTTTAACGGATGACCCTGTATACCATCAGCACTGGTGACGGAGAATCCTTGAAGCTTCATTCTGTCATTTCTCGAATCTGTGTAGTAAACAAACCGTTTCAACCGTCTTTCGTCCTGGAATCAGCAAGAAGGAAGTTTTTGCGGATACAGTTGCCTTCAGCAGATATCCGTGCAGGGTGGTCTGGTGCGTTTGAACGCTAATAACCACTGTACGTTGAGATAATAATGAATTTATGAATCGAAATCTGACAGAATGTGCTACATGGCTGCAGTTCACCATTAGCGCCACCAACGGAGAAGCCTTGAAGTTTCAATCTGTCAGTTTTCGATTTATAAATTCATTATTATCTCAACGTACGGTGGTTATTAGCGTTCAAACGCACCAGACCACCCTGCACGGATGTCTGCTGGAGGCAACTATACCCGCAAAAGCTTCCTTTTTGCCGGTTCCACGACGTAAGTTGGTTGAAACGGATTGTTTACTACACGCGTATACGTACACGCTTTTCCTAGTTTGTGTGAGCGTATGCACACATTCAAGGCCCGGTGAGACGGCAGCCTTAAGCACCTCGGCTGCCGCCGACTTCTCCCTGGTCTTCGTTGCTCCGTGTCCTGTTATGCTATGGGGGTTCCTGATCCCCACAGTATAGAAAATAATTACTTAGGTTTAGCAAATACATTTTTCATTCCAGTAGAGTATCCTATTTATATAATCCATTAAATGAACATCTTATTCTTAATTCATTTGTTTAAGAAATTTATTTGATTTGAGAAAATGAGCCTTCAGTTCGTTTCTAATCGCGAGCTACTCGAAAATTCGAGCACAGGAACACTCCTATCTGAGAAGATTAGAATGACAGTCGATATATATATGTACGTATTTTCTACAAATAAATCGTAAGGCTCCAATACACTAGCGAACCTTTTCGGCGAATCACTCGTCGCATAGGCCTGTTAATGTATGGAGGTCTTTAGACTAATAACTTTTTATTAATTATAAGTTTTTTGTATAACGCTTCTAAATAAATATTTTCTTATTCCAAATCAAAGATTATTAAGTTCGAAGTAATTTTCTTTTGTTATACAAAATATTTTTTTATTTTGTATAATTATTAGTTCATTTGGAATCACACATTTTCTTAAACCGAATACATATTTCTTAAGCAAGTAATATAAAAACAATAAATTCGTTTAATTGAGGTTCATAACTATTATCTCAGTTTAAATCACTGATTTGTTTATTTTAAAAACATGGTTCTCTTTATGACATATAACAGTATGTGGTAATGTTAAACAATGCCTACTTCGATGCAAATAATACATTTTCTTAAATTAAACACATATTTCTTTAAAAAATAGCATAAGGGCAAGGAATTCATTTAACAAATTGAAAGAAATATTTTTCATTCAAAATGTATTATTTCTTTGCATTAAAAAAATATTTCTGTACAAAAACTAAAAAATATATTTTTTAATTCGAATGTACGGTTCCTTGATTTTTATCATACAATTTTCTACATCAAGAAATGTCTACATAAAAATAATTTTTAGTTTTATTGCATAATTATAAGTACATTAATTTTTCGATTTCAGTAAATATTCTCTAATTCTTAAAAATAGTTTCACTCTTAGAAGTACATATTTTTTTATTTCAAAGTATTCATTTTTACTGATTGGTTTTCCTGAGTCAAGTAACTATTTATTACAATGACGAAACTTGTAATTGTAACCGAAATAAATATTTATTTACATTAGATTACTAATATTAAGAACATGCGTTTTCTTAATATAAGTAAATGATTTATCATAATCCAAAACATACTGCTTATTTTAAGCAAATGTTTACGTAGATTCAGTAAAGTTCTTCTAAATAAATGCAATACTCAAATTTAAATAAATATATCTGTACTCTAAAAATAATTTACTTACATTAAAAATACGGTTTCTCCGGTCAAATAAGTTGATTAAAAAAAATTGGTTTGCTTGAATTAAGCACATTTTTTTCTCAGTGTATTATCTTTCATGATCTCGTAGATATCGTCGCATCGAATGTGGTAAATGAGGCTGTCTGTGTCGGTGTATAGAATTTTACATTTTTGCCCGTGCTTGGGAGCCATGTACTCGTGGTGAAATTCATACAAACAAATTTTTTATATGTCCCAGGGTGGCGTGGAAACTACCTGCAGCGGTAGTAGGACGAGAGTGGGGTCTACTACCGCCGTCTGATTGGACGCCAGCGCCGCGCCAAGTCGAGTGGAGTGTAGCCAAGTGAGGTCGCAGCCAACCAGCGTCGCCGGGGACTCGTTGAGGATGCTGGTTGGCTGCGGCCTCACTTGGCTTCACTCCACTCGGGTTGGCTCGGCGCTGGCGTCGGTGAATTTTCCTCTTGGCGTTGATTGGTTCAGACTGGGTAGTAGGACGAGAGTGGCCAACCAGCATCCTCAACGAGTCCCCGGCGACGCTGGTTGGCTGCGACCTCACTTGGCTACACTCCACTCGACTTGGCTCGGCGCTGGCGTCGGTGAATTTTCCTCTTGGCGTTGAACCAATCAGACGGCGGTAGTAGACCCCACTCTCGTCCTATTACCGCTGCAGGTAGTTTCCACGCCACCCTGATATGTCCAGAATGCACATACCTACGTATAACGGTTTGTTGAATTTCACCTCGAGTTTTCGCAATTCAACAGCTATTACATTTTCCGAAAAAACACTTCTGCTGTGGAAATTCGGTTTCGCGATCATTGCCCCCGCGCCATATCGCCCTTCCAAATGAGTCAAAAGTTTTACATCCACATGTTTTCGTACATTTTCCACAGTTTTACCGAATACCGCGTTGTTCATTAATTTATATAAAATTTTTTCAAAATCGTTTGTCGCGCTTGTTCTAAACCGTGTGTTGAGTTCGATGTAATCGCGGAATCAGGGAGATTGAGTGAATTGAAGCACGCGGTGTATCTTTGTAATACGAAGACCGTGACACGTGCACTGCTGCAGGTTGCGGTAATGGATAACGTAACGCTGCTTATCGTATACCGTCGCGAGTAACTTGTCCTGCCTGCTGCCGGGTGGTTTGGCACGCGTCGGGCAGAACGGTAGATCGGCATGAGCGTCGTGCAGATGTTGCGGATATTCCAGATCTACCTCGAGAATATATCCCGTGGACGAATCGATACGGATTGAAGACACGTCAAAATTTGCAGCATCTTCGACCCATTGAAATTTAGCGTGTGGCAGAGGCTGACACATTGCCCATCCATACAAATTATTCACGTCAAAGTACACCAAGTACGATGACTCTTCCGATGCGTTGGAAGATGGCATGTACTTGTTATTGGCATGTGCGTATCTTCCAGAACACTGACTTAAACCCCCACGTATACCGCGTTCGACAAACATGACCATATCGACGTCGGTGAGCAATTCGAATGTAATTTTGGTATGCTTTAGCATTGCATCCCACGTGAAACCAGGTAGAGTGTAATAATGCGCTGAATCTAGTCCGTAACTCTTGATACAACTTTCGCGAAAATTTTCAAAAATATCTGCCAATAACAAGACATCTGTTTCCAAATACAAGTCGCTGAATTCGCCCAGGGTTCTAACCCCGAAACGCTGCCACACAGTCTTGGCGTGCGCGTAATTGTTTTCGGATACAGTCTCACCCGTTAACGAACTGTAGAATGACTCGCGCGGCGGTAAGCATGGATCCTGCAGCTTGTTCGCGCAATCAAGGTATTCGTACGGAAAGACACCCTTTCGCGTCAATAAATTGAAATCCTCGGTGGATAATGTTTCAAATTTGGATCATAAAATTTTTAATTGATCTGTGCTCAGAAAAGATGCTAATTTGTCGAGACTCGTATTGAGAAATTTGTACGAATCGATGAATCGTAATTTAATATAATTTCGCGAGTCTGATTCAGCCGTATCTTTGACATTTTTTGTGAAAGAAATATATTTTTCTTTAGTTATGGGTAATACATCAACGTGACCGTCGAAAGCGGTAGCTATTTCCTCGATAATGAAATATGAATCGTAGCCGGATAAATTATGGAAAACTATGGGGATGTAAAACGCGTTTTTATAATTTAAATTGCACTCCGAATGTGCCGGGCCTCTAAACCGTCCGGAAAGATGGCAATGATCGCGAACTCGTACATCGTCAGCCTTGAATGGTTCTTCGCAAATATGACAGTGTGTTGCATCGCGAAATGTCGTCAACTGTTCCGGAGTTAAATCCAGCATGGGAACATTACTGGTTAAGATGGGTTTGGCGAAGTTTGCAAATTTTTTCAGTTCGTATATGAACCATGAAACACAATCCGCGTCGCGGCAACATCGATACGTCGATAGCGATGTATCGCAGGAACAATGCATATAATATGCAATGCTGTGCACTTTATGGTGCTGGTATGCATGTTGTTGAGACTAGTCAATTTTATATATAAATATACTTTATTTAAACAGGATATATCCTTTTTCTTTTGATTATCTTTCTTCTTATTCTCCCAGTCTGTGCTTCTCTTACAAGATATTCTTACGAACTAACTTCACAGGCATACCAGTCGCTCTCCCACTCATGCTACATATCCTTGTGACATTATTCAGTGCTGTCACCACGTGAGGTGCCTAAATTATTTCCAACACATGTAATTTATTATTGTCTATATCACTCGCTCGATTGTCCTCTGTTTTCTCGATGATGCACTCGAGATCTGCGTACACCACGAAGGGGAGCCGCTCCTTCCTGCAGTGGTTCTGGAAGCTTAGGAAATTGTTGCCTTCGCTGGGCAGCAGGATGGCACAGTCGTTCATCTTGCCGCAGTCCAGCGAATGGATCTCGAACTTCTCGACAGATCCGAAATTGTGCATGCATCTGTAATCCAACAAAAATATAAAATTTTTTTATTTAATTTTGTTTCGCGAGACATTTCAAAATTTCATAAGTTTTTATACGTACCGATCGCAGATGAATTTTTTTCCATCGTGCCTGCTCAGCTACTTGCCCACCAGCCGGGACAAGTTCTTGATGCATGTAAAATGCCCTACATCGCCGTGCTCATGATTCGGCGTGTAGAGCAAGTTTACATGCCGATCCCTCTTGTGGCTGGTGAGATGCAGCGGAAAGACCTTTGATCCATTCTCCGCCTCGAAGCTGTAGACGTTGACGGAGACGCTGTTCTGCCGCTCAAATTTTCCAATTTGCTCCACGGACATTGGGAACTCAATGCCCTGGAGATTTAGCACGGAAGCATAAGGCGGGTACGAACTTGGGCGATCGGCATTTCTTTCGACGGGATGGAGAGCGGCGACCACTGCCCACGCGAAACAGGCGTTGTCCGGGGATTGCACGCTAATTGTGGCTTTCTTCAGCCATAAATCACGTGGCAACTTGAAGTGACATCCCGCGCGCAACGGATTGTACTTATTGACATTGACGGTCAGATTCGTGATTCGCGTCAATGCCCATCCGCTGTCGCGTTCCTGGAACTCTTCCAGCGATCCCTGGGTGGGTTCGATGATGCATCGCTGGTACCACTCCTGCAGATCGGATGTGTGGAAGAGTTCGCAGTTTCGGGTGTTAATGCTTTTACAAGCATGCTTGTCACCCGCCACAAATTCGCCGTTAAATACAGTGTTCACTTTGAGGTTTCGATGATTCCTCAAAGCGCGTCGCACATGCACCAGCACGATGGTCCCCTCATCCTGGAGGAAGTTGCGCGGCTCGATATAGTTCGAATTTAGCACTGCACCAGTTAACACGCGACTATTGAACGCAGTGTCTATTTCACGCCACAAAAGTCCTGTGCTAGAATGTCCTGCACCTTCGCGCACGAAACGTCCGCGTAACGAATGTTTCAGTCCTTCGAGCCGCACGATTCGAGCAACCAACGATTGTTGAACACCGATCGATAATCGCGGGCGTTTCACGCGGCTGTGTTCTTCTAAAGATTCGATGCACTCGTTGCATCGTTCTTCCCACGCGAGGTAGGTACTCTTCCCGTGAAATCAATCGTGCGGATTGATCCTACAATTGGCGTTCTACTTGCGCGAATTCTTCCATGGTCGTAAATGGAATGTGAATGTAATATCTGTTCCGCGCAATACGTTGCAACGATTTAAGGCTTTGTACAGTTTAGAGCATATATTTATATCCTCATCATGATTTGGTATCTCTGTTTAACTCTTTTGGCGTACTCCCTCCCTCCCTCGAATCCATTGCATGCAAAAATGGCGATCCATCCTAATATGGTTCTATGCAGTTTCTGCTGATACAGCATAATTCTTTCTATGATTCATGCGTATGACGAATTAGCGCGCAAGATCATTCGACACAGTTTCTGCTGATTCCGCATAATTCTAAGATTCGACATTCCCAGAAATATTATATTACATTCAACGCGTGTCGAAACTTTTTATCCTTGAGGATGGGCCTCAAATTACATATGCTGCGATGTTAAGATTTCAACACATTATGGAAAAATTGGTAGCTTTAGAATAAAATGTGGTGGCGGGGTAATTGCACCTCTATTTAAGCCAGTCTCTCGGATGCTATTCAATCAATCGCTCAGTACCTTTCGACGGAACAAATAGTGCTCTGAAAACAAAATGTGTAGTACCAGTACCAGTACCGAAGGAAACGTTGAACACACGAATTATTACGTTCCAATCGTGCGAGATGATGGCGTGGCTTAATGCGGGAGGATACAGTTGTTTGGTAAGATTTAATTTTCACATCTCAAAATTTTTATGTTTATTCTTAATACGCACGAGCAATTTCATAGCTTTGATTGTCCTCTTAGCCCGCGTCGAACATCGCGTATCATGATTAGAAGATACGTACTAACATCCATGGGCAGCAAATACTTGGAAATTGGGATCAGAGTACGACCTACGATTGATGTAGAAATTGTTCTCGGCGAAAATCGTGGGATGTTTCTCACGTTACCATGGGGTACATGGGGTTCGCTATGCGGCAGTCGTACGACCATTGAAGAACGTGCACGATTACCTGGATCACCTTCGCTGCAAATGGATCAATTAACTGTGGATTTTTGTGAAATCTATAATTCTCCGATTGTAAGGATAACACTACATAATAAGCGGCTGTATTTCAAACCGGATACAGTAACATTTTTATTAAATCTTGAACTGTGTATAGACTATGTGTATCTGCGGCTGTATCAAAATGTAAGAGATGTGAAGATAAAATTTGAAACTTTTGTTAACGTGCTACAGCAAAGCGATGTTGCCCGTGAAACATTAGATACGCGTCGTGCTGCTAAAATTATACGCGATAGCGCACATTATGGTGAGGATTATTATATAGATTGCGAACTGTTAGCATGCGCAATCAACGATATTCTAGCTGATAGTCATAGGAAAAAATGTTAAATTATAGCCTTTTAATTTTAAATAAATTTCTTAAAACATATTGTTTCTCCATTTCATTTACCCACCATCCTCCTCGACACCTAATTTTAAGATTCAGCGTTCTTCGCGCTGTTAAATGATATCATCCTACACTTTTACTTTTGCAAAGCTATGCATTTCACCGATTTCACGATAAGATAAGGTAGTTTTGACTTCACGATATGAGGGTTTTTTTTTATATATATGCGAGGTTGGAGATGCAGCGAGACTAGTTGCATTCAAATCGTGGTCGACGTGCAGCCACTTTGACAGTTTTTAAACACTTTCTTCATTTTTTGAGCTAAGTGAAATTGCTTTGAAGGAGACTGCTTTTGAAGGATATCATCAGTTATTCGACGTGTGGAAATACAATCGATTAATACCGTAAGTTTCCATTATTATATTTTTAGTGAATTGTTGTGTTAGTAACTTTGAGAATTATAAGAAAAATCGATTTCAGATTATGTCATTGCCCGCGGAATTGACCCCTCCGCTGCAGCTACAATCTCTGACTCCACTGTGCTGCCTATACATGACTGCAACCCTAAAATATATGTTGCGTGTCGGAATGTTGCGGTTCAAACCGAAGAAATTTGTGGTGAAGAATTTCATAAGGCGGAAGTTGTTCATGATGGCGACATCTTTTTAAAAGTGTTCTATAAGCCTATTAGGACATGCCGCTGTGAGATGCTGCCTGAATATTATGAGAGTGAGCGATATTGGTTAAACAAAAACCATTCTTTTCAGATCTTAGTGAGGATGAGGATGAGGATTACGAAAACACTGATTATAATGATATATATCACCTGCACAGTTTGATGGATCCAAAAAGTGTAGTTTGGCGCAGATGTGCCAATGCGAAACCGATTGACTTCAGGCTCGCGATATTGGAATTCAGATAATCCCCGAGCAAGTTTGCGATGATTTGTTTTATACCGACGAGGCTCTATTTAATGAAATCATCGACAATGCTATTTTTACCGATGACGATAGTGCTCTATTCGATGGCGATGTAGTCGAGTGGGATAATTAAGCCAAATATTTGTAACAATATATTATCATTTTTAAGCACATATTATTTCTCCATTTCATTTATCCATCATCCTCGACACCTAATGTTAAGTTTCAGCGTTGTTCGCGCCGCTGAATGACATCATCCCACACAGCTGCTCCAGAGGACTCAGATTTCGCATGCTATCGCGCGATACGCTGCGATGTTAAATCTGAATGCTTAAAAAACTTGATAGATTTGGAACGAAAGCGGTTGTACCACTATGTAGCGCTGTCTCTTTCCCTCCTCGAAGACGCGGTGTGCAAAAAAAACGCCGATCTTTCCCGACATTGTCCGACATAATCCGATAAGGTATTAAACAATTTCTCTGCGTTGCAAATAAACTGTCTGTATGCTGCATAATGCTTAGGTAAAATATTTGGGGGTCATCCCCTCCCTCTGAAAAAATTTCGGGGTGGGCCTCACCCTCCGCGGAAAGGACAATGTTAAGTCCTAGAGGGGATTACTGACCCAAGAGCGTACAGCATATGCTATACACCGTTGGAAAGATTTCGCCAAGACGAATCGATTGATACCATTTTTAATTTCGAAATCAGATGGGATCACCTCGAAAAATGCCCTCAAAGCTCGACATCTTGCGGTTTTGAACAAAAGAAACCGGTAGTAAAATCCCAACCGGCCAGACGGGCCTCGGGTAGGCACCTGAGCAAAAACCGAGGGATGTAAGCGATACTCCAGCAGGCCGGAGCGGCAAATTTGCCTTATGACCTTCATTACAGGGCCGTGTTGGGCCTACGTTTTCCCCATGGGCCCCTTTCCTAATGCCCAGTACGAAATCGCCAATGGATTAGTGGCCCATGGAGCAAACGCAGGCCCAACACGGCCCTGAAATGAAGGTCGTGGGGCACATTTTCCGCCCCAACCTGCTAGAGTATCGCTTGCATCCCTGGTTTTCCCTCAGGTGCCTACCTGAGGTCCCTAAGGCCGGATGGGATTTTACTACCGGTTTCTTTTGTTCAAAACCGCAAAAACTCGAACTTTGAGGGCATTTTTCGAGGTTATCCCATTTGATTTGGAAGTTAAAAATGGTATCAATCGATTCGCCTTGACGAGACCTTTCCGACGGTGTATAGCATATGCTGTACGCTCTTGGGTCAGTAATCCCCTCTAGGACTTAACATTGTCCTTTCCAACGGTGGGTCCGGTCTCGAGAGGTCTCCGCGGTAGCTCGGCCCGGAGTGATCCCCTCCACGATCGCGGCTTCCCCCACTCCGCGGCTCATGCGCGCGCAACCAGCCTTCCACTCCCCGCTCCCCCGCATCAATGTTTCCCTCCGCCGCTCTCCCCCGCGCGCCCACACTTTCCTCTCGCCCCCACGCTCCCCTCAGAGGACCTGAGTTAGAACTGTCCTAGACATACTACTCTCTTAACTCAGCATAAACCAAGCTTCCGCATGTCCAAGAGCATTGAAACACAGACCTCACCAGACGAAGGTACACAAACCGTAGCAGTGCAGACAGGACACCACGGTTCTTGGGAAACTCTACCCCGAGTGGGCACCATATTCATATCAAGGCCGTATAGCTACAGCACCAGAGGACTCGTCCGAAAAGACCGAAGCTGTTTGACCCGCAGGATCACATCTAAGACAGTGGGGATCCAAACATCTAGTAGAAGCGCCCCAAAGCGTATTCCGGATTGGCTGGGCATCAAGGAGATGACGGACGAAAATATCAGGGATTGGACACCGTGGGAGCAGACCATCCCGAAAAAACGCAGACATGAGAACCATCTCAGTGCGTGACCTCGGGAAAACATGCCACTGCCTGGTAATGTACGTAGAGGACCCCACGTCGTGTTACGCGAAATGAATAACTATATGGCGTCCAGACAACATTTATGTCTGCCAACAATGGACAGCATCAAGCCGGGACGATTTGTGACTGTAAAGTTTGACAGGAAGGGATGGCTCAGTGGTGAAATCATCGAAGTTAACGGAACCACCTGCACCACCTTTCTTGGCGACTATGGCATAGCCATGGACGGCCCCGTTTCGGAATTATGGTCTCTGCCACCCCGGTTCCATGCTTTCCCCTGGCAGACAGTAAGGATTCGGCTGAGGGGCGTCAAACTACGATCCTGCCGACCGCTCCAGAGGACGACGCTAATAGCGGATGTCATCATGGCGAGAAGGAAGGGCCTATTCGCCAACATCCAGCCGACACCAACCGGCCTCACAGCAACGCTGACGCTCGACCGGCTGCCCGGTTAACCATCACTGGACCTCATCGAGCACTGGCTGCAGATCGGCTACGTGGTGCCCAGCGACAATTAAATTCTTACACCCCACAACACCTAGCGATAAGTGTGAATATATATAATTGAGATGATATGGTTTATAACGTCTATAAAGACAGTTATGAGTAATTTCCAATACATACGGTACAATGATTGCCTCACGGCTTCTTCCTTGTTTCTACCTCTCTGCTCGCTCAGCGACACACTCGTCGGCACTCTGGAGTGGGGGGGAGGGGACCCGACACTCTCACACGGTCGCTCGCACAATACAAATGTACACACACTTATTTCCTAACACGCCTCCTTACAGTTATATTGTACATTTCGATTTAATATATTTCCTTTTATTTTACATTCATCAGCTTCCTAAATTTTTCAAATTTTTCTTTACACAAAGATTTTGTAAATATATCCGCTATATTCTCATCAGAATTTACTTTAATTACATCGATTGTATTTTCTTCTACATATTCATGGATATAATGATAATGAATTTCTATATGTTTTGAATTTTTCGTAAAATTTCCGTATTTCGCTATATTAATAGTTCCTGAATTATCTTCGTAAATCTTTATTGGCTTCTCCAGCCTTACATCAAATACTTTACTTACTTCTTTTGTAAATATCAATTCATCAACTGCTTCTGATAATGCTACATCCCCCAAAAAAACTTTAAAAAAGTAAAAAAATTACGCCAAGTACATGAAATCAAGTAAATCACAAAATAAAGAAAATAATACTGATGAATACAAAGTAAAAAAAGATGTAAAATGAGAATGAGCTGCAAGTACATAATGGTGCTTTCCCGCAGCGTGCAAAGGCGACACTGTGTAACACAATAAAAGACAAAAAAAAGATGTCCGCGGCCTGGAAGTCAAATACTTGGCGTGGCCAGGCAAGGTCAAGGTGTCGCTGAATAAGAATTATTTAAAAAGGCAAAATAATGAAAATGTATTCATACTGTCAGAGTTTAAAATTGACAAATTATGTGAAAGGTTGTGAGAGGAAAACTATCGGTGTGGATGAATGATCTTACAATTATTTTAAAACGCAATATAATGAAAATGTACTCATATTGTCTGAGTTTTAAATGGACAAATTTTCTGAAAGTCTGCGAGGGGGGGGGGGTATGGGTATTGATGATCTGAGAATACCTTGCCTGGCCACGCCAAGTATTTGACTTCCAGGCCGCGGACATCTTTTTTTTGTCTTTTATTGTGTTACACAGTGTCGCCTTTGCACGCTGCGGGAAAGCACCATTATGTACTTGCAGCTCATTCTGATTTCACATCTTTTTTTACTTTGTATTCATCAGTATTATTTTCTTTATTTTGTGATTTACTTGATTTCATGTACTTGGCGTAATTTTTTTACTTTTTTAAAGTTTTTTGGGGGGATCTCACTTCTTTTTACAAAGATTTTACAATTACAGCATAATAATTATCAGCTGTTGAAATTTACAATTCCATGAATCTGAAAGCACGTACAATTCCATGAAACTGAAAGCACGCACAATTTCATGAATTGTTTTATCAAATCCAGAAATGTTTTTCGTGGTTAGAAAATTAAAATTTCCATTCATAACGTCATTTTCTGAGTATATTTCATGGAATAGTATTTTTTAAATTAATTTGTTTATGTTTACCAAATTCATGCGTTTTATTGGACTCTAATTGATTTTAGTATCAATTTTCATTTTCATGTTTACAGATTTCTGTGCTTAAAGGGGTTATCGCTAGATTTAGCACGAATTTTCGTGTTTTCAGATTCATGGAATTGTATGTGAGACTACATTTTGATTGCAATTCAATGGTACAACGATAGCATTTTGATTGCAATTCAATGGTACAACGATATATATTTGTAAAAACACGTGGCATCTCAAATTTTGTATATAACCTGACTGTAAGCTGTCAAAATTTGGAGTAGATTGCATAGTGAAGATAGGAATTGATGAACGAAATTGCATAGTGTTTGGGATTGGTCGCAGCGATGCTACCAAACATGCACATGCGCGATATCGCTGTGCAGCGCGGGTTTTGAACGCGCTTCTGCTACCGATGTAGCTACTGGGCGATCGCGGTGACGGCCTGGTCGAGACATCTCGGGATTGACGCCTGGACTAATTAGCTATTCTTATCCCCGCTAATTAGCTTTGTCTGGCGTGATGTACGTGGATCGCGTGGATTGGCCGGGTGTCAACTCTCCCGAACCGGTGGCTCGGCCCGTGTCGTCTCCGCGATCGCTCTCTTCCTTGTGAATCGCGGTGATGTAAACATCGAGTAACGATTTCCAAGAGCTATCGGTGCTCCGATATTTCTCAATTGCTAGAATCTCTAAAGATTCCCCCTTTTTTCACGTACTTGCTTGATTTCTTAATAACGATTTGTGTGTGTGTGTTAAGATTTAAATTCAAACTATAAAAGTGCAAGTTTATTCCGCTATTAAAACTTATAACTAGAATCTAAGACTATTAGTTAAGTGACTTAGTTGCTATAAAACAGTTGCTTATTAACTAAAGGCAAGAACGTAGGTGCTCCTCGTTCTTGTTCAAACACATAGTGAAGATAGCAATTGATGAACGAAACATGTATTAGTTCGTTTTGGCTGAAGGTGTGCGTATAATAACGCATATACGTATTATGTCGACAAAAATTTGAGATTGAAGAAGAATCAGAAGAAAAATCTACCGTTTTCGACAGATCCCTGAGACGATATTACGATATCTCTGTCATGCATGGACCGATTTTATTGATTTTGGTCTCATTCGAAAGCCGATATGCGGTTTTCATAAGAAAAATGCCTTTAAATTTACAAAATATTGCAGGCGTGATGAGATATTAATGTATAAATGGTAGAATTAGGTTAAAGTGGCTCCGCGACGAGTAAAGATACAAGGTAGCGATCGACATGTACAGGGTGTATTTCATGTACTTGGCGTCGAGACGCTACCGCGTCTCTAGATATTCAGCGAATGTCGAAGCTTTTGTTACACATTTTTGTTTTTTTGATTTCCAGTAAATTGCATTACCATATAGTCGAATTACATAGCCAGTTGTAGACTTCCTATCGACAATATCCCCCGCCCAATCGGCATCTACATAGCAATCCAAAGTTTCAACCTTTTCATTTTTCTTATAACTTAATTTTAAGTCTTTTGTTCCGTACAAATATTGAAGTATTCGCAACGCATACTTATAATGAGTTCTATTGTAACAGTTTTGAAATCTGCTTAAATAGTTAACGCTATAACTTATATCAGCTCTCGTATCTGAGCTTATGTATAATAATGCACCAATTAAATTTCTATATTTAATATTACTCTCACATACATCATCCCTTACAATTTTTAAATTCGTTTCCATAGGTGTATTATACATTTTACTATTCTCCAACTTGTACTTGCTTACTAATGACTCGATATATTTTGTTTGACTTAAGTTCATTTCGTTTTTACAACAATCATATTCTACGTTAATTCCTAGATATTCTTTTATTTCACTTAAGTTTTCATTTTAAATTTATCAGATAAAAGTTTCTTTATATCTTGTATTTTCTTTTTGCTCTTGCAACAAATCAATAAATCATCTACAAATATAAGTAAATAAAGATTATCTATTCCTTCCTTAAGAGTATATAGGCAGTAATCTATATTACTCCTCTTAAATCCTAAATTTATCAAAAATTCGTTATAACATTCATACCAGACTCTTGGATTCTCTCTTAAACCATATAATGCTTTTTTCAGTCTACATACTCTTTTCGTTCCATCTTCGTATCCTTTCGGTTGATTGACATATACCTCAGAGCTTACTTTACCATTTAGGAATGCCGTTTCTACACCCTGATAACCAGATCTGAAGCGCAGAGCCTGACGTCAGATCCGTAGTCATCTGTGTCCGCATTAGGATACGGTCTGCGGTACAGAGCCTGACATCAGGACCCTGACGTCAGATGGACAGCAGATTCGCAGCAGATCCTGCCGTTCGCCTGACACGTATAACAGCGCCATCTGAGGGTCAAAATTGGCAAACAATTCCCTACGCGTGACGTCACACGGCCACCCCTACAGGTGTATCCCTACCCTTACATAACTATCAAGGAGATATTGCAATTTATTAAATAATTAATTGTATTTATTTCAAAAAAGTATTTATTTATTTTTCTTTAATAATATGTGATTACAGTGTGATTACAATTGTTACAAAATAATATAAGTAGCGCATATAAATCCAAAGAGGAACTTTCAATATTTACATTAACAAATCAATATACAGTACATCCCTTAACCAGTGGTGCGTAGTAGGGGTGATATCAGAACTTTTATTTAATATCTTCGACTTCTTGTTTGTGTAGAATCATCATATTCCCTGTTGTGTTAGCGCTGAAAACAAACACAATATTAGTATAAATTTAAACGTAACGTATGAATAAACAGGATACATGCGATACTTACTTCAGCTACATCTCCGCACAGTACACACCCTAGGTGATCATGCATGCTCCTGCGAACACTAATATTTATAAGAAAACATGTGTTAAATTATTATCTACTAAACAAGACGCTAAACATTCGCACTTCCAGCATAACCATACTTTTCTGTCTTGCGGATAATGTAAATCTTGAGTTCCGCGACGCAGATAATTGGAAATTATTCAATTTCATAATTACCTTTGCCTTCTGGATACGTCGAGATGATTTGTCTGGATATTGATGTTTGAAATTACTTGGAATATTCTTCAATTTTCTCGGCACTGACTGCCACTGACAGTGACTGCCATCTCAGACCTCGAAAACGAACGCAAACTGGATGTAGAGCCTTGACCAATCACGAGTTTCGGCACTATGATGCAGCCAATCCGAGCGTGGCCCATTATACCACATTTAGTTATCCTCTACCTACCTACATACTCTTCGTTTAAACCATCCGTTCTGTTTGAAGACGTACGCTCGAAGAATATTCCAAGTAATTAAGTAATTTCAAACATCAATATCCGGATAAATCATCTCGACGTATCCAGAAGACAAAGGTAATTATGAAATTGAATAATTTCCAATTATCTGCCTCGCGGAACTCAAGATTTACATTATCCGCAAGACAGAAAAGTATGGTTATGCTGGAAGTGCGAATGTTTAGCGTCTTGTTTAGTAGATAATAATTTAACACATGTTTTCTTATAAATGTTAGTGTTCGCAGGAGCATGCATGATCGCCTAGGGTGTGTACTGTGCGGAGATGTAGCTGAAGTAAGTATCGCATGTATCCTGTTTATTCATACGTTACGTTTAAATTTATACTAATATTGTGTTTGTTTTCAGCGCTAACACAACAGGGAATATGATGATTCTACACAAACAAGAAGTCGAAGATATTAAATAAAAGTTCTGATATCACCCCTACTACGCACCACTGGTTAAGGGATGTACTGTATATTGATTTGTTAATGTAAATATTGAAAGTTCCTCTTTGGATTTATATGCGCTACTTATATTATTTTGTAACAATTGTAATCACACTGTAATCACATATTATTAAAGAAAAATAAATAAATACTTTTTTGAAATAAATACAATTAATTATTTAATAAATTGCAATATCTCCTTGATAGTTATGTAAGGTTAGGGATACACCTGTAGGGGCGGCCGTGTGACGTCACGCGTAGGGAATTGTTTGCCAATTTTGACCCTCAGATGGCGCTGTTATACGTGTCAGGCGAACGGCAGGATCTGCTGCGAATCTGCTGTCCATCTGACGTCAGGGTCCTGATGTCAGGCTCTGTACCGCAGACC
Source organism: Andrena bicolor (assembly GCA_960531205.1). NCBI lineage: Eukaryota > Metazoa > Arthropoda > Insecta > Hymenoptera > Andrenidae > Andrena > Andrena bicolor. The sequence continues at coordinate 1,075,951 of CAUIJW010000117.1, read as the reverse complement.
GTATCCTAATGCGGACACAGATGACTACGGATCTGACGTCAGGCTCTGCGCTCCCACGGCAGACCCTGTTGCCAATCTGACGTCAGATTGCAGACATCTGGTTATCAGGGCATCCATTTGTTCAATAACTAGGCCCATTTGGCAACAATGAGATAGTAATATTTTTAACGTTTGCATTTTTGCTACAGGAGAGTATATGTCATCAATTATATCGGTTTGCTGAAAACCTCTTACGACTAACCTAGCTTTATGTCTATCATCTGATTTTTTTGTGTAAATCTATTTTACATCCAGAACTTTTTTTCCTTGTATCTTATCAACTAATTTCCATGTTTCATTTTTATTTAGGCATTTTATTTCTCTATCCATAGCTTTTTTCCAATTGATACAGTCATTACTTCCAATCGCCTCCTCAAATGTAGAAGGAGTATCTACTTTACATTAATTTACATAAATATTATTACTACATGAATTTTCTGGGTATCTAATTGTTTTTTTTTTCTCGCGCTTAGATTTACGTGTTATATTGTCAGATACCATCTCAGGTTCAGAATCATTTTTATTTTCTTTAATTATTCCTTGTTCACTTTCATCTGCGCTTTCGAAGCTATCGTCCGAAAATTCGTCATTTGTACAATCATTATTTTCATTATCTGATTCATCTAAACCGATACATTTTACATCTTTTTCTACGATATCGACATGTCTCGCTACTATTATTTTATTATTTATAAGGACTCTATAACCGACCTCACTGTATCCTAATAAAAGTCCCATATCTGCCTTTTTATCCCATTTAGAAATTCTTTTCTGTTCTGGTTTCCTTACAAAAAGTTTACTTCCGTATAAACATAAGTTTGCTACATTCGGTTTCCTTTTAAAACATATCTCATACGGTGTTTTCTTTTCTATGGTATTTGCTAACGTGCGATTTTTCAAATAAACAGCTGCACACATTATTTCCGGCCAATATCGTTTGTGTACTTGTGCTTCTGCTAATAAACAACGCGCCATGTCTGTTGAGCGTTAGCTTCGCTACAATCACCAAGGACACACAAGGATGCCTTGTCCTTTTCGACGCCACATTTGTCAAACGTTCGGTCTGTCAGTCCGCGCCTCGTAGAATTGATACGAGGGTTGTAAACCCCTAGAGTTACGGTACTTGCCGTGAAAATTCAGGCCATCCACCCGAGTCACGGCCAAGGGTCTACAGACAGCCGCAATAATAAACAGATGGCCGTGCGGCGACCGGCTCAAGAGCCGATTATTCGTTAACATTCCCTTTCCGCTGCACTTTTCAAGAACCATTTCCACATCGCGTCTCACCAATAGCAAATAGTTTCGACCACCTCTTTTTTCTACGACACACCCTCTGAAGGAGGTTCTATAGTCTTGCTGCGTGATGTCAAGCTCCTCCGGGTTTAGAAGCCAACGAAATTCTAACGCATTCACATCAAGTCACTTTTTTGTATACGTATATAGCAAGGGTTATCTCACCAACAATAAATTTACTTATTGTTAATTATTAAACAATGTGTTTAAATTTATTTGAACGACACACCTTTCTGAAACCTACAACATCCAGTGAGCTCTTGTGACCGCAAGACGTCGCAAGAGTAAGTGACATTGCGTCGAGGAGACTTACAACCTCCGGCAAAATCGACGCTGTGCTCGCTACAATGTCCATTATTGTTCTATTGAACCGTTCCGCGGTTCCATTTAATTCGTGTACATACGCTGGACAATTATTAATAGTGATACCCTTTTCTTTGGCAAAATTATAAATCTCATTATTCAAATATTCTTTCCCATTGTCGCATCTCAAAAATTTTACATTTTTACCTGTTAAATTCTCACTTTCATTAACAAATTGAGTTAGACAATCAAAAACTTCTGTTTTAGACTTTATACAGTAAATATTTGCAATTTTACTATAATCGTTGTTACGTGCGTAACGAATGGCCGGGTAGGGAAAGTTTTAGTGAAATCTGTCCAGATGTAGTTCCGAGTGTTGGCCGGGCATTTTAGTAAACAGCTAAGGACTAACCTCCCTCTAGTTCAGCGCGCTCATCTGGTGAGGGACTAGGCAGTAACCCTTGGGCACAAGAGCGGTCCTCGAAATCGTGACGCCCGAGGATTTTCAAGGCCTACGCTGTAATGTCTTTCCGCCGATGCCAATGTCTGGACTTTGTCAGCGATGTGATTTAGATCGTGAGAATGTTTAGGCCTTTTTCTCCATCTTGGCCATTCGAGGGTAGAGGGTGAAACCTCTCTCCCCAGGTTTCTTTTAAAAAGGAAGAGTTGCTTGGGCAGAGGCAGTCGAGATTCAGACTTCAAGTAAGCAAGTTAACTGTAGTAACTTAATTATTCGTGCTACCGAAGTCCCTATCCCAGTTGTAAATGACTTAAATGTCATGACACAAAAAAGGGACACTATTCTATTTATAAACAGTTAATAAACAGATATATTATTGTAAAATTCGTAACATCGTCAACAAAGGAAATAAAATACTTTTCTCCATTTATGCCGGTTGTAGGAAAACTAACACACACATCAGTATGAACTATTTCTAAAACATCCTTGGCTCTCGTTCTATTATTTTCGAAGGACAAATTATGCATTTTGTTTTCTATACACGTCTTACATTTCATGAATTCAGTTTCAAGTTCAATCGGATTACCCTTTACCAGTTGCTGTTTGCATAAGGTATTTAAATATCTAAAGTTTACATGGCCTAATATTCTATGCCACTTTTCTTTCTGACTCATGTTCTTCTCACTATCAGCAACATTTACTGAATGCTCGTTGTGTTTTACTTTACTTTCCATTTTGTTTAAGTGCTACTGCTATTACCTTACTATTTTCATTTATAATTTTGGCTAAATCTCCTTTAAAAACAATCGTATTATTATCAGTTATCTTCCCGTAACTTATTAAGTTTGAATGCATATCCTTTGCAAAAAACACGTTTTTCATTACTATCTCATTTCTTTTCCCAAACGTTTAAAAGTAGCTAATTACGTTTCCTATTTTTGTTGCTTTTACAAAGCTATTATCTCCAAAATATATATTTACAGGTTCTTTAAGTTCAATACATTTATCAAAATATTCCTCTCAATTAATAATGTGGTTGGTATACCCGCTATCTAATAACCAATTTATCGTATTATTATTTGACCTACTTTCTTCGCTGTTGTACGCTTACCGTTGCTATCCATGCGCTCGTACCTGCGTTGCTCTGCTCGTGTTGATTTCGCGGGTTTCCGCGACCTCTGTTGTAGTATCCTCTTCCTGCTCTGCCTTGGCCGCGACCACGTGTTGACCCACGCCAAGAACCGGCGTTGCTTCCCGCTTGGTCGCCATCTTGACAATCTCGTGCGAAGTGGCCAAATTTACCACATTTGAAACAACCTCTCTCTTTTTTATTTTTATCCGCAACAAATGCATTCGATCTTCTCCCAGTCTGGTCGTCTTTTTGATTTTTCATTTCAGCCATTTGTATTTTGTTTTTCACGTATGCCACAGTTTGATCTTCTTCCTTCAATGCGTCTATTAAATCGCCTACATAGCTGTATGATTCCGGCAACGTGTTGAGCATGTAATTCAATTTCTCCTTTTCCTTCACTGTAGCACCTGCGTTTTTCAGTTCATTTACTGCCTTTTCAAATTCAATAAAAAATGTCGCTGAGTCACTATAGTTGCTAAGTTTCATTTTTCCAATTTATTCCTGCATACAATTTGCAATGCCGGTGACTCTTCTAAGTACATCTCATCGAACTTTGTGATCGTGTTTGGTAGCGACACGAATACCGGTGGGACGGAGAAGGGATTACTGCCGACTCAGTCGGTATGTCCAGGTTCGGTGAATGAGTAAACGGCGTTTTGGTAACAACAATAACGTTTATTGTAAGCTGGAATTATGTTTACAATTATTTCCGATCGCGTCGGAAGAGCTACGGACCGTATAAAAGAATCGGCGCGTCGTTTCGCGGCGGCGGCGACTTTTCGGCGAGCGGTAGGAGATGGGATGCGGCGTGTATAACGTTCTGCTCGGGACGGCCTTAAGGGGCACGTTCGTACGAGAGTCGTATACGGGAGGTTCAGAGTGCAATAGGGTTCCGGCCTAATAGGCGCGGAGGTACCTCTCTGACGTAGGCGGGACGCAAGATGAATCTCGGTCTATTTCGGACAGAGGCTGGTACCGGCACAGTCGTGGCGATGGCCGACACTGGCACACCTCAAGGTTTACAAAAAGCGAGTCTCTTGTTTACTTGCGTGAAGCGGTATAGCGACATGCACAAGAACTCCTGATTCCGCTCGCCGCGGCTCTTATATCGTGAGCCCGTACATTTTCGCTCGCGAGAGAGATCGCGGGGCCGCGGCCGCCAAGCGGTCGCGGCGCGAACTAAGCCCATTGTCTCGGCTCCGGGCGCTCGAACGGCGCGTGACGTGACTTCGTCACAACTTCTTGATTATATCATATGCCGTTTCTTCTTCACTCACGAATTCTAATTGTTTATTCGGTATAGCACTATATATATAGTTTACGGCTCTTAAATCATTCTCATCCCAATCAATTTTGTCTGTTTCGATTTTTTTCCGTTTTATAACTTCATCACATTTTTTGAATTTCAAGAACACTTTTATACGCTTTTTCCACATACAGGGTCTGTCCGGAAAGTAATGAGCCTCATTTTTTTGTGACGCGACTATATAACGCACAGCGCTGCGACCGGTGAGGAAAAATGGGGGGAACCTTTAGCTTTCCAGCGATCCCGCGTGGAGTCGCCTCCGAGCTCTGGGAGGGTTAGGGCGTGCTGCCACGTGAACGTCTGTACAGTGACCTCGTCGTGGTTACGATGGAAAAAACTTTAAAGCAGCGTTATGCGGTGAAGTTTTGTGTTAAACTCAACAAGACGCCGAAGGAAACATGGGACATGCTTAATGATGCTTTCGGGGATGCTTGCATGTCCTATTCGCAGGCAAAGAAATGGCACAGGTCGTTCAGGGAAGGTCGGCAAGAGGTTACCGACGAGGCCCGTTCTGGACGCCCACAAACATCGCGAACGGGCGAACATCTCACCCGTGTGCGCGAATTGCTCGATACAGACCGACGAATGAGTGTTCGTTTGATATCGGAACTATTGAACTTGCCGAAAACAATTGTTCATGAGATTGTATCGGAAGACTTGGCCATGCGGAAGATTTGCGCAAAACTTGTGCCCAAAGTTTTGACCGACCGTTCTCACACCGCCTTTGTTGTCAGCTCCTACCTGACCCGGATCGGTGTTGCAACGATTCCCCAGCCACCCTACAGTCCCGACCTAGCCCCGGCAGACTTCTTTTTGTTTCCTCGGCTGAAAAGGGAGCTCAAAGGACGTCATCTGGGCACCCTGGACAACATCCAAGCTACCACGACGACCTTACTGAACAGCATTCCGGTCGAGGAGTTCCAGGCAGCTTATGCAGCATGGAAATCTCGCTGGCAAAAATGTATTGATGCACAAGGGTCCTATTTTGAGGAATATTAAGTTGTTGTACCAGTCCGATCAATAAACTTTGTAAAAAAAAATGAGGCTCATTACTTTCCGGACAGACCCTGTACTATACTCCTCTCCATCAAACACTGGTATCGTGATATCGTATTTGGCCATCTTGCTTCCTTGCTCGTTCTCGAATGTTCCTTCGTATTCGCAACGGCAATTTTAAATTCGCAGTACTCACTATTGTACTCTCTTCACAACCAGCCTTGCACGATAATCTCAACCACGCTCTGTTACCATGTGAATATATATAATTGAGATGATATGGTTTATAACGTATATAAATACACTTATGAGTAATTTCCAATACATGCGGTACAATGATTGCTTCACGGCTTCTTCCTTGTTTCTGCCTCTCTGCTCGCTCAGTGACACACTCGTCGGCACTCTGGAGTGGAGGGGGGGGGGGGGGGGGGCGACAGTCTCACACGGCCGCTCGCACAATACAAATGTATACAAATGTACACACACTTATTTCCTAACAATAAGTACACCAATTACATTACACTACACCGACAATTCTCGATTACAATTTTGCTTATAAAAGGATTTTTAGAGCGTTTTTCCTTCTTTTGTGAAAGCATCACGTGAATCGCGATGTTTCGTCTAAGGGGGGAGGGGAGATGTTACATATGTGGAATTTTCCCATACGCCGCTCTCAACCGTTTATCGAGCTCGCGTCAACGAAGGGAAAACGCCCTAAAATCCTTTTGCTTATCACACACCGCTAAGGGGAGTCATGATCTCGACCAGCTGGATCTCGACCATGGCAACGGGAGTGACACGACGACGACCATACGGATTTCCTTATATGGAGATTTCTGATGAATCCCCACTCATTTTGGGACTATATAAACCAGTGAACGGAGGAAATGCTATGATCCTCTGAGGAATTAGCGATGGGGGAACCTCGAGCTCATCAACACCAAGATGGAAAAGGAAACAGCGCCACCGTCGAGCCAAGCCAAGCCAGACCAATCAGAGTCGTCGCGGACTCGGTTGTCGACGCTGGCAAGTAAGGCCGCAGCCAACCAGCATCGACAACCGAGTCTGCGACGACACTGATTGGCCTGGCTTGACTTGGCTTGGCTTGGCTTGGCTCGACGGTGGCGCCGTTTCCTTTCCAATCTTGGCTTTGATTGGCTCGACATTCTTCCCCCACCGCTAATTCCTCAGAGGATCATAGCATTTCCTCCGTTCACTGATATAAACCCTTTGGTTTCAACCCTCGTCGGTTAAAAGCTATAGAGTCACGCGTAGAGTCACGTCGTGTCACGCTTGTACAGAGTTGGTTATATTCAGTAAGATCAGGCTAAAGTCCCTGTCATAATCATAGTTAACCTCATAGGATCCGCGAGTCCGATTTATATTCTATTTGGCACTTTGAAATAGCCACTCGTACGCGTCAACACCGTGCAACTAGTGGTATCTTACACACTTTATTTAATTAACTAATCGCGACACTTACATTTGTACAATAACTAATTATTGAATATACTAATGGTGTTCACGTCTAAATCGAGTAGATTCGTTAAACCCATCTTTTACCCAGTGATCCTTATAATATTAGTAGCACTCACCCACTGATACAACTTTACCGCTCGCGTTGTATCAAATATTAATTAAGAGTTACGAGGCATTACTAACATTTCCCGCGACTCCCTGATCACGCATCAGGGTCGTTCGCAACCTTTCATCCAAAACAAGGAATCTTCTCCAATCCAGTGGCTCCCCGATTTCGCATCGGGTTCGTCCACGAAACCTCACCCTCCTACATCTCCCTGATTTCGCATCAGGTTCGTCCTTATCCTTTTTTTTTTGTTTTACTTGGTGGAAATCCCCACGGATACCCCCCGCCCGCGGGGGCGGGCAGGGGGTTATGTGGGACTCGAACCCACTAAAACCACCAAGGTGATCTACCTCGCGTGCGGAGCTGCGCGCCTGAGAGGAGGGATTTGGACGCGAGATCAATCAAGCGATACGTTCGCTACCCTCCCCCCTTGCGCTTCGGTGCAGCCCCGCGCTAGGTCCCCTGAACGGGGTCGTCCCTGGGGGAGTATTAAGACGTCCCCCAGCAATGTTCTCCGGGACTGGCGACTCGCGACGGATCACGCGCTCGAGTCGCCCCTTCCGGGGTCGCTGCTACTAGGGCAGGAGGTGTTCCCCGACACCCCCGCCCCGCGACCCCGCGATCGAACTCCCAACCGGTGCCGCGCAGTGATTGGTAGCGCGGCCGGCCCGGGGCACTGTACCCCGGGGGGAGCTCGATCGCTCAGACGGGAGCGGCGGCCGCCGCTCCCCTGGGGGGGGGGGGGTTTAACATGGTCCCCCCCCCCCCCGGTTCTCCGCACCACGCGACGCCGCCGCGGCCCTGGCGAGTCCGATGCCACGACTCGTCGACCGCGGCGGCCACCCGTCGCTTCGTCGTCCGCGGCGGCCCTTCGTGACCACGAGGGCCGCCGCATTTCTCGACTCCTTCCTGATGCCCCCGGCGCGCGTCCCCCTCCGACACAGAGGGGGCGGCGCACCGGGGGCATAACGGCCGCGCCTGTTGCGTGGCGCGGCCCCGTCCCAATCCTCTATGGCGGGGAGTAGCGGGACGGCGCGGCCCGGGGCTCACACCCGGGGGAGCGGGGCGACTTACGCAACTAAGTCGCCATTCGTCCTTATCCTACAGCAACCTGATTTCGCGTCAGGTTCTTTTGTAAATCTACCAACTTCCGAACAGCTCCCTGGTTTCGCACCAGGTTCGTCTGTGAATAATCCAACCTCCAACAGCTCCTTACCAACCTCCTAACAGCTCCCTGGTTTCGCACTAGGTTCGTCTGTGAACTTCATCCTAGTGACTTCCCGATTTCGCATCGGGTTCGTTCATGACATTTCACCTTCCTGCGGCTCCCTGATTCGCATCAGGTTCGTCCGCGTGTGACTCCATTCCTAGAGGCTCCCTGATTTCGCATCAAGTTCGTCCGCGCCCCTAACTAACAAAATCATAAACGGTATTCCTTGGGAAATACCCTTCTCGCCGGCCTCTCGCGTTGCCGCAGCCCCGGCTCGTAACATATGAACCAAACATACAAGAAGCAAACAGAGGATCGAAGCTGAATAAAATCGTTTAATTAATATAATACTATGTCACAATAAATTTTTTTCTCTGACGTAGACCATACTGCATCATCTTCCGCTTCGATTATCTATAAATATATATAATCCACATTTTAGTTACAACTTAACATAGAAATAGAGTGGCCCTTTGTTGTAGTAAGCGTAGAGTCTACAAAATGTGTCCGAAGGAGGTGACAGCGTATGGCAAAAAGCCTTGGTGCAGGATATTTAAATGCCAATGGTAATTCAACGAAAATGAAAGAAGAGATCCAATATTTTTAAAGCACAATTTATTGGTGTTAGAATAAAATTAATTTAATATGTTCATTGCTGAATTGAAATATTGTTAATGTGAAACTAAAAAAATGAATGAATAGCATGAGAACTACTGTGGATTTTAATAAAGTATTCCGAATATCTTTCACAAAAATTGAAAAGTATCAAGGGAGATGCATTTTCAGCGTACTTTATTCACAAATGTGACTTGCTCTATATTGCTAGCAGTACGCCTTAATTTTCTTAAGGGGTTAAACCACTGTAGAGCACGAAAAAATAGGCATATTTCGGGAATTTTTTTTTGCGCAATAAAGAGATCAATCGAAATTCTGCAAAATGAGATTTATAATTCTAGTCATGAAGTACAAAAAATATTTTTTTCAACTTCGTTCATGACAAAATGGTGGCTGCGCAGCATTTCTGCGTCGGTGCCTGTTTTTTGAAAGGGTCCACGGCCGGAAACCTAACTCCCGCAATTTTTTACCTGGAACAAAAAACCAAAGTCTTTTCGATTCTATAGAACAACAACAAGAGACGTACGTAGAATTTTTTCGATATATTGATTTTTCGCGAAATGGTGAATTTTTTAAAAAAATCTTTAAAATTTCTTAAAAAAAAAATCGTCACAAAATTGTTTATAAAAAAAAATCCTACGTACGTCGCTGGAGAAAGCAATTTTGAATATACTGTAAAATTTTCAGATCGATCGGTGAAGTTTTGTTCGAGTTATGTTTCTGGCCAGTTAAAAAAAAATTGGTTTCGAGAAAAACGCGTTTAAAGTTTTAAGTACTGTAAAATCATATTATATTCTTATATACCTTTACTCTGCGATGCCTACACCATACAATTGGCCTTCTAGATTAACATCCTCCTCCTCTTTTTCCTTTCTTAAGGTTTTCAAGTCGATTCGAGTCTCTCTTGCACCTTCATTCAACGATCGTTCTGCTCTTTTGATGCGCTCCGCGTCCACCTTCATGCACAGATTGTAGCTGTTTGGGCCAATTGTCATGCCCATAGTGTCGATTACGTGCAAAGTTTAGGAAAATCCGTCATTGAACACACAAGTAGCAATATTTGTGGCAATATCTAATACTAATTTTCCACTAGATATTGATTTTGGAGCCATCGCCCATACGGTCGAGTTGAAACTCTCGTTCCTATTCTGAGTAAATCCGCCGATGCAACGAGTGAGAAGATCGTCCGTACTCAATTCTTCGTACACTGGCTTTATAGCTTCGAAAGCTTCTTTGTGCATAGGTTGTTGGTGATGATAATCGCCCAAACTGTTTGTCGCTTTCGCTTTTTGCCAAGTGCACCATGAATATTCACCAATTGGGCACTTGTCGTGTTGCGGGTTATTATCTGTAGATAATTTATGATACAATGTACTCCATATAGCGTTCTTCATCTTTTCAATCGAAACACAATTTCTACGCAATATGTAGAAAGTTCGTCGATAAGCTTGCCTGTCAATTTTCCTTTTCCTCCAAGTCCTTTTTTAGGTTTTTTCAAATTACGAAGACGGGTGCCCATGCGTTTTTGAACATGATCTATGCATTCCTTTTTCTGTACTGTAACATTTTTGTAAGGTGTAGCATCTGTAATACCTTTAAGGCCCCCATACACGATCGAGCCGCTCGCCGAACCCGCGAGCCAATCCGCTCGCGGCGAGGCTACACACGATACGAACATTCGACGAGCCTCAGTTGTGCCGAACGCGTCGCGAGCTCACGGTCATAATGAATTTCAACCATTAGGGACGGTATTTCCCAAAGTCCTTCCTTAGTGAATGCCTACGTCATAAAAACAATATATCTTCCAAATTTCACATTCCTAGGTTAAACGGTTTGAACTGAGCATTGATGACTCAGTCAGCCAGAACTTCTTCTTTTATATGTATATATATATATAGATATTATAAATGCTGTTACTTTAGGGCACACTGAAACATCTGTTTTTACGGAACAACATTTAGTTTACCTGAAGGTGTTATAAATGCCTGTTATAAATATGTTATAAGTGCCGTTTATGACTTTGAAAACGACTGTAAAATTTTACTTGCGCACATTCAAAAATATACACATGCTTTCCTGGCAATGCGATGGCAAATATTACTAGTGACAGCAATAATTATTATATTATTGCTGCTTTTAATATAATAAGTACTATTGACAGACAATAAATATATATATGCAAGTGATATGTATACATATGTAAAGTGTACACTTGCGAGGTCGCACAGTGAAGTACCGAGTAGCGGTACCAATTCTTGTAAAGAGATACCTTTTTAACCGACTTCATTTACGACCACCCTCCTGTGCAAAGGTCAAGGGCGGATCCAGAGGGGGGCGCCCCCCCCCCCAAGAATAATAAAATATATATATATATATACATATATATAAATCGGATATGTATCGCATATATATATATATATTTATTGTCTGTCAAGCACAGTCAGAGGACTATCCCTTTATGCATATACGGTTTTTATATATATATATAGTGCGCGACACTATTTTTTGCCGAATATATAATGACATATATATTGATTGAAAAAATAAATGCCCAAGAAATTACATATACAATCTTCTTATAAAACATGTATGAAGTACATAAGACAGAGAAAACAATTTGAATACACAAAATTTATACAAAATTTTAGAAAACTCATAATGAGGGGTGATTCATTGCGACACATTTTGTTGACGATAAAGTTTTATTAGTTTAATAATTAACTTTGACATTTGTATAATTTTAAGAAGTCGTAAGTAGTAATTTAGATTATTCTTCCTTTATTTTTAATTACTTTTAGTAGACGAGATGGCATATCTAGGGTTAATTTTCTTAAAACATCCCGTTTCTCGGCCATTAATTTTGAAGCTGCTGCACGTATAGAATTCCAAAGTTCTTTTTGGTTATGGTACTCTGGACCATCATAAACAATGTCGGCGAGCATTTTCCAAACATTTTCCACAGGATTTAAGTCTGGACTTTTGGCAGGCCATTCGAGAACTGCAGAAAAATTTATTTCGAGCCATTGTTTTGATAATTTGGACACGTGTATCGATGCGTTGTCCTGTTGAAACACATAATTCCTGATACCTAATTTGTTGTCCAGAAATGGTTTCACTTTTTCTGCTAAAAAATTAATGTATTTTATACTATCTATTCTTCCCTGTAGTGTTTCCAATAAAATGGTTCCATCGGGCAAAAGTCCTGCCCAAACCATGAGTGATCCACCACCCATTTGCCGCCTATTTCGATATAATGTTCTATCTAAATCTACCCACGAGGACCAGGAATCTGGGCCATCAAAATTGAATTTTTTTTCGTCCGAAAAGACTGTAGATTCCCATTTGTGAGATATTTTTAGCCATTGCTCTGCTAGTTCCAAACGTTTAGCTTTGTGTTGTTTCGTTAACGAAATTTTCTTTTCTAGTTTTTTAAATTTAAACTTTAGAGATTTTAACATTCGCTGTAAAGTTCTAATTGAGCACGAAAGTTTTAGATTATTCCGTATTTTTGTGGCAGTTACTCTTTCATTTCTGGAATTCAGTATTCTCACTTCCCGTTTAATTCTTGTTTTTTCTCGAGGAGACAGTAAATATTTTCTTCCTCGTTTGGATTTCCCTTTCTTATAGTTATTTCGAACCATAAATTTGACCGAGCTTACAGGTATTCTTATTATTTTTGCAACTTTCTCATAATTTTTATGAATTTCATAAAGTTCGCGAACTTTCTCTATTATCTCGTTTGAATACATCTATATTGCCAAAAGTAAATCATAATACGGTTAATAATATATTGTAATAAAGTAATAAGCTATAATGATTCTGAAAACTTACATTTATACTTTGCACTAAGTCGATTAGCTTACCGGCAAAAAAATGTGTCGCTTTGAACAAGCATTTGCTTAGTGATTCTTAAATTTGAAACAGTACGCCATTTTGTTTTAACTAATAACTGATATTTTACAACAGTGCCATCTATGTGCCAAATGATACACTATTTACTTTACATGAATTTCTTTTAACTTTTCGTGTGGCCGATCGGCAAAAAATAGTGACGCGCACTATATAAAACTGCTTGACCCCACCTGTGTCAGCTTCTCTTCAAATTGGAGACAGATCCCTCATCGCTTGAGTATATACACAGGCTCGAACATCAATACAGAAGGACGTGCGACGTATTGCGTGTGAGATGGGCCATAGAGACGACATTATATTATGACCAATCAGACCTGCCCTAGTAGCACAAAATATTGGTTAAATATTTTTTCCAAATATTAAGATTCCAAATATTATATACACATACTGAAAATGTGAAATAAAGGTTTAGAAAATATGAACTAAATATTCGTGGAACATAAAAGAAATATTTAGAAAATGTAAAGCAAATATTCTGGAAATGTGAAATTAATATTCAGAATTCCAAAATAAATATTCAGGAAATGTAACATATATATTTAAAAACTGTAAATTAAATATTCAGAAAATATGAAATAAATATTCAGGAAATGTGAAATAAATATTCAGACAATGTTAAATTAATATTTAAAAAATATAAAGTAAATAGTCAGGACATTTGAAATAAATATTCAGGAAATGCGAAATAAATATTCAGGATATGTAAAATAAATATTCAGGATATGTAAAATTAATAGTAAAAAAATATTAAGCAAATATTCAGAAAATGTGAAATATATATTCAGAATTGTAAAATAATTATTCAGGAAATGTGAAATTAATATTTAAGAAATGTGATTTAAATATTCAGCTTATATTGAATAAACACCAGAAAACCATTTATATGAAAATTAATTTTATATTTATTTAAACAGAACATATATACGATACATGAAATATATACATATTTATATATTATTTTGATGCTTTATTCTTGATGTTGCTGTTGCCAAAAACAGACTCACGCATTGTTTAATCTCTACCTCCGTTACGGATTCTTGCCTCCTTCTTGTTGCAGCTGTGAAATTAAAAATAAAATAAATTCTGTATTACGTACGTATGCATGTATTGCAAATAAAACGTAAAAGCGGTAGGTTCTTACTAGTTATTGCATCATATAATTTTAAATTAATAAAAGAAAGCTTTTTTTTTCGCCCTTGCCCGGAGTACGCCGTAGCTGCGTCATTTGTTATTAATTTATTCATTATATTATAAATAATTTTTTTAGTGGTATCGCCACCAACTAAGTATATTAATTGTACCTGAAAAATATGCCATTATTTATTTGTGGGATATGAATGAAAACATGGTCGTGAGTGAGTGGAGAATGCGTGATCGAGTGCAAGTATATATATTGTGAGGTTGTTTTTGTTGCAAGAGGTTGGCAAGCATGTAAGCCACCTGCAGGGATGCATGGTGGTGAAGCGCGGCAGTATGATGCAGTGGGTGGAAACTGAATAGGAAACTTCCGGGATAGCGTTTAGGTAGGAAGGGAAAATCTCTTATACCCCAGAGGGTGCTAGTGTCGCGGTATAGTTGTGTTTGTATCTGTACATACACGATTGGCTGAGACTTATACAGTCTTATAAGTGAAACAAGTAAGACGTGAGTGAAACGCTAAGTATTAGGTATTTACTTGTGTTTATTGTTTCATTTAAAATAAATGTGCAGAAGAATGGAGCAATTGCAAAGACGGTGACAGGTAGGAAAGTTTTATCTACGGTTCGAGTTACAGTTAAGACACTTGTTTCTGTGAATTTTCGTGATGTTTTTAGGTTATAAACTCTACTATCAAAATCTTTCAATTTACTATAAAAATTATTAAAAATGATTTCCTAAATTTAAAACTTTTATTTTTGGAATGCACTCGTTAAATGCTATTAACAGACACAAAAATAAATTTTGTTAGATGGAACGAGAGGACGGAGAGGACCAACAGTACATTGGCGATGCGCAGTGCCAAGTTGTACTTCAAACAGCAGCATAAAGAGACACAGCTTCCCTAAGAACGTGGCAAGGAGTGAACAATAATTACTTAGCACTATAGTATTTAAGCAAACTGTTAAATTCAATATAAGGAACATTTTTCAAAGAAAAATCTGAGCCACTCACTATTCCTTACCTCTACTTGTATTTTTTACATTTAAGTATCTTATACAAAATGTAGGGTAAGAGATACATTTGTTGGCATTATCAATTATTGTTGGCAAAATAATCTCCAATTATGCCAATAATAACTGAAAAGATGGGGAAGGTTTAGATAAGAAACTTCACGTGAATGTGAAATATTTAATTAAATTCAATTACTGCAAATTTAATTAAATATTTCCCCCAACACCTGAATTTCATATTTAAATCTTCTTAACGAGCCAACAAATGTATTTCTTATTCTACATATTACAATACGCAGATTCTGAGTATATTTAATTTTCCCGGCATGAGTCGCCATATTGAATTTTAGTTCAAAAGAATCTCTAATAACGTAGAGGGCGCGCAAATACTAAACCGAAAGTTTTGCTGGAATTTCCACCCCCTGGTATGATGTTAGCCATTGTCGATATGAAGAGGTTATGTCTTTAATACTTATACTAGTATATGTTTTACGTAAAATACACTTCTATTCTTATTCAGTATATATGGAGTGAATTGTTATTTCTATCGTCTACCCCAGAATGTGGTAGCAGAGCGTGGTTTGAGAGATTCGTGGAATAAGAGGAAATTTTGAAAAGTGAAAACGTGTGCCACGTGCGTGGAAAAGTGAAAAGGGGCATAATGACGGTCGGATGGAACTTGATGGCAGTAGAACCACTTGATGACAAGAATTATTTCCTCTGGAAAGAAAAAATAGAAGGGATTCTAAGGGCGAAGAAGCTATGGAAGAAGATAATGGGTGGGAAGGAGCCGGTGAAACCTGAAGAAAATGAAGAAGGATATGAGAGGAAATTCACGATATGGAATACGTGGGACAATGACAACCATGCTGCAAGGGTGTTGTGCCCTGCGTGATGGCTCGCAAGGCTGGTACGGGATTTGGTGATATCGTAGGTTCGGGAGTGAACAAAAGATTAGGATCTACTGGGTGAACTACACCAAGTTGGTTAAATTTAGAGACTAAGTCTTTATTCAGAGACTAACTAATACTAGACTGAGGTTTACAGGAGTGTCAGCCGTGTTAACAGGTCGAGTGTCAAGTCTAGAATCCTCTTCTTTTTGGAATCGCATTGGTTTTTATATCCTTCTTGGGCGTGGTACGCGTTACTATGCTCGGTCGCAGCGAGGCGTTCACGTGTTGCTGACATTGTAAGATTGGTCGCTAGCCGTCTTAGCTTCGAAACATCTCGAACGTTTATATAACGTAATATAATATGTGTAATATGTCTAACACGTGGGCTTGGGCGTTGCCTGGGCACAACATCCCTTCCCCCTAAGGGAGGAAAAGCCATAGCTTTTTCTTACGATACGTCTTAACAATATTTGTCTACATTTGACTATAATATATTTGTATACAATGGTTATGATGTGTATTGTTACGTCTTAACAATATTTGTCTACATTTGACTATAATATATTTGTATACAATGGTTATGATGTGTCAAAGGGAACTGGTGGAAGAAGTTCCTTCCTTACTAACTATATTAATTATCGCTTCGGGTTTTTGCGTGGTTTTGTCGTGACTTGTGTTTTCCGTTTTACAATGTCGCGGTGTTCTCGCTTTGAAATGTACAATACATTTATAGAGTGCAATGATACATAATGTAATTGTTATGAATCCCGTTATCGATGATAGCGTAAAGAAGCTGTAGTGATACTCGGTTGGTATAATCTCGGGTTTTTCTAGGTCGTTTTGTAAGTCGTCTAATTTTTTGCTAACTTTATTCAATTCTTCTGGGTGTTTGATTATTCTTTTTAGCTCGAAATTTGTGTTACGATATGAATTTACAGTGGTTTGTGGCAGTGTGAATTCGTCTAGTGATAAATTGTAACCAGGTAAGTAGTTCCATATTTTTTCTATACCGTATTGTTTTCCGGTTTCTATCGTAAATTCGGCCGTAGTGATAGTACATTTATTTCTTATTGTTATTATACCAGAGTCCTTAATACTATACATATTTGTGCCTTTATCGTCGCAAGTCGCTGCTAATTGTATCGGTTTTGGTGTGACGTAAATCCATGCGCCTGGTTGTTGTAATTCTATTAGGATTGTATGGTTCAAAGTCATGATTCGTATCTTACAATTGTTCGGTTTTTCTGTTAGTTTGGTGTACAACTGTACTTCGCAGGGTCCGTATGGTATCGCTTTGAATATCGGGTGGTTAGATGTGCAGAGATATAAATCGTTTATCGTTTTACATTTCGATAAGTCCTGTTCGCTTAACTGTATATAATCTTGCACCGAGGTGTCGAGTACTACGTAGGAATTGAGGGATTCTATGTACGCGTAGAATGATTCGTTTATCTTAGTGGGTACTGGGTGTACTTTGCTTAATTTGAATTTTTTCGCGATTAGTAGTGGGATATCTAGTATTACAGTAATTGATTTAGTGTCCGAAAAGGCAGAAAGTGTAAGGATTTCATATAAAACGTGCATGTTTTCTAATTTTATACTTATGGGGAAGTCTAGTCCTTGCGGTATATAAGCTAGTGCAGAAGTGAGGTAGGTTATGATTTGCGCTGGTGGTATTAATCGGGGGTTTAAAATCCCTTTCTTTATATCCATTATGAATTCTAGTAGGTCTTGTGTGTCGCGTAGGAGTGTTTCTGCCACGCTATTTATTAATATGAGGTTTTCGTCTATGGTTTCTCGAAATCTAGTTATGTCGGTCGTCTGTTGTAGTAAGTATTGAATTTGCCAAGTCGCGTTTAAAAGGGTTTTTTCGTTTTCCTGTATGTTGTATATAGTCTCGTTTAAGAGTTCGGTGTTAGCTCTTACAATTTGCATTTGTCCTTTGATCGTATTTTTCAATCTAATGTCTTGTCGTTTGAGGAATTCTATTTGGTCATTGATTTTCTTTCTATCTTCGGAGTCCATTAATCCGAAGAGTGATTTACCTATGTAACCTAATCCGTCTATCAGTCCGCGACGCTGTTTTGGTGCGGAGCTTATGGTCTGTTGGACGTAAGTTATGAGCTTAGCTACTCGGTCTACTTTGCCTTGAATTTTTGTACCGAATGTTTTACAGAATTTTTGTAAGTTGTCCGTAGAAGGTGTTTTACATTGAGACAGTATGTCGTGTAGTGTTTCCTGGAGGTTTGCTTCTCGTCGGTAAATGTGGGATATATCTATGTGTAGTATTAGTTTCCAACTATCTCGGTAGATTTGTAGGTCGCCTATGTTTTCGAAGTAAATGCCTGGGTGATCTTGGAATTCTTTTATAGCGAAGTCTGAGTCGGGGGTCGTCCCTCCTATTACTAGTATCGTCATTTGTAGGGCGGTAATCCTGCAAAATATAATTATGAGGTGTAATTGTCGTTACGTTTCGTCGGTTGCGAAGTCTTTCTTGTGCGTGCACGAGATAAATTTTTGCTGCGTGGACAGTCTGTCCTTCTTATCTGCTCTTAGGATGAAGTGGGGGTGAAGTGCATAGGACTCGATTTTCTCTGTAGCCTCTTGTTACGTTTTAGTCGCCAACATGATTTCCATCATGGATGTCCCTTACGAGATCGTGTTATTTTTATTGGTAGGTCTGTTGGTGTTGTGTATCTTTATGCTGAGCGTGGGGTGTGAGAGTTCGTGCCTTCTTTCTTTTTCAGAGCTTGGAACATCCGGCTCCGCCGGGATTTGTCAGTATTGGCTATCGGCGCGTTGTGCGCGAATATCGGGCAGATCGGCGGCTTTTTTTTCAAAAGAACGCGTTATGGATGGTCTTCGAAGACTCGTGGGGGATACGGGACTTGTTTGGTAAGTTTTCTAGCGCTTTTGTATTTCAGTGTTGTTCGTCCCTGGTTGTATACCCTATTTTAATTCTTTCGTGTCTGGTTATTGTTCCAGCACGCCACGGGGATATTTTTGTAGTGGCCGCCTCTTCCCGCGTTTCGTGGGGTCTTCCTGACTCGTCGGACGACGAGTTCGAGCCCGTGCTACACACGCCTTAGTGCTAGTACTTCTTTAATATTCTAAAAGAATATATTTTTATTCGTTCTTTTAACCCTACACCTGTGTTATGCTTAGAGTAAATTTTTATTTCCTTCCTTTCGTCCCATTCCTGTCCTATTCTATGAAGTGTTTAAGTCGATTTGCGTGTACGCGAAGCGTTTTTCGTCCTTTAATTATGGTATAGTTATTATTATCATGTACGCCTTGGATCGTGTAAGGACCGATCCAAGCGGGGGTTAATTTCTTTGATCTTCCGCGTCTCACGGTCTCGTCGTGTAATAGTATTTGGTCTCCTATCTTGAAGGATTTTTCTGCTGTCTTTTTATCGTATTGCCTTTTAGATTTGTCTTTGTTGATCTCTAAGGTTTCGCGCGCGATGTTATTTGTGGACCGTAGTCTTTCGCGTAGTTCTTCAGCGTATTTGTCATACGTATACGTTAGTTGCGGTGCCTGGTTTAGTGAGGTCGGCAACGTTGCTTGTCTCCCGAATACGAGTTCGTAGGGTGTGTAACCAGTAGACGAGTGTGGGGTTGTGTTGTAAGTAAACATTGCATACGGTAGCCATTCGTCCCAATCGGTCTGGTCTTCTGTGATAAAGTTCTTTAGGTATTCTGCTAGCGTACGATGGCTTCTTTCTAGGGCTCCGTTTGATTGAGGGTGATATGCCGTGGTTTGTATTTTTTCGATTTTAAGCAATTTACATACGTTTTTGAACACTTGGCTAAGGAAATTGGTTCCTTGATCGGTTAACACTCGTTGTGGAATTCCGTATTCGCAGATTATTCTTGTGACGAATTCTTTTGCTACTGTGTTTGCTTCCTGATCTTCGAGGGGTATAGCTTTGCTGAATTTGGTTAACAAGTCTTGAAAGGTTAGTATGTATTTGTTTCGTCTACTTGTCTCGGGTAAAGGTCCTACTATATCCAGTGCGCATTTTTCGAATGGTTCTGTGGGAGTGTCTGTAATTACCATGGGAGCTTTGGTTATTCTTGTTAATTTATTTTTCTGACATTTTTCGCATTTGGAGATGTATTTTTCAACGTCTTGGCGCATTCCTGGCCACGAATGATTTAATTTTATACGTTCCAGGGTTCGTTTTATTCCTAAATGTCCGCCTAAGGGAGTGTCATGAAATTCGCGCAGTATTTGATTTTTATCGTCCTCCGTATATGTTATTTCGCTCTTTTCTTCTTCTGACTGGGATTCGTTTTCTTCGTCGGCGTTTTCGCTGGCGACGGCTAGTGTTTCTGTGTTGAGTTTTCGCTTCGTCCCTCGCGTAATCGCGAACATTCTACTGAGGGCGTCTGCGTTTTTATTTGTCTTTCCCGCTTTGTATTCTATGGTGTAATCGTATTCCGCTAGCTTCAATTTCCATCTCATTAATCTTGAGCCGGGATCCTTTACGTTAAAAAGCCAAGTAAGAGGTTTATGGTCTGTTACGATTTTAAATTTTGTGCCGTATACATAAGGTCTAAAATGTTGCGTTGCCCATACTATGGCCAACAATTCTTTTTCTATGGTGCTATAATTTTCTTCTGCCTTATTTAGTATTCTACTTGCGTATGCTATGGGTAGGTCTTGACCTATCTTTCCCTGTGATAATACTGCTCCTATTGCTTTTCCGGAAGCGTCTGTTGTAAGAACGAATGGTTTCGTGAAATCGGGGTATTGCAGTATCGGTGCTGTTGTTAACTTTTCCTTTAATATCTCGAAGGCTTCCTGCTCTTGTGCAGTCCATCTGTATGCTTGGTCTTTCTTTAATAATTGCGTCAAAGGTTTCGCGATTTGTGAAAAATGTTCTATGAATCTCCTATAATATCCGGCTAGGCCTAAGAAGGATTGTATATCTTTAGTTCTTTTGGGTATTGGAAAGTTTTTTACCGCGTCGAGTTTCGTAGGGTCTGGTTTGATACCGCTCTCACTTCTCACGTGACCAAGGTATATCGTTTCCTTTCGTAGAAATTCGCATTTGTTGGGTTGAAGTTTCAGGCCACTCTCGCGTATACGTTCGAATACTAGTTCTAGACGATCTTGGTGTTCTTTCAGTGAACGTCCATAGACGACAATATCGTCTAAATACACGAAACATTTTATTCCTTGTAATCCAGATAATACGGTATTCATTAGTCTTTGGAATGTCGCGGGAGCGTTTTTAAGCCCGAACGGCATTCTATTATATTCAAAATGGCCGTATGGTGTCGAAAATGCCGTTTTCTCACGATCTTCCTTTTTCATGGCTATTTGATGGAATCCTGACGCTAAATCTAAGGTTGAGAAATATTTTGCTCCTCCTAATTGATCTAGAATGTCCGTTATATTCGGTAAGGGGTATGAGTCGCCTACCGTCGCGTCGTTCACTTGCCTCAAATCTGCTACTACTCTGAGTTTGCGTTTTCCTGAAGCGTCCGGTTTTTTAGGAACTACTAGCAATGGGACGTTCCACTGGCTGACGCTTGGACTAATTATTCCTTCTTCTACCATTTCCTGAACTTGTCTATTTACTTCCTCTTTATGCGCTTGAGGTAATCTATACGGTTTTACGTATATAGGTTTAGTATCTGGGATTAGGGTAATCGAATGCTCTGCCATCGTGGTGTATCCTAATTTGTCTCCTTCTAGGCAGAATATTTCATTATACTTCTCACATAGCTCGAGTAAGCTGGTTTCTTCTTCTTTATTTAGGTGATCTGTTCTAAGGTTTTCGCGCAGGGTTTGCATTCTATTTCTCCCGTGTACGGCGTGTACTATGTACGTCGGTGTGTCGCGCTCCTTGTCGCAATTCGCGTCAGTCGGGTCAGTTTCATAGCCCGTCAGTGTTTGTAACGTCACTGTTGGCATATTGATAAGGACTTCGTCCGCGGTAGTGTTCATTACGCTTATTGCACATTTCCCGTTCTGGCCTACTGTTAACGAGTTTCCTATAAATACTCCTGGTTTAATAGATTGTCTTTCCACTATACCTTCGCCTTTATCAGTTGTTCTAGCTAGGAGAATGGTTTCAGATCGCGGTTTTAAAACTACGTTCCCTCCTGAGTAGGGGAATTGTATTCCGTATATCTCTATTCCTAGGTTTGCCCGGATGCATACTTCGTGTTTGGCCATAAAATCTTGTCCTAGGATTCCGTCTGCTTCTAATGGGAAGTCGTCTTTAACTAATCGGCAAGGATGCGTTACTGTTTTATTTCCGATTTCTATGTTTAATTGTACTAGACACAGCGTTTTAATTTCCATAGGGGCTATTCCTCGCAAGGATACTATTTCGTCTTCGGCTTGAACATCGCCCTTTACTTTACCTATCTTTATTAATGTAATATCGGCTCCTGTGTCTACTAACATATTCGCTCTTTCCTTTTCTAGTTCCGGCGCTCTAATTTCGATCGTATTTTCGAGTTGGGATGTCACTACCATATTTGCTCGGTACGATTCTACCCTAGGTCCTGCGTTTGTTTGTCTGTCGTCGGCTGTTCCGCGGCTTGTGGTAGGGGAATTTTGATTTTCGTTGGATGATTCTCGACCCGGAGTTCTATTAAAATTTTGTCTGGTATCTTCGCGTCTGTAATTCGTATTCGTATAGCGCGGTCTGTAGTCTCGTCCGTTTGCTCTTTCCCTAGCTCTGCATTCTTTGATTAGATGTCCCGGTTTTTTACAGTAATGGCAGACCATGGTGACGCGCTGAACTTCCCTTTTTACTGTCGTCTGTTGCGTCGGGGAGTTTTCTCGAGGCATACTTAATCGCGTATAGCAATTTCTTGCTAAATGTCCCAATTTATTACATCGATCACAGCGCGGTACGTTTGATCCTTCCCTTCCCTTGGGGTGATTACCGAATTTCCTGTAATTTCGCGAGGTGTTTAAACCCATCGCTTGTTCCTCTTCTATAGCGGCGGCTATTGCTGCGTTCAACGTTGCATAGTTACGAGACCTTATGATCGTTCTCAGTTTTACATTTAACCCGAGGGTGAAAACGTCTAGGGCGCGCTCTTGTACTGATTCTGTTAACGCGTTATTTACTTCATCGCTGTTCCCTGGTTTTACCGATAATTCAGATAGTTCTCCAGCTAATTCTTCTACTCTACACGCGAATAATTTTACGCTTTCGCCTTCTCGTTGGTGGCAGGCATGGAATTCTGCCCCAACTGCTCCTATGGACCTTTTGTCTACGAATAAGGAAGTTAGGATGTCTTTTAATTTATCAAAAGTATCTACTTCTTTGTACTCTAGTACCTTGGCTGCTTTGCCTTTAATTTTCGTACCTATCACCGTTTTCAAGAATCTTGGCAGATCATTCTCGGGCACAAATTCTGCGGCACTTGTATAAGACTTCAGAAATTCTGCTAGCTCGTCCGACGATTTTCCTATGAATTTATCTACTAGCGACAGCGCGGTGGATAATCTTTTTACGTCCGGTAGTGGAACCAAGAGGCTGCTCCCAGCATTTAGTGACATTTTTCTATCTTCTGTCTCTTCTATATCTAACAAGCTAAAGTCCGCTAGCACTATCGGGAATTCTCTATTCGGCGTTACAAAGTTTTCTGGGGACGATTCGGCACTTGAATCGTCGTTTTTCTTAACGCTTAATCGTAACGGCGACGGTCGTCGTGTTCGGCGAGACGGTCGTGAATAGTCTATAGAAGGTAGGAGATCTAGTTCCTCTCGTATGAAGGTTAGTTTTTTATCAAAAAATGATTCGAACGATCTTGACAAGCTTTTCTGACCCGGAAGTTTGAATTGATTTGCGCGTTCGTCTTCTATAGGCATGCATGTACCGTTTCTATATTTTGATAGGACTCTGGTTTACAATAATTAGTTTCACGGTATTCGGTTACTCACAACGCTACTCTTTTCCACATGTCGACAGCTCGGTCAGGCGTCCTCTCGTCCGTGAACCGTAGATGGTGATAAGAGACGAATCGGATCCAGCAAGGTCGATCCGTACAGCTGTTCACTGCGTGCTCCGACGGCTGCTTCCTTCGCACGGCTCTCCGTCCGTCCTTCAGGTGCGGCTTCGACTCGTTCCTCGGTCCCCAAAGTACTTCTCGTGCGTCCTGGTCCTCGGATTTGCGACGTCCTCGAAGATGGGTTTGGTGTTAGTCAAATGGTCAATTCACCCGTTCACTCTCAGGCTGATTTTACTCGTCACTAGGCTCGTCGGCGTTCGGACTGCGTCGAACGTTTTTCTCAAAGGCCGTTCCTCGGTCCTCTGTACTACCTCGGTAGAGACGATTGCCAGTTCTAGCCTGTTCGATTGCGATGATCAGATAATATTGTCGGAGGTAGTTCAACCTCTGTCGACGTTGATCAATCGGTTGCGTCAAGGCTCGGTAAAATTTTTTACGATGCAGAATCCCACCGCTGCCACCAATTTGTTGTGCCCTGCGTGATGGCTCGCAAGGCTGGTACGGGATTTGGTGATATCGTAGGTTCGGGAGTGAACAAAAGATTAGGATCTACTGGGTGAACTACACCAAGTTGGTTAAATTTAGAGACTAAGTCTTTATTCAGAGACTAACTAATACTAGACTGAGGTTTACAGGAGTGTCAGCCGTGTTAACAGGTCGAGTGTCAAGTCTAGAATCCTCTTCTTTTTGGAATCGCATTGGTTTTTATATCCTTCTTGGGCGTGGTACGCGTTACTATGCTCGGTCGCAGCGAGGCGTTCACGTGTTGCTGACATTGTAAGATTGGTCGCTAGCCGTCTTAGCTTCGAAACATCTCGAACGTTTATATAACGTAATATAATATGTGTAATATGTCTAACACGTGGGCTTGGGCGTTGCCTGGGCACAACAAGGGCAATAATAATAAATACAATGACTAAGGCACAGCTATTAAGATATAGCAATGAACGAAATGCAGATAAATTATGGAATACAATAAAAGATAATATGGCACCTGAGTCGGAACAAACAAAGGTGAGATCATTAAGTGAATTGACAAGTTTGAGAATGAAGAGAGATGATAAGTATGTTGTATAATTGGATTTTATGACGTTATTGCCAAAACTACTCATAAAAATGCAGTTATATAACATCGTCAGTGTGGATTCTTTAGAATACAAACCAATGAATTAAATTTTTCAGGACTCTCCGATATTGTACTGTCAAACTCAGTAACTTTGGCGACCGACGTTAATGGCAATTCATCAAGAAAAGATTTTTCCCCATCCAGCACATTTACGTAGCTGTTTGATCCAGTCGTCACTGCCACGTTTAATAATCTTTCTATATTTTCTAATTTGCTGAAAATTTGTTTTATGTCGTACTTTAATTCAATGTACTGCCGACTTAACATGGCCAATTGTCCTTCATCTGAACTTACAACATCTGTACCTGTACAATGCCATACAGTATTATTATTATTATTATTATAATTATTATAGCATTTATTATTCAATTTATTTGTATTTATGTAGAATTATATATTCCATTTATTAGTAGCTGGCAAGAGAAAGTAAGAGAAGTGTTGGGAGAATAGGGAGAGAGTTAGGGGTTGCTAAGAGTGATGGAAGAGGAGAGTAATAGGATTAAGGGCGGAGAATGAGGAGAAAGAGGGTAGAGAGGGGAGAGGGCAAAAGAGAGTGAGGAAGAGGAAGAGGAAGAGTGAGTGAGTGAGTGAGCGAGTGAGCGAGTGAGTGAGTGAGTGAGTGAGTGAGTGAGTGAGTGAGTGAGAGAGATAATGGAAACGGAAGGACGGAAGGATGAATGCGGAGAGTGGAGTGTTAGATAGAAGGGGCGGGGGAGATATGGGAGGAGTGGGGGGAGCGAGATGCGAGCGAGGGCGATGAGACGAAAAGGCGAGAGTGTAAATAGTGTAAATATAGGAGAGAGATAGTTATAAGGATAGGAAATAGGTTTAAGTAGAGTTAAGGAAATAAAGTTTTAGCATAAATGTTTATATTTTCTACTTACTTGGTATTTGTATATCCGGTCGTCGAATTTCTATGCTTCCACTCTCAGAATCGGAGCCAGAGGATTGAACTATACACCGCTTTTTTGATAAGCGAGATCCTTTTTTGGATGGCATTCTACAAATTATGCGGGTTAACGAGTAAAATAATTAAAAAATAAATTAATCTATTTGATTTAACAATATACACAAATTATAACAAATTATATAGTTATATATTAATTAATTGCACAGATGAAGCAGTTCATATGCTGCAAAGTATGAGTGGCATTTAACTAGAAATGCTTTACTTAAAATTTCATGCAATGTATATGAAACAATTTCATCAGTGAATTTATCAAATTTAAATAATCCTATTATTTTGGATTTGACAGGGAATTTATAGAAATTTTCCAATTTTGTTGATAATTTCCCAACTACTGTATTTTGTAATACGTCTGTGACTTGTAGGACATGGCCATTCTTTAAGAAGACATAACAGTCACGCAACCCGTAAGCCTTTATTTTAAAATAAGGTAATTCTATTATTTTTTTATTATTTTGTATATTAACAATTATTTCGGTGTTAACATTTTTTCTTACCGTAGGTGTTCCATTTTCCGATAATCTATTTGCTATTTGTGCTAAAGGTTTATTCCACCTACGTAGCATGCTTACTAATTTTCCCAAATAGTTTTCGAAGGGGAAACAACTTAATTCCTCTAACGAATATTTCAGATTTTTAACGTCATCTGTAATGTGCACTAAGTTATGAACATTATATGTACAAAATTCTCTGCCATACAAAACGGAACAATTCTTAACGAATATAAATAGCATTTGCCGAGCTGTATTTAGCCACTCTGCGTTCGAATGTAACTTAGGGTGTAGTAGAATTCTAATAGCTGCATGAAACAACAAAAAGTGTTCATAATAATCATTTGAAAGAATTCGCTTCAAAACAATGGGCCCCAAATATAATAGAAATAGACGAAACTCTGTAGCTTTAAATCTAGGCAATTCCGATATGGGTCGCGATGTACGATTAAATTCAGACGGTACATATTTTGCAGAAAAAATCATTCTCTTTGATAGTTTATTTCTATAAGGTAATGCAAGCTGTTTCTTGCACCAATGGCAGAGTAGTTTTTTCATTACCCCTAAGCAACACAAATGCATATAATCTAAAGCGAAATGTTCTATTATATCAAATTTAATTATATTTAACAGAGGTATCCTTTGATCGTTCTGATGATGACCAATGTCATCAAAGTCTTCAAAATGGGAATGCGTTCGAGCACTCGCATTATGTCTTACATAAACTATTCGGTTTTTGTAACTTTTACCCCTTTCCGTACATCTTTCGCAACCCTTGTGACCCGTATGTCCTTTAATGTTTTTTAGAAATGCTCTTGCAGGCGCATCACATGTAAAACATATGAGAGTTACTTTAAAATTACTACCATCGTAAAACAGTCCATGTTCTAAAAGATCGTTTAATTCCTGTATAAAATCATTTAAATATTCGATCAAGGAATTTGGTTTTGAATCCCCATAATATATTGCTATCGGAAAAGGACACACCGTATAGTGTTTCAGCATTACTTTGCACAAAATGGGCCAAAACTGTTTGTTCGAACTTTTTGCAAGGGGAATGCCATCGACATTAACAATTAATCGAAAAGTAAATGTTTCTTTCAGCTCACTAAATAAACCTTGATTTTGCAACAGATGTAATAAATTCCCCTTTATACCGAAATATGTATACTGAGCTATCGTGTTCTTTTTGCTAATAGCTGGTACAATATTTGATGACCGATTAGTTTTTAACACAGTTCGCGCATCCCGTGGAATTTTATACTCCGGAAAAATGTCCTTCAAGCCTTTTAATAAATTACCGAGTTGGGAATGGTTGATGTTATTTTCAAGAGACCATGTTTTTAACAACGTAATTAATTTTAGATTTGTAAAAGCAGCAGATTGATTATCTTTAATACTATAATTAGTTTCATTTGTGTTATATGTAAGATCAACGTGTTGATTTATATTGAAATCCGAAATAACAGGATTATGAATTATTGCTTGCGAATTACTTGGCACAATTCTATTTGAATTCTCTACTCTACCGAGACTCCGATTCTGGAAAGAAGCTATTTCTTTCTTTACAAATTTATATTTTTGGTAACGTTTCTCCGACATGTTTAATTAGAGTTACTGCAAATTATAAAATGGGATATGATGAAATACCTACTATTATTGCGAACTTTAATTGTGAATTAACAGTGATGTAGAGCATGAAATAAATATATTGCATATGTAAATGGACTTACCTTTTCTGTGTATGACAAAAGGAGTGGTAATCGAGCTGTTAATAATAATTGTTCTCGGTTCAACGGCTCACAGCTCGTGATGGCACACTGGTGTCGAGATTCAAAAGGCGACTACACGACCATATTGAATTGCTACGCAAACAGTCGATTGTCAACCGTTCCGTCGCCAACGCGGTATATTAATTTTTCCATAATATAAAATGAATATTTGAAGGCTCGGATGCAATCAGGGGTCTAGCGCTCGATAATCCGCTAGACATAATCCATGTTTTTCAACGTTCGCCGTTAAGAAGTATCGAGGCAATTTTGAGGTACATGCCTTGCAGCAAGAAAGTTTTTCGTTAATATACAAGGAAGATTTTCACCAATTCTCATACTCGTTAATAAATAATATATGATCGTCATGTCTTCTACAATTATTTATTAATCAATGTGAAAGTTGGTGAAAATCTTCCTTGTAATTAAGGAAAAAATTTGTCGCTGCAAGTTAATATGTACCTTAAAATTGCCTCGACACTTCTTAACGGTGAACGTTAAAAAACATATTGGATTATGTCCAGTATTATTTTCTAATGAAATATTATTACTTCTTTTAACGTTCAGTGCATACATTTTACGGCTTCGCTAGTTTTCTGAGTTTTATATTTCAAGTCTCATAACGATCCGTTAATATTTACTCAAGATATCGCCATACAGTTTAACAAAATTTAATTTTCCGATTTTTCTTAGCGTTTGAACAATACTTTTTCCATTTTCGAGCGCTAGTCCCCTGATTACATCCGAGCCATTTATTTCCCGAACTTTCCGTAAAAAATGATTTGTTTCAACCAGTAAATAGATATTTACTTTATATTTGAAAAAGAATATTTTTTTCATAACATAAAATGAATATTTCCTGAACATTCGGAAAAAAATGTTTTCTTTCTATCAGTAAATGAATATTTACTTTATATTTGAAAAAGAATATTTTTTTCATAACATAAAATGAATATTTCCTGAACATTCGGAAAAAAATGTTTTCTTTCTATCAGTAAATGAATATTTACTTTATATTTGAAAAAGAATATTTTTTTCATAACATAAAATGAATATTTCCTGAACATTCGGAAAAAAATGTTTTCTTTCTATCAGTAAATGAATATTTACTTTATATTTGAAAAAGAATATTTTTTTCATAACATAAAATGAATATTTCCTGAACATTCGGAAAAAAATGTTTTCTTTCTATCAGTAAATGAATATTTACTTTATATTTGAAAAAGAATATTTTTTTCATAACATAAAATGAATATTTCCTGAACATTCGGAAAAAAATGTTTTCTTTCTATCAGTAAATGAATATTTACTTTATATTTGAAAAATAATATTTTTTTCATAATATAAAATGAATATTTCCCGAACATTCAGAAAAAAATGTTTTCTTTCTATCAGTAAATGAATATTTACTTTATATTTGAAAAATAATATTTTTTTCATAACATAAAATGAATATTTCCTGAACATTCGGAAAAAAATGTTTTCTTTCTACCATTCAATAAATATTTACTTTATATTTGAAAAAAGAATATTTTTTTCATAATATAAAATGAATATTTCCAGCATATTTGGAAAATATATTTGTTTTTTAATCTAGAATAAATATTGTACGTATGTTTTAATATCAAAAAGAGATTGAACCTCTTTTTAATATTGGATGAATGTGCATTCAATATTTTGTGTTACTAGGGTGCATTCCTTGCAGACCCGAAGTTTCCACCTTTTTATAGCAATATCTCCTCCTCATGGCCCACCTTCTCCTGCATCCAATATGTCGCGCGTCCTACTGTTTTGATGTTCGATCGCGTGTTTATACACTGAAGCGATAAGGGATCCTCCTGTAATTTAAAGAGAGGACGGCCCAGACGGGTTCACGGACAATACTCACACAGCCGTGCAAGTTAGGCTGCCCGCTCGGCTCGTTGGCCATTCTCAACGAGCCGAGTATCTCGCGAGCAGAGCATTTTAATCGCTCGTCGATCCCACACACGAGCGAGCATGCGAGCCGAACCTGCAGTTCGCCAGCGGCACGGCAAGCGGCTCGCTCGAGTATTGAGGCCTATCCACGAGCCAGCCGCTCGTCGATACCACACACGAGCGAACATGCGTACCGAGCCGCTCGATCGTGTATGGGGGCCTTTAAAGGTCTTGGAATCACCGTCGCCGATATAACTTGCGTACATCGCGTCATGTAAAGGCCCCCATACACGATCGAGCGGCTCGGCGAGGTTGGCAGGCTGGTACCGCTACTCGGTACTTCACTGTGCGACCTCGCAAGTGTACACTTTACATATGTATACATATCACTTGCATATATATATTTATTGTCTGTCAATAGTACTTATTATATTAAAAGCAGCAATAATATAATAATTATTGCTGTCACTAGTAATATTTGCCATCGCATTGCCAGGAAAGCATGTGTATATTTTTGAATGTGCGCAAGTAAAATTTTACAGTCGTTTTCAAAGTCATAAACGACACTTATAACATATTTATAACAGGCATTTATAACACCTTCAGGTAAACTAAATGTTGTTCCGTAAAAACAGATGTTTCAGTGTGCCCTAAAGTAACAGCATTTATAATATCTATATATATATATACATATAAAAGAAGAAGTTCTGGCTGACTGAGTCATCAATGCCCAGTTCAAACCGTTTAACCTAGGCTCGCGGGTTCGGTGAGCGGCTCGATCGTGTATGGGGGCCTTAAGGTTTCAGAGCGCCGAAACATTTCAACAACTGCGTCGATTTCCATTTTTCCAGCCGATCCTTTGTGGTTTGCTTGGCATTCGCTTGCATGATTTTCTGACCATTCCGCATATTCTTCTGTTTCTCCTTTTTTCTTCCAATATTCACACGATTTACAATATCTTGATTTTACTATGACATCTATAACTTTGCCAGTGTGCCAAACAATAAGAGAAACCAAGCCATACAAAGATGAAAATCCACGTTTTCGCCAAGATCCGTCGCCCGATACCATGATTCCATTTTTGTGTCCTTTCTCAGCAGAAATTGTTTTTTCTTCTTTCGCTGCATTCGAAATACTCTTCTTACAAACAACTTCTGTTGCACTAGCAATGTTTTTAACGATCTTGTCATAACATGATTGAAAGATTGGGCGGGGCAGTTCCATAAACGCACAAAAGTTTGTTATTCCGTGTAAACCAATTCCAAGCAATCGCGTGGCAAACAAAATTCTGCGGTTAATTTCGTAGGCATTCTTAACATATGGGTAACTTGGTATTTTTATTTTTTCACACTTATCACAGGACACAAATATTTTAAATCCCAAATCTCGTTTGCTAGTTTCAGTGAACTTCACTTCCAAATGGCACACTTTACAAACAACGACGTTCGAAACGGCGGCAAAAACTGCTACGAAATTTAAGAGACGATAGCTAAAAGTAGAGTCCACTTTAATATCGTAAAATTCACGCTGCTTCAATTTCTTTGCCCATGCGCTGACATTTAAATCCTCAGGCGCCTCCATTTCATGTCGATTCAACGGTCGCCTGCGTGACGCTTGCGGTTTCTTGCTGAAAGCACTGTCAGATTTTCATCCTTTTCTATAGCGACCCGCTTTATCGTTACTCATGGTGAAAATCAATTGCAATTATCACTGTATTATATGAACTATTATTCGAATATTACAAAACTTATACACGAAAGCAAAGCGTCCTTTTCAACGGTCGATCCTCACTTTACTAACGCTACACAGACGTTCTTAACATTCTAGACTATTCGGAGGTCAGCCCCTTCTCTATAGACTGTTGTTATTGTTGCTTCCGTACACCAAAACAAATCTATAGCGCGCGCAGTGATAACAAAAGGCGCTCGGGCATACACGAGAGCGTTGCGATAGAATTGAAAATTTGGACATTTAGACATTTTTGCCGCCCACCATCTTTTGGTATATTATTTTTAAGACCCTAAAACACCTTTTAAATTTTTTTTTTGTAAATTTTAAAGTGGTTTAACCCCTTAATTCTTAATGTGTTACGTCCTGAAGAGACTTTTGCAAATCGCCCTGAGCGGCTAGGGTGATTCGCGGGGTTCTTGCTCGGTTAAGGTGCTGAAGCACGCCTTGACTAAACTTACCGTGAGAGGATAAGGAGGAAAGGGGGTTAAATCAATGGTGACACGGAATTCAAGGGGAAAATAACAGAGTAAAATATATTCTGAACAAAAGGTTAACGTAATGTAAGGACATACCCTAGGGACGTCGCTCCGTCCCTGCTATCGCAGTGAGCTCGGGTTTCGGCACGCTTGCCGATTATCGCTTCGTACGCTCTGTAGGTCGCTCAACCTAGCGCAGGTCGTGGTCGCTCGCTGTGCTCTCGGGTAGCTCACGGAAGTCGGCGCAATCGGAGTCCATCGATGATCTCGCTATCTCGTTCCGTCGCACGTCTTCGCGGAGTCAACGGCGGTTCGTATCTCGCACAAGGACTCTCCTGGCTAGGCCGTTCGCGGTATATCCCCAGTATATTACCCAGGGCTGATCTCGACCGTCCGGACGGTTTAGGCGGTTTTAACGTGGAGGCGAGGTCGCGATTTCTAGACGGCCCGCTGGCTCGTCGCAACTTCCTAGCACGAGCTCTCGAAAACGAATCCCTGTTCCGCGGTTCTTCGTCGCGGGCCGAACCTCGGACAGTCCCCAGGAATGGGGGAAACTGCCCTGTCGGCAGCTGTCGATTGCTTCACTAATTCTTCGATATTTACGAAACATCCGTGGCCCGGGCCGAGCGCGGTCGTTGTCCCTACGGTCGTTGCCACGGGCTAAGCGCAACGCGATTGCTACACACGAGGCGATTCCGCTGAATCGCCTTTTCGGAAGAAAGCGACGCGAGGACAGCGAGCACGGGATGGACCTGAAGGGTCCATGTAACAAATGCTACGCTAATTTGACAAATTGTGTCGATTTACCTTATTTGACAAATTTCCAGAATCTTGTGTAAAACAAGATGCTTCTATGTCTATCTAACCTTCTCCGCACAACCTCCAAGCCAGTGCATCCCCTACATTTCTATCGTACAAGCCTCTGCATTTCCTTCGTTTCTATCTAAGTCCCTGCGTCCCCTACATTTCTATAAGCTTTACATAAAAACTCTAATGTAAAAATTGGTTGCTGATATAAAAACAGTACATTAATTTGTAGAAACTTGTGCGAAAGAAGATGCTTCTCTGTCGAATCTTCTCCGGACAACTTTCAAGTCTGTGCGTCCCCTCTGTTTCTATAAGCTCTACATAAATAGTCTATTAAAAAATTTTTGTGACTTACCTTGTTAATTGAGACAATAATTCAGTGTTCTTTACGGTGTAAAAACTCGTGTCATTTAAAAATTTTTAACTAGTTTTCTTATTTCACACTTGACAGGTTATAATTGTTTGACACCAGCTAGGTTACGTTTACCTCGACAGTTCTGCTCTCTGCTAGCTGTCACGTAACAACGATTTGTTACGCGATTGGCCGAAAGTGCCGAAACCTTCATCCAATGAACGACGTGCATATTGGAGATATTTCCTCTCCGTTTCATGTTCCCCGCTTGCTCACACTTGGCGATGGAGAAAATATCTTAACATAGAATTCGGCAAATTGCAATTTTACATCGAAATATCTCAACTCCTAAGGCACGTAGGAACAAAACGAAGACACTTTTCTTATGTACATCAAACCCAAGCCATCCATTAGGACCATTCAAAATCTAATCGGATCAGCCGTTATTGAGATTCGATAATCTCAGGGTTCTTGATAGCGGGTCGTGGCGTAATATAGACACTGTGTGTTTCGCGCTGCGCATATACCTATATATACTTGGCGCGAGACACTACCGTGTCCTTTGATAAAGTACATTATTTCAAAGATTATTAGTCTTTATTATTATATTATTATTGTCTTTGTTTTCTAGCATCTCTGAAACTGAACAAGCAGCGTTTTTGACTTTGGTTGACACAGCTGCAGCAGAGTTACAAAATTTAGTAGAACCAAGGTTGAGTTCAGAATTTTCAAGGGCCAGATTATTTGCAAAGAATTCGTCGTTATTGACGGAAAACGTGAGTATTGATCAAGAAACGATAAAGGAACATCAAGAAATTTCACCCAGTACACAAATTCCATTACTGCCGATTATTGATGAAATTGGTAAGAAACCCAACGAAACGAGTTTCCTCGAGGAGGAATCTTTGTTACTGCAAAATTTAGGCGAAGAAAAAGTGGTAGAACTTGAAGAAGTTGTGGTAGTAAGGGCAGAGCAAGGTCTTATTATCACTGATAACTCGGACTTTAGCTTCGAGGATGAAATTGTGACAGTACTGCCCGATGAGGTGCCTAAAGTTGATGAAATGTATACAACAGGGTTCGAATTGAGCGACACTGAAGCCAAAGCTCAATTAGTTGAACATACAACGGACGATGCTGCTGTAGTTGTTCTTAATGATGGAATCGTGTCAGTAGGATCTGCAGATCCTCATGAAGATATTCCATCTTTCAACGAGTGGACGCAAAAGAGGCTAGAAGAAGCTGAAAAGAAGAAGAGTAAGTATTTAAAGTTGTGGATTCGTAATTGTCATATAGGATGTCCCAAAAATGGTGGAGTTCTCTGACAGGGGTAACTCAGGGGGTCATTTCAAACAACTTTTTCATTAGCGAAAATATTGCCCGAAGTATCGTTAACGAGATATTAACAAAAAATCCGGTCAATCACAGCACGGGCTTTCCGCTCGAGCTCCGCCGTAGCGTTAGCTTCGCAATAGGTGGCTGCGCTTGTACTACGAACAAGCACATCGGCATAGATCGAAGTAAACCGCGCAAAATAACAAATGAAAAAAGACGTAAGATACAAAATCGAACTTTTCGTTAGGTAATTATGCAGAACAGGTGTTACCGAAAAGGTAATTATGCAGAACAGGTGTTTCCTCACCGATTTCAATTATTTTTGGATATGTTTTCGGGGACATGATTCTGAACAACTTTTTCCTATACATGTTACCGCCGCTTGACCTTCGTTTCCGAGATATTTGCGAAAAACTGCTGCTACTACTACAATGTATTCTGCCGTATACCTATCTACAGTACACGTCCGTGGCAGCGTGTGCGCCAGCATGGGACCAAAGCAAATGACGAAGCTGGCCTTTGTTTCCAAGATATTTGTGTAAAACTTTGGTCGATTTTTTTCGACGCAACACATTCCAGTATCCAAGTTGTTCCAGGTATTAGTTTGGTTTGGTGTAGATTAGGGGGGCCGGGGCGCCCGCTCGCGGGCGCCTAAAGCATGGTAGCGAACCGATGTGAGTCGGGGTGTCGACGGACATCCGCAAGTTTCTGGTTCAAATCTCTAAACTCACGAGGGGAGGCCACGAATGGGACGAGCGATTTTTTAACGAAACCGGGCAGAAAATGTTGAGGCCGATGTCTATAAACAAATTCCCGAATATTAGCTGTGAATGGCCGGCCACTTTTATAAAAAATGGCTTTACACATTAAAATTATAAAGTCGTCGGGTCGATTTAATTCTTCATTAAATGGTAGATCTTGATGAAAGGAATAAAAAAAGTCTTATGTGTTATTGCCATAGTGTCAATATCATTTTAATGTGTAAAGCCATTTTTTATAAAAATGGCCGGCCATTCACAGTTAATATTCTGCATTTGTTTATACACATCGGCCTCAACATTTTCTGCCCGGTTTCGTTAAAAAATCGCTCGTCCCATTCGCGGCCTCCCCTCGTCAGATCGGTTCGCTACCATGCGTTACGCGCCCGCCTGCCCCCCCCCCCCGCCCTAATCTAACCCAAACCAAACTAATACTCGGGACAAGTTGGAAAGTCGAATACGTTGCGTTGGAATAAATTAAACCGTTGTAATTGAACTGTTTAGTTTACCCGGTATATACGTCGTCTGCCGGTCACATTGAGGTATATGGTGAAACATAAGACAAGCGGCGGACCCGCACTGACGCGTACGCTGCCACGATGGCGTACATATATATGCAAAATTCAATGTAGTAGTAGCAAAAGTTTTTCCTCAATACAGTATTTCCTCGCTGTGGGCTCGCTGGTCGGGACCGGCGTTGAACCCACATCCTGAACAGAGTCCTAATTCCGAGTGTTCGTTTCTCGCTTCTTTCTGGCCGAAGGGTAGAGCGAGATGGAACGCTTTGCGTGCGCGGCGAGTGTGCGCGACGGGCGCGAACCCTCAGATGGAATCGTGCCTGCGTCAAAATTTTGCGAAATGGTTCCCGTGCTCACACGTGGGCTCGTGACCATTGCGCACGCCCGTCGCGCACGCAAAGGACGCAGTGTGACGGCGTCCGAAAGACGGAGCGAGACAAAACATCAACGCGTCGTTTGTCTCGTACCGCCCTTGCTCGCTTCCAGTGCCTCTCGCTCGCTCTCGTTCCATCTCGCTCTCGCCTTCGCCGGACAAGAGTGAGACAGAAGTGGTGGGGATAGCGAAAAACCCACATCGTGTACACCAAACCGAGTCCACAATGAGACAATACTATATCTCTGAAAGCGCCCCCGCGCCGATCTAGGCCCAACCAATACTAATACCCGGGACAAGTTGGAAAGTGGAATGCATGGCGTCGGAATAAGTTGAAGTGATTGGGTCTTGGAACAATAAATAGGTAAAATCGAAGCAATATTAACAGTAAACTTAACAAAACGTTTATTCACTAAATAACAGAGATCTTTGGTTAAAGTATGCTTGAGCGTCGCGTTCGGTCGCGCGGCCAACGAAGAATGCCCCTTGTTACTCTCCGCCTGGCAACGTCCCGGTGGAAAAGGTCCGTTCAACGGAAGGGCCCTTTTCCCCCCAGAACTTTCTAACGCCATTGACGTCACCAGGCCCTCTCGCGTTCTCGCCCGCCACAAAGTCAATAGAAGTTTTTCGCAAATATCTCGGAAACGAAGCTCGAGCGGCGGTTACATGTATAAGAAAAAGTTGTTCAGAATCGTGTCCCCCACAACATATCCAAAAATCATTGAAATCGGTTAGGAAACACCTGTTCTGCATAATTACCGAAAAATACCATTAAGTTTAGGAAATATTGCAGGCGTGATGAGATATTAATGAAATAAGTTTCAGGTTAGGTTGGATTAGCCCGGCGACGAGTAAATGATAGCGGTAGCGACAGTCGCCATATATAGGGTGTCTTTCCTGTACTTGGCGTCGAGACGCTCCCGCGTCTCTAGATTGGTTGTGCCGTAACCAAAAAAAAATTCCCGCAATATATAGGGTAATTCCGGGAGACGCAGTCGGGCTGGAGAGTTGGTCGAGTTGCTATATTCAGACTCTACATCTGTGTATATGTAAAAATGTGTTAAGGTTCAAAACAATTAATTCTCTCGAAATCAACTGTTTCGACCAACTCTCCAGCCCGACTGCGTCTCCCGGAATTACCCTATTGGTTATACCGTAACCAAAAAAAAATTCCCGCAATATATATTGGTTATACCGTAACCAAAATAAAATTCTCGTCAACGATAATGGTTATTCGTAACCAAAAAAATTCTGGTCATCGATAATGGTTATTCATAACCGAAAACAATTTCAGATATTAGTGACCAAAAAATATTTCGGTTGACAATAATGGTTATTAGTGTTACGTATGCAGATTTATCTTTGACTTGCTAACCCTTTCGGGTGTCCGGAATGCACGTGACCCGCCGCGGTCACCGTTTCCTGCAGTGGCGTGATGCAACCGAGTTTTCCCCGAAAACATTATATTCAATGCAGGCACTCATGGCCCCATCACTTTCAAACCAAATTTCACCGTATAAAAAGGGCCACGAATCCACACTCGGGGGCTCACTTGAAGTCTAGTACGTTTAGACGAAAGACGCTAACGAGATCGAGTAACGCTCTTCTCCAAGTATTAATTCAACATAAGCCAAACAGTACGTCGAGTTGCTGATAGGTGTTGTCACTGGGACATTCCACGCGAAATCGGACACTTTTCGGAGTAACATTTCGGATGTTGCTGATATTTAGTGATATTTAAACGTACCTCAAAGGATTTTTCAAAAT
Source organism: Andrena bicolor (assembly GCA_960531205.1). NCBI lineage: Eukaryota > Metazoa > Arthropoda > Insecta > Hymenoptera > Andrenidae > Andrena > Andrena bicolor. The sequence continues at coordinate 1,037,682 of CAUIJW010000117.1, read as the reverse complement.
TTTGAAAAGTGTCGATTTTACAGCTGTTTGAAGGTAAGTGTTAACTTTTTTTCAGTAAATTGTAGCTATGGAAGTAGTAAACGGATGGAGATGAGCTGTACGGTGCTTATAGAGAAGACATTGAAGTTTTAAGAAAAAATTATTTTAGTTTAAAAAATAAAAATTTGAACCATTTTTGTGCAATTATTTTAAACAAATGCAGTTTTTTAATATCGGGCGCGATTTTAAAAATCTAAAAAAAAAGGAGAATATAGTTCTATCCTTCCCCTTGATGCACTAATTTTCAAAAGTATGGACATTTTAAAATTGGCCCTGTAAAAATTGCCGAAAGTTGACGCTGCGTCAAATCACACCGGCTCGACTGGCTGAGCCGTGCGGTACACGCAGCGGCCAAGTGCTATTCTTATAGAGTTTTTTCGATTACGGCAAGTATTTGTAAAAAAACTGAAGAAGGAATACTTTTACTGTTTTTTTATACACAGCATAGTACAGTAATTCAATTTTTGCTGTTCGCAATATTTTCCTTGAAACGAAGGTGACATTCAGTTTTTTAAATGGAATGTTATATATTTGTTTATCCAATATGAAAGCGACTGTCAAAACAAGTTCAACCATATGGTATAGTATGACCTTCAAGCCTTCACATGGTTAGGAATGAAATAAATATATCGAACTAATTATCTAGTAGATATTTCATCTTTCATTCCTAACCGTGTGTAGGCTTGAAGGTCATACTATACCATATGGTTGAACTTGTTTTGACAGTCGCTTTCATATTGGATAAACAAATATATAGCATTCCATTTAAAAAACTGAATGTCACCTTCGTTTCAAGGAAAATATTGCGAACAGCAAAAATTGAATTACTGTACTATGCTGTGTATAAAAAAACAGTAAAAGTATTCCTCCTTCAGTTTTTTTACACATACTTGCCGTATTCGAGAAAACTGTATAAGAATAGCACTTGGCCGCTGCGTGTACCGCACGGCTCAGCCAGTCGAGCCGGTGTGATTTGACGCAGCGTCAACTTTCGGCAATTTTTACAGGGCCAATTTTATAATGTCCATACTTTTGAAAATTAGTGCATCAAGGGGAAGGATAGAACTATATTCTCCTTTTTTTTTAGATTTTTAAAATCGCGCCCGATATTAAAAAACTGCATTTGTTTAAAATAATTGCACAAAAATGGTTCAAATTTTTATTTTTTAAACTAAAATAATTTTTTCCTAAAACTTCAATGTCTTCTCTATAAGCACCGTACAGCTCATCTCCATCCGTTTACTACTTCCATAGCTATAATTTACTGAAAAAAAGTTAACACTTACCTTCAAACAGCTGTAAAATCGACACTTTTCAAAATTTTGAAAAATCCTTTGACGTGCGTTTAAATATCACTAAAGACTACAATATATTCAAATTTCAGCTACATCTGAAATGTGACTCCAAAAAGTGTCCGATTTCGCGTGGAATGTCCCTATTGTTACTATATTAAAATCTTTGAGACCCCCGCATTTCTCAGTGCGTCAAAACCGAGAGGTGGACTTAGGTACCGCGACAAACATAAACTGTAACAATTGTAAAAGACTGAATTTATAGAATAGAATTTATTATTTCTGTTAGTCTTATTTAATCAGAGCGCGTTTCGCTCTGAGTGAACTTAAGAAGTTTAACTTATTGTCTAATCGCACATAAACGCGGTTCGGATTGCAAGCGGCACGGAAACGCATTTCACCATCTCTCAGCACGTGTTGCTACTCAGGACGCTACCGAGCGAAGAAGAAGAAAAACCCACACAGCCACATACCTTCCGCGATAAACCCATGACTCGCTACGAGGCGATGCAGCGCCCCCTGTAAAGCGCACGTGTGCATTGACCCTGGGATTAGCGCCAAATTTCAACAATTTCTAATTCAGAGTTCTTTATTTGAATCAACCATCATCTGAATTTCCTCTTCGAGATAATCCCACATAGGTACAGTATTTCCTCGCTGTGGGCTCGCTGGTCGGGACCGGCGTTGAACCCACATCCTGAACAGAGTCCTAATTCCGAGTGTTCGTTTCTCGCTTCTTTCTGGCCGAAGGGTAGAGCGAGATGGAACGCTTTGCGTGCGCGGCGAGTGTGCGCGACGGGCGCGAACCCTCAGATGGAATCGTGCCTGCGTCAAAATTTTGCGAAATGGTTCCCGTGCTCACACGTGGGCTCGTGACCATTGCGCACGCCCGTCGCGCACGCAAAGGACGCAGTGTGACGACGTCCGAAAGACGGAGCGAGACAAAACATCAACGCGTCGTTTGTCTCGTACCGCCCTTGCTCGCTTCCAGTGCCTCTCGCTCGCTCTCGTTCCATCTCGCTCTCGCCTTCGCCGGACAAGAGTGAGACAGAAGTGGTGGGGATAGCGAAAAACCCACATCGTGTACACCAAACCGAGTCCACAATGAGACAATACTGTACTCCTTTACCGCTCAAGGTCTACCACATTATAAAGTTACGAGGCTAAACTAACATTCCTAGTGGCTCCCGGGCAGGGGGCTACAACTCTGTGCACGACTTTCAGGCAGCGTTAGTACTGCCATTTGGACTAAGGACCGTTGTCCCCGAACTAAAATTCAATATGGCCGTTCATGAAGTGTGTGAGACCGGTATTCTCAGTCGTTGCTTGTTCTTAAGATCGTCTTAAGCATGCGGCATCCTCTACTAATCTCATAGACTAGTAAAGGATACCAAATGCTTAAGACGATCTTAAGTCTTAAGCAACGACTGAGAATACCGCCCTGAGTGATCGTTAGTGTGAGCACGTTCAGGCGCCACGATGCTTTCCACACCAATGCTTACGCCTGAATGGCTCACACTAACGATCACTCACACACTTCATGAACGGCCATATTGAATTTTAGTTCGGGGACAACGGTCCTTAGTCCAGATGGCAGTACTAACGCTGCCTTAAAGTCGTGCACAGAGTTGTAGCCCCCTGCTCCCGGGGATACCAGACCTCGGTTCGTCCACGACAACCAACATCCTAGTGGCTCCCGGGAATACCAGACCCGGGTTCGTCCACGACAACCAACCTCCTTATAGCGGCTCCCGGGAATACCAGACCCCGGTTCGTCCGCTACTAACAAACTCAAATAACGAAATTCAATCCTCGGCCTCGCAGCCGCCATTCTCATTGCCCTCAGCCTCGGCTCGTAACATTAGTGACCAAAAAATGTTTAGGTGGACAATGGTGGTTATTAATGATCAAAAAATATTTCCCTCGAGTATAATGGTTATCAGTAACCAAAAGAGTTAAATCTTAATATTTTTTAATTACTTGATTTTTCGGAAAATTTATATGGTATTTAAAGAAGACTGACTTCCATTTAAATAAAAATTAACTTTTTTCAATGATTTTTTTCGAAAAAATTTAAAAAATAACAGTTATTTCTGGTCTCTGTTCAGAACCGATATAGAACCGAAATAATAACGGTTATGGAACTGATATGAGGAGGGAAATAAGAACCGTAACCGAGAATCGATACAGAACCGAAATAATAACGGTTGTGGAACCGACACGAGGAGGGAATTAAGAACTGTAACCGAGAACCGATATAAAAACGGTTATGGAACCGATATGAGGAAGGAAATAAGAACCGTAACTGAAACAAGTAATAGTTGGAAATTTCGGTTCTTCATAACTGTTATTCGGAATAAAAATTCTCCATAACAGTTTGCAGAACCGAAATCGATATTATAACTGTTTTCAAGCCCTGCCTAGAAGTATTTTCCATCTGGGCGGCCAAAATTATTTTTCCACTTCAGTCGGTTCTAAAGATGCTCTTAGGTCAATCCAATTAATATAAGGCATAATAATCAAATAATGATGTTCAAATGTAAGTGCACAAAAAGCACGCCGAAAACGAAATGTGCACTCAAATTGACGACAAAGTTTCGACTGCTTGTACGGGCACTATGGTTGTGCCCGTACAAGATTGTGGGGGAGGGGGGGGGGCTGTATGTCATTGGCACATGGATCGTCCTTACATAGCAAACTTTTATTTTTATCTACATTGAAGTTATTATAATCAACATATGTGCGGTATTTAAAACAGTGGAAACATAGTTCTTCCGGTGGGGCATCGCCGTGCAAGCAGACAGAAGGTCAGAAAGAAAATCAAACCAAAAACTAAGGATAATGTTGATATTGAAGAAAAAATACTAAAATATTAATAAATAAATGCGATTAGAAAGACATAACTGCTGCTGCTCGTTCTTTACCTACGATCTCAATGGATCTTAAGTGACTATGGTCATTGAATTCGTTTGGATGTGAACTACACTTATGCGTATTAAAATATACACAATTCTGCCTAAAAACAGTGAATAGCCTTGAAATCTCCTTGACATTTTTACGTCAGTTGAAGTAAAATCACAAAAAAATAGAAGAAAATATACAATCACAAAAAATAGAAGAAAATATACAATCACAAAAAAATAGAAGAAAATATACAATATAAAAAAATATGTGAAATCAAAATGAGCTGCAAGTACATAAAGGTGCTTTCCAACTGCGCTTAAGATGACACTACTACAAATACACAGCTAGGATGCTGTGTTCGTACATTCTATTACTCATATCGCGGACATTTTAATTAACCCATCAGAATAAAAGAATCCCATTTAAAAACATTGTTGTAAATTAATAGCTTTACAAAATTAATGTTATACAAAAATTGCGAGAATTATAACAATGGTTATTTATATAATAATATTTTAATAGGAATAAATATTTTATTCAAAATACTTGGCGCTGCGAAACCGAAAAAATGTTGATTGGTTTACTATTAATATTTGCAACAGTTCCCTTACAACGTATACAGACATTCACGAACGCACGCACAAGAAAGAAAGAAAAAGATTAATGCAATTTATACATATTTATTCAGTTTAGCAACACCAATTGGGGGAACAGCGCCAAGTATTTTGAATAAAATATTTATTCCTATTAAAATAATATTATATAAATCAGGCATGGGAATTAAGTGAACGTAGCGGCCGATTTTCGAAGGCAACGCCTCCTTTCTCCCGCCGCGCGTCTTGGCCCCCGCGGCGGCCTAGGTTCATGGAGCGCCTCAGGCCCGTACCATATGAACCGCGCGTGGCGCATTGGGGCGACATTGTGTCAATAGGTTTCCACATCGACCCAGAGAGCACGATTGTTGATGCGTTTTTGTTTTGTCAACGCGCCACGCGCGGTTCACGTGGTACGGGTCTGAGGCTCTCCACGAACCTTGGCCGCCGCGGGAGAAAGGAGGCGTTGCCTTCGAAAATCGGCCGATGCGTTCACTTAATTCTCATGCCTGACTTAAAGAATAAACTTTCATTGTCGTTTCTTGGTTTTCAGGTAAGCATTACTGTACATAGCGCACATAGGAAATTAAAATAATGAAAATAAATTCTTTGTTTTCAGAGCAACTCAATATTGTTTATTTCAAGAGTTATTTCGCCTAAAACCCATAAAATAGATCTTAAAATTATATATATACATATATTTACATTCGGTTTGAGAACCTCTTCCTTGTAACGACGATATAATCTCAAAAACCTATCGAACGCGTCCTGGCATTAGAGCTGTTTCGAGACTCGAATATCCGAGCCGAGCCGAGACTCAAACCGTTTCGGGTAGCTCGATTTTTTCGAATCGCTCGAATGTGTCTCGGGTACCTCGATTCTTTCGAGCAGCTCGAATGTGTTTCTGGTAGCTCGATTTTTTCGAGCCGCTCGAATGTGATTCGGATAGCTCGATTTTTTCAAGCAGCTCGTATGTTTCGGGTAACTCGAATGTTTCGAGTCACTCAAATATATTTTAGGTAGTCGACTGTATGATGCAGTGTGATAGCTTGGTGTAGCTGGAACGTTTTGTCGACACCGAATATAAATTAAGTGGATTGGCTCCATATCAAAACTACACAGTACAAAACAACACATGCAATTTAGGACACATACAATTTAGGACACATGCGATTTAAAGCACAATCGAATTTGTAGTGCACGTACAATTTAGGACATATGCGATTTAGGACACATACAATTTAGGACACATGCGATTTAAAGCACATGCGTTTTATAGTGCACATTCAATTTAGGACACATGCAATTTAGGACACATACAATTTAGAACACATGCAATTTAACGCACACCAAGATTTCGCGTACAATCATCTATTCGGCGCCGTCGATTGTTTCACAGCCGATGGTATTAGTATTGGTTGGGACTAGATAAGGGCTGGGGGCGTGCGCCCGCCCGCGGGCGCGTAAAGCATGGTAACGAACCGATGTGACTTTGGGGATGCTCAAAATGAAACTGCGGTTATCGCGCGATGAGGTCAATATCGGTATTGTTAACAAGGGAATCATTCTGAACATTTCTCTTTAAACTTTTTGATGGCCGGCTTTGGTTTACGAGATATGCGCAAAAAACTTATTAGAATTACCGAGTTTAACACATACTCACCCCGCCCTAATCTAACCCCAACCAATACTAATACCGTCGACTGTGAAAAAGATTCCAATATATTATGCCGAAAGTTTTTTATTAATATCTCCGAATTTAAGGCTGACCGCCAAAAAGTTTAAAGGAAAATGTTATTCAGAATGACGACCTTGACAACATATGTGAAGATCATTGAAATCGGCGAAGGCCCAGTTCACCAGCATGTTTACCATGTTATCCTAAATTGTATGTGCACTACAAATTCGATTGTGCTTTAAATTGCATGTGCACTACTTTCTGTGCACTATTCTGATGTGTCCTAAATTGCATGTGTAGTTTTGTACTGTGTAGTTTTGATATGGAGCCCTTCTTCCCTTCATCCTTGACCACAATAAAATAGAATGTAATTTTTATTTACTAATCATTTCCCTTTCTTCAACTTAAATGTTCAAACTTAATAAGAATTATTATACTGTCCATAAATCCTATTTCTCTAGGTTTCGTCGATAAACCTGTATTGATTCCATTAAATGAATTAGCAAATAATTTTATAATTTGCTCATGAAAAGTAGAACGGAATAACAAAATAAGGAAAATGACATAGTATAAATGAATTGATTTTAATTATGAACTAATTTATTTATAGACCAATTGTTTTCTTTGTAGCACATCCGAACGCATCTGCCCAAAATTCTGGTGTACCGGCGAGGGGCGTTAGTGGAATGAAGGTTCGTTCTAAGAATTATGCTTCTCCAGATTGTGGAGCCAAGGTTGTAGCAGCGAATCCAGAAGCTCGAAGTGCTAGAAGTGTTTTAGCATCTACAAGAGATGAATATATGTTGAACACATGTACCTCGCGTATATGGTTCGTGGTAGAATTGTGCGAGGCTATTCAAGCTAAAAAAATTGAATTGGCCAATTTTGAACTCTTTAGTTCATCGCCAAAGGACTTTTCAGTTTATATTAGCGATCGTTTTCCTATGAGAGATTGGAGTCTCGTTGGCCAGTTCACTGCAAAAGACATAAAGGATACTCAAAGTTTCGTTTTACAACCACATCTTTTTGGGAAATTCATAAAAGTAGAACTTCAAACATATTACGGGTCAGAACATTTTTGTCCCATTTCATTATTTCGTGCTTACGGTACCAGCGAATTTGAGGTTTTAGAAACTGAGACAGAAAATCAGATTTCGAGAGATACGATTACAAACATAGATGATAATGAAGATAGTGACGAAGAAACTATGGATATTGAAAATGGTGAACCGCCAAGAAATTTATTTGGTAGTGCTAGAGACGCTGTTTTGAATATTGTGAAAAAAGCAGCCGAAGTATTGGTAAAATCTAGTGAATTAACCGGTAATAACATTACAAAAATTCAGCAAAGTATAGATGGTGGTAATATGTTTGACAACTCTTATGATAGTTGTATGACTCCAAGATATACAATTCTCTGTGATAATTGCTCAGATAAAAAATTTGCAAAAATCTTCCAGTTAGTTAGTTGTAGGGAACAACAATTGAATCAATTGTTAAAAATTGATCTTGTAAATAGAACATTACAACAAAGTGGACTCTGTACAGGTTATGGTGTGAAAATCGAAACCTTTGCCAAAAAAACTCGAAAACCAGAACTGGAGAAGCTGAAAAGTACTGTAGAAAAGTATGTGCAAACCAGAGAAAATACCGCTTTAACAAAGAATTTTCAGCTAACATTTTTAACATCTATATTTCATCCTGAGTATATAGCGGCCCTCTGCAATGTATTAGCCATAAAGGAACGTAAACTGGTAATGAATACAAGCAATGAAATATCAATTAGCAACTGCAAAGACACTGGTAAGGAAGATGTATTGTCTGAAAGTAGCAAAGACTACAGTAATGCAAGTGCTGATAGTTTTAAATCAATGTCATCTCAAGAGTTACAAAGAAATACTCATGATCTAACTAGTGAAGAGGTTGACAAATTCACCAGTATAACTATTGGGACTTCCTCAAATGCTGAAAATTTGGCTTTGCATATTAAACCTAGTAAAACACTTGAAAAGGAAATAGTAAGGAATGACTCCTCAACTCCTGTTTTGGAATCTAGTAAAGATAGTATCGAGGAAACAATCCAGCCTGAACTATTAACAATTATTCCTGTTTTTTTAAATATTGGTCAGCATCCAATTCTAAAAGCCTCTGTGGAGCCACCTATTATTCCAGATACTTCCATTGAAAATTCACATCAGATGACTACCTCCGATCTAGCAGTTACTATTGACAGTAACGAAGTTGCAAAAGATGATATAACCTCTGATATAGATGCCTTGGAATTTGCTGATATACAAAGTAAAATAGAAAGCATGGAGCGGTTTGATCCCGAAGGAAAACAGGGACAAGCAGAAATTGTTGATCACGAAATTAAATTATCTTCTCAGGATTCTTTAGCGCTTGACTCGTTATTATCTGATCTAAAGGACTTAGAAGGGGAAACTATTCATATTCAAAATGAGCCTGCTGCTAGTGTTTCAATAATGCAGTCGACAACAAACACCATGCCACAGAAGGAATCAGTTTTCCTAAGATTATCTAATAGAATCAAGGTACGTATTTATCATTGAAATCAGTTTATCTTATTTTGATATGAGCATACATATATGTTTATGAGTCAATGACATATTGTTACGTTTTTGGCAAGGCATAACGCGAGTTTACTGAACAGCAACGATAACAGAACATAAACAAGGGGGTAACAAGGCTAATACAAGAACGGGTAACGAATACAATCAGTTAAGCGTAATACAATATCGAGACGTCGGCTAGCAATGGTGGCTGACTATCGAATGACAGCTTGACAGGCGATCGATCCGATCGCCTTCTTCTCGCTGTCTCTTGTCCCGCTCGCGAGCACCAGTGGGCCTTGGATTCCCATCCAAGGGGTGTTCGCAACAATATGTTGCCAGTGTAAACCTGATTGCATTGGAAATCTGTAAGAAAGAACAGAAAGAAATCTGTAGAATATCTTTAACTGCCAGTCAAAAGCGTATGTTGCAGCGAATTATCCCATCCATTTGTAGGAATTAGTCGGATGGACTAACTTTTGGTTCGTGTGTACTACACATACAGTGGGTGTAGAAAGTATTCGTACACCCTTTAAAATCGCATAACTTTTTTCAAATTAATCCAAACAACTTGAATTTTTTGAGAAGCTAGAAGGATTAGTTTGCTAAGTGACGTGATTCGTAGTTTTGAAAAAAAAATGCAATTTGTCGGAATAGCAAACAAAATAGTAAAGGCTGTTTTCTCAACGTTAACCGATTTTGATGAAATTTTAGGCACGTATATAACTTACTGAAATCTGCAAACGGGTTTTTTGAATTTTCATTACAGGCTCACAAAAAAAAGTTGAGAAAACAGCCTTTTCTATTTTGTTTGCTATTCCGACAAATTGCATTTTTTTTCAAAACTACGAATCACGTCACTTAGTAAACTAATCCTTCTAGCTTCTCAAAAAAACTCAAGTTGTTTGGATTAAGTTGAAAAAAGTTATGCGATTTTAAACGGTGTACGAATACTTTCTACACCCACTGTACATCATGTTTTGACTCTACATTTGTTTAGAGTAGCTAAGCTACCGAAAACAGAAATTTGTGAAGAAATGAAGGATCGACGACCGGTCGTGGTTCACTCAACTTCTTTCGCTTACTCACTTGTCTATTGTCGGACAATGTCAGTTTTGCTTTGGGTAATTATAGTCCAGCTCTGCAACGAACAGCTTCGGTCGAGGCAGAACAGCTGTCATCTTTCGGTTGATATTAGCTGTTACATCCCTACTTTCCAGGACAAAAAGATTATGGTTTACTCGCGAGTTCGGACGCTAGTTTAACGGAGTTAAGGGGGTATAACTGTTTGGAAGTGTCAGAAATCGGATTTTTTCTTTTTACATATTTTCATAGATTGGTGTTTTAGGAATATTAAAAATCATGTCCGATGTAAAAATTCGGAAGACTGACAAAGTTATAGGCTTTTAAGTGGAACCACCCAGGTAGCAGGGGGCGGCGACTCAATCGATCGCAGCGGAACTACATTTTGCATTATGGTGGCCTGTTTTACATATTTTCATAGATTGATATTTTAGAAATAGTATAAAACAAGTCTGATGTAACAATTCGAAAAATTGATGAAATTATATGCATTTGAGTGAAACATCCCAGGTAGCACGGGGCGGCTCGACCGGTCGCAGCGGAACTATATTTTTCATTACGGTGGGCCTAAAAACTCGGGCTACGGTCAACCCATTCATTTCCAATTTTGCATGCAAAATTGTAATAAGATTCCATATCGTCCAACGAGGGCTTTTTTTTATTCCGATTCCTTGTTTATTATTTATAAAGAAAAAAGATGACCTTTTCTCTTAGAAAAATGTAACTTTACCTTTGATCTCTCACCATTTATTTATTTTTCCAAATTTTCAAAATCGGCCCCGTTGGACGATAGCTATGAACATACTTCCTAAGAAGATTTTATTGTTTTTGATTTCAGTCACGACATGCAGCTTATTTCAGGCCCACCATTTAGCCGTCTAAAATCGGGAGACTTTCGGATGTGTATCCATAACTTTCAAAAAACAATAGTTTTTTAACTGAATTTTTTTTTAAGTAGTTCCTAATACTATGTAGAGATAGTAAAAAAAAACGGGAAATCTGCATCAAGCCATTAACTTGTAAAAAAATCCCCAAAATGAACACATTTTCCGGGGGTTAAAACGGGTATACCCGCATAAGGGGGCAGTGGACTATTAGATACGTAAAATCGTTAGTTCCTTTGACGCTAAATTACATTGATACCAAACAATCGTTATAGTCGTGCTTTTGACAATCTATCGTGGGCATATTTGCGAGTGTTTACAAGAAAAAAAATTGTCGCAATGTATAAAATTGTCGAAGTTATTAATCGTTGAAGGTAGTCCTGTACGGCGCGCCGCTGCAGGTGGTGTACATCGATTCAGATAAACCAATCATCGGAAAGAAAATTGCTTTGAGCTGATTATTCTATACACAAATATCTATAGTGTGGAAACTTGCCGATGAATTTGAAAAAAATTGTGGAAGTTACACACGAATCAATTTTTTCTCAACATTTTTACGGAAAAAAATCGTCATTAATCAGTTACAAAATGTTTTACAAGGATCCAATATGGATGTGGAATTTCTGCACGATAGAGAATGGAATTCTACAGCTCCAGTTAAAGTTTTAAGTGAAAATATTCATTCGTTCAAGAGTTATGATGTACACCGCTTTTGAAAATGGTGTTTCGAGAAAACCGGCTTCAAAGTTTGGGGTGTTACCTTTATCGCGCGGTTATTCGGTGGTACACTGTGTTACGTTTGCTGCTCTAACTTCGACAATTATTTGAATTTTTTCATGAACATTTGTTTAAAATGTTCGTAAAGCGTAAGACTTTCAGAAGCAGTAAAATAAAAAATATCGATTTTTTTAAGTTGAAATAGTCCACTACCCCCTGAAGGGAGGAGAGCACTGTAAAAAATCTGAAATTTAGATTTTTTCTTTTTTACATTTTCTGAAAGACGTACATTTCAAGAATGCTATCTGCAAATTTTATGAACAAATTCGCAAAATTGACGGAGATATAGTGTTTTCCGTGAAGCGGTATCAAACGCGCGACTGTGAGCCGCACGCAACATTGAACGCGTTTTCCTCAGAATTGTATTCTTCAACCGCGTTGACAATCTACAGAGAAAACTACAGAATGTCCCAAAAATGCTGCGGGTCCTTAAAGGGGGTGATTCGGGGGATGATTGTAAACAACTTTTTCCTTTGCGAAAAAGTTCTCCGATGTTTCGTTAACGAGATATTAACAAAAAGAGCCGACCCATCAGAGCGCGAGTCTGACGGCCGAGTTCCCGCTCTAGCGTGGCTACGCGCCGCGCTGCAAGTTGTGAACAAGCATCTCGGCATGCAGCGAAGAAAATTGCGTAGAATGGCAAATGAAAAAGACGTAACAAATAAAATCGAACGCGTTGTCATGGTTTGTTTGTTATTTAATGTGAATAATGAATAAAGGATACATGGATGAAAATCACGTGTAACGTAAAAAGACGAATACACAGTTTTATTTTAGAAGATTCGAAAATAATAATTATTTGAAGTGGGAGGATAAGGAATACGTAAATTTCCTTGTATTAATAACATAGCCACGAAAAGGTAATGTAGCGGGAAATTAACGAAAAGTGATCGTAGTTCGTTATTGTGATAAAGATCCGTAATTCAATAACGGCCAGCACTGTTGCTGATAACGAATAAATCTGTTTAAAAAGCCCGAATAAATATTATCGCCGGAAATAAGTCATCGCTTGCGTTAAATTTAAAAATGAATGATTACCAATAAAGTAACTAAAACTCACCCTTGTTGGAAATTCACCTGCAGCTTGAAAATCTGTGTCACAGGGTTACTGAACCGATCCTGGTCATCGATGGACGAGCCCAGTGCACAGCTGATCCCAGGTTTACGACACTACCCAAAGTTAAGGGTCGCAATGTCAGGTGCGTCCAGGTCAACGTGCCGAATATTCACTTCACTGCACGGCTACTAACACTGATCACTTTATTTACTTTTTATGGAACCTGTTGTTGCTACGTTTTAAAAATTGGTGACCCCGAAAGGGGCCGATTGTTGGCAATTGAAAAATCGGGATATTCTAGCGCAAATGCTCTCGCAGCAGCACTTGCGTTCCCGTCGTTCCGGGCGTACACCCAGAACATCCGGTAGTATTCCTGGGCTGTGAACATTTCTGCAACGCGATTTTTAGCTGACTGACAGGATTTTTTCCAAGCAACTTCCGCTACCCCCAAGTAGCTTCTCTGGTTCCATTATGAGTTAACTCCCACCAGGCCAAGAGGCTTTAGGTAAAAAGAAGCCAGCACACTTTCAGAACACACGTGTTTTGCAGAAGTGCACCGAAAACTTTCCCAAATTTCCAAAATGATTTTGTTTTGAAATTCGAGCGCGTGTTTAAAAGTATCATTGCTCAATAGAAATCACGCGAAGATGGTGGACTTATTCCATCAGGAGAGGATAACAGTGTCATTAGCCAAGAGTGGGTTAGTAAAATTCTCCTACAATTCTTCTGTCGACCTGTTTTTTACCTCACTGAAGAAATATGGGGTGGTAGCGGTATGTCGCAGTAACCAGCGAATCACAATGGTGCACCCCGTCTCAGGTAAAGCAACCGCGCGCGATTACAGTCAGCTGACCGTAACGTAATAGCCACGGGTTTTCCGTACAAGAAATGTCCTTGACCATGTTGATTGGAAGTATAGTTTTCTTTGTAGACTGTCAACGCGGTTGAAAAATGTCATTTTGAGGAAAACGCGTTCATTGTTTCGCACGGCTCAGTCGCGCGTTTGACCCCGCTTCACAGAAAATACTAGTAGTAAATAGGTTTATTTTTTGCCTTTCGGCCTCAAAATGGGGTTACATGTGTGTAAGTGTGTAAGTGTTTCTGGGACTGTTAGCTGCATGTTCTACTTTCGTTTTGACTTCTTCCTTCATCTTGGACTTCTTTTCTTCTCCTTTTTTCCAGAACCAAACGCATCCACTCCGCTCCTTCTGCTTCTCCCTTTAGTATTCCTCTAATCGTTGAATTTTCTCTTTTCAGCTCCTTACAGTCTTGTAACATGTGGCCCAGGGTCTCTCTATCCCTGTTACATAGTCTGCATACTGTGTCTTTTTCTTCCTTCCAGTACTTGCTTCCCCTCTCTTCATTCCCACATCTGAACCTTGCGATCATGCTTTGATCTCTGCCTCTGTAGTTTCCGTCTAGGTAATTTGCTCTTTGGTCTTCTCTGATTTCTGTGTAATGTGCGTTGTATCTGCCTCCTAGTATTCTTTCGTATTGCCATTGCACCTGTTCTGTCCTGTCTCTTTGCGCTAGTTCCTCAGCAAACTCTGTTCCTCTCCTTCTTTCTATTTCCATTTCTTGCATATCCATCATTTTTTGTCTGTAGTATGCGTCTCTCATTTCCTCCCATTTCGACTTTTTCTCTGTCTGCTTCGCGTCTATTTCCCTCCAGCACTCTTGTACTATTTTATTCTTATTCAGCCGTTTCGCTTTCTCCTCGTATTTTATTGCTCTTCTTCCCGCTTCTATCCTTACTTTGTCCGTTTTTGTTTCCTCCAAGATTAGATACGCTGGTGTATTGAAGTCCAAACCTAAAGTCCACCTTATATATTTCTCCTGTATTTTCTCTATCTTTTCTGCTTCCATCCATCCCCAGATTTCTGACGCGTACAGCAAGATACTTTTCACTATGCTTCGGAATATTCTCATTCTTCTCTCAAAATTGTTCTTGAACATTCTTTGCCCTATTCCCCATATCTGCGCCATTGCTATTCTTGCTTTCTTTATGACTTCCCTTATATGCATCTCTCTGCCCCCATTTTTCTGGAAATTATACCCTAAGTATTTGAACTCCTTTACTTCTTCCAGATTGTGCCCCTGCCAGCCCCATTCTTCTCTCTTCTTCTTTCCTCTTCCTTTATGGAAAATCAGCACTTTTGACTTCTCTGCATTCAGTTGCAGCCCTTTCCGTTCAAGATATGTTCCGAATCTTCTTATCATATCCTTAAGATCCTTTGGTTCATTTGCTAATAACGCTATATCGTCCGCATATGCTAGAGTCCAGATTTTTTCTTTTCCTACTCTAACTCCTCCCGCTTGGTTTTTCCTCATGGTTTCCTCCAAATCCGCTACATATATTGTAAATAACGTTGGACTCAGTGGGCATCCCTGTCTTACCCCTTTTGTTGTCCAGAATTTGGATGACATTTCTCCGTTTGCTTTTATAGTATTTCTTGTTTCTTTGTAAATTTCTCCGATTCTCATCCTCAAGCATTTACTTATTTCCTTTTTCTTCATGATGTTTTGAAGTTTTACTCTATCCACTTTATCAAATGCAGCGCTTAGGTCTGCAAAAAAGGTATACAGCTTTCCCCCTTTTTTCTGTATTTCTCTGTTAGCTACATAGTTCAGAATAAAAATATTATCTATTGTCGACCTACCGCTCCTGAATCCTGCTTGTGTTTCTGGTATTATGTGGTTCTTTTCCAATTCCTCTTTTAGTCTTTTTTCCAGAACCATAGCATATATTTTGTACGCTGTGTTTAGGATCGTTATCCCCCGGTAGTTACTCACCTTTTCTCTATCTCCTTTTTTGAATATTGGTGAAATCACCCCTTCTTTCCACCTTTCCGGGAATCCTTCTCCCTTCCAAACTTTATTAAAAATTTCTGTGATCCTTTTTACTATTTTCACGTTACCGTAAATCCAGGCTTCATTTTCTATTTTGTCTTCCCCTGCTGCTTTCTTCTTTTTTAATTTCCTGATTTGTTCTTTTACTTCTGCTTCTGTTATTTCCTCTTCCTCTTCTCCTTCCGTGTTGTCTATTTCTTCCAACTCTCCTACTTCTTTCTTACAGTCGTCGCCTTCTAGCAATGTTTTGAAATGATCCTTCCATTCTTTTAAATCTATTTTATTGGAGATTCCTATTCTTTTCTTTCTCTGTTTATTTATATATTCCCATATTTGATTTTCTCCCTTTAATTGCATTATCTCATTTTCTGTATTTTCTTGTAATTCCCTTCTCCTTTCATCGCACACTTTTTTGTACTCCCTTCTTTTCTTCTGGTAGTCTTCTTTGTCTCCTTTACCTCTTCTCCAGTTCCTCAATGCTTTCCTGGCTTCCCTTTTCTTTTTTGTACAATCCGAATTCCACCACTTAAAGCTGCCCAGTTTCCATTTTTTAATTTTTACTTCTTCTTTTTGTACTGCATTATTTATTTTTTCTATCATTTCTTCTACCATTTCATTCACCTCCGTCCTATTAAAGTTTATTTTGTTTAATTCGGTTTCAAACTCTCTCCTGCCTTCTTCTGTCCAGATTCTTCTCTCTCTCCACCTCTCCTCCTGATTTCCCTCTCGATCTTCCCTTTTATTTCCCACATATAGTTCTGCAATCAGAGGCATATGGTCTGACTCAACTCTCTCTTCCACTGTGAATTTCTTGATCTCTTCTTTCGCCTCGACATTTGTTATTATATAATCGATTACTGTGCTGCCTCTTGGCCCCGAGTATGTATACTCTCCTTTATCGTCTCCCTCCATATTCCCATTCAGAATATTCCATCCTCTTTCCTCAACCACCTCTAATAACAGCTTTCCCTCTGAGTTTTTAACTTTGTCTTTTGATCTCCTTAAGCCATGCTTTTCTTCTATTCTACAATCGCCCCCTTCCTGTCCAATTCTTGCATTGAAATCTCCTCCAATTATCAGTTTCTCCACCTCCATCTCTTCTATTATCTGGTCTAGCTCTTCTTTTGTCTCCTTCATATCTCTGCTGTACACTGTAATTATTCTCCACTTTTCATTTTGTATCTTTATTCTTCTCTCTTGAATGTTTTCCGTTCCTGCGTTCGATTCCTCCTCTTCTATGCCCTTTCTTATGCCTGTGATAATTCCGCCTATCGCTCTCCCTTTTTTTCTCTCTCTGGTGGCGTATTTACACTTCCATGAGAATTCTTGTGGCAATTTATCTTTCAATCCTTCCCATTGTTTCTCTTCAATCCACGTTTCTACTAATCCTATTACATCGATTTCTTTTAGGAAATCCCAAAACTGCTTGTCTTTGCTGAGTAATCCTGCTACATTCCAGTATCCTATTTTAAATGTATCTATTTCTCTTTGGCTTCTTATTCCTTTCCCAATTCTGTGTACCCTCTCTCCCCGCATATCTGCATCCGCAGACGCGCGGGGAACGAGTGTTGGTACTGCCTTTTGTCTTGCTTTCGTTGTCCTTGTAAGCTCTGCGATCCTCCAAAAATTTTTTAGAGGTTCACAGAACTTTGCCGCCTCCAAAAATTTACTTCTTTCAGCCCACCCTCTTCTTTCCAGATAAATGTCTTATCGTTGATTTTTACTTTCCTGTACCCAACTTTCACCTTTGCCCCTTGCTCCCTTTCCGTCTTGGCAATATCTTTAATATCTCTTTGTATCTCCCTTTCTTTTTTCGTCAGGTCATTGTCAATGAACAGCCTCTTATCTTTCAATGTACTCTTCTTTAGCATTACTGCTCTTTTCTGTTGCCAGCTTCTTAACTTCGCTATCAGTAGCCCTTTTTTCTCTCCTCTTCCTACCCAGTATGCTTCCTCGATTTCTGCATCTACCTGCAATTCGTGCCTTAACACATACTCCACCGTATCCTTCGGCGTCTCTTTACGTGGTAGATCTTCTCCCCTTAGGGTAATATTATTTCTTCTCTCTCTCTTTTCTCGAGCCTCTTCCTTCTTTTCTAGCCCCTCTATTCTTTCTGTCAGCCTCTCAGCCTGAACCTTCTTGGTCTCCAGTACTTCTATCCTTCCTCTCATTTCTTTCCTTTCCTTTTCCCATATCTCGCCCCTCCTCTTCCACTCGTCCCTCAGATCCTGCATTCCCTGCCTTAGATCTTTATTATCTCTTCTCAACTCTTCCATGTCTTTCTTAACTGCCAGCACTGCTTCGATCAGTTTGTCTAATTTTGCATCCATTTCTTTTTCCTGCCCTGTCTCCTGGCTGTCCGACGTTTCCACAGATCCTATGGCTACCTCGGTTTTCTTCAGCGGAGGCGACCTCCCTACTTTCCTTGCTTTTAAGAATTCTTCTATTTCCCTTTCGGCCCTCAACCTCTCCTGATTCTCCTCGTCCTCCCGTTTCCTCTTAAATGAGTCCAGTATCGAGCCTTCGCTGTCCGCTCTTCTTCTTCCCAGCTGTTCTGCCAACGATGGTCTTCCCCTTCTCCTGGTTTCCTTTTGCACTTCCCCGCCTTCGCCTGCTTGGTTCATTAGCCTCTCCGCTCTTCTTTACCAACTGCTGTCTTCGCTTTGTCTTCTCACTTCTTCCACTCCCTAGATGTCACTTATCCTTGCCACGTATCTTCTACTTCGTGCACTCGTTTCACACCTTCTCTTCTTCACCTTTTATCTCACCCTTCGGCCCTTTATTAATTGTCGATTATACTGTCCACCGGAACCTTGTCTGATCCCCTCGTTATCCACCCGACCTTGTAATTTTCTGAGCACTTTTACCACACTTTTCGTCTATTTCTTTCACCTGTCTGCCGACACACGTTATTCTCTCGCGCACGTCACGTGGTTCCCCCACAGAAAATACTATATCTCCGTCAATTTTGCGAATTTCTTCATAAAATTTGGGGACAGTATTCTTGAAATGTACGTCTTTCAGAAAATGTAAAAAAGAAAAAATCGATTTTTCAGATTTTTTACAGTGGTCTCTCCCCGGAAGGGGGGAGCCTGGTGTAGCGGGTCGAAGAAATCAATTTTTTTTTGCATAAATTAATAGTTGAACATCACGACAATATGTTCCAAAAGCCGCAAAACGAAATTCGAAAAATTAAAGCGGATATAGCCGATTTTGCTACGGAGCGCCAGGCTATCACAAAACTTTAAATGCGTTTTTCTCGAAACGACAGTTTTACACTTTGCGGGCAATGTAACTCAAAAAATATTCAACCAATCGACTTGGCCTTGTACACGGATATTTGTGAACATTTTCTTCATAGCACTAAGTTATTAGTATAATGATATTGTTTAAATAAATAACTTTTTTTTACACATTTAAGGCAAAATTGCGATGGAAAAAGTGAACTTTTTATTCAAGTGCCCGCCATTTGGTCAATTTTGCATCTTTTAAGTTATAAATTTGTTCGATCTGTGCGTACACTCATAAACTAAATGAAAATTGTTCGATTTTTGGTTCCACATGAAACCTAAAGACGCTACGTTGCCCGCAGTGCAACAATTGCGTCGCCAACGGACTGGGCATAAGCCCTTATAACTTTGTTATTTGCCGCTCTTTTTTAATTCAATTTTTTTTTTATCTACCTTAACCTGTTAATACAATATCCTGAAAGTTTCACAAGGATCGATTAAATACTTTCTTTAAAAAAAAATCCCCAAAAATGCCTCGATTTCCAGCTAGTTACACCAGGCTCCCCCCTTAAGGGGAGGTTACGGTCTGGAGCCCCAAAAAATACGTGATGTTTAGGAATTAATTCAAGGAAAACTACTATATATAATTTAATGGGAGTTTTTGCATTGTATTAAGGATCTCTTAAATTATAGAAATATATTTTTTGTTTCATAATTAATCGTTATAGACGGCCCTGGGCAGCTGTTAAAGTCAAGGCGTCAAAAAATTGATCCACTTCGGTGGGCGCTGTATCTCCAAAAGTTATTATCCGATTCGACTGAAACCTTTTTTATTTTGCAGATTATTCTTCTATCTCGGGGGGGGGGGGGGGGACTAGAAAAAATTACAAAAATGACATTTTTTTTAGAAAATAACGATACTTCAAGTTTGAAATCACTTTTCCATGTGTTTTTCGTCCTTTCAACGCCTTTGAAAATTATAAATTTTCAATTTTTTGTAATTTTTTCTAGTCCCCCCCTAGCCAGAAGTATATTTTTCAAAACAAAAAAAGTTTCAATCGAATTGGATAATAATTTTTGGAGATATAGCGCCCACCGTTTTGAGAACACTGTTTCGAGAAAAACGCGTTTAAAGTTTTACGTGAGCGCCGAGTGGCCGTTTGTTGCCCATGCATTTGTCGCTACTCAAATGCCTATAACTTCGGGAATTTTATGAATTTGAACAAATCCTTTTAAACACGTTTTCGTAAAAGGTTGAACATTCGAAAAATAAAATAAAAAGAAAATGGATTTTTAGACCGGAACCTCCCCTTAAGGGAAGAGGACACTGAAATTTTGAAATCTGAAAATATTTGAGACATGCGGAATTCCTCTTAAGGGAAGGAAGTAAGTTTGAAGTAAAGCCCTTATGCCAGTCTGGACTCAGTTTTAATTATTGCTTTTCATAGAATTTATATTACGTTACAAAAATCAAGCATAACTTCAAAAATGTTCTTGCGCAAAGTGTGTGATGCCACAGCTTCTAGGTTTTGCAGCGAAGAAGGGTCCATAGTAAAGTAAAAAATTGTGTATCGAGAAGTTTCTACGTCTCATACTTTTTAAGCTAAAAATGATTGAATTTATTAAATGTAAAAAATGCAAAATTTCATCAAAATTTTGAGGAAAAGCCAGCACAGCGCAAAGAGTTTTGCAGATTTTTTCATGCCGATACACAATTTTGTTGGTCGCATGTTACTCTTGAAGCATGCCAAGACGCAAGAGAATCAGACCAACATTTTTGCGCAAGGAACATTAAATATATTAAAAAAGTAAGTTTTGAGATAAATGCATTTTAAATCTAAAGAGTAAATTCCAGAGCATTTTTCCTTTTTGTATAGTCTAAAATTCACCTGGTTGATATGCATCCTCATCAATCTTGTGTCTCTTCTGCTCAGCAGCAATTTTCTTTGTGTTTTGTTTCTTCTTAAAGCGCTTTCTAGTAGTGGATTGCTGTTGTGCGATGCAGGTTTCTCTTCTGTTGTCTCTGTCTCTAGCGATACTTATAGCTGTTTCAGATACAACTTCCCCAGCTGTTTGTTTCCTCAATGTCATTGAGCGTACACAACCCATATTAAATTCTGAAACAGCACGTGCCACAGCTACTTCAAGTCTTGCCTTTGATACAAATGTTGTCTTCGGGCAGAATCTCCACACTTTTGCATGGAGAGATTAATTTGCATTTTAAGTGCCCCCTTATAGCACCTTGCCATCAAATTTTCATTTGACAGTCTTTCGTATCGGGGTTCCACTTTGGTGGCAAGCTTGAGTGACATTGAGTGGCAGGGTTAGGTTTGCTGTCTGTAGAGTTACAGTGATCTAAAGTAGCCATCCATAGCCATCAGCATCTTCCATGGCCTTTACATTTGGCATATTTTTTACAATAGCATTTCTATAACATCAGAAGTAAATTTTGCAACCCGACAAGAAAATATCAAATTGATAAAATATATGTTTTCTGCCATCACTTTATAACCTATAATAATAACACCCTTCACTCTACTTTTACTCTTGCGATATTTTCGGCTCACTGCACTGTAAAATCTCACTCCGTATTCTCACGTCAACCGGAGTTTTGAAAGTTTTAAAAGAATATGGTGTCTAGCGCCCGGTGGGACTGACCTCTGTCGGCAGCCACTGACTCTTTTGGGCCCGCTTAGAGAGTTATCTAAACGAAAAACGAAGGTTTTGGTTTTCGGCTCTTTCGCAACGTTTTGGAAGAATAGGTTTCTCTGGTAGACAGACAACACTGAATGTCAAACCATGTTGTGTACGGCTGAACAAGAGTTCAGACCTGCCAAAAATGCAAAAAAAAATTCTTAGAAATGGTCGAAAATCGCGATTTTTTCAGTGTCCTCTTCCCTTGAGGTAGTTCCTGAATAATCTACTATATTACAGAATTCTTTCAAATTTCGTACAAAACTAATTTGGAATACAAGAAACCCTTGTACAAAGTTTAAAATCGATTTACCGCATAGTTATCGAGAAATTGTTAATTAAAGTTGATGCATTTTAACACGGTGGCATATGGCAAAGTCAAAAAAGAGGGTTATAGTTTCAGTTTTTCTTCTGAAACAGGAAAATCATATTTAAGAAATGTACCAAAATTGGCACAAAAGTACATCGAAATGTCAGGAAATGAATTTATTAATTTCTGCAAAACTGACCGCATAGTTTCTTCGTAAATGCCCATACAAAAAATAGGATCACGTGCAAATTTTTTAGAAACTACATAAGCAGTCAACGTGGCAACGTCGCACCATCGATATGTTTAGACATTTAAATATCGAATGAGGAATCAGATTCATTGAACGTTTTTTTCTGACATTTTGGTTATAAAAAACGCTCCGAATAAATGTGACGTTGTCAGATCTGCTGCTCCAATTCACTACGCTAACCAATTTAATATTCTATTTTTGTAGTACAATTATTTATGTTAAAAATTATTATTATTATTTCCATAGTATCATACTACTTTATATTTATCGTTTATTGCCCAACTCTACTTTGATTAACATAGTTGGTTAGGAACTACCTTAAGCGGCTATTCCGGTCTGGAGTCCTTTAGGAATTAATTAAAGGAAAACTACTACATATAATTTATTGGGACTTTTTGCATTGTTTTAAAGATTTTTTAAACTATAGAAATATATTTCTTGTTTTATAATTAATCATTGCAGACTGTACTGGGAAGTCGTTAAAGTTGAGGCGTCAATACATTCATCGAAATCGGTGGAACCTGTAGCACCTAAACCATTGGTCTGAAATAAAAAACAATGCCAGATTATTAATGGGCATGAAAGTCGCTCGTGGACTAAACCAGAAAAGAGTACAAAAAAGTTTTTTCTTATTTTTTATTTTTTAAAGAAAGTAACATCACTTGGTGTTTCAAATCACGTTATACCTATATTTCTCGCTCTTTCAACGCCGTTAAAAATTATAAATTTACATTTTTTTTTTAAATTTTGCTGATTCACCCCCGAGCCAGAAGTATATTCTTCAAAATAAAAAGTTTCAGTCGAATCGGATACTAAATTTTGGAGATACAAGTTTCATTGATATTGCGAACACTTTTTCGAGAAAAACGTGTTTAAAGTTTTACGTGAGTTCCACCCCACTGGTGAGTGGCCGGGTGTTACCTACCCATGCATTTGGCGCTACTCAAATGCCTATAACTTCGGGAATTTTACGAACTTTAACAAATCCTTTTAAACACGTATTCCTAAAAGGTTGAACATTCGAAAAGTAAAATAAAAAAATGTCGATTTTTAGACCGGAATCTGCATTTAATTTAATCAGCCGCTTTTAAGCAAGTCCAGGGATTTGTCGCTCGCAATTTTAAATAGCGAAATTGTTAAATGTAATTAACTAGCGAAATTGTTAAATGTAAGTAAATAGCGAAATTGTTAAATGTAATTACCTTTTTATGCGTCGATGGGTGTTAGTCGCCAGACGACGGGCTCCCTGTTCGTCACGTCGATCTCCTCTATGTGGTTTAATTTTGGTGGTGCCCAATCTACGGGTGCCACCACGATTCCGTGCACGTTCGGAGTGATGTTTTTTAAGATGCGGACGCAGAGGGTACCGGTTGCTTCTAAAAGGGCGGTAGCTGCCTCACTTTTGTAATGTAAAGTTAGGCGACGTCATTGATTTTTTCCACCGGCGCAACGGTCTCTGGGCCATCACTATCCTTTAGAAACGAGATTGATTTTCTTTTATTTCCCCCCGTCATGGTCCACGTCTCATGCCTAGTGACACCGTGGACGGCTGTCCGCTTACAAGTGTCACTTTTGGTGGGTGCAAATTGCGAACATTTAAGCAAATTAGCATTTCATCGATTAAAATGGAGAAAGCTATTGATCGCGAAAATCGTGTTTCACACCCAATAACCGATGACACCATGGACGACTTTCCGCTTGTAAGTGTCACCACCATTGGCGGGTGCAAATCCCGACCTATTTATTCATAATTCCTTGATTAATGCAATCATTTACTCCAAAAAGGCGATAATGCCCGAGTTACGAATAAGGTATTGGAGGGTAAATTAAGATATTGGAGGGTAAATTAAGGTATTGGAGGGTAAAATTTCATAGTTTAACGGACACTTTTATTTTCACTGGTGTGTCTTGTATACGTATACATTTCTAATAGTTCAAGAGTAAATATATATTGAGATGATAGTTATGAGAACAATTAAATTATTACTGCGTTCCGCGGGTGGTCGGTCCCTTTTTATAGAACATCCGATCACTCCTTCTCGAGGATTGTCACATGAAAAATCGAAGGTGGGAGACCTCATCCCATAGCACCTGCCTAATATTTTCCAGGAAGAATCTTTCCATCGCGCTACCCGAGAGTTTTGTTCATTAAATTTGGAATTTAGACCTGCTGCACATCATTTCGGTGTCTTCTTCACAACTAATACGTATTTCGCTGCGTTACCTGACTCCTAGTAGCGGCGATAGTTAGATTCTTAAGTACTTTATTTCATATTTTAGATTTCTACGCTTTTGGATTACGATATGTTCTGTACGGTCGGTTCCGTACAGCCTTCGTACTAGAGTTTGAAGTTAAAATACATCGGTTCCATATTGGAGTTGGATTTACGGGAAAAAACGGGAGAGAAAGCTTCTAGCGATGATCAGGAGAGTAGATCCGTGAGAGTGTCGGCTGCGTTACTGATAGGGGCCTCTGTCCTACGCTGAATGTTAGCTGGTGTTGGCAGGGCCATCCTGGTGTGTGTGTGTGGCCGACTGGCCGCCACCTCCTGCGATAGCGGCTCTCCTGCTTGCTGTTGCCGTCCGTGGATTCTGGGCTAGATCTCTTCGTATCGTAGATTGCGATTACCAGGGCCGGTGGAACCCATTATGCAAGTAATGCGTTGCATAAGGGCGCCAGCTGAAGAGAGCGCTAAAAACTATATCGCAGACTTAATAATAAAGGAACCCGTCTCCCATATAAACAAACTGTAAATGTAATTCTCTTTTTATTGTACCTCGTAAAGGCATATTAAATAGAAAACAGGTGCAAAAAATTGGGGGCGCCAAAAATTTTCTTGCATAATAGCGTCAACCATCCTCGCGCCGGCCCTGGCGGTTACAGTGCCTTACCGGCTATGTATTACGGTGATAACTTATGTGAGGTGAGCATAATATCTCTAAAGTATGAATTGTTAAGATAATTGGACGAAGGTTTAATTATTAGCTTACTCTACGTCGCGGAACATGACATTGGCATAACCTAACTTACCCGTATCCGAATTATCTCATATGTATTTGTTATGACAAATAGCAACAGGTTGGTAATGGCAACAAAATTGCCCATCCTAATACCTTCTTAAAATTGGCTATCGTTTATTCTAGTGATAAGATAACCGCTTAATTGTCAATTTAGTTGGCGGTAAAAGGATAAGTATGTTTTTCGATAGACAAGGAACACCATTTAAGTGTGCGTTGCATATGTGCCGGGGGGTATCAACGGACACCAGCCGATTCAGAACGATAACAAAGGCTTTATTCTTAGTACAAGGATCCAGTGTAATTGCGCGTTATCCGCCAATCCTTGATCTGTGTGAAGTTAGCCCCCATTTTTTGAAAACCTAAAATTTTTTTGTTGCACCAGTTTGTACTAGGTTTGTACCGCGTTGTACCGTTGAGAGCTTTCAAAAATTCGAAACCGTTTTCGAGAAAATCATAAAAAAACAATTTTTAGGCTGGCCCCCTTTTGTGGAAATTCCGATTTTTCGCACTTGTACTGCATTGTACTAGTTATACCGAACACTGTGCCGTTGAGAGTTTTCAAAAATTCGAAACCGTTTTCGAAAAAATGAGAAAATAAAAAATGAAGGTAGCCCCCTTTTTGGAAATTTTCATTTTTCGCGATTATACTGCATTGTACTAGTTGTACCGAACATTGTACCGTTGAGAGTTTTCAAAAATTCGAAACCGTTTTCGACAAAATCAGAAAATAAGAAATCAAACTAGCCCCCCCCCCCCCCCACCTTTTGGAAATTATGATTTTTCGCGAATGTACTGCATTGTACTTTTTTTTTGTTTTACTTGGTGGAAATCCCCACGGATACCCCCCGCCCGCGGGGCGGGCAGGGGGTTATGTGGGACTCGAACCCACTAAAACCACCAAGGTGATCTACCTCGCGCGCGGAGCTGCGCACCTGAGGGGAGGGTTTTGGATGCGAGATCAAACAAGCGAGATCAAACAAGCGATACGTTCGCTACCCTCCCCCCCTGCGCTTCGTGCAACCCCGCGCGAGGTCCCCTCAACGGGGTCGTCCCTGGGGGAGTGTCACGACCTCCCCCAGCAATGGTCTCCGGGACCGGCGACTCGCGACCGTCGCGACGGATTACGCGCCCGAGTCGCCCCTTCCGGGGTCGCTGCTACTAGGGCGGGTGGTGTCTCCCGACACCCCCGCCCCGCGACCCCGCGGTCGACCTACTACCCGACCGCGCGACAATGAAAGAAGCGCAGCCGGGCCGGGGCGTTGACGGCCTTAAGGGGGCATGCTCAGTCACAACTTTCAAAAAATCGATTTTTCAATTTTTGTATTTTCTTTTAGTACAACATCTTAGAAATATTCTGTAAAAATTTTACGGTAATCCGAATAAAATTGGCCGAGATATAGGCGTTCGAAGTGAACCCTCCCTTGAGCGCGCCGCCCGGGTATAGCGGCGGCTACGGGAAAAACCAAATTCTTCTTTATTACCTGCGTCGATGAGTAATTTTTATAGTTAGGTATACCTGCGCTGTGCATTTATAGTGGGGAATACAACAAATTTTCGCACAGGTAAGTGAAATTAAGGGACAGCTTCAGTTTAGCAACTGACACCGAGGTGTAAGGTAGAAAATTCGCTGCAGACAAATCTATTTTGTATTCACTATGGATCGACAAAATGTTTCCAGAAAATTACGAGAACGTGCAAGTACTCGTAAATCGAGACCAAAAAAGCGTAAGCAATATTTTAATCCGAAGAATGCTGAGACCAGTGAAAGTAGTTTTAGTACGGCAGCAAAGAAACTTAAAGGGCAAGACAACATCATTGTACCGCAAGACAGTTGCGCAAGACAGTATTTGCTGCAATATCTGCAATAGTTAAGTGCAAAGTATGTGATGGAAATGTAAAGTTTCAAACAACTAGTGCGCGCGGACTTGGATTTAAGGTTGCAGTGATTTGCGAGAAGTGCAATATTCAAACAATTCCTTCGTGCCCATTTGTGGGACATACATATGAAATTAACCGGCGTTTCATATTTGTCATGAGAGTGTTAGGACTTGGATTAAAAGGTTGTCAAAAGTTTTGTGGACTCATGGATATGCCCCAGTTTTTTGTCCACAACACGTATGATATTATTGCAACTAACATTCTCGGTTGTGTGAAAGATGTTTCTAACAATCTTTTTCACAAAGCTGTGAAAGAAGAAAAACAGTTATGTAAACAACAAAACGTAGAAAACACAGTTGAGCTAACCGTATCAGGAGACGGTACATGGAAAAAGCGTGGTTTTACGTCCCTATACGGAGTGTCATCGATTATCGGCTACTATACAGGAAAAGTACTTGACATCGGGGTAAAAAGCTCGTACTGTAAGATGTGCGAATTTTGGAGGAAAAGGGAAGGTGCGGCTGAGTACGAAGAGTGGTTCGAAACACACAGCAATAAGTGTACGATAAATCACGAGGGCTCGTCCGGGAAGATGGAAATGGATGCCATTACCGAAATGTTTAAACGTTCGGAAGAAAAGTATGACGTTAAGTATACTAATTATATCGGTGATGGCGACTCAAAAACATATGGAAGCATTATAAAGTCGGCTCCATATGGTGATATTCCTATAATAAAGAAAGAGTGCATAGGGCATGTTCAAAAAAGGATGGGAAGGCGGTTGCGTGAGTGCAAAAAGAAAAATAAAGGACTAGGTGGAAGAGACAAACTTACAGGCACAATGATCGATAAGTTGACGGTGTACTATGGACTAGCCATTCGACGAAACTGCCACTCAGTCGAAAAAATGACTAATGCGATATGGGCTACATATTTGCATTACAGTTATGACCACAGCAAGTGTCCAATCGGAGTTGAATCGTGGTGCTCCTGGCAGTGCGCTGCAGCGAAAGACGAACTTGAGGAATTCTCATATGATTATAAGGCCCTCCCACAAGAAGTTTTACATGCAATTAAACCCATATATACAGACCTCACAAAACAGGAATTATTAGAGAGATGTGTTGGCGGTTTTAACCAAAATAATAATGAAAGTTTCAATCAACTAATCTGGAAAATCAGTCCCAAAATAATAAACGGTGGGCTAGTGACTGTGGAACTGGCTGCAAACATCTCTGCCTGCATGTTCAATGAAGGATTCGGATCATTACTACAAATGTATGAGGCTATGGGAATTCATTGTGGACCAAATATCCACCTACAGGGTCTGTCCGGAAAGTAATGAGCCTCATTTTTTTTTACAAAGTTTATTGATCGGACTGGTACAACAACTTAATATTCCTCAAAATAGGACCCTTGTGCATCAATACATTTTTGCCAGCGAGATTTCCATGCTGCATAAGCTCCCTGGAACTCCTCGACCGGAATGCTGTTCAGTAACGTCGTCGTGGTAGCTTGGATGTTGTCCAGGGTGCCCAGATGACGTCCTTTGAGCTCCCTTTTCAGCCGAGGAAACAAAAAGAAGTCTGCCGGGGCTAGGTCGGGACTGTAGGGTGGCTGGGGAATCGTTGCAACACCGATCCGTGTCAGGTAGGAGCTGACAACAAAGGCGGTGTGAGAACGGTCGGTCAAAACTTTGGGCACAAGTTTTGCGCAAATCTTCCGCATGGCCAAGTCTTCCGATACAATCTCATGAACAATTGTTTTCGGCAAGTTCAATAGTTCCGATATCAAACGAACACTCATTCGTCGGTCTGTATCGAGCAATTCGCGCACACGGGTGAGGTGTTCGCCCGTTCGCGATGTTTGTGGGCGTCCAGAACGGGCCTCGTCGGTAACCTCTTCCCGACCTTCCCTGAACGACCTGTGCCACTTCTTTGCCTGCGAATAGGACATGCAAGCATCCCCGAAAGCTTCATTAAGCATGTCCCATGTTTCCTTCGGCGTCTTGTTGAGTTTAACACAAAACTTCACCGCATAACGCTGCTTTAAAGTTTTTTCCATCGTAACCACGACGAGGTCACTGTACAGACGTTCACGTGGCAGCACGCCCTAACCCTCCCAGAGCTCGGAGGCGACTCCACGCAGGATCGCTGGAAAGCTAAAGGTTCCCCCCATTTTTCCTCACCGGTCGCAGCGCTGTGCGTTATATAGTCGCGTCACAAAAAAATGAGGCTCATTACTTTCCGGACAGACCCTGTATATGCAGTGACGGAAGATACAACCCGCATCACGATGGCCGACCGCCGGACGCAGGAAGCTACCCGTGAAGGAAGAATGCTTCGCCGACAGCACCAGATGCATATTTTAGAGGCTTCAACTAGTGCTGAAGGTTTATTATACGGGCCTGGTATTGATGACACCGTGTAAGTTGAAAAATTAAAATTTTATATAAGTACAAACTTGACTTGAAACTTCAAACGCGTTTTTCTCGAAACAGCATTTTCACAATCGGTGACCAAGATATTTCAAAAACCATTCAACCGATTTACTTCAAATTTTACAAGCTTACTATTGGAACAATAAACTAGTCTTTGAACGAAGGATTTTTTTTTCCAATGCTTAGTTTTCTTTTAATTGACGAAAATCAGGCACGATTTATGATGAAAATTGAAACTTTTACTTTAAACATCCGCCATTTTTTCCCAAATCAATATTTCGAAAAATCCTTCGTTCAAAGACAAGATAATATAATATAATAAGTAAATTCTTTGGAATTTTTTAATTTAGATGATCGACTTGCGAACAGCAGTGGTCACCGCAGAAGCCTTTTTTTTAGAGGACCTTTGAGAGATGGACAATAACTTTGTTATTAATAAATATTTTTAAATAAAAAAATTACGATACACAGTACTAGATGCAATCTTTAAAAGGAAAAAAGAATTTTTGAGAAATGTGTTATAGCTTTCGAGTAAAAAATTCCCAAAGATCGCCCTTTTTTCGGCCTCCTGACTGAGCATGCCCCCTTAAGGGCCGCCCAAGCCGCCGCGTCCCGAGGGGGCCTTGAGAAAGGCCGCCGGGTGTAAACCCGGAGGACACCTCGGGCGAGCGGCTGGCAACGTACCTGCAGGGCGGCCCACTTTCGGCCGCCCGACTAGCCCCGCGAGCTCGATCGCTCCATCGGGAGCGGCGATGGATTCCGCCGCTCCCGGGGAGGGGGGCCCTGGTTCGCGGGCCCCCCGTTCTTCCTCCTAATTCGCGGTGCCCCCGTCATAGGGGGCCATCGCCCTTCTCTAAACCACCCGTACCCGCGCGCTCACCCCCTCACGGGGGCGGCACACGGGGGTTGGGGGGGTATGTCGCCGCACCCGTTGCGGGGTGCGGCCGTCCTTCCCACTCCAGTATACACAGGAGACGCGGCTACACGGCCCGGGGCCAATGATGAATTTGTTCACCGGGGGAGCGGGGCGACTTACGCAACTAAGTCGCCGCATGGCCTCCCCCGGCACCGGGGTATCTGCCGCGCCTCCTCTTGCGAGGACCCGCGCGGCCGGGTCAAAGACCCGCCCGTTCGCGGTCCCTGTCAGCCTCCTCCTTCTCCAGCATGATTGTCTCGGAGAAGGAGGCGACGGCGTCCCAGCAGCCCCGATCTCCCGCCATCCGACGCACGACCGTCGGTAGCGAGATATCGGGACCCAGCTGCAGCTCGAGGACCCGGCGGTCGTCCAACCACTCCGGACACCCGGCCAGAGTGTGGTCCGCCGACTCCTCGTCACCCCGGCCACAGCTGTGGCACTGCGGCGTTTCCTCCCGCCCTATGCGACACAGATAGTCACCGAAGCACCCCACTCCGGTGATCATCTGCGTCAGGCGGAAGGTCAGCCTGCCATACCTGCGCCCCACCCATTCACCGAGAATGGGCAGGAGCGCCCCGTACTGCATTGTACTAGTTGTACCGAGCATTGTACCGTTCGAAGAAATTGTTTAAATTTTAATTTTTGTATTTAACTTTTAAATTTTTTTATTTTAAATTATGTGTTGTAATTCTTTCTACACTTATCTTCTTAGAAATTAATAAAACTTACGCAGCTACAGATTTTCCTGTACATTTATGACTGAAATTGCGTGGGGTGTAATAACATCCCTATGCACGGTTAACGTTAAACTGTTAGTACACAGAGTGACGGTTAAAATATGGGTTCATAAAGAATGAGGCCCCAGCTTGCGCCTACTGCGCCTTATGGTAAATGCTGTGACGAATATTCAAATAATCTAAGTACAGTATTGTCTCGTCACAGAGATGGGCAGAAAATTATTTAAAATAAAAAATTAAATACGACTAAAAACCGAAAATTTTATTGGAGACTTATGAATAAGACTAAACCCGAGTCAATCTTTAATCGAAGCGCTCATGATTGAAGCGATGGGGATTCAATCGCCGGCCACGATTGAATACGTTCCATCGTGGGGTATTCAATCGTCGGCCACGATTGACAACTTCCATCATGGCATTCAATCGTCGGCCATGATTGAATTGCCTTCAATCGTGGGGATTCAATCATGATTTAATGAACAGTGTTCTCGTCTTCAATCGTATTTCAGTCGAGTTTCAATCGACTAACTTTGGCGAGCCTCGAGACTCGCGAGAGCTTTTGATCGATGTCGCGCGAGGCCCGAGCGGTGCGACATTGTATCGTTCACCCGTCTAAACTGGCGCCTAGAGTTGCTGAGCGATGTGTCATCGATTATTACACGAAAAGCGAATTTCTTTATTTTTTATCATATCAATATGAAAGTGGATTCCTTGCATTTCCCGATCAATTGGTCAGTAAATAATTTAAATCGGACTACTTTTAATGAATTTAGTTGTAAATTCAGCAAAATAATTGTATATGTAATTTCGTTAATTATCACCCAAATTATGTCAATTTTGGTATCATTTTTGTCTGGAAAACAGGAGACGATTGATGTCACTTTCGTGGAGATCTGATAAAGAATTTCACATTTTTCCGTTTTTAATGGCTAGGGCTATCCTTGTTCTTTATGACCCCATGTTTCTCTGCGATCCGTGTCGAGCGTTCGCTACTGAAGGGTCTTACATAATATGTCTTCGACTCCTCGATAAAGAAAGAATGATAGTGAGCATGATTTTGGAATTTGGATCAGCTTAACGAACACTACTTACATATTCATACAAATGTTAGGAAATAATCGCGCACAGTTGCTTTAAAATACGATTGTCGCTGCGCAAAATTATTTTTGTTAGTTTTTCCTGTACATATGTATAATTTAATAGTATTTACTCATTTCTTATTTTTAGTGTTATTTTTTTACATACTTATGGTTACTTTTTGTATCTTTTTGTGTTTGAATAAACGTACAAGTTGTTCTCTATAAAAGCTAATATTTCCAGATTATAATCAATTAGTTTTAAGGAAAATTTACAAATAAACATGTAAGTATTTTAGCAAAAATCAAAAAGTGCATATAATCTATATGTATTACAGAGAGTGCGAAGTAGGGGAGACGGGGGCTGGTAGGCCAATTTTTCAGTTTTTGATTTTTAATAAATTATATGGGCGAAATATCATTAAATCGGCTACTATATTTGATAGGGCATACATTTGGCTATTTGAATAAATTATTAACGTTGACTCAATGTGACAACATTTAAGGCATTTAAATGTTTTTCTAACACCTTACATGCTGGTCAACCAGCCCCGTGGTCGGGGTTGGTAGACTAACAGTATGGGGTAGGTTGACTATAGGTGCAATCAGTTAAGATCGCCATCTTCTATCAACTAATTACTACCTTCACAATCTGATGTGCAATTTTTGCACTCATAGAAAAGTATATTTCCTTTTACGCATCTCGAGTGCACCCACATCTTGCAAGAAATACATTGAACCCATTCTTCTCCAGGAATACTTTTTGAATAATATTCAGTGCATTCAACGCACGTTGTATCGTCTGCATCATCAGAGGAGTAATTAGTGTCTTGTGTCTTCATTTTCTTTGTTTGTCTGGCCCTAGTGTCTCTACAGTTTTCTTTGGGGTATCACTGGGGTTGGTTGACCAGCTTAGTCATGTAACCCCGGACGTTATTAGTCAACCAGCCCCGAACGATCATTTTGACTTCAATACTCTATACGACCTGTAATTATTTATGTAAAATCAAAAACGCAGTCTCAATAGGTCGTTTAATAAACAAACTTTAAAATAGTCCCTTCACCTTTATTCTACTGTTACTATATAGAGCGTGGAAACATAAAATCTTTAAGAAAACATATTTACTTATGTAGCCAATTTTTCGATAAACGCTGGTAACTGCCAAACAACGTGTAATGGTGGTGTCGGACACAAATGAATGACATAGTAGAAGTGACTTGCTCCTACAGAAAATCGCTCCGCGGTAGAGCACACGTCGGTGGAAAGTTATTAACAATTAGTCAACCTACCCCTGGGGCCAACCAGCCCCGGTCTCCCCTACTTGGAAGTACTGCAATATATAGTGTTTCTGGCACTTTAAGGGGGCAGACACGTCACGTGACATGTGTAATGCAATGCGCTGTAATACCGACAATCTAACCTGAAACATGGGTTTGGGATTTTTCGTTTTTCGTCCTTATATGAGCAGATATCGGGCTGGGTGAGGTCTCATTCGAAAGAGGTAGATTCCATGCGGAGCGCTCTGCTCACCGTTTGTGTCACAAAACTCTTTTAGTGACCTACAAATACTTGGAATCTACGAGTGTATTTTGTCGATTTTTTCTCTACTTTGGACACTCATATTATCAGATATCAACACAATCTCGTTGAGCCATGGCCAGAGCGGACTGTAGTGAACCTTCCTCTTTCAAATGAGACTTCGCCCAGCTCAAAATCTGTTCATATAAGGACAAACAACGTAATTTCCCAAACCCATGTTTTGGGCCAGATTGTGTCGGTATACAGCGCGCTGCATTACCCGTGTCTGCCCCCTTAATAAATACATTAATAAAATTTAAAGACAACTTTTGCTGGTTTTTGCAGGTTATTGAAATTTAGTTAGTCCCTTAAAAAAATCAATTTCGCTACTAGCACCATGTTTAGGCCATATACATTATATGCATTTTTTATTTTTGCTGAAATACATGTCGGTGTACATATTTATAAATTTACCATTAAACTAATTCATTGTAATCTGTAAATATTAACTTTTACCGAGAACACCTTTATTTGTACTTACACACAAAAACATGCAAAAATAATCATAAATAAGTAAAAAAAAACACTAGAAATAATAAATGAATCAATACTATTAAAGTATATATATATATATGTACAGGAAAAATTAATGACAAAAATAATTTTGCTCAAGTAGAATCGTATTTAAACTACTGTGCAGCGCGTGTTTCAACTGCAACATTAACAATACCCTACAATATTAGCTCTGCCTTGTGATGGTCTTAACCAGAGTTTCGCAATTTATTTTTTAATTGATTGGTCAACTAATAGTTACAATTTACAATTAATGAATTGTGCATGATTTTAATGACGCCTAATTTAATTGCACTTACAAACTGAATTACTAATTGTAATTAAAATAATACTTTTTGATGTGTAACACGAAGTTCGCGGTCGCGCATGATAGGGCAAATGAGATTGGTTGTGTAGTTTGCCCGTATTGGGATAGAGAGAGAGAGAGAGAGAGAGAGAGAGGGGGAGGGCAGAGATCGAAGGAGGACGAGGAGAATCGGCAAAAGGAACTTTCCGATTGGGCCAAGTAGTAATTACATACACAGTATCACGAGTTCCATTATACATTTTTAATGTTTTACTTCAACCATTGTACATGGAGAGAACTGGCAACAGACGCTTCATACATTCATTACGGTTAATATTAGGTCGGTGCAGAAATTCGTTCGCTTTATTGATACAAAGTGTTTATTAAAAGTATAAATATATTTAATATTTTTGTAACGAAAACATTTTTCTTTAATATTTATAATTTGTTGCCACTTTTCTGGTTAAAGTTCAACTAGATGATCTAATAAATTTCACAAATTATAATTTTGGAAACACAGTCATTTATTTATGTTTCTGTTTCAATGCGGTACGTCAACGTTATGTAGGGGAAGGTGGGGTAAAACGGAACGCTTAACTTTGGAGGGTGATAACTTAAAATCGGGAGGAGAAAAAGACACGAGACTTCAACAAGAGTCTTCAGTGGACCTTAGACTATAAGAAAATCATGGTCATTGATAAGAAAAATCTTTGGGAACGACGGAAAATGAAATTTACCCGAGGTATTGAAATCTTCGCCTCGCTAAAATGGTGGGGTAAAACGGAACACCCACTCGAAGACCGTGTAAACGTACCAAATCTTTATTTTTATGATTTAAAATGTATAGATTTATGTTAAAATCTATAAATATATGTTTTAGGTATAACTATTGCAAATAAAATATAACAAAAATATATATTATACATATAGGAGAAAATATTTTATTAGATAACACGAAAATTACGGAAAATAATGAAATATAAATATAATATCGTAAAAGAAGGATAAATTAATACAATTTGTTTATTATGAACAATAATAACATACAAATTCATCATCTTCCTTTTCAGCACTGGTGCAGTCCTCATGGGCCCACCCCGCTTTCCCCTACACGTGGATTTTTACATGAATATCAATACTTGCATGGAAAACACATCTGCATTAAATGATCATGTTATTTATTACAATTTAAACTAACAGTTTGATCGAATGAAATATGTATCTCATACATCATAATTTTCTTGGAAACATAATTTTCATTTTCATACAAA
This sequence comes from Andrena bicolor, assembly GCA_960531205.1. NCBI lineage: Eukaryota > Metazoa > Arthropoda > Insecta > Hymenoptera > Andrenidae > Andrena > Andrena bicolor. The sequence goes on along the minus strand of CAUIJW010000117.1, from coordinate 1,001,754 downwards.
ATCAATTTTCTTGGAAACAAGAATAGTAATTAAAAGTTTAATCTACAATCTAATAATTAAAAGAGATAATAAACACGTACTAAGAGACGTTTCCATTCTTCCCCATGTATAATAGGCGTTCCGTTTTACCCCGCGAAAAGTGTTCCGTTTTGCCCCACGTGCAGTCATTTAGTAAACATTTAATATTTACACTTCAGCGTGAGGTAAAGATCTTTTTATATACGTCAAAATGTAGCGTAAGGAATACAGAATCCAACGATATACTTGCCGTTATTAATTTTCGAAGTCTAAGTACCAAAAAGTGGTCGAAATTCCAACGCAATATTGAAACGTCGATACCGGAAATTTTTTAAACTCTCTTAATGGAAAAATAACTTGTGCAGGGAGCTATGGTCTATCATAAAATGCTATGAGGACCCTTTGGTTCCATGTCACGCGGTACCAACTCATTCGCAGCTCTTATCTAACAGAAACATTGGTGTTCCGTTTTACCCACCCGTTCCGTTTTACCCTACTTTCCCCTATTGGTGATCAATTTGTGGACTGCACTTCGGATACATTTAAAAATATTTTAAGATCAGATACTTCAAATGATATATTCTGTTATTGTGATTGAATTCGCCTTTTTATATAGTATAAATATATATAAACAAATCGATATGGTGTTATTTCAAAAATACAAAATACCTCTAATTTGTTATGCAACAAAGATACTTTCAAATTTTTGCTTATGTGAATAAATTCTTCATATTACGTGTGGAGACTGAATGCAGGTGTCGCCCATGTGAACACGCGACGTGCCCACATTTTTCCGACGAAATGCGAGATCACGCATATTCTCACCAATTTTCCCAGTATAAAAGAGGGTTCGTATGCATACTCTGGGGCTCATGTCTACTTAGTCTGAAGTTCGTAGACGATAAAAGCATTAGGAACATCAGGTTCTATTCTCCTTGAAGCAGATTATACACCATTCCAGACAGGTGAATTACCTAAAACACAAAGCAGAAGCGTTTTTATAATCTGTAAGACAGTCTATGTTTTGTGTCTGCAGCAAAATTCAGATAAAAAAATTAATACAATTTTTATGTACATATATACGATTTTGTCCTTTTTCTGCAGAAAAAATATTTTTTATTTTTTTTTAAGAATTTATATTAATAATGTGCTCCCGATACATTTGGGGGAATAGCTGTCGAGATTTTATGTTCACAGTTGTGGAAAATGTACTATTGCCCGATGAGAAGATGAGCTACTACCCACAAGCTGAAATGTCACAGGGGCATGGGGAATCGCCTGTTCGCTCCACCCTATCCCCTCCAAGAAGTCCTAGTTTTCGGTTCTTAGCGGCTAGCCGTATCCGCGGATTGTCGCGATTAGTTGCGTTCGAGTTCTTCGTCACGGGACGAACTGTGTTGGAGGGGATAGGTTGACGCGAGTGGACGATTCCCCTTGCCCCTGTGACATTTCAGCTTGTGGGTAGTAGCTCATCTTCTCATCGGGCAATAGTAGTTTATGGGAAGTCACGTTTAAAGTCGGGCATGCAATTTTGTCGTACTTTACGCATTAATAATTTGCTACCTACGGGTTTCAATCGATGCCTGGTCCATACATTACATCTTCCTCCGATAGATTAAGGTCTTCTATGGCCTTTCTTTTTCTTCTTATTTCAATTTTGCCTTCTTTCGTCGCAAGTGAGGCACGGTGATCAGCGATCAGCGGAAGTTATGCGGATGTTCTTTGAAGTTTCCACACTTTACAGTTGAAGCTTTCTTTTCGATTTTGTGAAAATCGTCCGAGACATCTTTGGGGAGTTCTGTATTACGAGGCATGACTAACATTTCCCGCGACTCCCTGATTTCACATCAGGGTCATCTGCACCCCTAACTGATTATCTAGTTAACCACTTAACTAGTGTTTCAATCCTTTCATCAAAAAGGATAATCGGTTTCCTTTTTATTAAACTCTTTTATTCTAATCTTTCAAATTGGCCTTCAAAACCACTCTCCTTTGGAACATACTATCAGAAAGCCTATTGGCCTTTGGAGAATTCGTCATGGTGGCGTAAGAAAAGAGTCTTTCCACAGGAGCCGATGATGGCAATGGCGTGTTATATTTTAAAAACAACTTATTAATTAATATATATTTGTTTAAAATTTTGAATTCGGTGTCATCCTCTGAGAAATAGTGTAATATCTGAAAGTGAAATGTGAATAGATTAGAAATACGTATGTTTCATTATATATTTACTAAATTAAAAGAAATACTAACTTCAAGTGATGCTTTAGAAGCATATTCTACAGTTCCCATCGAACTCCTATCTCCAAAATAAAAGAAAGAATTGCGAGTCTTGTCACCAGACGATGTAGCTGGTGCAGTCGTCACGGATTCTTTATTCGCTTTCATTTCCTCAATTATTGCGCATTTAAGGACCTCCTCCAATTTGCCACGATCCTCCGGGGCAATGCACGGAAACCACACATTTTTAAATTGTGGATGTGTTAATGCGGCCAGGGCGGCATTCTCTGACTCCGGTGTGGTGAATTTCAAATAGCCTTCAAATCTCGAATTCACCGCGTAGCGAAGGCACTCATTTATGGATTTGCAGAATTTCCACTCTTTTCCCGCCAGTGTTTCCAATTTTAGACGTAGAGACAATAAACATGGCAATAGTGTGCCATAGAAAATATTGTCTCCCTGTAAAATGTCTATCGCTTCCGCGATTGGCGCCGTACATTCCATGTGTTCTTCTAAATATATCAAGTCCCTTTCTCTTAACACATTTTTTATTCCTAAAACTTTTGACAAGTCTATTATTCTGTTTTTAATTTTTAAAATTTGTCTCAGCGAATCGTATAAGGAATTCCACCGAGTCTCGCCCGGTCGTGTCAATGTGTGACCAATTTCTTTCTGTATTATTTCGGCGGATTTTGGCCTGATTGCCGCCTTCCACAACAGGTTACATTTCTCCATGGCGTCTTTATGCATAACCGACAACACTTCGTGGCTCTTAATTGTGCGTATCATGTCTGATGTTATACATAAATTGAGAGTATGTGCAGCACATCTAATATGGCGAGGCAGTATATACTGTAAAGGACGCGCAACATCTGTGTCCAGTGGTATGGTTTCTTCTGGTACTTCTTCGGACGAACTATGGGAGGAAACAGCCAAACTATCGTCTTTAACTTCCCGTGTAATGAATGCTCCTTTAACGCCAAACGTTCTGAAAGCCTTTGCAAAATTATTGGCATTATCTGTGACCGTTGCCACAATTTTGGTCTCAGTTAAGCCAAACTCTCCATGAATGCTCTTCAGTAAGTCAGTAATTTTAGCAAAGGAATGTTCACCGGCAAAGCGACGGCACGCTAGAGCTAGTGATTTCCTTTCGTAATTTGTGGAAATCCAATGTGCTGTTACCCCAAAAAAAACTTCGTCGCCTTCCTGACCAAATGTCTGCAGTTGTGGAGACAAATGGAACAGTCTCTAATAACCTTTTAATATTGCAAATATCCTGTGTATACTTTTTATCAAGTATTCTCCCCAGTCCACGGCGACTAATGGCATTAACTTTATTACCAAGTCTCTGATTAATAAATATTTTTCGAAAGCGTTTACTCTCCACCACCGTCAATGGGACCATGGACTCAATAATGAACTCTGCGATATCCATTTCAAACTGCTTCTGTGAGATTGTTTGTTTATCAGTCGCAGAACTCTCAGGTTCTGTTCGCTTGTCTTTTCCCATTTCCATACTATACTCGTCAAATGCAGCAGAATGTTTCCGCTTCAAATGTGACAGGAAATTGGATGAAGATGTTACCTGACCTTTGATTTCAATGTCTTTCGGCAAACAAAATTGGCATTTCCCAACAATGGTCTTGCGATTGGATTTGTCGTTGACCAGCGAGAAATATTTCCCACTAACAATCCTTGGCACGCGCAGCTGTTCTTCAACCGAAGCTCCACTTGCACAACTTGCAGTCGACGTCGACGCGTGAGATTCACCCGCGACGGAAATTTTTTGCAATTCACACTCTCTGTCATTCATTTTAATAAAGTTTATATACACTACACTTATTTAATAGTATTAGATAAATATCTTATTTAATAGAAAAGTAAATGTTCTAAATATAAAATAATACTTGACTAAATATAAGTAATTTATACTAAACTAATTCGATAGTATTAGATAAATATCTTATTTAACCCTTTCGCTACGGGCAGGTTCTCCGCCGCGGTATTCCCACTGAACGGGGCAATGCCGCGCGCCGCGACATCACTGTACTGTAGGTACGCAACGCCGAACGTCAGCAGGAGTACCGCGGCGGAAAACCGTACCTCAGTGGCACCGTACGGGGAGCCACTATAGTCGCCCGTAGTACCTCAGTGGCATCGTATGGAGAGCCACTATAGTCGCCCGTCGTACCTCAGTGGCACCGTATGGAGAGCCACTATAGTCGCCCGTCGTAGCGAAAGGGTTAATAGAAAAGTAAATGTTGTAAATAGGAAATAATACTTGACTAAATATAAGTAATTTATACTAAATTAATTCGATAGTATTAGATAAATATCTTAATTAATAGAAAAGTAAATGTTTTAAATATGAAATAATACTTGACTAAATATAAGTAATTTATACTAAACTAATTTTAAAGTGTAATATTATAAAGGCTTAAAATGGTTTGACAACTCTGTGATCCTCTCTTAATGATTACCACCAAGAGACTGATTCTACAATTCTTTTGACTGCATGTCTCCCACTTAGGGATTTCGAGCGTTCGCGTTCCCGTACTCACAGTAAGCGCTTGCGACCATCGCGCATGCCCGTCGTGCACGCAAAGGACGGAATGTCATGGTATCCGAAGGACGGAGCGAGCTAAAACACCAACGCGTCGTCTGTCTCGTACTGCCCTCGCTCCCGCCTTCGTCGGACTAGAGTGAAACAGAAGTGGTGGGGATAGCGAAAAATCCACATCGTGTACACCAAACCGAACCCATAAGGAGACAATACTGTAATTCTTTGTGAATTTTTTTACAAAAACGGCGCGGCAAATTAATTTAAGGTTTGGCAGGCTGTTGCATTGTATCTTGAACTATTGTTCTGAATTTTTGTGTCGCAGGGAAAAGGAAAACATGGCAGATACAGAGGGAGCGCTGAAAAAATTCTAGTTGTGCTGGCGTTGACGAAAAGTACTGTAAGGATAAATCTCCTCTTAAAGAAAAATTTTTTCGCTCCAAGTTATATGTGCCTCAAAATTGCCTCGATACTTTTTAACCGCGAATGATGCAAAACATTGATTCTGCCCTGTATATTTTATTATATTTTTTAACATAAGGGTTTGTGCATACACTTTATGGTTTCGCTAGAGTTTTCTGAAGTTTGTTTTAAGTCTCATAACGATCCGTTAATATTTTGTAAGAAAAAGCTTGAAGTCAATGAAAATCAAGACCGGAATTGGTTTTACTATTATATATTTGGCACAAAATGAAACGAGACCTCCAAACGTCCGCTCGTTTGAAAAACTCTGCAGGCGCCACCCGTCTGCCGAAGTCACGGGCCCAGTTGGTTTTCCATACTCCTCGACCCTTGAAAAAATTTATGACCGGCAAAGGTGACATTGAATGGGGTCGTCGCCGTAGCCGTTGCACCGTTAACAGACCCACGATGCATCGACCAGCCTTCTCCACTCAGCGCTGAATTGTCTCAAAATTTACTGAAGTTATCACAATGTATGAGAAAGACTGACTTTAGAGTTTAGACGAAGAAAATATATTGTTTATGATTTTTATCTCGAATAGTAATGATTGGATAAGCAAACTGTAAATGGAAAAAATTGTGTCGTGACGAACTTTACAACACTATATTTTTAAAATCCACTTTAGCAACATTTAGTTTTTCAATCTTTCTTAGCGTTTCGACAATACTTTTTCATATTTTTCAGCGCTAGTCCCGTTATTGCGCCCGACCGTTTATTAACCGATAAATATTTTCTTAAAATTGGTGTGAAACGCCAATCTTTTAACTACCTTTACGTGCCTAGCGACAAAAACTCTCAATTACTACCCGAAGCGGCTAAACTACACACCTGCCCGCCAAACGTTCACCACCATAAACGTTGTAGCGAAAACACACCCATAAAGCATTCGACTCACTGGTACGCATCAACCCTTAGGTTATTCCTGTCCACGACCTTTCCTACTTTCACTTTTCTACCCATTAACTATGGTCGCCTACTTCCTTACTCCACCAAAACTTCCTCACAACATAGGCATAGGCAATAAAGAAGAAAACCCAATAACACAGAAGCCACACAACGTTTTTCCCCCAAATTTCTACTTCTCGACCTAATATTAACTGGAAAAAATGTATGGAACGTCAAAAAGAATTCTTATACAATTAGTAATTCAGTTTAAGGTAGAGTTAAACATGCGCAACAGCGGGCATTGCGCGCCGAACACTCAAAATTTCCTATGGTACGAGGTCCTAGGTTGTGCGCCGAACCATAAAAATCGACCCTTGTAATGGTGTTCTGTAGCGCGCATTGCACGTGTTTAACCGCGCCTTTGTAAGTGCATGCTAGCATTGCCGAATGTAAGGATGAGGCCGAGGGCGTATGGCCTCACGCGGCCCTGCTTTCGAGGATTATATGGCAGGGACTTAGCTTGTTTGCGGTCCTGATGGGGAGTCAATGAGACTAAACAGTAAACAGTCCTGGCGACTGGCGATAGCTGACGGCCGCACGAGGTTTTCCAATTATCGGGTGTCGAAAGATTGATTGTAAAAATGAAGAGAGAAATATATGAATATTGCACAATAATATTGCGCGTCTACAGGCCGCTTAATTTAGGCGTTAAGGCTGCCGTCTCAACGAGCCTTGAATGTGTGCGTACGGTCACACAAGCTAGGAAAACCGTGTACGTATACGCGTGTAGTAAACAAATCGTAAATTACAACTTTCGTCCTGGAAGCGGCCAGAAGGAAGTTTTTGCGGGTACAGTTGCCTTCAGTAGACATCTGTGCAGGGTGGTCTGGTGCGTTTGAACGCTAATAACCACCGTACGTTGAGATAATAATGAATTTCTCAATCGAAAACTGACAGAATAAAACTTCAAGGCTTCTCCGTTGGTGGCGCTAATGTACTCGAACCTCATTCTGTCAGTTTTCGATTGAGAAATTCATTATTATCTCAACGTACGGTGGTTATTAGCGTTCAAACGCACCAGACCACCCTGCACAGATGTCTACTGAAGGCAACTGTACCCGCAAAAACTTCTTTCTGGCCGCTTCCAGGACAAAAGTTGTAATTTACAATTTGTTTACTACACGCGTATATGTACACGGTTTTCCTAGCTTGTGTGACCGTACGCACACATTCAAGGCTCGCTGAGACGGCAGCCTTAATAAAATTATGCACTTTTATGTACTGAGTATAATCGATGACACATCACCCTGGAACTCCAGGCGCCACACAGTGTGCGATTTTGGACAAAAATCGCTGGATATAATATATATTTTTTTTATTTTATATTAGAAATAAGATAAAAACTAATACAATTGAAATATAATTTAAAAATATTAGATTTAAATCAGCTATACTTAGCAGTTTATATAAAACATAAATTTTGTAAATTTGAAGTAAATTTTTTATTTTATAGCTAATATTAAATTTGCAAAAAATTAATTTTTAATATCTTTAATTCCCAAAGTTTATGTTTTTATGTGAAGTTATGCTAAATAATGTTTTTTATAGATTAGACAAAAAAATACAGCATTTTCTGCAGTCCTCCGTTATTGCTGAGCCGTTCACGAGTATTTATAAAAAAAATCATTGAAATCGGTCAAGATTTGAGCTGTCTAGCGATTTTTGTCCAAAATCGCACACTGTGCGGCAGTTTAGACGAGTGAACGATACAATGTTGCACCGCTCGGGCTTCGCGCGACATCGATCAAAGACTCTCGCGAGTCTCGAGGCCCGCCAAAGTTAGTTCATTGAAACTCGACTGAAATACGATTGAAGACGAGAACACTGTTCATTCAATCATGATTGAATCCCCACGATTGAAGGCAATTCAATCATGGCCGACGATTGAATGCCATGATGGAAGTTGTCAATCGTGGCCAACGATTGAATACCCCACGATGGAACGTATTCAATCGTGGCCGGCGATTGAATCCCCATCGCTTCAATCATGAGCGCTTCGATTAAAGATTGACTCGGGTTTAGTCTTATTCATGACGAATAAGACTAACGTCTCTTTTATTTGATATTACAAATACGTAATTCGCCTAGAAACGGGAAGAAATGTGCAAAAATAGGGGAAAAGTTGAAAATAGCCACACCCACTCTATCGCCCATAACTTCCTTATTTATATATGGATTTTGCTCAGGTTGAGCTCGTTTTCTTCGTAAAGGTGCACACTCTACGTAAAAAATAAGAAACTGGACGTCACAGGATAATTTCTATGTCCTACTGGCTATGTAGTGAATTTTCGATTTAAATTTCGGCCCCAAAACATTACAGTTTTCTTAAGTTTCCCTCGATTCCGCCTAAACTATTGGTCCGATTGGAAAACACTGTAGGAACGAATTGTATGCAATTTAATTCACTTTAATTTAACAGCTGTCGAGATCAAATCGGTCAACTCTAACGCGAGATATGGCGAGAAACGTCGGGTCGTCTTCTTAAAAAATTACCAAAATATTCATCGGGCGATATCTCAAAAACGTATATTTTTTAGTTTAGGGGACCACCTTACATAAGAATTTCATAGTGGAGTCTGGATCAAAAATATGTCTTTGGATTTTGTAAACTAGTGTTATGGTTCAAATTATGTCAGGTTATGTATCATTTTCGTTGGGAAAACACAAGGAGACGATTGATGTCACTTTCGAGCTTGATGTCACGATCCAGATCGAGTATATCTTATTTTTCGGTCCTGTAAACATATTCAAAAACCGAAGTAATAGGGGGCGGACACCTATGAACCTCTCCATGTCAGATCTTTCCCGGCTAGATAGCGGTATAAACTGATCTGAAGGTGGTCGGTCTCTTCTGAGCGATCGCTTCTGCTGGGAATGTTTTGTACAAAGCGTACGAAATGAATTCCTTTGCTTCGTTTATTCTTAAAGTACACATTTGGAGACTTTCTGGCCATACTTCCGATGCTGTTCAGAAAATATTCCCGGGAAAACATACCAAATCCGTGCACAGGATGCAAATCCCCCGACATGATATGTATTGTGCCGACAATCTTTCAGTGTGTTAATATTTCGTCAATACTTCTGCCAAAAATTTAAATATTGTTATTGTCCAAAATTGTAAGCATATATCGTATATTTAAACCAGGCTTGCGAAATAAACGAACGCAGCGGCCGATTTTCAGAGGCAACGTCTCCTTTCTCCCGCCGCGCGTCATGGCCCCCGCGGCGGCCCAGCAGCTTGGAGCGCCTCAGGCTCGTAGCATATGAACCACGCGTGGCGCGTTGACAAGACAAAAACACATCGACAATCGTGCTCTCTGGGACGATGTGTATTGTATATATTTTTTCCTGTGTTTAGCTAAGCAACTATAGTCCTATCTTTTTTCCCATCCTCTCTTCCTCGGGTCCCAGCAGCGAGCGGTGTACCGAGAGAAAGGTGGTCACCCCCCTCTTTCCCCACTGCCCGCCCCGTGATGCTTAACTTCAATGATCTAACGAGAACGAGAGAAAGGAAGCGTTGCTTCTGAAAATCGGCCGCTGCGTTCACATAATTCCCAAGCCTGATTTAAGGGGGTAGACACGTCACGTGACACGTGTAATGCAATGCGCTGTAATACCGACAATCTAACCTAAAACATGGGTTTGGGATTTTTCGTTTTTCGTCCTTATATGAGCAGATTTTGGGCTGGACGAGGTCTCATTCGAAAGAGGCAGATTCCATGCGGAGCTCTCTGCTCACCGTTTGAGTCACAAAACTCTTTTAGTGACCTAAATATACTTAAGAAGGTAAACACGCCACGTGACACGGGTAATGCAGCGCCCTGTATACCGACACAATCTGGCCCGAAACATGTGTCCGGATTTTTCGTTTGTCGTTCTTATATGAGCATATTTTGGGCTGGGCCAGGTCTCATTCGAAAGAGGAAGGTTCAATGCGGAGCGCTCTGTTCACCGTTTGAGTCACAAAACTCTTTTAGTGACCTAACAATGCTTGGATTCTGCTGGTGTATTTTGTCAACTTTTGCTCTACTTTGGACACTCATATTATTACATATCAACACAATCTCGTTGAACCATGAGCAGAGCGCCCCGCATTGAACCATGAGCAGAGCGCTCCGCATTGAACCATGAGCAGAGCGCTCCGCATTGAACCTTCCTCTTTCGAATGAGACCTCGCCCAGCCCAAAATATGCTCATATAAGAACGAAAAACGAAAAATCCAGGACCCATGTTTCGGGCCAGATTGTGTCGGTATACAGGGCACTGAATTACCCGTGTCTACCCCCTTAAATGCAGAGACAATTTTACATTTCCTTATGTGCAATATTTTCAATAATGCAGTAAATATTTTGATTGTGTAGATTATTATATATAGGTTGTTTCACTACAGGTGGCAATCCAATTGAGAGATGACTGTACAGGTCAAAATAAGACAACAGTTTAGAATAAAATTTTATATTATAATGCTTCGTTTTGAAGAAAATTAACTTTGAGTTTTAGCCGAACACATGCGCACAGAAGTACCTCCATTTCTTGGTACCTAAAGCCTGTTTCACACCTACACGGCGTCCGTTTATGCGGCACCATTTTCGTGGTAAAAGGGCGAAGATCATTGAAGTCTTTCACATTTACCGTCACCGTCTAGACGGATGACTACCGCCGTGCCTCTCCATTACAAAGCACGGAGACCGTGGTAGGTCTGTCCGGGTACTCAAATATTCGAGCAGCTTGAAATTCGGACCGAGTCGGAACTCGGTTTTCCAACCAAGCCGGGTACTAAAATCCGGCCGGCCCGAAAAATTCAGGTAGCTTGAATTTGTTTTGGGCGGCTCAGTAGAACGGATTAGCTCGAATTGTTTCGGGTGACTCGGAAAATCCGAGCGCCTCGACAATTGGACTGCTCGAACCACATTCGAGGCGCTCCGATTTGCCGAGCCACCCGAAACAATTCGGGTAACCTCTTCTACCGAGTCGCCCGAAGCAAATCGGCTAACCTCTTCTACCGAGTCGCCCGAAGCAAATCGGCTAACCTCTTCTACCGAGTCGCCCGAAGCGATTCGGGTTTCCCGGTTCTTCCGAGCGACCCGAAACGATTCGGACTATCAGGATTTTTCAAGCATCCCGAAACAAATTCGAGCTACGCGAATTTTTCGGGCCCCTCGGATTTTACGGATACCCGGCCCGGCCTGGTCCGGTCGGGCGCTGGAGTGGAGCCGAGCTCGGCTCGCTATATTCGAGTACCCGAACAGCCCTAGACCGTGGTCGTGTGCACGGCGCAAAGGTTATCACTTGTATTGACGCTTTCATACTTGCCGTCAACCCGTGATGCCGTGTACACGATGACGTGTATGTGTGAAACAGGCCAACCCAAGGAGCTAAGGCAGCGGTGGCCACATCGGGCCATTTGGGAGTAAGGTCTCCATTATGTTTACCGTAGCCGCGCGGAAGGGGAGCTCGAAAGCCAATGGTATGGTTCAACCTGTGGTGGACCAGTAGTGGTCAACCTGAGTGTGGTGCAACCTCATGCCCGTATGATAGGCTTGAATGACTGGGAATCTTCGGGGCCCCAGTGATCGCTGCCACTTGGGCTCCTATGAGGGCCAGTTATTTCAGCCTAGGGGTACGAGCCTGCACCGCACGCTACTACTTATACTCTTACAGTCTTCCCTATCCGTGGCGCGCCCACGTTACCATTGGCTTCAAGCTCCCCTTCCACGCGGCTACGGTAAACATAATGGGGACCTTACTCCCAAATGGCCCGATGTGGCCACCGCTGAGCTAAGGGGCAATCGGGGGTAAGCGAAACGGCCTACAGAAAGCGCGACGCGTTGCCGCCGTATGGCGCTAATGATTATAATTGGGTGCACGCATAGTCGGCTAAAATTCAAAGTTGATTTTCTTAAAAACCAAGCGCGATATTACAAAATTTTATTCTATATTTTCGTCTTATTTTGGCCTGTAGAATCATCCATTAAATGGATTGTCACCTGTCGTGAAACGCACGAATGCAGTTGTGTATATTAATATTATTGCATTTTTAGGCATTAGAGAGAAATATGTCTTTAAGTGGACAATACTTAGAGGAGTTAAGTCGGCGTTATAAGAAGCAAGTTGAAGAAATGCAAAGGTCGTTCGAACGAACAGTTGCAGTAATGACTGAGGAAACACGAAAAAGGGAAGAACGGGAATCGAAAAGAGCAGAGGAAATTACTATATTAAAAGAAGACATCGCTAGACTTTCGAAATCAGTAAACAGTCTTTTGTATGATCGTGACAGTTGGCATGGAAAACTCTTACTGATAGGTCAGCACATCTTATTAATATTTTCTGAAGTTTTTGTGATATTTCTCATTTTGTTATATTGTCGGAGAACTAAACAGCCAGATATAACTGAAAAACAACTACTAGAAAAGGATGTGCTGCGTCGTAAAAGTGCAGAGAACTTCAGTTCACACATGAAAAAAGCAAAGAAGCGACGACCAAGTGAAATAGCTTCCCACATTACTGGCACATATCGGGATTTATTGATTGATGACAGATCTTATGAAACTAAGAAGGAGAAAAGAAAAAAACGGAAAAAAGAAATTATTCTTAGTACTAGTAAAACAAATTCACATAATGACATAAAGAGAAATTCAATTACACATTGCAGGTCTGTATTAAATACGTCTACAGATGACGTGGAAGTACCATACAGAAATGCTTCTTCTGTTGAAATAGTAGAATCAATGGCTTCTCAGACAGATATTTCCAGAAGGTTAAAATCAAATCCAGAAAATACACTTGATTGGTTTAATAATTGTGCCTATGAAACAGCATGTAATGTTCAATTAACGCCAGTGTGCAATGAACATATTGAAATGGAGTCTGTAAACAGATTCGATTTTAGTAATTCCTGTATTGAAGATATAAGCAAATCAAATTCATTATCCGTAAACAAGTCTCCTAAAATAGTTATTTCAAATAAACGGACTGCTCCTGAATATTCAACTGATATTTTGAATCCTAAAAATAGCAATGTCATCTTAAAAGATATAAGATTAAGGACACCTTCGTTCATGAAAACTGCATTAAGTACAAGAAAAAAAAGGAATATTGAGGCAAACGACATAAATAGAAAATGGAGTGATTGTACAAAGCACCAACAGAATTCTGATGATTCTGATAAGTCACTACGATCAACTTTTAATTCTTCAGAATTATTTCCAGAAAGAACTCACACCGATAATTATAGAACTGCGAATGGTCTGTTAGTAGATCACACTGATGAATCCGGAAGCAGTAATATCACTGCTGCGGCAAAGAAAAAGGATAGAAGTACTGGTTTTAGGAAAATGGTGAGAAATTGTTTCTGATTAAAATAGATTCACTGAAAACAGCTAGTTATGACAACTTGAAACTCTTGGTATTTGTAATATTTTTTTAAGCAAAGAAAAGGCTTGGTTAAAATGATTCGTTTGTATGACGTTACCCTGATAACCAGATGTCTGCAATCTGACGTCAAATTGGCAGTAGGGTTTGCTGTCAGAGCGCAGAGCCTGACGTCAGATTCGTAGTCATCTATGTCCTCATTAGGATGCTTTCTGCGGTGCAGAGTCTGCCATCAGGACCCTGACGTCAGATGGGCAGCAAATTCGGAGCAGATCCTGCCATTCGCCTGACACGTATAACAGCGCAATCTGAGGGTCAGAATTGGCAAACAATTTCCTACGCGTGACGTCACACGGCCGCCCCTACAGGTGTATCCCTGCCCTTACATAACTATCAAGCAGATTCTGCAGTTTATTACATAATTAATTCTACTTATTTGAAAAAGTATTTATTTTATTTTTTAATAATGTACAAGATCGGTGATTCCAATTTTGACAAAATAATAGAAGTAACACATATAACTCCATAGAGGACTTTCAACATTTACAATTACAAATCCACGTCCTGTAACTAATGATGGGACGCCGGAGTCGGTTTCCAGCGCTTCGAATCGGTCTTGAATCTCAGACGACTACTTCGAAGCTTAAAAGTCTTGAAAAGTCTTGGTTGGCTTCGAAGTCTCGAATCTCTTGGTTCGAAACCTCACCAAATTTCATGACTTTCGACCCCCGAAGGGGTTTGAATACCATTAAAAAGTGAGAAATCTCTAGGATTTCCGAATTTTTCATCAAATCTTTGCAAAACGACGCCAATCGATTCCTTATGTTTCGCCGATGAAACTAACACCAAAAATCATGAGAATAATGAAGGAAATTCCATGAAAAATCGAATTACAGTAAATACTCGTTAGGAACCCGACGAACGGGGCTGGCGGCGGGCTCCTAACGCGACTGGCCACTATTCCGCGCGGACATTGGCGCGAGAGAGAAAACACAATGAGCCAGTGTGACCAACCAGCAAAAATATTTTGTACTAACTTGGACAGGAAAAACGTACTAGATCTGAAAAAAAGGACTAAATTTTTATTTGTTTTCGTTTCACTCTGTTTATGGCATTTTACGATATTACTGCCTTATTATCATTGATGAACTCAATGTAAAACTGATAAATTAATACATGTACGACAAATTGAAGTGAAAATTGTCAAAACTAAAAATTATTTAATATGCTATTTACCTACAGGAATACAGGGATTCCCACGCACAAGAAAGACACTGGATATACAGGGTCATCCGTTAAAACTGCAACCTACGCGCGCGCGAACAGTCGAAAATGGCAACACCGCCTCACGGACGCATTCCACTACAACCATGCACCGGCCCAGCGTTCGGAGGGTTACCAGTGACCGCTGGGTAGTAGTGATGCCCGAGCTTCGAAAATTTTAGGATGGTCTCTTGCAAATTAACCGGCCCAGGTAAACGAGCCGCGCGGTCCGCTTTTATGATCGGTTTACCACTCGCACCCCGGATTACTGCAATGAGGTTTGAAAACAATGACAACTGGTCTCGTACCCGTCTTAATTTAAAATTTTTTAGCTACGACAGGGTTGACCGCGGCGCTATATCATTGTACGGAGAGATTTTTCACCACCTCGTCCCATTCGTTACTTCTTACTGCATATAAAGATAAAATTATAAAAAAGAAATCAGAACAATAGATTCTGGGGTTTGTGCAGAACTAACATATAATTGAATAAAAATTTAATTTCCCAATTTATGAAAGTAATGACACGGAAACAACTAGCCTATTGTTTATCAACATCGTGACTTTTAAAAAGAGCATTAAATACAGTATTAAATAAAATGTTTGCAAAAGCTTTTCACAACAATTATGGTTAAAAAATTGATAAATGAAAAATTAAGTAAACGTAAAATATTTTAAATTATCCATCATTAAGAGGGACTAATTTTTCCTCATTTTCCAGTGCAAATTGCATTCCGATATCTTTTATAGTTCAAAAGTTATACGATATTGTCCCCAAATTCTTCAACCCCGGCCGCGAAATTTCAAACACCTCCTTGTGATGTTAATTTTAAAGAGCCCATCCTAAAATTTTCAAACCTCGGGCTTTACCGCTGTCCAGCGGTCGCTGGAAACCCCCCGAACGCTGGGCCGGTGCATGGTTGTAGTGGAATGCGTCCGTGAGGCGGTGTTGCCATTCTCGTCTGTTCGCGCGCGCGTAAGTTGCAGTTTTAACGGATGACCCTGTATGTATTGATTTCTTTTTTATTATTAAATGAGCAGATTTTGCTAAATCAATTAATTCTTCGGAAATATTAAAATCCATAGCTGATGAATGTTTTAATTTTTCTTTCGTCAAGAGGAGTCCATTCATGGAGGAAGATTGTAATTGATTCCTCAGTTTATTCTTATATATTGTTACTGCTGAAAATATTCTTTCAGTTGCTGCTGATGAATGAGGGAGACACAGTACAGCTTTAACTAATGTTGTTAAATTAGGAAACATTTGTTCTCCTACAGCATTTTTCATTTCAAAAACTTTATTCCAAAAAACCATGAATTTTTTATCTTCTTTCAATGTTTCTACAGTCTTTAATAGTTGCCATTCTTTATCGAGCTCTTCATAACTATTTTCTTCAATCACATTACGAAAATTTACAGCAAGTGGCATTATACTGGAAAAGCAGTCTGATTTGCACATTTCAGGATTTAGCATCGTTAAACTTTTTAAAACAGGATCTCCGAAATTTATTCGTTTGAAAACTTGGCTGCAGAACTCAACATAAAAGGACAAACATTTCACCTTAAAGTGTCTTATGTCTCCTTCTGGAACTACTTTCTTATCTAAACTCAGTAATAGAGCTTTCACTCTCGCTCCTAGATATACATTTTCGATGTCCAAAAACTGACCATTGTTGGATGGATTTATTTTTTCAATTGGTGTAGTTGTAACATATTGAGATTTCATGAAATGATATTTTCATTTTATCTCCTACCGATGAAAGTAGTCGATGAAGGCGGTATTCAGTGCCTTGGTAATCTAGATTTAGACTTACTACTGTTGGTAGGATGAATGCTAAGAAGAAAAAATATGCCTTAATTAGGGGATTTTGTAATGCAGTTGCAATTACTTTGGCTTGCTCAAGTTTATCTTCTACTGCGTTCAACTGAAAGTATGAAAGCAAAGCACTCCATTGTTCTACTATTCTTTGCACAACATCGTGCATCGAGAGCCAACGAGTTTTACCCAACCTCAGCAAATTATGTGGTTTTAAGTTTAACAGTTCCTGAATTTCTTTAAATTCGGCTAATCTTTTCGGTTTCTTTTGTATGAAATTGTAAATATCTGCACATAGTTCTTCTAATGAATTTGGTAGTTTTTTACATGCTTCAGCTACACATAAATTAAAGCTGTGACATATGCATCTAGCGACATATAAATGTTCATTTAATGCCTTAAGGCGAGCCTGAATGCCAGTATGTTGTCCCATCATAACTGAAGCATTGTCAGCAGCAAAGCCCAATAACTTTGGAAGAGGCACCTCCAGCTGGTTTAATAAATCTATAACAGCTTCAAACAAAGCTGAACTTGTTGCATCACTAACATCTAAAATATTTAAAAACGAATCCTCTATGGATTTTGTAGAATCATCATAGTAACGAACGACAACCGCTAGAGCTTTATTTGCTGTAATGTCAGTTGACTCATCAATGAGTAAAGAAAAATAAGTATTTTGAAGTTTTTTTACGATTTCATTGAATGACTCTACGGCCAAAGGATTTTGTATAATATAGGTACATTTAGTGCGTCCACACTGTATTTTTTTTAGAAATTTCACTATCAGGGGTAATTGTTTTTATCAGATTTGGAAGAGTATCCATAAGCCTCAAAGGCAGATTATGTTCAGCAATGTATGCACATAATCTTAATTCTGCCACTTTATTTTGTTTCTCTGACTGGTTTTCGGAACTGGTTTTAAACAATGACATAATATCTGGCGTCTTTTTTTTAAATTCTACATTCTGCTTGTGTTTTGAGGTGGTCGCATGACGAATCATTAGACTTTTGCTACCATTAATGTTTAGATCACAAAATTTACAATAAGCAGTGTGTCCTTTACTTTTACCAGAACTGATCCAAGATTTAAGAATGGGATCTCCCAACCATACTTCTTTGAATTTTTGCTTATATGATTTTTTCATTATTTTAGAAGAACTTTGTGTATCTGAATCTGAATTAGAATCATACCTAGTATCACCTTCCCTTTTACGCGAATTGCCTTTATTAATAGCGGACTTGTCCATCTTCAAAGGGAAAATATAAATAATATTCTTGATAATATTTGTGACACCTTCAAATCAAACTGCGACTGAGTCCTGCGAGCAATGATTCAGGGAGTCAGGGAGGAATCACCAATCAGCGATGCCAGGAAATAGTCTACCAACCTTGGCGTCGATTGGTTTGGAACCAACACCTATCTTGGCGTGGCATATTCCCCGTCCACTACGGTAGATTATTTTCTGGCATTCCTGTCACCAATCAAATATACCATTACTGTTGTGGGTGTTCCCCTTCTATCACGCGAAGGAAATTGACGAGAAATTCTGTTCGGAAGGAAGAAAGTACTAGATCTGTTGTTGAACCTACTAGAACACTATAAATTTATAAAAAGTACTAGATCTAGTACGAAAGTACTAGCATTGGCAACGCTGCAATGAGCGAGCGAGAGGAAACGGAAGAGCCTCTCGCTCGTTCCCGGGTTCCCCCACTCTCGTACGAAGGATTCTAAGCAATGGTGGGGATAGTCGCCGGGCTCCTAACGCGTGGTAGAAACGGGCCCCTAACGAGAATTTACTATATATCATTTGAAGCTGCTTCGTTAAAAATAGTCCGATTTATATGAAATTTGATATGATGTTCATTAGAAAAGCATAAGGAATTCGTTGGTGTCACTTCCATATCCATACGATAAAGAATAAAGAATTTCTTAATACGCTGAAATGAATATATCACATTTTCACCCTCGACAGTGGGGCGCCGACCTGGAATCGCTGCGGATCGCAGCCTGCGGTCGGCCGAGGATTCATACCTGTTTCAGAATTAAAATATTTCTTTACTCTTTATCGTATGGACTATGGATATGGAAGTGAAACGATGCATCCCTTATGTTTTTCTGATCAAAATCATATCAAATGTGATTTCATGTAAATCAGACTATTTTTAACTAAGGCAGCTTCAAATAATATAATTCAATTTTTCATGGAATTTCCTTCATTATGCTCCGCATTACGTCGTTCTTGGTGTTAGTTTCATCGGCGAAACATAAGGAATCGATTGGCGTCGTTTTCGCACAGATCTGATGAGAAATTCGAAAATCCTAGATATTTCTCACTTTTTAATGGTATTCAAACCCTTCGAGGATCGAACGCCATAAAATTTGGTACCAGTGGTTACAGGACATGAATTTGTAATTGTAATTGTTAAAAGTCTCTCTTTGGATTTATATGCGCTACTTATATTATTTTGTCAAAATTGTAATCACCGATCTTGTACATTATTAATGAATAAAATAAATACTTTTTTAAATAAGTAGAATTAATTATTTAATAAACTGCAGAACCTGCTTGATAGTTATGTGTTGTGCCGGGACGCCTGGGAGCGGGATTCTGGATGTGAATCTCGGGGTGTTCCTGGGCGGCCTTGGCGCGTGTCGTCCTCGGGCTCCGAAGGTTCGGGTGATTGTGCCGAGACGGTAGGATTCGGTTGAATCCGGAGGTAAGGGATCGTTGCGGGTTGAAGAGTTGGAACTCACCGTAAGGATAACAAGTTTATTC
The DNA here is from genome assembly GCA_960531205.1 of Andrena bicolor. Lineage (NCBI taxonomy): Eukaryota > Metazoa > Arthropoda > Insecta > Hymenoptera > Andrenidae > Andrena > Andrena bicolor. Next base: position 982,321 of record CAUIJW010000117.1, on the reverse strand, counting down.
TGTCCCGATCTGGGTGACTGTTACACTGTGCCTACTTGGGCATGAGTCTTATCCTAAACGACGGGTATGGTTCCCGTTACAATTCGGTATCAAGTCTGAGCTCGCATTGCTCGTACATGTTCTTATACGTTAGTCGGGACGAAGCGGGGACCATCGGGGTCTCCGCCTTTGGCCTGCTTTTGGGCTGTTTCGCCATGCGCTGACGGGGCTCGGTGCGCTTCCGAGATTGCTTACTCGGTTGTGCCGGATTCCGGCCGCTCGATTGTGGCGATCGGTATGTGCGCGGTGTCGACACGCTTGGGTGTCGGTCCGGTCACAACATCCCCCCCCCCCCTTACGGGAAGGGTGCTTAGGGGGGTTTTTTATTCCTAGCGGTTTTTAAAAAATTCCCCGGTGCCCTATATCGTTAACGCTTCGGTGTATTCACTTTCTTCGGCTGGTCTTTTTCGCTTCGTCGCTTTTGGTGGTGTAGGGATTTGTATTTTACGGCGCAGTTGGTAATCGCGTGTTAACAAATATATGACTAAGATAGTAAGTATTACTAGTACAATTGTTGTTGTTGTTGGATGCACGATTTGCCAGGTCGCTAGTCCTGGTTGAGGGTTATTATTCTCTAACTCGTTTCCTACTTGGTTAAGTTGGTCGTATAGTGCTGAAAATTCAGATGGGTTTTTCAGGAGCTTATCTAGCTGAAATCGCGAGAGGGGTTTCGTTGGTTCGCCCCTTTGTGTCGCATTTAACGCTGCTATTACGTCGTACCGTGGTGCTGTTGGTACTTCGAAATCTTGGCTATATGTTGTTCGACGCTTCCTTAGTACTATGTCCCTACTTCGGATATTACAATTTCCCGTGATTTTAAGGATCCCTGTCTTATCTATATTGACGTGCTCAGGTTGTCGTTCATCACACTGTATGGTCAGTGTTTCGGGTTGACTTTAGAGTTCTTTTCTACGATTACGTAGGGGCCTACCCATTTGTTGTCTAGTTTTTTTGATCTTCCGCGACGTACCGATTCGTCGAACAGCCATACCTTATCGCCCACCTTTAATTCTATTTCGCGTGCTTTTTTGTCATATCCTTCTTTGGCTCTCTTCTTCGCTTCCTGGAGTTGTTCTCTAGCTACTTCGTTTGTTGTCCTGATACGTTCTCTTGCTAGCTGCGCGTAGTCTTCGTAATTATACGTTGGTTTAGGCGGGGTTTTTAATGCGGTCGGTATTGATGCTGTCTTTCCATAGACTAGTTCGTATGGTGTAAATCCTGTTGCCGTATGCGGGGTTGTGTTGTATGTGAACATAGCGTAGGGTAGCCATTGATCCCAGTCAGACTGGTCGTTATCTATGTAGTGTCGCAAATATTCCACGAGGGTTCTATGTGATCTTTCTAATGCTCCGTTAGACTCCGGGTGGTACGCGGTTGTCTGTATTTTCTTGATTCGGAAAAGTTTACATATATTTTTAAACATTTCGCTTAGGAAATTCGTCCCCTGATCTGTTAGAATTTTCTCGGGTACGCCATATTCGCAGATAACTTTCTCGACCATTGCTTCCGCTATTGTGGCCGCTTCCTGGTTTGGCAGGGGGATCGCCTTACTAAATTTCGTGAGAAGATCCTGGAAGGTTAGTATATAGATATTTCCTTGATTGCTCTCTGGCAGGGGCCCTACTATGTCTAGTGCTACTTTTTCGAAGGGAGTCCGTGGTGTATCGGTGATTTCCATTGGGGCCCTAGTTTTGTTTCCTAACTTATTTTTCTGGCAGATGATACATTTTTGTATGTACTCCTCAATATCTTTATTCATTCCTTCCCAGTTGTATCTCAATTTTATTCTGTTCGTAGTCCGTCTGATACCTTGATGTCCTCCTATGGGTGTGCAATGGTATTCATAAAGGATTTGTTTTTTTGTTTCTTCGTCGTAGACGGTGGTTGTCTTTGTCTCGTCTTCCTCGTCTTGCAACGTGTGTACGTTCCTGCTTAGCGCGTCCGCGTTCGTATTGTTTTTCCCTGACTTATGTACGATTTCGTAGTCGTATTCGGCTAGTAGAATCCTCCATCTTATTAATCTGGATCCTGGGTCCTGTACCTTAAATAGCCATATAAGTGCTTTGTGGTCTGTAACTACTTTGAATGGGGTACCGTAGACGTACGGTCGAAAATGTTTTACTGCCCAGACGATAGCTAGCAGTTCCTTTTCTGTTGTACTATAATTTCTTTCGGCTTTATTTAGTACCCGGCTCGCGTACGCAATTGGTTTGTCCTCCCCTATTTTCCCTTGCGAGAGTATCGCGCCTATTGCTACGTCAGATGCGTCGGTTGTTACTATGAACTCCTTCGTAAAATCTGGATAAATTAGTAGGGGTGCCGTAGTCAGTGCCTCTTTTAATGTGTCGAAAGCGTTCTGTTGTTCGGCTGTCCAGATGAACTCGACCTTGCTGCTCGTCATCCTGGATAAGGGTTTGGCTATTTTTGAGTATTCTGGGATGAATCTGCGATAGTACCCTGCTAATCCTAAGAATGCTTGTAGTTCTTTCAGTTTAGTTGGGGTAGGAAATTCTTTCACTGCTTTGGTTTTTTCGGGGTCCGGTTTGATCCCTTCAGGGGTAATTATGTGCCCCAAAAATCCTACTTCCTTTCGTAAAAACGCACATTTTTCAGGTTGTAATTTTAGGTTGTTTTTTCTGAGGGTGTCTAGAATTTTCCTCAGTCGTGTGTTATGTTCCTTTAAGTTAGCTCCATGGATGACAATGTCGTCAAGGTAAACGAAACAGTCTATCCCCTGTAATCCGATGAGCGCAGCGTTCATCGCCCGCTGGAATGTTGCCGGTGCATTTTTCAGTCCGAACGGCATGCGATTGAATTCGTAATGTCCTTGAGGAGTTGAAAAGGCTGTTTTGCACTTATCGCGTTCGTCCATAGGAATTTGGTGGTATCCGGATGCCAAATCGAGGGTGGTAAAGTACTGCGCTTTTCCCAGTTGGTCTAGTATGTCCGTGATATTGGGTAGTGGGAATGAGTCGCCTATGGTGACTTCATTGAGTTTCCTATAGTCGACTACTACGCGGTATTTCCTATTTCCTTCGTTGTCAACTTTTTTAGGTACTACCAATAAGGGTGCGTTCCATGGGCTGGCGCTATGTCGGATGATGCCGTCCTCTAGCATTTTTTCTACCTGTTTCCGTACTTCTCGTTTGTGAATTTCGGGTAGTCTGCAGGGCTTGATATTGCAGGGTGTCGTGTCGCTTTTTACGCGGACTCGGTGGCCAGATACTGTGGCCGTTGATAATTGATCTCCCGGTAAATGAAACGTGTCGTGGTATTCCCTGCATATTTCCTCTATAGCTGCCCTTTCTTCTTCATTCATGTGCTTACGGTCTACATGTTCGAAAACTCGGGCGATGCGCGTTGTCAGCGATTCTTTCGCGGTCAGTGCCCGGACAGCTGCGGCGCTGTCGTTGCAGTGAATTATTTCGTTCGCCGGTATTTCACTTAATTGAATTCGCGGCACGATCACTGTTTTCGTTTCTGTGGTTGTATTTATAATGCAAGCTACGCATTTTCCTTCTTTGGGTCTCGTCAGCCCTTCCCCTAAGTATATGCCTTCGGCTAACTGTTGTTTCTCTATTATTCCGTCTTGAATGCTATCTGTAGGGACCATTATTAGTTGCTGTGTGCGTGCGGGTATCGATATTTCCATGCTTCTATTTAACGTTTTCCAGGGTTTCCCGTTTACTAGTAAGCTCTGTTTGGGGTAGCTAATGGTTACTCCGTTCTCTTTAAGAAAGTCTATTCCTAATATTCCGTCCGCGTTTGTTAAGGTGTTTCCTTCTACTACGTATAATGGATGTATATTACTCTTACTCTTTCCATTTATTTTAAATGTTGAATCTATTTTCCCTAGTGTTCCTGTTTTTCCCCTGAGAATGAAACTAGCATGACGCCGGATTTTTTTATTTCGATGTTGTCCGGGAGGGCTCTCCTAGCGATTAGCGATACTTCCGCCCCGTTATCTATTAGCATTACGGTTTGTTTATTCTTGCTATTTTTTATTTCTACTTCTATCCTATCCGAGGTATGTCCGTCTTTAGAGAGGGACCCTATTTTAACCATACGGTAGGTTTTCGCAGTGCTTTGAGAAGGTGAGTCGCGGTCCGGTGATTCGGAGCTGTCGCGGCTACTTTGTGTGGAATGCGCGCTGTCAGTACTTTTGTGCCGCGACTGGTGTCCTTCCTTGGAGGCCGGTCGTTCACTCTCTGGTTTACGCCCTATTGATCTCTCGTTTTTCCCCTTTGCTGTTACCGTTCGTATTTGGCGATTGTTTTCCGGAAAAAATTTTTTCCCATTTTGTTTTTCCTTATCTTTGTTCTTCCAACACTCTTTAGTGTCGTGCCCTGATCGCTTACAATAGTCGCAGTAACGCGGTGTTGCTTTGTTTCTATTTTGCGTAGAAGGGTTGGTCCCGCGCGTCGCTGGTCGTTTTGTGATGGCCCTCTCTTCATCTATGGCTATCGTGATTGCTTCCTGTAAGTCGGCGGGTCTTTGTGATTTCACCAAGACCTTTAGATCGTCGCGAAGTCCGTCCTCGAAGATAGTCAGTGTCTGTTTTTTGAATACTTTCACGGTTGCGTTTTTCTCTATTAGACTATCCTTATCGTCGATTCCGGTTGCTATTAATTCCCTTAGTAATTTCGATACACGATTTCCGTATTGATGCGCGCTTTCGTTGGGGCCCTGTCTACTATACAACAATTCCCTTTGTACAGTTGAGGCTGTACGGGGTGGTTTGTAAATTGAGGTTAACACGTCCTCCAAGTCCTGTATGGATAGTACGCGGCGCGTTTGTACTTCGTCTAGGGCGTCACCTCCAACCCGTAGCGCGATTATCCCTCGTAGGATCTGGGCTTTCTCTTCCGCCGTTTGATATGTGTGGTACACATATTTACAGGCGGTCAAGAAACCGGGTACTTCCTTGGGGTCCTTTCCGTTGAACAGGGGTAAGGTTTTTATGGTCTGGAATATTTCTCGAGTACTTGCTACGTTCGGCGCGTAGGTTAGGTCGTTTATCTCGAGGTCGGTGGGAACGAATCGGCTGGAGCGCCTCGGTTCCTCCCCTGGATTGCGACAATCGTGAAAGTGGACCGCGGTTCTGCCTGAGGGGCCGGGCGTCGCGTGTGTCGAGTTCATTGTTTCCCTTAGTCTACTTATTTCTCTATCTATTGAGTCCTGGGGTAGACCGTCCCTTGCCTCTATTGCTCCCAACCTATCATTTATCGCTATCACTCCTTCGGTTACGCTAGCTAGGGAGGTGGTTAGCTCCGTGATTAGTTTTTCTAAGTTCGCTAGTCGGTCGTCGCGTCCGGCGGGGTTTTGTTCCGCGTTCTGGTTCGCAGTTTCCGAAGGGGTGAGCGGCATGTTAGTATCGGTTGCTAGGGTTCCGCTTAGGATTAAACTATAATCTGCCTCGTTATACGGGTATAGTCTCCGGGCGGTTGTGTGTCCGGCGTGATTTGACGTAGTTGGTAACGCGGTCGGAATGCTACGTTCCGCGCTGGTTTCTACGTCTAGAGCAAGTCGCGTACGTTCTCCGATTTCACGAAGTGCTTCAAACGTTGCGTCGAAGATAGCTTCGCCGGAGGGTTTTTGCGTACGGACTTTAAAGAATCTACGCGGAGCACTTCGGCGAATTGCTCTAGGCGAGAGGATTTCCTTTCGCTCGGCTAATTCTAAGTTGCGCTCGATATTCTTGTCTAACGATTTCGTTCGGCGCATGAGGTTTGCGGCGTGCAACCTGAGTTTCGCTGAGAGTGGTATTTCGCACTTACAGTATGTAGCACAGGTGATGCATCGCTCGTCAAAGTTTGTGTGGTGGACTGTCCTGGCGGCGTCCTCTGAAGGCGTCCGTCGGTACTGCGAGGTGACTGGTTCCCTGGTTAAGGAGATTGTTGTCCCTGCTAAGTCCTGTTGTCACCGTCGGTCAGGCTTGGTCCTTACGTTGGCAGGATCCCACCGCTGCCACCAATTGTTGTGCCGGGACGCCTGGGAGCGGGATTCTGGATGTGAATCTCGGGGTGTTCCTGGGCGGCCTTGGCGCGTGTCGTCCTCGGGCTCCGAAGGTTCGGGTGATTGTGCCGAGACGGTAGGATTCGGTTGAATCCGGAGGTAAGGGATCGTTGCGGGTTGAAGAGTTGGAACTCACCGTAAGGATAACAAGTTTATTCTGTCCCGATCTGGGTGACTGTTACACTGTGCCTACTTGGGCATGAGTCTTATCCTAAACGACGGGTATGGTTCCCGTTACAATTCGGTATCAAGTCTGAGCTCGCATTGCTCGTACATGTTCTTATACGTTAGTCGGGACGAAGCGGGGACCATCGGGGTCTCCGCCTTTGGCCTGCTTTTGGGCTGTTTCGCCATGCGCTGACGGGGCTCGGTGCGCTTCCGAGATTGCTTACTCGGTTGTGCCGGATTCCGGCCGCTCGATTGTGGCAATCGGTATGTGCGCGGTGTCGACACGCTTGGGTGTCGGTCCGGTCACAACATATGTAAGGGTAGGGATGCACCTGTACGGGCGGCCGTGTGACGTCACGCGTCGGGAATTGTTTGCCAATTCTGACCCTCAGATGGCGCTGTTATACGTGTCAGGCTACAGTGGGTCAAGGGACAGTGTGGCCAATGTGTTCCTCGCCGCTGATTGGTGCCGCCATTTTCAGGCAAGTTCCGGCAGATCTTATGTATAGAGAGTATACATATATACTAACACATTCTGAAGTTGTACTTTACAACTTCAGAGTTGTACTTTTGCAACTTCAGAGTTGTACTCTATATCGCGCGCGCTTGGCTTGGCTGGAACTGAAAATGGCGACTTCCGGCTCATTGGCCACACTGTCCCTGGACCCACTGTATGTCAGGCGAATAGCAGGATCTGCTCCGAATTTGCTGCCCATCTGATGTCATGGTCCTGATGTCAGGCTCTGTACCGCAGAACGCATCCTAATGAGGACATAAATAACTTCGGATCTGACATCAGGCTCTGTGCCCCAGATCTGGTTAGCAGGATATAAAATGAAATGTAGAGTAACGAAAAATTAAATTATATTGATGTTTTATAATTTTGCTTAAACAACATTCTTTATCCATTGATATAACTGTAACTGCTAGATACGTTAGACTTATGTAGAGCAGTTTCAGAAACTAAACTTATTTAGTTTAGTGTTACATTACTTAGTACAATTGTCATGGTTTTCAACTTACATAAATTAAGGTTTGTGAGTTTTTGCTACGGTTTTCATTTATAAATACTTTCAGACCCGTTGCTGATCCTGTTCTTCACACGATTATAGGAGCGATCAGTCGAAAGAGAAGTAAAGAAATCAACAGTTCGTACAAAATGTGAAGGGTGTATTTAAGAGGTGGAATTCTTAATACTTTAAACTAAATATGCATATGTGTCTCCAACCAAAATGTCAGTACATGGACAAAGTGTAATGTTCTTTTAATTAACTCTTGTTTTATGGGAGACGACTGATTTACATATTGCTGTTGTACATTGTATATATACATAGTTGCATTATATTGATGTATTATGTTAAAAAGCCTAATAAGATTAGAAATAAGGTAAAACCTTGCACTTGATTCAGCATTGCTTTTTGAAGAGTGTTATGCTATTTTTTAACAAATTGTAACATATTTGTAATGCAAAAAGTGAAATTGTAAACTTAATGTTTTTACATTCAAAAGTACTATATATAAAGACAATATTCTCATTAAAAATTACGAAAAATTAAAAAAAGTTCAAAAAAATTCAGTGTAATACTTCAAACGTACCTTAATAAGCAGGTGTTACGTTCGGAACGTAAAATTTTTCTTTTGGTCAGGGTATGCATCAACAACGCCTAGCGTTATGGGAAATCCCTCGTTGATTATACTCCTGCCCATTAATTAATATTTTTGATAGAACAAAAACCCTTTCTTGGAGCGCCGTCGCCTCGACGTATTGCCGTCCCTCGATACAGATAAGGCGGTGCTGACGCAGCGGCGTTCTCACCAGAGAGTCGCGTTCGAAAAGACCCAGTGGTTCTCCTGTTGTGCCGAAACCGTTCTATGTAAGCGACAGGGGTGCGTTTCAACAATGTGTTGTGCCCTGGCAACGCCCAAGTACACGTGTCGTCAGGCATACCGCTATATATTATACATATTATATTTCGTTACGAAACGTTCGAGACGTTTCCAAGTTAAGACAGCCGCTGAGCAACCGAATCTACTAAATCAGCAATATGCGAACGAGCTATTCCACGTCAAAACGGATAGAGGGAAAATTTAGTTTCACCGATTCTCTTCAAAATTACAGCATTTGTCGATAGCCTTGCAAAAACAAAGTATACTGAATTTTAAAGGCCCATGTCAAATAGTTTTCGAAATATTTAAAGTTAAAATCTTAAAAATTGGAACAAAATCAGGTATTTCACGAGAATACCGAAACACTGAACGAAAAGTTTCCTACGACGATTCAGCGGAATCGCCTCGCGCGTGTCAATCGCGTTGCGCTTAGCCCGTGGCAACGACCGTAGGGACAACGACCGCGCTCGGCCCGGGCCACGGATATTTCGCAAACATCGAAGAATTAGTGAAGCAATCGACAGCTGCCGACAGGACAGTTTTCCCCATTCCTGGGGACTGTCCGAGGTTCGGCCCGCGACGAAGAACCGCGGAACAGGGATTCGTTTTCGAGAGCTCGTGCTAGGAAGTCGCGACGAGCCAGCGGGCCGTCTAGAAACCGCGCCCTCGCCTCCACGTAGATACCGCGACACCCGTCCGGACGGTCGAGATCAGCCCTGGGTATCTCCATCCGACACACCGCGAACGGCCTAGCCGGGAGATCCGTTGAGCGAGGTACGAACCGCCGTTGACACCGCGAAGACGTGCGACGTAACGAGATAGCGAGAACATCGACGGACTCCGATTGCGCCGACTTCCGTGTGCTACCCGAGAGCACAGCGAGCGACCACGACCTACGCCAGGTTGAGTGACCGACAGAGCGTACGAAGCGATAAACGGCAAGCGGGCCGAAACCCGAGCTCACTGCGATAACAGGGACGGACCGACGTCCCTAGGGTATGTTCTTATATTATTTTATCTTTCTTCAGAATATATTTTACTGTGTTATTTCCCCTGAATTCCGAGTCACCATTGATTTAAACCCCTTCACTCCTTATCCTCCCTCAGTAAGTTTAGTCAAGGCGTGCTTTAGCACCTCGAAAGAGCAAGAACCCCGCGAGTCACCCTAGCCGCTCAGGGCGATTCGCCAAAAGTCCCTTCAGGACGTAACAACTGGTGTCAGAAGTGGGATTTGATTTTTTTTTTTAAAGTCACTTCCTTTTAGAAAATTTATTATCTGCTCATAACTTGACTACACTTCCTATCACTCAAGATCTTTTGTAGAGCATTGTATAACAATGATGGGTGGTATTTTGAGATCACCCCCCGCGCAAAGTTTTTCCGATTTACATTCCACGGCTAACGCCCCTCCTATTGCACCTCCTCCTTTGCCGCCGACTACGAAACGGACGACCATCCCTTGGATACCGGACGAACGACCTAGAAATGTCTGTATTAGACGTATGGCGTTCCCGAGAAGATGAGGAGAGAGTGTATAGGGCGCTAGACAGTATTCCCCGTTTCGACCCAGATTTTGTAACATTGGAGAACTTCGCTGCCTCAATACAGAGAGCTTCAAAGCGAGTACCGCCCGGTCAGGAAGAAAAATTTTTGACCGAATTAATATATAAATTAAAGGATCCTATTAGATACTATGTCGAAGGGAAAAACTGTCAAAGCGTGGCCGACCTGCTCTCCCTTCTCCGAGTCCGATACTCTCCCTGCCGCGGTTATGAGGAGCTCCGGCTGGAACTCGAACGTATAAGCATGTTTCCGCGCGAGCGTCTAATAGACTTTATCCACCGCGTGGGCCGCCTGTACAGACAGGTAATTGTAAGAGCGAAAGAATTGATTGGAGAAAATGTCGAGAAGACTATTCAGGACGTGGAGCGATTAGCCCGGACCTCATTTATCACCGCATTACCTCAAAGAATTTCGACTAAAGTAGCACTATCAAACCCCGAATCGTTAGACGACGCGTTCGATTTAGCTTTGCATATCCAAAGACGAGAACAAGAATTGTCCGGTTTGCCACGCGAGGACGCGTATGGGTACACGCCGAACGCGCGTCCCCCGTCGCCGTATGACCCCCAGCGTAAATGGACCGAATGGAGACAGCCGCACGAAGATGACTCGTAGCGCGAGCATCCTTCCCCGTACTCAGGTTATAGCTCCCCCCGTCATAGAGACGATTATTATCGTGAGCCTCCGTACCGCGATCCGACGCCGGAGCGCCGTCCAGCGGCCTTGCTGACGAGGCAAGGCGAACTCCCGTTGGACTACGGACGCCGACCGTACGTTCCCCGCGGAAGGGGAGGGCGTGGAAGATATCAAAACGACAGACAATACCAATCTCGTGGGCCCCAGGGTTATCAACCGCGCGAAACCCAAAGATATGAACCACAGAGATACGAACCTCCTCGATATCAACCTCAGGAACCCCCTAGATACGATCCCCCTCGGGGACCGCAAGGACCGACGGGACGCGAAGTGTTATCTGAAAATCGCGACCATTTAAACTCCCAGCGCGCCCGCCCGTTCAACCAGAACGAGGCGGGCGGGTCCTCCTCGCAGGCCCAAAGAATGTCTCAGAATCAGAAACAGCAACGGGGCTCATGCGCGCGGACTCCCCCCGCATTCGAATCAAGGCAGAACAACTGGAGAACGGTGAGGGAGAATTCATCGTAGATACAGGTTCCGCATTGAATTTGTTAGAAATTGGATCGGCAAGCGAAAAGGCCATGGTCCTCAGTACAACTCCCCTCGAAATTAACGGCCTGAACGGGAAGGTCATGACCTTAGGAACGACCATCGTAAAGATCAATGGCCGTTGGGCATTATTTCACGTAATGCGCATGCCCAATTTACCGAAAGGAATTTCGGGATTCATAGGGAGCCCATATCTGCTCCAGGAAGAAGCCATCGTCTCTTATCACCAACGCACCATGGTAACAGCCAAGCACCCGATCAGTCCGGTAGTTTTCTCCAATTCCAATGAATTAGAACGCACGCTAGGGGCATGTAAACAGAGTCACAAGGATTTCTTAGCACGATTAAGCGAATCGCGAGAACCTCACTCGAACGGAGATGTAGTAAGCATTTGCCTCCCAGAAAACTGTGACTGTCCCGAGAACGATGACCAAAGGGATCCCCCTTCCCCCTTCTTTGAAGAAGAATTCGACGCTAACGAAGATCAAGATCTAGGAGACTACCGTGTTGAACAAAAACCTCCCGATGAACGGTTACAACATATAATCGGAACATTGAAATTGAACGAATTAGATACCGAACCGCGCCGGTCAATCGAGGATTTGGTCGTAAAATATTCCGACAGGTTTTTCGTACCCGGAGACCCGCTCGGCGGAACAACGTCTATAGAGCACACCATCCCGTTGACCGACTCAACGCCAGTATTCACCCAACAGTACCCCCACACAGCCTTCCCTGTACCAAAAAATCGAAAAAATTTGAAACAATTCTTGGACCTAGTAAATTATTATCGTCGCTTTATCCCCGACACGGCCAAACGCGCTAAACCTCTTACCAGCTTAACTACCCCGAAAATTCCATTCTATTGGTCAGAAAAACATCAAGAAAGTTTCGAAGACTTACGCCAGGCGCTTTGCAAGGAACCGGTATTACGTTATCCAAATTTTGATGAACCTTTTATTATTACAACTGATGCTTCCGACATAGCAGTTGGTGCGATTTTAAGCCAGGGCAAGATAGGCGAAGACCCGCCAATAGCGAATGCCTCCCAAGTACTCAATTCTTGCCAAGAAAATTACTCTACCACGGAAAAGGAGTGCCTCGCGATAATTTACGCTGTAAAACAATTTCGACGTACATATATGGACGAAAGTTCACCTTGGTGACCGATCACCGGCCACTCCAATGGTTATTCTCGGTAAAAGATCCGGTATCGCGACTCGCTCGATGGAAAATCACGCTCGCCGACTACGACTACGAAATCGTTTATAAACCCGGCCGCGTAAATGCAAACGCAGATGCATTGTCTAGAAACCCGGTATCGCACGCGTTCCCGACTATTCCAAAGGAAATCGCGCCGAACATAGAAAACGAAGGTATAGGAACGCGCGTTTCGGAGCGTCGCCAAGGCCTGCCGAGGCCAAATTACGAAGAACCGCCGTCGTTTACGGACGATTCTGCATTAGAGCAAGACAATACAAACGGTATAGAGAGCAGGGCCAACTCTACCGTTCTGGACACCACGGAAGGAAGATCGGGAATGCCCGAATTCCAGGATGGAGATGCGGATCCGGAGGAAATCGACAAAGATTCCACCATTCTAAGCAAAGACTTTAGTGCAGGTCCGTTCTCACAGGAAGAGATCACTATCCTGAAGAGCCTTGACGAGGAATACCCCTCCAAGGTTGAGGACCGAACGCACAGCAACCACGAAGTAGAAGATTTTGAAGAAGACTATTCTCCCATGGTAACCGAGGGCCCGTACGCGGGCCAATATACAGAAGACATGCTCGCCTTTTTGAAAAGTCTGAGCGAACCACCCAGTTGGGAGTTTATAGAAGAAGACGACTTGGAACCCACTCACGAGACAGTAAATACGCCCTCTGGCCCGATCACGGAGATGGGAGTTACCCTTGGAGGAAGCCCCCTCGGAAAAGAGAAGCAAGCGTCGGAAAACCCCGATAACGGAAATCCACAGAAAACAAAATCGCCACAAGGCCCGAAGAAAAGAGTATCATGGGGTATACCCCTTCACGAAGAAGCTTTGGACATTCCGCAATCAACCATGATATGTCCGGAGGGTGAGACACTGGAGGAATCAGAAGATCCACCGCCTCCTAAAATAGAATCGAGCACGAGTGCAAGGCCCAATGTGATCAAAGTGCCCAACGAGTGTACCATCGGACCATTCAGGCACCCGCCCAGTTTCCAAAAGGGCTCATACGAACCCGAAGTCCAGACAACGAGATGTCTAGTAAAAATCGTAAGGACCACGCTTACATCATCCCCCGATAATTATGCTCATTTTATATCATCTGACAGAATATTTACTAGCCCAATTTGTAAAACTCTAACTGCCGTGGGTCTCCTCGGTGAAGTCAAATTATCATTTGAGGAAATATTTATGAACCGTGTAATAATCACCCATAATGAGGAATGGAAAATTTTTAGTATCGTCGGAGCTAGAAGCTTTTACCACGAAATGGGCAAACGCGAGTTGGTGTCAGCACTAACGGCACTCCAAGGCGCAGTAGAAACCGAACGCGTTCAGTCGCTTCGGATAGCGGCGCATGGCGAAACCCTACACCGATTTGACCCAGAGACACTCCTAAAACATCTCAGAACCATCTTCAAACGTATACCCATCGTAATTGTAATCTGTTCTGGCGAAGTCAAACTACCCCCAGAAAACGAAAAGGTAAATATCATCCGGCATTATCACGAAAACATGATAGGAGGTCATAAGGGCGTAACAAAAACGTACCGACGTATACGCAACCTGTTTGACTGGCCTCACCTACACCGTGATGTAGAGGACTTCATACGAAGCTGCCAGAGTTGCCAAGAACAGAAACTTGTACGAATCAAAACTCGAGAACCGATGCTAATCACGGATACGCCTGTCAGGCCTTTCGATAAAGTAGCCTTGGACACGGTAGGCCCACTTCCCCCTACCCCGAGTGGAAATCGTCACATACTCACCATACAATGTCAACTGTCAAAATTCTGCATGGCCGTGCCTTTACCCGACATACGAGCCGCCGGCACCGTCGCCGACGCGTCATCACGCTATTTTATCGCGATTTTCGGGACCCCGCGCGCTATACTAACGGACCGCGGCACGAGCTTTATTAATAAAACAATTCAAGGAATAGCCAAAACTTTCAAGGTTCAACATATAACAACATCTGGATACCGCCCACAGACCAATGGCTCTTTAGAAAGAAGCCATATCGTCCTAACCGAATATTTGAAACACTATTTAGAAAAGTATGAAGACTGGGACTTGCTATTGCCGTTCGCCATGTACTCATACAACACCTCGGTACACGAAGCAACGAAGTTCACCCCATATGAGGTAGTTTTCGGACAATTAGCCAGAGACCCGTTTACGCCTAAGTCCCACGAGGAATTGCTGACATTCCTGACATACGTACAAAACTTGATAAAGCGTTTAGACGAAATTCGGAAAACAACGCGAACAAATTTAGACAAGAGCAAATTACGTTAAAAAAATATTTATGACCGGAAAAGTAATCAAGTTATATTCGCGGAAAACGACCTCGTTTACGTGCTAAAGGAACCACGGCTCCACAAATTCGACCCACATTACATAGGACCGTATAGAATAAATGCGATTACTGATCAAAATAATGCAATCTTGATTTCGGACGAGGGCCACCAAATCATTAAACATTTCGATAAATTAAAACATGCTTATACAATGGAGAACCCTCCTTGACGCCAAAATTGCGTATCCAATGGTTTTAGTTCACAACTGCCAGTGGGAGAAATCCTCTAACGGATCCTCATAACCAAGGCCCAACACCTAGTAAAGTTAACCTTCCCAAAAATCCTACCCTTTCTTTAATCTCACTTGTTTCTCGTATTTACAGTAGTCATTTACTAAAACAATAGAACTCCCCGCGTAAGTCGTTTCGGAAAGCCAAGCACCACAGCCACCATGGATGCACGTGGCCTTCTCGTATTCACGCTCCTATGGACGAGCGTTGCCAGTAACGTTATAGATGGGGACTACAAAATATCGTCGCTAAACCCCAACCCGGGATTGTACTATGAAAAAATCCGACCTCTCCGCGTTTTTCACACCCAATGGAGACTAGTCACGGGTATTGGAGTCACCGATATACTGACCTCGCGACCACGAATACAACCCCAGATCAACAGAATGAAGGCGTTATGCACAACATACAACTGGACGTCTTGCCCGGCCGACGCCCTTAACACGGCCCTACAGCGAAAGCTCCTCGATGCCAAACGATACGAGGATTTGCTACTCGGCATGTTAGGGAAGCCACAGCTCTCCCGTACCAAGCGATCGGTACCACTAGGATTCATCGGATCATTAAGTAAAGCCCTTTTCGGAACCCTGGACAGCGCCGATGCGCAATATTATAACAAAGAAATAGACAAACTGTATAAAGATCAGAATCATCTCGCCGAATTGTTAGGAAATCAAACACACATTATAAAATCGGAATTTCAGGATATACACGATTCACTTCAAACTGTAACGGGCTCCGTGCAAAATATTGGCGATAGAGTTAAGGAAATAGCGTCGGGTGTCCGTCAATTAGACGATCGGGAAACGAAAATAGAATTGGAATTGGCCTTGTCGTCGTGGACATTCCTTATGACCAGGCACGTGGACGAGTACGTGACCGCGTTAATTGTAATTACGGACGCGCTAACGTTCGCGAAACTTGGTATCTTACATCCGGCGGTTCTTTCACCCAGCCAGCTAGCGAAGACTTGCGAACGAATTCGCGAAACTACTCCGTACGAATTCCCGCTGACCCCCGAAGAATTAAATTCCGAACAGTTACAAGGGGTGACCAAATTGAACGTAGTTTATTCACAAGGCCGAATCATCTTGTCGCTTGATATACCTTTACTTGACCAAATCCCCTTCGATCTCTATTACCTTCAACCGTGCCCTTCATTTCAAACAATATCGACCAATGTCTCTACCCCAATATTCATAAAACCAAGAACAACGTACTTAGCAATCAGTCAAATGAATTCTCAATACTTCATGCCCGACGAGAAATACATCACAGGATGCAGAAACCACCCCATAATGTACATGTGCGAACTCAGCCTACCACTCCAGGACTTGGAAAAAGCACCAAGCTGCGAAACAGATGCTCTATTAAAACCGCGAAACATCAAGTGGCATGTCTGCAACATTCAAGCCCTTCCCGGAAGCCGACCCTTCCTCAGGAAAATGAACGCCCCGAACACCTGGCTATATTCTGTTAAGGACACCTTGGCACTGCAAGTCCGATGCAACAAACATGCAGCCGGCTATGAAGTGTTGCAGGGGGCAAGAATATTGCAACTCAAGAGGAACTGTGAGGCCAAAATCGGGACTGATCAGATTTGGGCATCCGGAGTAGACACTGAGGAATTAACAACTATCTACAAGCCATCTATCGGCATAAACATTTCGGAAATCCTGCCAACTATAACTGAACATCACGTGAAATTTTTAACCGACTACCAAGAAAAGGAACCCCAAGGAACACTTCGAAATTCCCATGCGAAAGCAAACGCAGTCGCACTGGACGATATAGAAAGACAGGCAAGGGAGTTAGCAACCCATCACAGGACCGAAAATTTATCAACATATGTTACCTATGGACTACCAGGATTAGGAGGCACGATCGTAATCATCCTTATCATTTGGATTGGATACCGTTTTTTAAGGGCACGCCGGAATCAACACCCTGGGCCCTTAAGGAAAGAGACAAAGGTCAATATCGAAATGATACCAAACCGCCCACCCCCTCAGATAATTGCCAGACCTTGTCCCCTTGCGATTACATCCTTTCCTCCCGACCTACCCGTTATACCATCCACAAGGACAAGAGACAAAGCACACGTACAGCAAGCGAGAAGTTTCGCGGGTTCCGAGCCATACTTCGAAGTATTCTAAGAAGTACTTTGCTGATGACAGCAAGAACCCCCGCGCGTAGTCTTAAGAATCGATCCCCCACGAAGCGCTCTGCTGCGAAAATTAGATGGTAGGGACGATAGCATATAAGGTAGCAATTAAGTAAAGCAAGGACAGTCGTTACGAAGTATTAACGGTCCTCATAACAGTATTGAATAGTAAACGCATGGAGGCGCCAAGATTTGATAACGCGAGGTTCACGCGAACTACCTTGGCAGAGGCGGTCCTTCCCCGACAGCTCCACGCACCTTTTAACAGACGATTGTGCGTGCGTCCGGACCCAAGTGTCACAGGGGAAGACGGCCGCGTATTGGCTCACAAAAACAGAACCGTATGCGGGGCATGCGCATGGACAAACCCACCGCAGGACTTCGCAATGTACAAAAGGACCCCGGTACACTGGCTCGTGGAAGAACAGCGGGCCATCGCGCTCACGAAGTGCGCGAGGTGCCGGGAACGACACCTCAAATGGAAAGTGCCCGGCAATTGCACCGGTTGTATACGGGCAATTCTCGACGTAAACCCTTTGTACCTGCCGGCGTGCCCCATCATCAAGGCGCCCCGGCCATTGGAGGCCCCCCAACCATGGGATGTGCCCTGGGTCCTGTCCGCCGGAGCGGAGTGAAGCGTGCCTCCCGACACCACCACTAGGCGATTAAACAAATTGTAACACTTAAAAGTGACGCGACCTAGTTGGAACTTTTCTCATCCCGTTTAATTCACAGCAGAACGTCGCCCGGCACCATTTTTAATATATTTAATGTTCCTTGCGCAAAACTGTTGGTTTGATTCTCTTGCGGTTTGGCATGCTTCAAGACTAACATGCGACCGACAAAATTGTGTATCGGCATGAAGAAATCTGCAAAACTCTTTGCGCTGTGCTTGCTTTTCCTCAAAATTTTGATGAAACTTTGCATTTTTTACATTTAATAAATTCAATCATTTTTAGCGTAAAAAGTATGAGACGTAGAAACTTCTCGATACATAATTTTTTACTTTACTATGGACCCTTCTTCGCTGCAAAACCTAGAAACTGTGGCATTACACACGTTGCGCAAGAACATTTTTGAAGTTATGCTTGATTTTTGTAACGTAATATAAATTCTATGAAAAGCAATGATTAAAACTGAGTCTAGACTGGCATAAGGGCTTTACTTCAAACTTACTTCCTTCCTTTAAGAGGAATTCCGCATGACTCAAATATTTTCGGATTTCAAAATTTCAGTGTCCTCTTCCCTTAACGAAAGTGTACGCGCGGACAGCTTCACACGGGTTGACGACGAAACAGCCTCACGAGACCGTTTCGTGTCTAGGTGGGGAGGTGTTACATGGGCCCTTTAGGTCCATCCCGTGCTCGCTGTCCTCGCGTACTTTTCCTACGACGATTCAGCGGAATCGCCTCGCGCGTGTCAATCGCGTTGCGCTTAGCCCGTGGCAACGACCGTAGGGACAACGACCGCGCTCGGCCCGGGCCACGGATATTTCGCAAACATCGAAGAATTAGTGAAGCAATCGACAGCTGCCGACAGGACAGTTTTCCCCATTCCTGGGGACTGCCCGAGGTTCGGCCCGCGACGAAGAACCGCGGAACAGGGATTCGTTTTCGAGAGCTCGTGCTAGGAAGTCGCGACGAGCCAGCGGGCCGTCTAGAAACCGCGCCCTCGCCTCCACGTAGATACCGCGACACCCGTCCGGACGGTCGAGATCAGCCCTGGGTATCTCCATCCGACACACCGCGAACGGCCTAGCCGGGAGAGCCCTTGAGCGGGGTACGAACCGCCGTTGACACCGCGAAGACGTGCGACGTAACGAGATAGCGAGAACATCGACGGACTCCGATTGCGCCGACTTCCGTGTGCTACCCGAGAGCACAGCGAGCGACCACGACCTACGCCAGGTTGAGTGACCGACGGAGCGTACGAAGCGATAAAAGGCAAGCTAACCGAAACCCGAGCTCACTGCGATAGCAGGGAGGGACCGACGTCCCTAGGGTATGTTCTTATATTATTTTATCTTTCTTCAGAATATATTTTACTGTGTTATTTCCCCTGAATTCCGAGTCACCATTGATTTAAACCCCTTCACTCCTTATCCTCCCTCGGTAAGTTTAGTCAAGGCGTGCTTTAGCACCTCGAAAGAGCAAGAACCCCGCGAGTCACCCTAGCCGCTCAGGGCGGTTCGCCAAAAGTCGCTTCAGGATGTAACACGTATATAAATACTTTCCTACGCCAGGCGATTGTTTTGAAAACGCGTACGTGCGGCCTGACCAGGGGATCCGTGCAGTTCCAAGCTGTGTGCACTATCGTAAGTTTTATTTTGTTGTTGACTGTTCCCAAAATTTCTCCACTTTTTTGTAAAACACATTTATTAACTGAGGGTTCAACGAATCAAACAGTATTTTTTTCAAGCTGGACCGGGGGGGGGGACGACGTAAAATCGCGATTTGAAACTTTGACATTGATTGCCGTCAAGTTTATTAACAATAAACAAAATATTCTAAATACGGGTTGAGAAAGCATTCCTTCAGCTTTAAAATGAGCCCATGACGGAGACATTATCTTTAAAAATAACCGAGATATTAGAGTTTAAGTGATGACGCGGCAGCTGATTTAGTTCCAATTTTTAAGACTTTTAGATTAAATATTTCGAAAACTATTTGACATGGGCCTTTAAAATTCAGTATACCTTGTTTTTGCAAGGTTATTGACAAGTGTTGTAATTTTGAAGAGAATCGGTGAAACTAAATTTTCCCTCTATCCGTTTTGACGTGGAATAGCTCAATTTAGGCATCGCTGCGACCGGTTAACGCGTACCACGCCCAGCAGGATATAAAAACCAATTCGACACAGCTAATCACAGATTCTAGACCTGACACTCGACCTGTCAACACGGCTATTACTCTTGTATTTCGCAGTCTAGTTTAGTTAAAGTTTGAATAAAGACTTAGTTTCTGAGTTTGATCGAACTTGGCATAATTCACCCAGTAGATTCCCATCTTTTGTTCACTCCTGAACCTACGACAACGCCATATCCCGTACCAGCCTTGCGAGCCATCACGCAGGGCACAACAAATGGTGACAGCGGTGGGATTGTGCTTCGTAAAAAATTTTACCGCGCCTTGACGCAACCGGTTGATCAACGTCGACTGAGGTTGAACTACCTCCGACACGATAGGATCATCGCTATCTCATAGGCTAGGACTGGCTATTGTCGCTACCGAGGTAGCACAGAGGACCGAGGAACGGCCGTTGAGAAAAACGTTCGACGCAGTCTGAATGACGATGAGTCTGGTGGCGAGTAAAATCAGCCTGCGAGTGAACGGGTGAAACTACCACTAACCTAACACCAAAATCCATCTACGAGGACGTCACTGATCGGAGGACCAGGACGCACGAAAGGACTTGGGGACTGAGGAACGAGAGGAAGCCGCACCCGAAGGACGGACGGAGAACCGTACGAAGGTAGCAGCCGTCGGAGCACGCAGTAAACAGCTGTACGGATCGACCTTGCCGGGTCCGATTCATCTTATCACCGCCGTTGGTTCACGGTCGAGAGGACGCCTGACCGAGCTGTCGACATGTGGATATGAGCAGCCTTGTGAGTAACCGAATAGCGTAAACATACTTATTGTAAACCAGAGTCCAATCAAAATTTGGAAACGGTGCATGCATGTCTATAGAAGACGAACGCGCAAATCAATTTAAACTTCCAGGTCAAAGAAGCTTGTCACGATCATTCGAATCGTTTTTTGATAAAAAACTAATCTTCTTACGAGAGGAACTAGATCTCCTACCTTCTATAGACCATCCAAGACCGTTTCGCCGAACACTTCGACCGTCGCCGTTGCGACTAAGCGTTAGAAAAAATGACGATTCAAGTGCCGAATCGTGCCCGGAAAACTTTGTAACGCCGAATAGAGAATACCCGATTGTACTAGCCAACTTTAGGTTGTTGGATATAGAAAAGACAGAAGACAGAGAAATGTCACTAAATGCGGAAAACAGCCTCCCGGTATCACCACCGGACGTGAAAAGATTATCTACCGCGCTGTCATTAGTCGATAAATTCGTAGGAAAATCGTCAGACGAGCTAGCAGAATTTTTGAAGTCTTATACAAGCGCCGCGGAGTTTGTCCCCACGAATGAGTTGCCACGATTCTTGAAAACAGTGATAGGAACAAAAATTAAAGGCAAGGCAGCCAAAGTATTAGAGTACAAAGATGTAGATACTTTCGATAAATTAAAGGACATTTTAACTTCCTTATTCGTAGACAAAAGATCTATAGGAGCAGTTGGAGCAGAGTTTCATGCCTATCACCAACGAGAAGGTGAAAGCGTAAAATTATTTGCGTGTAGAGTATAAGAGTTAGCTGGAGAATTATCTGAACTATCGGTAAAACCAAGGAACAGCGACGAAGTAAATAACGCTTTAACAGAATCAGTGCAAGAACGCGCTCTAGATGTTTTCACCCTTGTAACGGTTTTAGGCGTGAATCGACGCGCTTTACAGGATTTCAGGATTGGTTCGTGTGGCCTGCGACAAAGAATTAAAATTCAAGAACAAGAATTTAACTTAAATAGTGTTTATTCAAGAAAACACTTCTAAATGATACATGAAAATATAATTTAACGCCTTAATACTAAAGAAATTAAAGAAATTAATTAGGTTGCGACTCTAGGTCGTTACAAAAAGTAAAGCTGATCGTCTTGGGTTGCGACACTAGGTCATTACAAAAGAAAAACCCGTTTGAGCGATCGATTTGGAGTTATATAACTTAATTAATTAATAATGACGTTTAGCCAAATGAAAGGAATTAGTATGTGGATAATGACTCTCGGTCGATAAAGGAATTAGCTTATTGATTTAGGAGTTTGATTATGGATAATAACTCTCGGTCCATATAGGAGTTAGCTTATTGATCTAGGAGTTTGATTATGGATAACGACTCTCAGTTGATATAGGAATTAGTTTATTTATTTAGGATATTGAATATGTTAAGCTGAGAATCGTTTGAGTTGATTCTTTGTTTCATCAGGGGTGATATTACCACCTGGAATAATCTGGTTCCCTCGTCGCTCAGGAGTATTATTACTAACCTTAGAATAAGATTTATCAATAACTTAGCTTCATCAACTAAGAGGCCTGCAAAGCGGCCTCCAAGGGAGAAAACCTCTCGTTAAACTTGGCGTCTATGGCCTTAGTTCATTCGATCGGCTCGACCAAGTGTCCAGCAAGGCGGCCTCCAAAATTGGAGCATTAAATTTACGTTGGAATCGACCAATGGCCTTAAATAATTCTTAGTAGTGTTTGCTTTGAGTTTGTAATTCATAATGATTGCTCTCTGGGCCTTCTTGCCCGTATTTATACATATTCGGGGAATTGGGAGCGCACCAATAGGAACTGAGTTTGAATGACAATTAATTTTATATTTATTAACACCAATTATTCCTTATACATAAATGTGTATAGAAACATTAAATACATATATACATTATATATTATTTCGCTGGTTTAGCCTCGATGTGGCTGTTGCTAAAAATAAGCTCACGGAGTGCTTAATCTCCACCTCCGTAACGGATGGTTGCCTCCTTCTTGTTGCAGCTGTGAAATTAAAAATAAAATAAATTCTGTATTACGTACGTATGCATGTATTGCAAAGAAAACGTAAAAGCGGTAGGAATTCTTACTAGTTATTGCATCATATATTTTTAAATTAATAAAGGAAAGCTTTTTTTTTCTCCCTTGCCCGGAGTACGACGTAGCCGCGTCATTTGTTATTAATTTGTTCATTATATTATAAATAATTTTCTTAGTGGTATCGCCACCGACTAAGTATATTAATTGTACCTGAAAAATGTGTCATTATTTATTTGTGGGATATGAATGAATATAACCCAGAATATAATATTCACACGAACACCTGATTTGATCTCACTCGATTTCAACGGTTAAACGCGATCAATGTTAAAAAATATTTTAAAGTACATACCTCTGAATCATCTCGACCGAGCTCTCCGTCCCACTCTGACGCAAGTCGGTAATATCCCATTTTTTTTTTTTTCTAAATATTCTGTTAAATATTAAAATTAATGAACTGTCAGCTTTGACAGTTTGAAGACAAATGGTCTCGCTGCATCTCCAGGCTCATGCATCTAAACTCATATCTTGAAATCGAGAAGTGCATAGCTTTGCAAAAGTAAGATGCCTTTGTTCTCCACCTGTATTTTCGCTGACCATCCTCTTGCACTTATCTTCGTCACTGACCATCCTCTCCTTATTCGCACGCGTCTTCTTTCCCTTCTTCTTTGACACATCATTCAGCTAGACAATATCATTTGAACAGGTATCGAACGGGTATTGAACGGCTTTGAACGGGTATCGAACTGGTATTGAACGGTTTTGAACGCGAATCGAACGGGTATTGAACGGTTTTGAACGGCTTTGAACGCGAATCGAACAGGTATCGAAAGACTTTGAACGGGTATCGAACGGTTTTGAACGCGAATCGAACGAGTATTGAACGGGTATTGAACGGTTTTGAACGGCTTTGAACGCGAATCGAACAGGTATCGAACGGCTTTGAACGGGTATCGAATGGCTTTGAATGCGAATCGAACGGGCATTGAACGGCTTTGAACGCGAATCGAACCGGTATTAGACGAGTTTCAACGGGTATCGAACGGCTTTGAACGGGTATTGAACGGGTATCGAACGGCTTTGAACACGAATCGAACGGGTATTGAACGGGTATTGAACTGGTATCGAACGGTTTTGAACGCGAATCGAACGGGTATTGAACGGGTATTGAACGGTTTTGAACGGCTTTGAACGCGAATCGAACAGGTATCGAACGACTTTGAACGGGTATTGAACGGTTTTGAACGCGAATCGAACGGGTATTGAACGGGTATTGAACGGTTTTGAACGGATTTGAACGCGAATCGAACAGGTATCGAACGACTTTGAACGGGTATCGAACGGTTTTGAACGCGAATCGAACGAGTATTGAACGGGTATTGTACGGTTTTGAACGGCTTTGAACGCGAATCGAACAGGTATCGAACGGCTTTGAACGGGTATCGAACGGCTTTGAATGCGAATCGAACGGGTATTTATTTATTTATTTATTTATTTATTTAAATAATTATACGGGAAATTCCCATGGTTTACAAGTGACAAAGCAGAGAGATTAACTAAAGAGTCATATCCAAATAAGTAAATAAGCCAAGGATACACGCACCACGAAACACAAGAACAGAAGTATAAGATAAAAGATAACACGCGCTAAGAACCTAAAGCTTAAAAACTAAATACACCTATGCAAGTCAGTTACAGACCTATAAAGCATCGTCCTAACCGAAGTCAAGGAGCATTGGAAGGGGTCTATGCCATTGAAATTCTGATTTGCAATCATCATCGCCCTATTAATTGGATCAACAGCATAATGCCGATACTTCGGAAGCCTTGCCACAAAAAGAGGCCTAGAGCGCATGCCCCTAACCGGAGCATTGAATGCTACTAGTGCAAGCAAGTCCGGACAATCTATATGACCTCTAATAATCTTATACAGAAAAATAATATCCGCAAAACATCTACGCTTCTCCAAAGTGACCATACCAAGGGATACAAGTACCGGGTCATAGTTATGGTCATTCCAATCCATTGGATTCCCAAGGATACGAGATGCAAACCTCAAAAACTTATGCTGCACTCTTTCAATGGATTTAATAAATTTCGTATGCTTGGGGCTCCAAATAATTGAGGCATACTCGACATGCGGCCTGACAAGAGCAAAATACAACAACTTCAGAGACTCGCTATTCCTGAAGTGTTTGGCAAACCTAGAAATAAAGCCCAAGGCTCTCATGGCCTTACTGGTACAGCGCAAGTAGTGAGGCCGAAAGTCAAGACAAGGTGTTATGCAAACCCCCAGATCCATGATTTCTGACACTTCTCCAAGTACAACGTTGTTCAATTGATACGGATATTTGATACATGACCTAGCGCGGGAGGCTCTCAGGACAACACATTTCCCCAAGTGCAGTCGCATACTATTCGTAGTACACCACCGCTCTAACTGCAGTAAATCATCCTGCATACAATTTGCATCCTCAACCCCGCGTATAACCGTGAACAATTTTAAATCATCCGCATACAATAGGAAATTGGCATCTGTGAGCACATCAACGATATCGTTAATAAATACGTTGAACAGAAGGGGCCCAAGATGCGACCCCTGGGGAACGCCCGAGGTGACATCAATCGGAGAGGAAAGACTATTTGATACCCTAACAATCTGAACACGACCTGAGAGATAGCTTTTGAGCCAGGTTAATAAGGGCCCACAAAATCCCGACGAGAGGAGTTTGTGGAGCAACAATATGTGATCGACGGTATCAAAAGCCTTTTGAAAATCGGTATATACCGTATCAACCTGTAGGCCCTCATCAAGGGCTCCGGAGACAAAGCTATGATATACGGCAAGATTAGTAGCTGTAGAGCGCCTCGGGACAAACCCATGCTGTTCAACGCATAAAGAACTAGTCAGCAGCGAGGATAGCATATCGGTGACAATCCCTTCAAAAACCTTGGGCAGTACTGATAGCTTACTAATAGGCCGACAGTTACGAACATCTGAACGATCACCAGCCTTGAAAACAGGAGTAACTAGGCTGGATTTCCAACGTGACGGGAAAACTCCATTGGCCAAAGAGGTATTAAAGATATTCCAAAGAGGCCTCGAAAGAATAAAACTACACTGTTTAAAGAACAGTGGAGGAATGCCGTCAGCACCCGGGCCATTACTCGAGTCAAGACTATTCAGTTTAGTAAAAATGTCGCCAATGGAGATAGTTAGTTCCTTCAGATTAACGTTATTAAAAGAAGTTTGCTCTGAATTCAAGGCCGTTGACCGGCCAACAGGAGCCGCATATACTGAGCCAAAGTAGGTGGCGAAGAGATCAGCGACAGCTAGAGACGATGAAGCTGTGGAACCCTCATAGTGCATGGAACTGGGGAAGCCGTGGTCACCACGTTTAGCGTTAACAAAGCTCCAGAAATTCCTAATATTATGTTGCATAGAGTTTTCCACAGTCCCAACGTACGCACGATAATCACTCTTCGTAAGAAATTTACACTGAGAGCGGAGATCGGAAAAACCAAGTAATCCGCAAGAGAATTCGAAGTTTTGACTGCTTTATGCGCCTTCTTCTTATTACTAATGAGAGACCTCAAGCGTGGCGAAAACCATCGAGGATAAAAAGATCGTCTATACACCCTCACCGGCACATAGGCTGCAATGACCTCATCAATATGGGAATAAAGACGATCAACAGCAGTATCCGGATCAATTCCTTGAGTCACAGAATCTCAGTCAATAGAATTTAAGTGATTAATTATCCTAGGGAAATCACCACACTTAAAGTCCACATAAGTTATATTATCTCGGTTTAGGTTAGTAGACGCAAATAGATCGCTCAAACGCACTTGCAGCGGCGGATGATAAGAATCAGGGGAAATAAGGAAATCAACTGCATTATCAATAACAAGCTCGATATCCCTGACAAAAATTAAATCTAACAAACTACCGTAAGAGTTCCCAATACTATTCACCTGAGCTAGGCCGCAGTAACTATAACCCTCGAGGAGGAGGTCAATGGCCGATGACTCCAATGGTGGGATACCCGATTTCTTAGAGCAAAATGAACCAGGGACAGTAGGCCAAACTACATGGGGGAGGTTAAAATCACCCTAAATACAGAAAGCATCATTACTATGGTTATGAAAAATCTCAGATACGCAGCAGACATGTCTGTCATAGAGATCCGGCTGTGAGGCAGGCGGGAGATATAAGGCGCCAAAGATGATGTATTTACTTTGGAGCCGGACGCGTACGAAGACCTGTTTGAGATCATCACGTAAGGGGGAAATAACCGAGCAAGACAACGAATTCCTGATTGCAATAAGGACTCCCCCACCACGTGAGAAAGAGCTCGTACGGGAGGATCTATCAGACCGAAAGATATTAAAATTAGTAAGACCCAGCTCAGACGATGAAATAGACGAATTTAGCCAGGTTTCAACAAAAACTAGGATATCATATTGGACAGCAGAACACAATATTGCAAGTTTCAAATCATCTACTATTGCCCGATGAGAAGATGAGCTACTACCCACAAGCTGAAATGTCACAGGGGCAAGGGGAATCGTCCACTCGCGTCAACCTATCCCCTCCAACACAGTTCGTCCCGTGACGAAGAACTCGAACGCAACTAATCGCGACAATCCGCGGATACGGCTAGCCGCTAAGAACCGAAAACTAGGACTTCTTGGAGGGGATAGGGTGGAGCGAACAGGCGATTCCCCTTGCCCCTGTGACATTTCAGCTTGTGGGTAGTAGCTCATCTTCTCATCGGGCAATAGTAGTTTAGTTCTCAAGCCACGCACATTCTGATAATACACCATGGGGAAGCCTAATGGTTTTTTGAGACGGGATCCCGGGTTCTGTTAATCGCAACGATTGACGGCACTCCATGGTTATAACGGATGGTCCAGTTCATCTCGCCCCGATCATGAAGTTCCTTCAGTCTAGTCCTGAGCTGATCCAGTGCCTGGCGCTGAGTCGTCGTCCTGTCGTCAGTGATTTTGCAAGGTCCTGAATAGCGAGACTTGCCTCTTAGAAGACTGATGACCACATCCGGTGACTTAAGGCACACACATAGGGGTCTCGGGGCTGAACCTCTTCGTTTCCCAAGCCTTAGCAGCGTAATGTCAACATAGTCAGAAGGCCGAATCTGATTTAGTATCGATTTGACAGCAACTAGGTCCTCAGAACGAGAAATGTCTGGCGAGGAACTAGGCGGTTCTGGTAACCCATGGATTATAAGGTTACCCGCTCTGGCCTGCCTATCGTTCAACTCAGCCATAATCTCATCTGTGGCCAACGGACCCACTGACAGGTTGAACGGCTTTGAACGCGAATCGAACGGGTATTAGACGAGTTGGAACGGGTATCGAACGGCTTTGAACGGGTATTGAACGGGTATCGAACGGCTTTGAACACGAATCGAACGGGTATTGAACGGGTATTGAACGGTTTTGAACGGCTTTGAACGCGAATCGAACGGGTTTGAACGGATATCGAACGGGTATTGAACGGTTTCTACATAATAATTACAACTATCGTCTTAATCTAGCGTACATGCAGGAGCTTGGGGAGGGTGAAGAAAAAAAACATTTATGTATTAAAAATTAATTATATTTTATTTAAGCATTTCTCTCTGGCGTTTAGACCACCAGTTGAATATTTTAAATACATTTTGCAAGGCACAGTGCTTTGCGTGTCTGTCACATCGCAGAGTATCAAGTACATTTAGCTTATTTAGAGATTTGATATCCTCGTATTCAATGTCCAGCGTCTCGATGATCACGTCCGCTCTGGTATTTTCATCGAGGAAATCCGCAAGCCAGTCGCGTTTCTGCAGCCCTTTAACGTATACTATATGGGATGTGTCATCTTCTTCGTCGATCGCACCAGCTACAGCTTTCGTAATTAGCTGTTTAGCCATACTGTACGGAACGTCTCCATCGTCCCAGCGTAGTCCGTGATGTTTTGCCGTCAACCACCGAATGCTTGATTTGTCGGATTTTGTAAGAAGGAATTGTGACATAGGACTCCCAAAAATATAGTGCGAGAGAACTGTTCCCTTGCGTAGGACAGCCACTTCCTTTGCGACAAATCTTCCATCGACGATGAACCCTTGCAGGTCAACGAATGTTGGTACAGCCATTATCGGTACAATTTAGAGGTCCGCTCGCTTTCAAGACAGACGGGAGAATGCCGTCTTTCTCGTAAAGCATCTCGATTTTCACGATGAAATTTTGTATGAATTTGACACAGGAGAGGGCGCGCAAGTAGCGTGGCAATTTAATTCATTTTACGCACTACGTTTGTCAGTGGATTGTGTTCAACCACCCGATCGTGCAGAATCAGACAGTAGGCTGTAGTATTTGCCGGCACATTCTCTTTACACTCGAATTCTATGCGCACGTCCACGGTGCCATTCTTGATCGACTCATTTTGTCGCGAACAATCAATCACCACGATGGGACCAAATTGTAAAAATTCAGCCACGGTGAATAATGCCTCGTTGCAACTATGTCCATAATACGATTTACCGAATTGCGTATACATGTGATACAAGATGGCATGCTTATTCTTGTCAAAGTCCAAGTTCATGTCATCGTATGGGTAAAATTCCGAGTTGAGAAAAAGTTTGACATTAGTCAATTTACAGTTGTTGAACATAGTAACGTCTTCGCTCGTCACATTCTTTCGACCAGTCTGTAGAGCAAGGATCACGCATCGTGGCTTCTCCAGCTGTGCGGATGCCTTCACGGCCCACGAATGCTTGTTTGTGTTTTGCAACATAGGATACTCGTACAGATCCCACGATTGAAAACAAATGCTCAGGTTTTGTCCACTTTCCAAAGTACGTAGCAACGATAGCTTATTAATGTCGTTCAGCGTCGCATGAGGCATCCGCCATTGTAGTTTAAATAATTTAATTTCTGGTTCCAACACCGATGATCCTATCAGAGCATTGTTGTCGTTGCGCGACCGTATTAAAATCAATTCGTGACGCGCATTAATAATCATGTGTTTGTAGTTCTCGCAAAATCCTAGCACATATTTGAGTGGGATGCAAAAATTGAAATGATTTTTCACTATTGGCCCATCGCGTCGTTTCAAGCCCCATCCGGCATTCTCCATATTTTTGTCTTCGTCCGATGTCAGCGATACATAGTTTTTAAGCGCGCTAGTTATTCCAACGTTTCTGTTGCGATCAATCTCCACGCCATTCAGCTCGTATCGAATCTCATCGAATAAGAACGCCACACAATTATTTCCCAACATCACCGTTAACGCATCATTTGGCTTATTTATCTTCAATTTCCCCTCCACATAGAGGAAACTTTCACACGGTACTGTGTATAAATCCTGCTGTTGTATCGGTATTCTTATCTCATCGCTGTATCCAAACGTCATGTTGACGTATGGGTTGTATGTGTGAGTCTCGAGCTTGACGATGCGATCATCAAACGTCGGCTTCCCTCCAATGCTTAGAATATCAGCCATTTTGTTTTCCAACTTAAATGCGCACAATGAATCCCAAAGATTTCAAAAATGCAATGTTCACAGCACTGAGCCTCTTCTTTTTAGCGTGATCAGAGCTGTTGCAGTTGTTGGTGTTGTAAACAATTTCACTTGGAACAAACGGGTTTCTGGAGTCGTTCAATACAAGCATTTCTTTCGCACCACACGTATTATCGTTGTCGTCTTCGCACGTGCAGTCTGATTGTAATCTCTTCACCTCTAAAATCGAGCAACCGTCCGTCTTGATCCACAACGCGTATCGTCAGATCCGTAATGACCCGTGCGGTGATTGGAAGGTAAATGATCTGCGCGGGCGTTTCCGATATCTTATATCCTGGTGGAACTCTCGGAGAAAATTCATGTATCGTATGTACACGCCTCCCATTGTTGTACGCGCCAGCGGTCACGCTACATTCTATGCGAATAATGTTCACGTTCATGATATTAATTGGATCGTCCGATTCGTGCCATCGTTCTGGTGCTAATACCCGATTCGTCGAGAATCCCAGTAGCGATCCAATGTTGTTGGGCTTTGTAAAGTCTACGGTGAACCGACAGTACAGCTCGCTTTTCATGGTATTGTTGTTGGGATGCAACACTATAGGATACACATCGTTGTCACCGTCATCGTTGTCGTCATCGGTGCCACCAAGATTTTTAGGATACCGCTCGAGTAATCGCTGCTTCAGGTACTTGGCAATGGCGTCTAGTTTGTAGGAGCCGTGGGGAATCGTAATGTATTCATAAGCGCTGTCGGGGCTGTTGTTTACGATGAAGTAGAATTTATCGTTGCTCGAGTCGATGTTCGGTATTGTGTGATAAGTTTCAAAGGTTGTTAGACCAAGCTCGTAATCTTCGTCGCTCAAATCTATGGGTGGAAAGTAGCTCACCGCGAGGGTGCTACTCTTGCCGGTTAGAGTGAATGTTAACGACATATTCCGCTCGAACTGCTCGACCAGTACTGAATCAGAGTGGTGGGAAATCAATCCTTAAATTTGGCATCGATCGTTTGTAGAAAGCGTAGACATAGTTGTCCGCAATTGCTCTGATCGTACTTTTGATAGGACGTTCGATTGTATTCAATTTTCACAGCATCCTTATCCAGATATTTTACCAATTCCATCGGCGGTCGAAGATTCCCAAAGCTGTCGAAATATATAGCTCGACACCCTCTCTTCGCATACGCCACCCAACGAGTCCCCGGCCCCTCAGCATTGTCCAAATTTACGATACCGCTCTCGTTTCGACGTACTCCTCCAGCTGGTAACGCGTTGCGCATAAAAACACCTCTAAAGAATGGAATACGCATACGTTTTGCCAACTCCTCCAATTGCACATCGGTAGTTACGCCCGCACGCATTTTTATTTTCTTTTCGACGTTTTTTTTTTTCGTTTAGATATTCCCTGTCCGCGCTTGTACGGCGCGAGATAAAGTCCGCGACCTTCCATGGAGCGATTATGGCGTTGCATTTCCTGCAGCTGATGTTGCGCCGCCTTATTATCGTTTACCGCCTTGGCGATCCCCGCCGCTCCACCAGCCAATGATCCGAGAACACCCAACAGCGGGAGAAGTGGTAATATACCACCCCGTTTTGCTACCGGAAGAATCCGCTTTTTCGATGCTCTCTTTGGAGTCCTTTTGCGGGTTTTTGTTTTCATCCCCATTCCGATCTTCGTCTTGGCCTTCATAGCGGCCCAAACCGCTGCAGCAGCCCCTCTTTCACCCAGAGTCGAGTCTCGCGCAACGATGCGTTTTCGCGCTTTGTTAGCGAGAACGTTATCTGCCACGTGCCTTTCGCCGAGGTCGTTGCTACGCGAATACGCAATATCGTGTTCGCGACACGCTGCGTCCAACGGATTGATACCTCGATCCCCTCTAGCCAATCGTTTTGCAAGATGAGTTCCTGGACCACAAAACTGATATCCCGGAATGTGTAATTCGATTGGTAGCGCGTTTATCGCCCGATTTAACAAACCACGACCTTTCTTTACTGTCGTCGGTGACATTCGCTACAGTTTTTAATCAATGGTGCTGGACCGTCGATATGCGTTCGCTGCCAAGGGCGATTATAATGTTCCAAGCACCGGCGATACTGTCGAACCTCGGAATTGGTTTTTATATGCTCGGGGAGCCTGTCCCACAACTGATCAATGTGTCTGCCAAAATCTCGCAGTAGAATAATCTTTGGTATATATTTCAATTGTTCAGAGGTTAAGTCTCGAATATCCGACAGGATCAGAAGCATTTTGAATACTGAGCTGTGGTGTTTCAGCGCGGACCTATAAATAGGGCGCATCACCGCCTCGATGTATTCAAAATCATTTTTCACGGTTCGCGGGGAGGATGCGATTCGTGCGACAACCTGTAACCATACGCGTGACAAATTTTGATGATAAATCACGAGTGATGTCTTCGAAAATAGGACGCAGACATGGTAGCATGCTACCAAACACTATCCGCTGCCTCATTTGTGGTCCATCAAATTGTGGAAAGACCAACGTGCTGGTCAGCTTGTTGGAAAGTCCTGACGGCGTCCACTTCGAGAACGTGTACGTGTATTCCAAGTCGTTGCAACAGCCGAAATATCAGTACTTGGAGAATTTATTGACTCCGATAGATGAAATTGGCTACTTTACGTTTTCGAATAACAGTGACGTCATCCCACCGAGCGAATCGCTTCCGAATTCCATTTTTATCGTTGATGACGTGGCATGCGACAAGCAAGATACGATACGAGAGTACTTTGCAATGGGGCGCCACTCGAACGTTGACTGTTTCTATCTCTGTCAGACGTATGCAAAGATTCCCAAACATCTTATACGCGACAATGCGAATCTGTTGATTCTGTTTAAGCAGGACGGTACTAACTTGAAGCATGTGTATAACGATCACGTAAACACAGACATGTCTTACGAGGATTTCTGCGCTTTGTGTCGTAATTGTTGGCAACGGGAGTATGGTTTCGTGGTCATAGACAAGGATAGCGCGATGCCCAATGGACGTTATAGAAAGGGATTTAAAGAGTTTGCCATACCATGAGATGGTCAATTGTCGTCAACACGTCGGTGAGAAAGCAACGTCTGCGGTACAGCAATGATCGATATCGATACACTGGAGGTTAAGGATCGCGAGAGAATAGCGAAGGAAATTGCAAAAACCAGCGAAGCCATTCGTCGGAAACATCAGGCTTTGAAGACTGGCAAGATGGAGGAAGATATCGCGTTGGAGAGATACTTCAAACCTATTGTCGAACCCCTAAAACATATTGCGGAAAATACCGCAGCGATGGAAGCTGACACATCACCGTCGATGAGCACAGACGTTGAAGGGAATGAAACAGTAACGTCTAAAAAAATTCATCCAAAACAGAACACATCGCGCAAGGCAAAGAGGAAACAACACATGTCCGCGGAATATTCACCCATAACCTCGACACCAGTTCAATCGAAGCGGAACCGACAGAATGTCAGAACAAACGATTCTCCGACTCCACCCACACCAATAAATACATTTCCCAATATGCAATCGCTCTCAACCATTGAAGATGACGTTTTCGAAACTAGTCCCAATGAGTCATTTGTAGCATTTATTAGACAGCAATTCCAAACATCCGAGGGACAAGAAACGTTTCGCAGTCATTTCGGTCCGCTGGGGCAAAAATACATGAGCGCAATTCTAAGTGATGATAAGGATACAACAATGGACTATGTGTACGGCGTATTGTTATACCAGGGCGCCTGGGTCGAGATTCTGGGCGTCCTTGGCGATCGTCGTCCACGGGCTCCGAGGGTTCGGGTGAATATGCCGGGACGGAAGGATTCGGCTTGCAACCGAAGGTAGGGGATCGTTGCGGGTTAAAGAGTTGGAACTCACCGTAAGGATAACAAGTTTATTCTGTCCCGCTCTGGGTGACAACTACTCTGTGCCTACTTGGGCATGAGTCTCGTATAAAGTCGGGTATCAATCCCGATCCAAATCTTTATCAAGTCTGAGCTCGCATTGCTTGTACATCGTTCTTATAATGTAATCGGGGCGAAGCGGGGACCATCGGGGTCTCCGCCTTTGGCCTGCTATTTAGACGTTTCGCCATATGCTGACGGATCTCAGTGCATTCCCGAGATCCCTTACGCGGTTGTGCCGGATTTCGGCCGCGCGATTGTATCAATCGGAATGTACGCGGTGCCGACACACTTAGGTGTCGGTCCGGGCACAACAGTATACTTTGGCAATAGTGGAGCGATGCTTGAGGATGAGGCTTTCGATATAGACAAGGATGATAATATTGTTACATGGGCCCTTCAGGTCCATCCCGAGCTCGCTGTCCTCGCGTCGCTTTCTTCCGAAAAGGCGATTCAGCGGAATCACCTCGTATGTAGCAATCGTGTTGCGCTTAGTCCGTGGCAACGACCGTAGGGACTACGACCGCGCTCGGCCCGGGCCACGGATATTTCGCAAATATCAGGAAATTAATGAAGCAATCGACAGCTGCAGACAGGGCAGTTTCTCCCATTCTTGGGGACTGTCCGAGGTTCGGCCCGCGATGAAGAGCCGCCGTACAGGGATTCGTTTTCGAGAGCTTGTGCTAGGAAGTTGCGACGAGCCAGCTGGCCGTCTAGATTCCGCGACCTCGCTTGCACGTAGAAACCGTGTAACCCGTCCGGACGGTCGAGATCAGCCCTGGGTAACTCCATCCAATATACCGCGAACGGCCTAGTAGGAGAACCCTTGCGCGCGATACGAACCGCCGTTGACTCCGCGAAGACATGCGACGGAACGAGACAGAGCGACAAGACGGACTCCGATTTCGCCGACTTTCGTGTGCTACCCAAGAGCACAGCGAGCGACCACGACCTGCGCTAGGTTGAGCGACCTAGGGAGCTTACGAAGCGATAAACGGCAAGCGTGCCGACATCCGAGCGACAGCAGGAACGGAGCGCCGTCTCTAGGGTATGTTCCAACAACTATTATAATCTTTCGGCAAGAATATATTTTACTTTATTATTTTCCTGTAAATTCCGTGCAACCATTGATTTCAACCCTCTTACCCCTTATCCTTCCTTGGTAAGTATAGTCGAGGCGTGCTTTAGCACCTTAACCGAGCAAGAACTCTGCGAATTATCCTAGCCGCTCAGGGCGATTTCCAAAAGTCCCGTCAGGACGTAACAAACTGGTGTCAGAAGTGGGATCTGATTTTTTTTTTAAACCACTGTGACGTCCCACGATTTTTCGCGCGTTTCCTATCCCAAATTCCATTAGTAAACCTCAAATTCACTCTATCAAACTCAACTCCTACCCCATCTCCTCAATAGCCGATCACCTTGATGTTGCACCCTAGCGGTCAACAACACAAGATGATGAATACAAACCTCCACCTCGCTGATGTACCTTAGCGGTCCCCATCACGAGATGATCGTTTCAAAACCCTCTTCACCTATTCGTCCTACAAAGCACGAATCATTCCCTCTAAACCGAATTCAAGCAAGCCCATCGTTACAAAATCCCTCTTAAATCGAGACCAAGTCCCTCTTTACGGCTCAAAAAGGTCCAAGCTACCCTAACCCCTTTCCTATTAAACACCCAAAAATCCGTTCGATGAGTTGAGTATCTCCTTTCGCAGTCATAAAAACCCCAGAAAGCTAATTGCGACGCATATTTGGCGTACCTGACAAAATATGTCTATTAATAGCCAAAATATTGTTTACAAAAACCCCAAAACTCCTACTACGTCTTATTCCGAAATGGGTCAAGGTCTTTACCGCGCGTACCCCCGCACTACTCCTGTAAGAATACATAAATACGAGGTCCTGAGATGCCTCGTCCTCTTTCTCCGCATTTCGGTCCTTGCGACAAGTTAACTAGCTGCGTTAAACTTTCTTTCAGTGACAAGTGTAATTAGCCGCGTTAAACATTTTCAAATCAGTGTTCGACGACAACTTATTGTAAGTAATAATTATTACTATATCACCCTCATTGCATTCCCCGCATAAATAACGCTTATCGATTTCTACATTACATTATTCTCATATCATTTTATATTAATAGCGTTTATCGCATTTTAAAGCTTATTGCTATTCATTTATTATTTTATATACAATTTCTTACTATTATTGTCTATCCAAGCTTATTGCAAACATTTATTACTTTCGTATTACTGACATTTCTATTACTTTGTATTATCGCTTTAATGCTGATTTTGTTTATATGTATTTGCCTTATAATCGTTTATTAGTTATACTATTTTCTTGCATTAACGCTTATTGCATTTCATATTATAAACTTACTAAAGTTTATTGCGCTTATTTACATTCACCAGTACCTTCGTATAATTTCAAATGGTTATGAACTTCATATTCACACTTTCATATTGTGCCTTATAAAATGTGCTAACAAAGCTAATAAACCGCTTTGTTTCCTACCACGTTTCGAATTATTGTGTGTATCCTCGAGTCATAAACAGTACGAACGAAACCAAGCTGCCGCAACAGCTGATTCGCGCTCGTGAACGTGAGAACGGCTCTAGTGTTTACAAACATATGATCGCGTGAGCCGTGCAACCCACGAAAACTTAAGCGTGGTTTCTTTTGCACGAATGCAGCAGTAAATCCTATTACTTGAACCAAAACAAATCCGAAGTGCTATAACGGGTGCTCTTCAAGTGTACATTTACCTTCCCTGGTCGATTAGAGTGACGGATTAAATATTCGCGCCTGATCGCCTCCAGAAAACCAAAGAGTGACGGATTTAATATTCGCGCCTGAGTCCCCCAAAATTCTCAGAGTGACGGATTCAATATTCGCGCCTAAGTTCCTCTCAAACCTCAGAGTGACGGATTAAATATTCGCGCCTGGCTTTCAATCAAAACTCTCAGCGTGACGGATTTAATATTCGCGCCTGAGTCCCTCAAACCCTAGTGTGACGGATTTAATATTCGCGCCTAAGTTCCTTTCAAACCCTAGTGTGACGGATTTAATATTCGCGCCTAAGTTCCTTTCAAACCCTAGTGTGGCGGATTTAATATTCGCGCCTAAGTTCCTTAAAACCCTCAGCGTGACGGATTTAATATTCGCGCCTGAGTCCCTCAAACCTCAGAGTGCTGGATTCTAGATTCGCGCCTATCTTTTCCTTCCCCATTGTCGACGTTCCCAAAGACCTCGCCCGGGACGTGACACCACTTCCTTTTAGAAAATTATTATCTGCTCATAACTTGACTACACTTCCTATTACTCAAGATCCTTTGCAGAGCATTGTATATCAATGACGGGTGGTATTTTGATATCCCCCCCCCCGCGCAAAGTTTTTCCGATTCACATTCCACGGCTAACGCTCCTCCTATTGCACCTCCTCCCTTACCGCCGATCACGAGCGGACGACCATCTCTTGGATCCCGGGCGAACGACCTAGAAATGTCTGCATTAGACATTTGGCGTTCCCGAGAAGATGAAGAAAGAGAGTGTATAGGGCGCTAGACAGCATTCCCCGTTTCGATCCGGATTTTGTAACCTTGGAGGACTTTGCTGCCTCAATACAACGTGCTACAAAGCGAGTACCGTCCGATCAGGAAGAAAGATTCCTGACCGAATTAATATATAAATTAAAAGATCCTATTAGATACTATGTCGAAGGGAAAAGCTGTCAAAGCGTGGCCGATCTGCTCTCCCTTCTAAGGGTCCGATACTCCTCCTGCCGCGGTTATAAGGAGCTCCGACTGGAACTCGAACGTATAAGCATGTTTCCCCGCGAGCGTCTAATAGACTTTATCCACCGCGTGGGCCGGCTGTACAGACAGGTAATCGTAAGAGCGAAAGAATTGATTGACAAAAATGTCGAGAAGGCTATTACGGACGTGGAGCGATTGGACCGGACCTCATTTATCACCGCGTTACCGCAAAGAATTTCGACTAAAGTAGCATTATCCAATCCCGAATCATTGGACGACGCGTTTGATTTAGCGTTGCATATACAAAGACGAGAACAAGAATTGTCCGGTTTGCCGTGCGAGGACGCGTATGGGTACATACCAAACGCGCGTCCCCCTTCACCGTATGACCCTCAGCGTTGATGGACCGAATGCAGACAACCGTACGAAGATGACTCGTACCGCGATCATCATTCTCCCTATTCCGGTTATAGCTCCCCCCGTTATAGAGAGCCTCCTTACCGCGATCCGACGCCAGAGCGCCGTCCAGCGGCCTTGCTGACGAGGCAAGGCGAACGCCCGTTGAACTACGAACGCCAACCGTACGCTCCCCGCGGAAGAGGAGGACGTGGAAGATATCAGAATGATAGACAGCCCCAACCTCGCGAGCCTCAAAGATACGAACCTCGCGAACCTCAAAGATATGAATCGCGCGGACCTCAAAGATATGAACCGCGTGAACCGCCTAGATACGAACCTCGGGGATCGCAAGGATCGGCGGGACGCGAAGTGTTATCTGAAAATCGCGACCATTTAAACTCCCAGCGCGCCCGCCCATTCAACTAGAACGAGGCAGGCGGGTCCTCCTCGCAGGCCCAAAGAATACCTCCGAATCAGAACCAGCAACGGGGCCCATACGCGCGGACTCCACCCGTATCCGGGTCAAGGCAGAACAACAGTTTAATGAACCACGTATTGAGAGGGCTTATCGGTAAAGAGTTATTCGTGTATCTAGACGACGTGGTTGTGTAGTCGCGCACACTCGCGGAGCACGAGCAACGACTCGAGACTTTCTTCAAGGCAGAACAACTGGAGAACGGTGAGGGAGAATTTATCGTAGATACAGGTTCCGCATTGAATTTGTTATAAATCGGATCGGCAAGCGAAAAGGCCATGGTCCTCAGCACAACTCCCCTCGAAAGTAACGGTCTGAACGGGAAGGTCATGACCTTAGGAACGACCATCGTAAAGATCAATGCCAGTTGGGCGTTATTTTACGTAATGCGCATGCCCAATTTACCGAAAGGAATTTCGAGGCTTGTCGGGAGACCGTATCTGCTTCAGGAAGAAGCCATCATCTCTTACCAGCAACGCACCATGGTAACAGCTAAGCACCCCGTCAGTCTGGTAGTTTTCTCCAACTCCAATGAGTTAGAACGCACGCTGGTGACATGTAAACAGAGCCACAAGAACTTCTTAGCACGCTTAAGTGAATCGGGAGAACCTT
Source organism: Andrena bicolor (assembly GCA_960531205.1). Classification (NCBI taxonomy): domain Eukaryota; kingdom Metazoa; phylum Arthropoda; class Insecta; order Hymenoptera; family Andrenidae; genus Andrena; species Andrena bicolor. Next base: position 943,187 of record CAUIJW010000117.1, on the reverse strand, counting down.
ACTCGAACGGAGATGTCGTAAGCATCTGTCTCCCAGGAAACTGTGACTGTTCCGAGAACGATGATGAAAGGGATCCCCCTTCCCCCTTCTTTGAAGAAGAATTCGACGCTAACGAAGATCAAGATCTGGGAGATTACCGCGTTGAACAAAAACCTCCCGAAGAACGGTTACAACATATAATCGAAACCTTGAAATTGGAAGAATTAGATACGGCACAACGCCGATCAATCGAGGATTTGGTCGTAAGGTATTCAGACAGGTTTTTCGTACCCGGAGACCCGCTCGGCGGAACAACGTCTATAGAGCACACCATCCCGTTGACCGACTCAACGCCAGTATTCACCCGACAATACCCGCACTCCCCACTATTGGACGAGGAAATCGCCAAACAAACGCGAAATTTCGAAGAATTGGCAATAATCGCCCCCTCATCGTCACCACATAACTCACCCTTGCACGTGGTACCAAAAAAGGAAGACGAGGAAGGAAACAAACGATGGAGGGTAGTAGCCGTTTTTAGAATAATGAACGCGAAAACAATCGATGACCGTTTCCCGTTACCGCGAATTACAGATATTCTCGATCGATTGGGCGGAGCCAAATATTTTTCGGTTTTCGCCTTAGCGAACGGTTTCCATCAGATTCCCATGGCAACCGAGGACCGTGCGAAAACCACGTTCACCACCCCCGACGGGCACTACGAATACCTCTGCATGCCGTTCGGATTAAAAAAACGCCCCGGCCACCTTTCAGCGTTTAATGAACCACGTATTGAGAGGGCTTATCGGTAAAGAGTTATTCGTGTATCTACACGACGTGGTTGTGTAGTCGCGCACACTCGCGGAGCACGATCAACGACTCGAGACTTTCTTCGAACGCTTACGCGAGCATAATCTAACCTTACAAACGGAAAAGGCCAAGTTCCTGACGGAGTAAGACCTAACCCTGAAAAGATCAGGACCGTCGCCGCCTTCCCCGTACCAAAAATTCGAAAAAATTTGAAACAATTCTTGGGCCTAGTGAATTATTATCGTCGCTTTATCCCCGACATGGCTAAACGCGCTAAACCTCTCACAAGTTTAACTACCCCGAAAATTCAATTTTATTGGTCCGAAAAACATCAAGAAAGTTTCGAAGACCTACGCCAGGCGCTTTGCAAAGAATCGGTCTTACGTTATCCAAATTTCGATGAACCTTTTATTATTACAACCGATGCTTCCGACGTAGCAGTTGGTGCGATTTTAAGCCAGGGCAAGATAGGCGAGGATCCGCCAATAGCGTACGCCTCCCAGGCACTCAATTCTTGCCAAGAAAATTACTCAATCACAGAAAAGGAGTGCCTTTCGGACGTACACATATGGACGAAAATTTACCTTGGTGACGTCGACATGGATTCGTCGAACAGCCAGTTCTCTAATATTTGCCCGTGGGTCTACGAGCATTGATAATAGAATATTTTCGGGATGCGCAAAATACGCGTTATTCGCAAAAACTTTATCAATTATTCGGATTACTTTTTTGGAAACTCTCTTGATGCTTTAATGGCATTCCAAATATGTAATACATATGTAATATTGATGCTTTAATGGCATTCCAAATATGTAATCCATATGTAATATTGATGCTTTAATGGCATTCCAAATATGTAATACATATGTAATACCCACGGGCAAATATTAGAGAACTGGCTGTTCGACGAATCCAAAATGCAAGAAAACAAACGGTCACTGGAATTAGGTTTTTTAAACTGCCGAACATAAACTTTAATGCTCCGGATTATATTAATGTGACGAGACACTATTTTTCGCGCGGTACTATTTCAAGTCTCCCTCATAAATCACTCCACAACTCCACCGAAACTCCTCAAACTACAACTCTTACCCCTTTTTCCCAATCGCCGATCACCTTGACGATGTACCTTAGCGGTCCCCATCTCAAGACGATCGGTACGAAATCCCCTATCCTTATTCGCCCTACGAGGCACGATCTCTTCCCTCATATTTAAACTTAAACAAGACCCTCGCCCCAAGAACTCCTTATCTCGAGACCACGTCTCACCCCCTCTCCATGACCAAAGAAGTCAAAGCCACACTCACCCCTTTCCAATCAAACCTCCAAAAACCCATCCAATAGGTTGAGTATCTCCCCATCAGAAGCCTACGTAAGACCCCGAAAGTCTTATTGCCACGAATATTTCATACACGTGTCATTAACTAATTATAGACGCATATCCTATAAAAACCCCGGAAGTCCTATTGCGACGCATATTTCGTAAGTAGGCCAAGGTCCATACCGCGCGTACCCTTCATACCTAACAATCATGTAAAATTCACATAAATACAAGGGCCCGAGAGACAGAGGTCCTCTTTCTGCAGAAACATCACTCGGAAAGTATCTTTACAATCATCAAGTGTTTAGAATCAGTTTCAACGAACTACTCATCGACATTTATCGTAAGCAATTAACATTAACCATTGTTACACGGTATATCACCCTCATTTATTTCTCATGTACTATTGCTAACTCTTACCATTTATATTACTATTTCTTGCTTATTGCTTTATATTGCTATCATTGCTAACTCTTATTGTTTTATACTATTATTATCCGCTTATTGCGACGGTCTATTATTTCATGCCTATTGTTTTATATCTTTACCACGATTTATATTCATGTACATCATATTCATACTTATATCTTTATAAATAACCATTTATATAATTGTTTTGTGTTAATGCTAAACGCAAAACGCATTATTATAAACTAAGTTACCTGCACAATAATATGCATGGCTTATTTTGTGCTACAAACTGAATAAACCAGTTTTATTTAATTCACGCTTCGAGTTATTGTGTTAAATCTTCGGTACGAAGGTTCCCTTCCAAAACAAACCGCTGCAACAGCTGATCTGGCTGCGCGAACACCGGAGTTCTTATAATATTTACCGGGCTTACTTTTACATAGCTCGCGTTCGACCAACGTCTAGACGAATTTCGCGGAATAGCACGGGCGGCTTTTTATGTCAATGCAACCGTAAATCCGATTACCAAAACTAAAGTAAAAACCACAAGTGGTCTAACGGGTGTCTTCCTGGCGCGCGGTTACCTTTTAAACCTTCCCTGGTCGATTAGCGTGCAGGATTTAAGATCCTCGCCTGATTTCCCCCTAAACCCAGTGTGTAGGATTTTACGTTCTCGCCTAAACTCCCACCGACCTTTAGTGTGCAGGATTACACGTCCTCGCCTGACTCCTATCTACCCTCAGTGTGTAGGATTACACGTTCTCGCCTGACTCCTATCAATCCTCAGTGTGTAGGATTTTACGTTCTCGCCTGACTCCCGAAAACCTTCCGCGTGCAGGATTACACGTTCTCGCCTGACTCCCGAAAACCCTCAGCGTGCAGGATTACACGTTCTCGCCTGACTCCCGAAAACCCTCAGCGTGCAGGATTACACGTTCTCGCCTGATTCCCGAAAATCCTCAGTGTGTAGGATTCTACGTTCTCGCCTGACTCCCGAAAACCCTCAGCGTGCAGGATTTCACGTTCTCGCCTGATTCCCGAAAATCCTCAGTGTGTAGGATTCTACGTTCTCGCCTGACTCCCGAAAATCCTCAGTGTGCAGGATTACACATTCTCGCCTGATTTCTTACCCCACATTGTCATCGTCCCCAAAGACCTCAACCCAAGACGTGACATTAATATAATTGACTGGCAAAACTGTATTGTAACAGAACCACCGCTTACAATGAAATTTAGTAATGCTGAATTACAAAATATTGTGGAAGGAAAAAATTTACCACAATTTGAAAAGTTTCCTTGCCATACTCAAGCCGTTGAGCGGTGTGTAAAACTGGTCATCGAGGCTTTACAAAAAGTATGTGGTGAGTCATCCAGAGATGGAGTTATAAGAGCTAAATTAGAAGACAGGTCGGAATTACCTACATTCGACAATAAAAGTCAATATTTTGCTAAAAAAGTGTAAGTGAAACTGAAACGTACCATTACATGGAAGGGTGGACGGGTGGAACTCCTGGTGCAGATACCTCCATGTGGTGAGTTCTGGGTTAATTCGGTATTAAGCATATATTATTTTTCATGCTAAAATATAAAAATTAGGCGAAAGGCTGCACAATTAAAATAAAAAATACCTTCATTTACTTACTTATTTATATTGTTGACCCATGGAGGCGGCTAAATAATATACAAATGACTTCAGATTTTTAGGGGATACTGAGAAACACACAAAAAACACTAGGTTAAGAAAAAAAATTTGAAAAAAAAATTTCTCCGAGCTTGGGCCCGGTGAAAAATTGAGGCACGACCCCCATGTTTTGCGTGTGCCTTTAACTCCTAATGACACAACTTTTCCACGCTAGACTCCAACGAAAATAAAAAAAACGGTTTTTCGGCCCACTTTAGCCCGTACGCAGGTCAATATACTGAGGACATGCTCGCCTTTTTGAAAAGTCTAAGCGACCTACCCCGTTGGGAATACACAGAAGGAGACGATTTGGAACCCACCTACGGGACCGTAAATACGCCCCTTGGCCCGACCACGAGGATGGAAGTTACCATTGCAGGAAGCCCCCTCCGAAAAGGGAGTCAAGCGTCAGAAACCCCTGATAACGGAAGTCCACAGAAAACAAAATCGCCACAAGGCCCGAAGAAAAGAGTATTATGGGGTATACCTCTCCACGAAGAAGCCTTGGACATTCCGCAATCAACCATGATATGTCCGGAGGGTGAGACACTGGAGGAATCAGAAGATCCACAGCCTCCTAGAATCAGTGATCGGACCGATACCGATACTACTGATGATATTCAATCAATTCGATACTAAAGTACTCAATGGACAGTATCGATACGTATTGAAATTTTAGGTATTTGGTATCAATTTTCGATACTGATACTTCTTGAATCGATATCAATTCCAAAAGTATTTACACCGAATCAAAGCTCGTGAAAGTATTGATACTCGTTTGATACCTCACGAAAGTATCGATACTCATTTGATACCGTAGAAATGATCAGATGCGTCGTTCAGCGTACTTCATATAGCACGTATCTAAGGCATATTTGTACCGAAAGAAAATTCGGAACCGTATTGCAATTTTCATAGAGGTATCAAACGGGTATCGACACTTTCATAGAAGTATCGAACGGGTATCGATACTTTCATAGAAATATCAAACGGGTATCAATATTTGTGATACCTACGTCTTAGACACTATTCGATACCACATCATAATTTCCGGGCTTGTATCGATAGTATTGATTTGGTATCGGGCGGATCACTGCCTAGAATAGACTCGAGCACGAGCCCAAGGCCCGATGTGATCGAAGTGCGAAGATTTACCGTGTGGCCATTCAACCACTCACCCAGTTTTCAAAAAAGCTCGCACGAATCATCTGAATACAGGAGAGACCCGATGGACACCTCGGAACGCGAAGTCCAGACAACGAAATGTGTAGTAAAAATCTTAAGGACCACGCTAACATCATCCCCGGATAATTATGCTCATTTTATATCATCTTGTAGCCTCGGTCCGAGGAGGTTACTTGTCGGAAGGGTATTGAGGTGGCCGAGAGAGTGAGGCAAGGTGTACTGGGTAAACGGTATTTATTACGACTAGAGTACACGGTCATCCGGCCAAGTCTGTGCTGGCTAACAGTGTCGTTTCGGCTTATCCTATGGCTTATTCTAGCGGCGGTACGCGGAAAGGTCGCGGTCGCGTTCGTAGACTCGGAGCGTTTCGGCGGTCGAGAGGTAGGAGTGGGAGGTGGTCGTTCTCGTGCCTTGGCTGTTATCTCTACCAAATGCCGTGACCGGGAAGTCCTTGGTCCGTTCGCCCAGTGGGTATAACCCGCGGGTGATACGGAGACTGTAGGATGTCCTCTGGGACAGACAAAGTCTGATCCTAAGATCGACGGAGGGTATCGACTTGCGTCTAGAGATCGGCGAACTCGCGTTTCTCTAGGGGCCGTGAAGGTTGGGGAGTTCAAAAATACACAACGATACAGCTTGGATGCCAAGAGTTCGCTGGGAGAGTTGTGACCGTTTGCCTGTAGCGCTCGAGGTAGACTCTGCCTGACGGGCCCGTCGCGCTGGCCTATATGGGCCGCCGCGCCAACTTCACCAGCGAGAGCGCCGCTCGGCGCGTGGCCATCTCGCGGCCGCGCTCGGTAGCGGCGGGTCGCGCCAGGCGCGCGTGGTGGGGGAAAGACTCGCGTCCACCCGTAACTAGTTCGTTACAATCTGATAGAATATTAACTAGCCCAATTTGTAAAACTCTAATCGCTGTGGGTCTCCTCGATGAAGCCAAATTAATATCTGAAGAAATATTTATGGACTAGCATGCCCCGTCTCGGCTTCGCCCGAGATCGTAGCGTGACTGATACGTGTTTATTAGAATTAATATCTTTTCTATACCTATTATATAAAAACAGAGCCGATTTTTATATTCGCGCAAAACTCAAGACCTGTTGAACTGATCTTCCTCAAATTTTGACACGTTATTCCTATATACTCTAAGACGGACATATGCTATGTAGCATGTCTCAGAAACGCGTTATTAGCATGTAATTATATGTAAACATTCCATGTGTACTGTTTTGCATACCACGTGATAATAAATTTGCAAAACCAGTTTGTACCCCGACGATCATTCTGACATATATATCCGCGATAATCCAGTTCTCTCGCGAGAAAGTGCTCGAAAAGCTTCGCCACCTGGTGGTAACATCGCGGTACTGCTACGGGCGAGGTATCGCGCGGGCTGAATATGCGCATGCGCGCGCAAGTAGACTGTCGTATATAGGGGTCACGTGGTTGGCCAAACAGTCGTACACGTGAAATCTTTGCATATAAATTACATGTTAATGACGCGTTTCTGAGACATGCTACATAGCCTATGTCCGTCCTAGAGTATGCAGGAATAACGTGTCAAAATTTGAGGAAGATCGGTTCAATAGGTCTTGAGTTTTGCGCGAACATAAAAATCGGCTCTCTCTTTATAAATAGTAAAGATCACGTAATAATCACCCGTAATGAAGAAGGAAAAATTTTTAGTATCATCGGAGCTCGAAACTTTTACCACGAAATGGGAGAAAATGATCTGGTGTCAGTACTAATGGCACTCAGAGGCGCCTAGAGACCCAACGCGTCCGGTCGCTCCGGATAGCGGCGCATGGAGAAACCCTACACCGATTTAACGCTGAAACACTCCTAAAACATCTCAAAATCATCTTCAAACGTATACCCATCGTAATTGTAATCTGTTCTGGCGAAGTCAAACTACCGCCGGAAAACGAAAAGGAAAATATCATCTGGCATTATCACGAGAACATGATAGGAGGTCATAAGGGCGTAACAAAAACGTAACGACGTATGCGCAACCTGTTTGACTGGCCTCACCTACACCGTGATGTGGAGGACTTCGTACGAAGCTGCCAGAGCTGCCAAGAACAAAAGCTCGTACGAATCAAAACCCGGGAACCAATGCTAATCACCGATACGCCCGCCAAACCTTTCGATAAAGTAGCCTTGGACACTGTAGGCCACTTCCCCCTACCCCGAGTGGAAATCGTCACGTACTCAAAATGCAATGTCAACTGTCAAAATTCTGTATGGCCGTGCCTTTACCCGACATACGAGCCGGCACTGTCGCCGACGTGTTATCACGCTACTTCATCGCGATTTTCAGGACCCCACGCGGTATACTAACGGACCGCGGCACGAGCTTTATTAATAAAATAATTCAGGGAATAGCCAAAACCTTCAACGGTTCCCTAGAAAGAAGTCACATCGTCCTAACCGAATATTTAAAACACTATTTAGAATGATATGAGGACTGGGACTTGCTCCTGCCGTTCGCCATGTACTCATACAACACCTCGGTACACGAAGCAACGAAGTTCACCCCATATGAGGTGGTTTTCGGACAATTAGCTCGGGATCCGTTTACGCCTATGTCCCACGAGGAATTGCTAGCATACCCGACATACGTACAAAATTTGATAGAGCGTTTAGACCAAATCCGAAACACCACGCGAACAAATTTAGACAAGACAAATTACGTTAAAAAAATATTTATGACCGGAAAAGTAATCAAGTTATATTCGCGGAAAGCGATCTCGTTTACGTACTAAAGCAACCATGGCTCCATAAATTCGACCCGCATTACATAGGCCCGTATAAAATAAAAGCGATTACTGATTTCGGACGAGGGCCACTAAATCATTAAACATTTCGATAAATTAAAACATGCTTATACAAAGGAGAAACCTCCTTGACACCAAAGCTGCGTATCCAATGGTTTTAGTTTACAACTGCCAACGGGAAAAATCCTCTAACGGACGCTCATAACCAAGGCCCAACACCTAGTAAAATTAGTCTCCTCAGAAATCCTACCCTTATCTTTAATTTCACTTGTTTTCTCGTATTTACAGTAATCATTTACTAAAACAATAGGACTCCCCGCGTAAGAAATTTCGGAAAGCCAAGTACCACAGCCACCATGGATGGACGTGGCCTCCTCCTATGGAAGAGTGTTGCCAGTAACGTCATAGATGGGAACTACAAAATATCGTCGCTAAACCCCAACCCGGGATTGTACTACGAAAAAATCCGCCCCTCCGCGTTTTCCACACTCAATGGAGACTGGTCACGGGTATTGGGGTCACAGATATACTGTCCTCGCGACCACGAACTCAACCCCAGATCGACAGAATGAAGGCGTTATGCACAGCATACAACTGGGCGTCTTGCCCGGCCGACACCCTTAACACGGCCCTACAACGAAAACTCCTCGATGCCAAACGATACGAGGATTTGCTACTCAGCATGTTAGGAAAGCCACAGCTCTCCCGTACCAAGCGATCGGTACCATTAGGATTCATCGGATCGTTAAGTAAAGCCCTTTTCGGAACCCTGGACACCGATGATGCGCAATATTATAACAAAGAAATAGACAAACTCTGTAGAGATCAAAGTCATCTCGCCGAATTGTTAGGAAATCAAACACACATTATAAAATCGGAATTTCAGGATATACACGATACACTTCAAACTGTAACGGGATCCGTGCGAAATATGGGCGATAGAGTTAAGCAAATAGCGCCGGGTGTCCGTCAATTAGACGATCGCGAAGCAAAAGTAGAATTGGAATTGGCCTCATCGTCGTGGCCATTCCTTATGACCAGGCATGTGGATGAATATGTGACCGCGTTAATTGTAATTACGGACGCGCTAACGTTCGCGAAACTTGGTATCTTACATCCGGCCGTTCTTTCACCCAGCCAGCTAGCGAAGACTTGCGAACGAATTTGCGAAACTACTCCGTACGAATTCCCGCTGACCTCCGAAGAATTAAATTCCGAACAGTTACAAGGGGTGACCAAATTGAACGTAGTTTATTCACAAGGCCGAATCATCTTGTCGCTTGATATACCTTTACTTGACCAAATCCCCTTCGATCTCTATTACCTTCAACCGTGCCCTTCATTTCAAACAATATCGACCAATGTCTCTACCCCAATATTCATAAAACCAAGAACAACGTACTTAGCAATCAGTCAAATGAATTCTCAATACTTCATGCCCGACGAGAAATACATCACAGGATGCAGGAACCACCCCAGAATGTACATGTGCGAACTCAGCTTACCACTCCAAAACTTGGAAAAGGCACCAAGCTGCGAAACAGATGCTCTATTAAAACCACAAAACATCAAGTGGCATATCTGCAACATTCAAGCCCTTCCCGGAAGCCGACCCTTCCTCGACAAAATGAACGCCCCGAACACCTGGTTATATTCCACTAAGGACACCCTGGCACTGCAAATTCGATGCAACAAGCATGCAGCCGGCTACGAAGTATTGCAGGGGGCAAGAATATTGCAACTCAAGAGGAACTGTGAGGCCTAAATCGGGACTGATCAGATTTGGGCATCCGGAGTAGACACTGAGGAATTAACAACTATCTACAAACCATCTATCGGCATAAACATTTCGGAAATCCTGCCAACTATAACTGAACATCACGTGAAAATTTTAACGGACTATCAAGAGAAGGAACTACAAGCAACACTTCAAAATTCCCATGCGAAAGCAAACGCAGTCGCACTAGAAGATACAGAGAAACAGGCAAGGGAGTTAGCTACCCATCACCGGACCGAAAATTTATCGACATATGTTACCTATGGACTACCAGGACTAGGAGGCACTATCGTAATTATCCTTATTGTTTGGATTGGATACCGTTTTCTGAGGGCACACCGGAATCATCAACCCGAGCCCTTAAGGAAAGAGACAAAGGTTAATATAGAAATGAAACCACACCGCCCTCCCCCTCAGATAATTTCCAGACCTCGTCCTCTTGCAATTACACCTTTTCCTTCCGACCTACCCGTTATACCATCCTCGAGGACAAGAGACAGAGCCCACGTTGAACAAGCGAGAAGTTTTTCGGGTTCCGAGCCATACTTCGAGGTATTCTAAGAAGTACCCTTGCTGATAACAGCAAGAACCCCTGCGCGTTAGCCTTAAGAATCGATCCCCACGAGGCGTTCTGCTGCGACAATTAGATGGTAGCATATAAGGTAGCAATTAAGTAAAGCGGACACAGTTGTTACATGGGCCCTTCAGGTCCATTCCGCGCTCGCTGTCCTCGCGTATTTTTTCTACGGCGATTCGGCGGAATCGCCTCGCGCGTGCCGGTCACGTTGTGACAAACGTGAAGCTAGCGGATGGATACCGCGACCATGAACGGGTTCGGAAATTTCCAGAAGAAGGCGAGCGTAAAACTGCCGACGCGACGGGGCAGTTTCCCCCATTCATGAGAACTGTCCGAGGCTCGGCCCGCGACGAAGAGCCGCGGAACAGCAATTCGTTTTCGAGAGCTCGTGCTAGGAAGTTGCGACGAGCCAGCGGGCCGTCTAGATTTCGCGACCTCGCCTCCACGTAGATACCGCGACACCCGGACGGACGGTCGAGATCAGCCCTGGGTAACTCCTTCCGATATACCGCGAACGGCCTAGCCGGGAGAGCCCTTGTGCGCGATACGAACCGCCGTTGACTCCGCGAAGACGTGCGACGGAACGAGACAGAGCGACACGACGGACTCTGATTGCGCCGACTTCCTTGTACAACCGAAGAGTAAAGCGAGCGACCACGACCTGCGCTAGGGTGAGCGACCTAGAGAGCGCACGAAGCGATAGACGGCAAGCGTGCCGTCACCCGAACCACTGCGATAACAGGGACGGCGCGCCGTCCCTAGGGTATGTCATAATTATTACTTTTATCTATCATCCAGAATATGTTTTACTCTATTGTTTCTCCCATTAATCCTGAGTAACCGTTGATTTAACCCCTTTCATTCCTTATCCTTTTACGGTAAGTGTAGTCCAGGCGTGCCTTAGCACCGTGAGAGAGCAAGGGCCCTGCGAATCCTCCTAGCCGCTCAGGGCGATTCACAAAAGTCCCTTCAGGACGTAACACAGTCATTACGAAAGTAGTAAGGCTAAGGGGATTCTAACGCTGGTCCTCTGAGGGGAGAGCGGGGGCGGGGGGAAGTGATGGCGCGCGGGGGAGTGCGGCGGAGGGAAACATGGGCGCGGGGCCTGCGGGGAGTGGAAGACCGGTTGCGCGCGCACGAGCCGCGGAGTGGGGGAAGCCGCGATCGTGGAGGGGATCACTCCGGGCCGAGCGGCCGCGGAGGCCTCTCCAGACCGGACCCACCGTCGGAAATTTTTCAGAGGAGGAATGACCCCCAAAAAATCTCTTTCAGACTTGGCCCTTCCCCAAAATTTTTTCGGTGAGAGGGGGCGACCCCCAAATATTTTTCCAAACCATTATGCGATGGAATTTTCCCCCAACACAGAGAAATAATAATTTATTTTTATCAGACGATGTCGGACAACGTCGGGAAAGATCAGCGTTTTCACACCGCATCTTCGGGGAGGGAAAGAGACAGAGCATTACTTTTAAAGCTAAAATTTTGGAAGAGGGAAAGAGACAACACTACTTGGTGGTACAACCGCTTTCGTTCTAAAGCTATCAGTTTTTAAAGCTAACAGTATTCTAAAGCGTTCCGATTTAGCGTCGCAGCGTCTCGCGCGATCACGCGTAACTTGAATCCTCTGAAGCGGCCGTGCAAGGTTGACGTCATTTTCACGGCGCGAAGAACGCTCGAGCGAAATAGAATTATGCAGTGTCGGCAGAATGTTTTTTTTCCCCAACGCAGACAAATAGTAATTATTGAAACGTCGAATCTTAAAATTATGTGGCGAGAGGAGGAAGACGGGTGAATAAAATGGAGAAATAATATACGTTTAAAATATATATTGTTACATGGAAAAAGTACTAATATAAAATTAAAAGAATATGAATGCAACATAATAATATACCATGCAAGGTACAGTATTTCCTCGCTGTGGGCACGCTGGTCGGGACCGGCGTTGAACCCACATCCTGAACAGAGCCCTAATTCCGAGTGTTCGTTTCTCGCTTCTTTCTGGCCGAAGGGTGGAGCGAGATGGAACGCTTTGCGTGCGCGGCGAGTGTGCGCGACGGGCGCGAACCCTCAGATGGAATCGTGCCTGCGTCAAAATTTTGCGAAACGGTTCCCGTGCTCACACGTGGGCTCGTGACCATTGCGCACGCCCGTCGCGCACGCAAAGGACGCAGTGTGACGGCGTCCGAAAGACGGAGCGAGACAAAACATCAACGCGTCGTTTGTCTCGTACCGCCCGTGCTCGCTTCCAGTGCCTCTCGCTCGCTCTCGTTCCATCTCGCTCTCGCCTTCGCCGGACAAGAGTGAGACAGAAGTGGTGGGGATAGCGAAAAACCAACATCGTGTACACCAAACCGAGTCCACAATGAGACAATACTGTATCAGACAATGCAGATAGTCATGTGAAAAAAGTATTTTATTTATTGATAATATATATACTATTCTGGCGTCTGACATGCATCACGAACGATCAATCCCAATCCTGATGTTAAGAGTTCACAATCTATTAAAGAGTTCGGCTCGTAGCAGTCACTTTCAGTAATGATTTTCTCGTATTCCGCGGTCGTTGTATTAGCAGTACGTATAATGTTGACAAAGGAGGCGTACTTATTGGTTACGGAGTACAAAATTTCTGATAAACATGAGAACATATGGTCGATACAACGAGCATATTTGAACATTTGAATTATAGCAGCTTCAGATATGTATATGACTGAACTATTATCCGAGATTTTAGCAATTCGATCACTGTGTATTCTTGTGAAATCGATACGTAAATGATCAATCGCGATAGGGTCTTGATATACTAATGCGGCATCGAAGTGTAAACGCCGAAGTATCTGTGATTTTTGCTGCAGTAGAAGCTTCCACGTAGACATGGAGAAGCAAACCTCGTGACATTTATTATCGGCTATAGCAATCTCGATGCGGCACGAATCCTGACCGATGCAAATCCCTATTATGAGACGTTTGTAGGCAGTAACAGTCAATGGATAATCACGTCCCAGGATTCGTATGATAGGTTTTTTCAATACTGATGCGGATGCATTGCTGTAGGAACCACATACCTAGAGTTAATGATTCAGTTGGTTTCATATAAATAGAAAAATACGTAGAAAAGTACTATATCCTATGAACCTTATATTCTGTTTGCGTTCCTGCGGCCGTTGTTGTTGAGACTGCTGCTGCTGGTTTGAAAAATCCATATCGTTCCAGTCATTGGCATAGTTTCCACACATTTGGAAAGTGTTGTTGAAATGTCGGTTATACATTTTGAATAAGTACTATGACGGAGTCTATTGAACGGAAAGCGGTTAATAATAATTGTGCGGGGACGAACGTATGCGACTGCTGAGCGATTAATGTAATAGCGTGCGAGGAGCTGGCTTAAATAGGGATGCATAGCACAATCCCCACGATCTACCCCTCCTCTTATTCCTCGGCTATATTTTTTATGATGTGAATACAATATAATACTTTGAGAAACATCATATGCATGAATCATAGAATTATGCTGTGTTGGCAGAAACTGTATCGGGTGATTTGGAGTTTGCACACCATATAAGATCATATTGCACGATCGCATGTAATTTGAGCCCCATCCTCAAGGATAAAAAGTATCGACACGTGTTGAACGTAATATAATACTTTTGGGAAACGCCGAATCTTAGAATTATGCGGAATCATCAGAAACTATGTCGGATGATCTTGTGCGCTAATTTGTCATACGCGTGAATCATGGAAAGAATTATGCTGTATCAGCAGAAACTAATGCACTTGAGGGAGGGGGTACGCCAAAAAGAATGAATTATACAGTATCAGCAGAAACTAATGCATTCGAGGGAGGGGTGCGCTAAAAGAGTTAGACAGAGATATCAAATCATGATGAGAATATAAATATGCCTTCTAAACTGCACAAAGCCTCAAATCGTTTCAACGTGTTGCGAGAAAAAGACACACTACATTTACAACCACGGGAGAATTCGCGCACATAACCCGCCAATTGTTGGATCAATCTGCCCGATTAATTTCGCGGGAAGAGTATCTCGCGTGGGAAGAACGGTGCAACGAGTGTATTGAATCTTTGGAAGAACAGAGCCGCATAAAACGCCCGCGATTATCAATCGGTGTTCGGCAATCATTGGTTGCTCGAATCGCGCGGCTCGAAGGGCTGAAACATTCATTGCGTGGATGTTTCATGCGTGAAGGTGCGGGACATTCTAGCATAGGACTTTTGTGGCGCGAAATAGACGCTGCGTTCGATAGCCGCGTATTAACTGGTGCCGTGCTAAATTCAAACTACATCGAGCCGCGCAACTTCCTCCAGGATGCAGGGACCATCGTGCTGGAGCATGTGCGGGGCGCTTTGAGGAAACATCGAAACCTCAAAGTGAATACGGTGTTCAACGGCGAATTTATGGCGGGTGACAAGCATGCTTGTAAAAGCATCAACACCCGAAACTGCGAACTCTTCCACACATCCGATCTGCAGGAGTGGTACCAACGATGCGTCGTCGAACCCACCCCGGCATCGCTGGAAGAGTTCCAGGAACGCGACAGCGGATGGGCATTGACGAGAATCCTCAACATCACCATCAATGTTAATAAGTATAATCCGCTGCGCGCGGGATGTCACTGCACGTTGCCGCGGGAATTATGTTTGAAGAAAGCCACGATCAATGTGCAATCCCCGGACAATGCGTGTTTGGCGTGGTCAGTGGTCGCCGCTCTCCATCCCGCCGAACGAGACACCGCGCGCCCAAGTTCGTACCCGCACTATGCTTCCATATTAAATCTCCAGGGCAATGAGTTCCCAATGTCCCTGGAGCAAATAGGGAAGTTTGAGCGGCAGAACAGCGTCTCCATCAACGTGTACACCTTCGACGAGGAGAAAGGGTCGACGGTCTTTCCGCTGCGCCTCACCAGCCAAAAGAGGGATCAACACATCAACTTGCTCTACACGCCCAATCAAGAGCACGGCGATGTAGGGCACTTTGTGCTAATCAAGAACTTATCCCGACTGGTGGGCATGCAGCTGGGCAGACACAAGGAAAAGAAATTCATCCGTGATCGGTATGTAGAGGAAACTTGTGAAATGTTGAAATGTCTCGCAAAACAAAATTAAATAAAAAAAAATTATGTTTTTGTAGATGTATGCACTATTTCGGATCTGTCGAGAAGCTGGGGGCACATACAGTCGACTGCGGGCAGATGAATGACTGTGCCATCCTGCTGCCCAGCGAAGAAAAAAATTTCCTCAGCTTCGAGAACCACTGCAGGAAGGAGCGGCTCCCCTTCGTGGTGTACCCAGATCTGGAGTGCATCATTGAAAAAACAGAGGACAGCCACCAAATTGATGATAGCAAATTACACACGTATGAGCACCATAAAGTTCATAGTTTAGCCTATTATATGCATTGCTCATATGATACATCACTACCGACGTATCGATGTTGCCGCGACGCGGATTGTGTTTCATGGTTCGTATACGAACTGAAAAAATTTGCAAACATCGCCAAACCTATCTTGACCAGTAATGTTCCCATGCTGGATTTAACCAACGAACAGTTGACGACATTTCACAATGCAACAGACTGTCATATTTGCGAGGAATCATTCAAGGCTGATGATGTACGAGTTCGCGATCATTGTCATCTATCCGGACGGTTTAGAGGCCCGGCACATTCGGAGTGCAATTTAAATTATAAAAATGCGTTTTACATCCCCATAGTTTTCCATAATTTATCCGGCTACGATTCACATTTCATTATCGACGAAATAGCTACCGCTTTCGAAGGTCACGTTGATGTATTGCCTATAACTAAAGAAAAGTATATTTCTTTTACAAAAAATGTTGAAGATACGGCTGATTCAGACTCGCGAAATAATATTAAATTACGATTCATCGATTCATACAAACTTGTCAATACCAGTCTCGACAACTTAGCATCTTTTCTCAGCACAGATCAATTAACAATTTTACGATCCAAATTTGAAACATTATCGACCAAAGATTTCAATTTATTAACGCGAAAGGGTGTCTTTCCGTACGAATACCTTGATTGCGCGAACAAGCTGGAGGATCCATGTTTACCACCGCGCGAGTCATTCTACAGTTCGTTAACGGGTGAGACTGTATCCGAGAGCGATTACGCACATGCCGAGACTATCTGGCAGCGTTTCGGGATTAGAACTTTGGGCGAATACAGCGACTTGTATTTGAAAACAGATGTCTTGTTATTGGCAGATATTTTTGAAAATTTCCGCGAAAGTTGTATCAAGAGTTATGGACTAGATTCGGCACATTATTATACTCTACCTGGTTTCACATGGGATGCAATGCTAAAACATACCAAAATTACATTCGAATTGCTCACAGACGTCGATATGGTCATGTTTATCGAACGCGGTATACGTGGGGGTTTAAGCCAATGTTCAGGAAGATATGCACATGCCAATAACAAGTACATGCCATCTTACAACGCATCGGAAGAGTCATCGTACTTGATGTACTTTGATGTGAATAATTTGTATGGGTGGGCAATGTGTCAGCCCCTACCATACGCTAAATTTCAATGGGTCGAAGATGTTGCAAAGTTTGACGTGTCGTCAATCCGCGTCAATTCACCCACGGGATACATTCTCGAGGTATATCTGGAATATCCACAACATCTGCACAACGCTCATGCCGATCTACCGTTCTGTCCGACGCGTGCCAAACCACCGGGCAGCAGGCAGGACAAGTTACTCGTGACGGTATATGATAAGCAGCGTTACGTTATCCATTACCGCAACCTGCAGCAGTGCACGCGTCACGGTCTTCGTATTACAAAGATACACCGCGTGCTTCAATTCGCTCAATCTCCCTGGCTCCGCGATTACATCGAACTCAATACACGGTTTAGAACAGGCGCGACAAACGACTTTGAGAAAAGGGTCTAGCGGGATAAGCATAGTGAAAAGTGCCCTTGAACCGATTTTAGCTGGCAATGCACCTTTCAATAGTGTAGCACAGAAAAACATTGTACACCAAGTTTCAACCCCCTATCTCAACCCGGAGGGTAGTTATAGGGTAAATTCGAATTTTCGGTTTTTGCCATATTTTCCCTATTTAATGGTCAGCAAAAATTCTAAAAAAAATCTGAAATATTGTAGACATGATTGTATATGATTGTGAATTTTTTCAGATTTTTTCGTTGCAACTGCTTAGTGTAAGAAATGAAAAACGCAAAAAAATGTCGAAAAATGCAGATTTCGTGTTGAAGTTTTCGAGCGACTAGATTTTTAATTTTACAGTAGTTAGATATTGGCATGACTATTATCTACAATTTTTTTCAGATTTTTCGGTAAGGTGCGCCATAGTTAAAAAAAATCAGAAAACGATATTTTACACTTCGCGTAGACGGTAAAAAAGATACGAAAAAGGCGAAAGGCGTCAAGATCAACGTCATAGCCAGAACGATAACTTTCAACGACTACGCGCAGTGTTTGCAAAGGGAGATCGAAATGGTTCGCAGACAATCATGCATACGGTCTAAATTGCATAAAGTGTACACCATTTCGGAATCCAAAATCGCTCTAAGTCCGTACGACGACAAGCGGCATATCATACCCGATTCGACCGACACTCTGCCCTGGAGACATTATAATATCCCATTGTAAATTATTGTATTTATTATAAATAGTAGAATTATTGCGTAATATTAAATTGTTTGCAAATGTATAGAAATTATTGTATTTATTATAAATAGTGGAATTATTGCGTAATATAAAAATTCCGTTGTAAAAAAAAAGAAATTTGAACTTGATGATGCTCTCTTCATGTGAACGAGGCCTTGGACTCCGTCCAGAGTCTATGACAGCTATCACAACGCTCGCAAAATTTGAAAACTTCGCATCGACATGATGTATAGTTTCATAAAGGCGATGTTGAAAAGCATATAATAAGAATATTTCGATGATAATGTGCATGTGCCTTTGAATGATATTATCGACGTCGCTTGCAGCAAAATGTTAAATAAATTATTATTGTATTTATTAACTCGTTCATATAAATAGTGGACTTAATGTGTAAAAAAAATAAAAATTGTTCACACATGTAAATGTATAATTGTATTTATTGAACCATGTATTATTAATTTACAATATATTATTTTTATTTATCCAAGAATTGTGTGATTTATCAAACCCCAGCCACTTGACGTACACCTTATCCCCCTTTCTACGCAACACTTTTTCCACTAGATACACATCAGGATCGGTGACGCGTTGCAGCTCGTGATCATAGAATCCTCCGTCAACAAGTTTTCCACAGGAATCGACGAGCAGATACGTTGCAGGATTAGTTGCCTGTACTTTGGCTACCTTGAACACCTCCGTTGTCCAATTCGGTGTATAGCCTTTATCGAAGATAGTTTTAAATTTGCTCGCGCGCACAAACTCGCCCAACTTGAATCTCGCTGGAGCAGCGATCTTTATGTTACTGTATACGGTGGCTAGCAGCCTGTCGGTGACCACAGGGGTAACATCGCAAGGACGCATTCCGATGGATCTATGTTTTCGTGCGTTATAGTCTGCAAGCAGACGCGGTAGGGCATCGGTCCATCTAGAGGTTCCATTGAGCGTAAACAATTTCCACATATTTTTCTTCAAACTTCGATTGAAACGTTCTACGACAGAGGCCTTCATCACCGAATACGTCGAATAATGATTAATGTCGTGCTTTGTCAAGAGTTTCTGCATATCGGTGTTGTAAAATTCTTTTCCTTGATCGGTTTGCAAATTTTTCGGACATCGATCTCTAAATATCTTTGCGAACGCTGTAGTCACCTCAGCGCCACTTTTAGTCTGGAGCGGCAACGCCCATGCATACTTGCTCAACACATCGATGATGGTGAGTATGTAGTGGTGACCCTGGTTGAATCGCGAGTATGGACGCATTTCTACAATGTCAGCTTGCCACAGATCATCGTATCCACGCACTATGACGCGTCTTCGCGGGATATGTCTTCGAGCTGCAGCATGCAATTCCTCAATGAGTTGTAGCTTCTTGTGGCCATGGTTTTCTTTACTCTTGGATTTCGATAATGATTGCATGTTTGATCGCAGAGGTGTCTTGGACACGAATGATGCGATAATTATCGTGTGCGTGCATTATGTGCTTCCCGTCGGTCCGAGGAAATTCTGGACAAGTTGCTGCTCCGTAGCAAAAGCGGTTATAGCCTCTTTAACTTTACGAGTTTCGTTGTCCGGTTGTGGGATAGAATTCAACGCCTGCGATATCTTTTGAACGCTGTTTTGCAATGTCAGCATATCTCTTTGAAACATAACCAGCTTCCTCTCTAATTCTTCCTGCTGCTCTCTTAAAAGTTTAATGCTCTTTTCCACGTACAGTTTATTGACGGCATCGGTATCGGCCACCGGCTGAGCTACGCGTCGTATCTTGCGTGATTTCGCATCAAAGTCGGCACCAGGCACGCAAAGGGCGTTATCTCGCATGTAATTTCGAAGCAAACCGTTCCATTTGTAATAGTCCATTGTGGCTGCTCCACTCTTCTCGAGCGATACCCCAAATTTGTTGATCGGCATCTCGATGCATACAGTGCGCATCGTTAGCGCGCGGTTTAATTTATAATGAGGCCTACCTCGCGGAGTTCCTCGATAATCGATAGAATTTCTGGATCGTGAGAGTTGTTACCCGCCTGACGTGACGCTTCCAGCAAACGCAATCGATCCACCAACTCGTTGGGATCGTCCCAGTGTACGTAATCGATCTTGTTATCGTTTACCACCATGACTCGCGGTACCGTTAGACCTTTCCCTGCCCTGCTAGTCGATGCGCGAGGGAGTAGCGGTGCAATTACATATTTGTACTTGTGTCCCTTGTTGCTCAATATGGGATTTTTAGCACCATGACCGCGTCTGTGGGCGTTCGTCGCCAGCAGTATACTTTTGTATTTTTGTTTATCGGCATCGGTGTATACAGCATCATCGGGAATTCTCTTGAAAATCAGTTCGTAAAGACCGGGTGTTTCTCTGTATTTTACACCATCTATGATTATGTTATCATCCATGTCTATATCGAAAGCCTTATCCCCAAGCCTCGTTCCACTATTGCCAAAGTATACGCCGTACACATAGTCCATTGTTGTATCCTTATCACCACTTAGGATCGCGCTCATGTATTTTTGCCCCAGCGGGCCGAAATGACTGCGAAACGTCTCTTGTCCCTCGGATGTTTGGAATTGCTGTCTAATAGATGTTACAAACGACTCATTGGGACTAGTTTCGAAAACATCATCATCAATGGTTGAGAGCGATTGCACATTGGGAAATGTACTTATTGGCGTGGGTGGAGCCGGAGAATCGTTTGATACGACATTCTGTCGTTTCCGCTTCGATTGAACTGGTGTCGAGGTTATGGGTGAATATTCCGTTGACATGTGCTGTTTCCTCTTTGCCGGATGAATTTTTTTAGGCGTTAATGTTTCATTCCCTTCAACGTCTGTGTCCATCGACTGTGATGTGTCAGCTTCCGCCGCTGCGGTATTTTCCGCAATATGTTTTAGGGGTTCGACGATAGGTTTAAAGTATTTCTCCAACGCGATATCTTCCTCCATCTTGCCAGTCTTCAAAGCCTGATGTTTCCGACGAATGGCTTCGCTGGTTTTTGCAATTTCCTTCGCTATTCTCTCGCGATCCTTAATCTCCAGACTATCGATATCGATCATCGCTGTACCGCAGACGTTGCTTTCTCACCGACGTGTTGACGACGATTGACCATCTCATGGTATGGCAAACTCGTTAAATCCCTTTCTATAACGTCCATTGGACATCGCGCTATTCTTGTCTATCACCACGAAACCATACTCCCGTTGCCAACAATTACGATACAAAGCGCAGAAATCCTCGTAAGACATGTCTGTGTTTACGTGATCGTTGTACACATGTTTCAAGTTGGTACCGTCCTGCTTAAACAGAATCAACCGTTTCGCATTGTCGCGTGTAACGCGGTTACTGGGTAGGCGTGGAGTCCGAGTAATTAGTGTCTAAATCAGTCTAATCGGAAGGATGTTACACGCGTTACAGTACAAATTATTATTTGAGAATTTAAAGAATTCTGTTTTGGTATCGGGAATCCAAGATCTAGTCCTATACAGGCCCCGCACTGAGTTATTGTGAGGATTTAGTTAGTTCGTTATTAAATAACTTCTGCTCAAGAGTAAGGTTCAAATGTGAATAATTATGTTTTTATTCTTTTTCTTTTCCGACGTTAGGAGAACTCAAAGAGCCAAGGGAAATCCCAAAATATTGGCTAAAGCCAATATTGACTCTCCGTTACCTCTGCATTCGCCAGTTGGCAATAGAACATGAATAAATTTTCTTTTACATGAGTTTACGCTCGCCAATCGTTATTTCAATTACAATATTTTAAGGAAAATAAATGCGCACTCACCCGCTATATCGTTTAAATTTTTACAACGTTTGAAATTCCTTTTGGTTATGCTTTATAAAAACACCTGTTCTATGCCTGAGAACAAGAAAATCACACTCACACTCACAATACTTGCGATAACAATTTAAAAATGACAAATAAAATAGCTCAAAGCACAAAAAGGGGATGAGATCTAACAGAAGGTTGATCCCAACGCAATACAGGATATTAAACAAGGTTATTAAGCGAATGTAAAACGCAGATATATAAAATTGAAAAAAACGATGATTCTAAAACACATTTAACGTGGAAAGATGAGTCCATTCACTAAAATTTATGAATCTCTGGCTCGAAATAGAATTTAAGTTAAGGAAAAGAAATTACTATCCACGGACACTCGTCACGCTCTCCGCGACTGTACGACAAAGAGTGACTTCAGCTTCGCGCCCCCGAGAGCGTCCGGCCGCGAGGCCCGCTCAGAAAAGCTGACGCTGCAGTCCCAATCATGCCCCAGTAACCGTCGCATGATTTCATTAGATGTTCTCACTCTCATTCTTCCATACTTTTCGCCTATGCGCTACCGGTGTAGAACAGGGTGACTCTCATCCTCACGCTTCTCACACTCAGATCACTCCTTTTCCTCGATGCGACGATTCGACGGTCGGAGATGCGCTCGATTAGGTTAAACCAGAATGCTAGATGCATTGTCAAGACACACCCCCGCCGCTTACATTTAATCAGTGTCGCGAGGTATAAGAACCACTGCTCATTTTGACTGAACTACTGAGAACTACGCTGATGCCTCAGCACAGTCCCACGTTCAGGGTACAGCGCAGCGACCAAACGTCGCGGCGACGACGACGTTCCTAGTACCGAGTATCCGTTTTCATAGATAAAATACAGTAAGCAGAAGTGCGCTCGATTAGGGATTTCCCAGAACGCTAAGCGTTGTCGAAGCACTCTGCCCACTGACAAAGGAAAAACACAACTAATCAATGATTTTAAAAATTTTGAAGTTTCGGGACGTAACACGCGTATAAGATGTTTGGGAATCTTTGCATACGTCCGACAGAGATAGAAACAGTCAACGTTCGAGTGTCGCCCCATTGCAAAGTACTCTCGTATCGTATCTTGCTTGTCGCATGCCACGTCATCAAAGATAAAAATGGAATTCGGAAGCGATTCGCTCGGTGGGATGACGTCACTATTATTCGAAAATGTAAAGTAGCCAATTTCATCTATCGGAGTCAATAAATTCTCCAAGTACTGATATTTCGGCTGTTGCAACGACTTGGAATACACGTACACGTTCTCGAAGTGGACGCCGTGAGGACTTTCCAACAAGCTGACCAGCACGTTGGTCTTTCCACAATTTGATGGACCACAAATGAGGCAGCGGATAGTGTTTGGTAGCATGCTACCATGTCTGCGTCCTGTTTTCGAAGACATCACTCGTGATTTATCATCAAAATTTGTCACGCGTATGGTTACAGGTTGTCGCACGAATCGCATCCTCCCCGCGAACCGTGAAAAATGATTTTGATACGTCGAGGCGGTGATGCGCCCTATTTATAGGTCCACGTCGAAATATGACGGCTCAGTATTCAATATGCTTCTGATCCTGTCGGATAGTCGAGACCTAACATCTGAACAATTGAAATATATACCAAAGATTATTCTACTGCGAGAGTTTGGCAGACACAATGATCGGTTGTGGGACAGGCTCCCCGAGCATATAAAAGCCAATTCCGAGGTTCGACAGTATCGCCGGTGCTTGGAACATTATAATCGCCCTTGGCAGCGAACGCATATCGACGGTCCGGCACCATTGATTAAAAACTGTAGCGAATGTCACCGACGACAGTAAAGAAAGGTCGTGGTTTGTTAAATCGGGCGATAAACGCGCTACCAATCGAATTACACATTCCGGGTTTGTGGTCCAGGAACTCATCTTGCAAAACGATTGGCTAGAGGGGATCGAGGTATCAATCCGTTGGACGCAGCGTGTCGCGAACACGATATTGCGTATTCGCGTAGCAACGACCTCGGCGAAAGGCACGTGGCAGATAACGTTCTCGCTGACAAAGCGCGAAAACGCGTCGCTGCGCGAGACTCGACTCTGGGTGAAAGAGGTGCTGCTGCAGCTGTTTGGGCCGCTATGAAGGCCAAGACGAAGATCGGAATGGGGATGAAAACAAAAACCCGCAAAAGGACTCCAAAGAGAGCATCGCAAAAGCGGATTCTTCCGGTAGCAAAACGGGGTGGTATATTACCACTTCTCCCGCTGTTGGGTGTTCTCGGATCATTGGCTGGTGGAGCGGCGGGGATCGCCAAGGCGGTAAACGATAATAAGGCGGCGCAACATCAGCTGCAGGAAATGCAACGCCATAATCGCTCCATGGAAGGTCGCGGACTTTATCTCGCGCCGTACAAGCGCGGACAGGGAATATCTAAACAAAAGAAAAAAAAAAACGTCGAAAAGAAAATAAAAATGCCTGTGGGCGTAACTACCGATGTGCAATTGGAGGAGTTGGCAAAACGTATGCGTATTCCATTCTTTAGAGGTGTTTTTATGCGCAACGCGTTACCAGCTGGTGGAGTACGTCGAAACGAGAGGGGTATCGTAAATTTGGACAATGCCGAGGGGCCGGGGACTCATTGGGTGGCGTATGCGAAGAAAGGGTGTCGAGCTATATATTTCGACAACTTTGGGAATCTTCGACCGTCTATGGAATTGGTAAAATATCTGGATAAGGATGCTGTGAAAATTGAATACAATCGAACGTCCTATCAGAAGTACGATCAGAGCAATTGCGGACAACTATGTCTACGCTTTCTACAAACGATCGGTGCCAAATTTAAGGATTGATTTCCCACCACTCTGATTCACTACTGGTCGAGCAGTTCGAACGGAATATGTCGTTAACATTCACTCTAACCGGCAAGAGTAGCACCCTCGCGGTGAGCTACTTTCCACCCATAGATTTGAGCGACGATGATTACGAGCTTGGTCTAACAACCTTTGAAACTTATCACACAATACCGAACATCGATTCGAGCAACGATAAATTCTACTTCATCGTAATCAACAGCCCCGACAGCGCTTATGAATACATTACGATTCCCCACGGCTCCTACGAACTAGACGCCATTGCCAAGTACCTGAAGTAGCGATTACTCGAGCGGTATCCTAAAAATCGTGGTGGCACCGATGACGACAACGATGACGGTGACAACGATCTGTATCCTATAGTGTTGCGTCCCAACAACAATACCATGAAAAGCGAGCTGTACTGTCGGTTCACCGTAGACTTTACAAAGCCCAACAACATTGGATCGCTACTAGGATTCTCGACGAATCGGGTATTAGCACCAGAACGATGGCACGAATCGGACGATCCAATTAATATCATGAACGTGAACATTATTCGCATAGAATGTAGCGTGACCGCTGGCGCGTACAACAATGGGAGGCGTGTACATACGATACATGAATTTTCTCCGAGAGTTCCACCAGGATATAAGATATCGGAAACGCCCGCACAGATCATTTACCTTCCAATCACCGCACGTGTCGTTACGGATCTGACGATACGCGTTGTGGATCAAGACGGACGGTTGCTCGATTTTCGAGGTGAAGAGATTACCATCAGACTGCACGTACGGCAACGACGATAATACGTGTGATGCGAACGGAAGAAATGCTTGTATTGAACGACTCCAGAAACCCGTTTGTTCCAAGTGAAATTGTTTACAACACCAACAACTGCAACAGCTCTGATCACGCTAAAAAGAAGAGGCTCAGTGCTGTGAACATTGCATTTTTGAAATCTTTGGGATTCATTGTGCGCATTTAAGTTGGAAAAAAAAATGGCTGATATTCTAAGCATTGGAGGGAAGCCGACGTTTGATGATCGCATCGTCAAGCTCGAGACTCACACATACAACCCATACGTCAACATGACGTTTGGATACAGCGATGAGATAAGAATACCGATACAACAGCAGGATTTATACACATTACCGTGTGAAAGTTTCCTCTATGTGGAGGGGAAATTGAAGATAAATAAGCCAAATGATGCGTTAACGGTGATGTTGGGAAATAATTGTGTGGCGTTCTTATTCGATGAGATTCGATACGAGCTGAATGGCGTGGAGATTGATCGCAACAGAAACGTTGGAATAACTAGCACGCTTAAAAACTATGTATCGCTGACATCGGACGAAGGCAAAAATATGGAGAATGCCGGATGGGGCTTGAAACGACGCGATGGGCCAATAGTGAAAAATCATTTCAATTTTTGCATTCCACTCAAATATGTGCTAGGATTTTGCGAGAACTACAAACACATGATTATTAATGCGCGTCACGAATTGATTTTAATACGGTCGCGCAACGACAACAATGCTCTGATAGGATCATCGGTGTTGGAACCAGAAATTAAATTATTTAAACTACAATGGCGGATGCCTCATGCGACGCTGAACGACATTAATAAGCTATCGTTGCTACGTACTTTGGAAAGTGGACAAAACCTGAGCATTTGTTTTCAATCGTGGGATCTGTACGAGTATCCTATGTTGCAAAACACAAACAAGCATTCGTGGGCCGTGAACGCATCCGCACAGCTGGAGAAGCCACGATGCGTGATCCTTGCTCTACAGACTGGTCGAAAGAATGTGACGAGCGAAGACGTTACTATGTTCAACAACTGTAAATTGACTAATGTCAAACTTTTTCTCAACTCGGAATTTTACCCATACGATGACATGAACTTGGACTTTGACAAGAATAAGCATGCCATCTTGTATCACATGTATACGCAATTCGGTAAATCGTATTATGGACATAGTTGCAACGAGGCATTATTCACCGTGGCTGAATTTTTACAATTTGGTCCCATCGTGGTGATTGATTGTTCGCGACAAAATGAGTCGATCAAGAATGGCACCGTGGACGTGCGCATAGAATTCGAGTGTAAAGAGAATGTGCCGGCAAATACTACAGCCTACTGTCTGATTCTGCACAATCGGGTGGTTGAACACAATCCACTGACAAACGTAGTGCGTAAAATGAATTAAATTGCCACGCTACTTGCGCGCCCTCTCCTGTGTCAAATTCATACAAAATTTCATCGTGAAAATCGAGATGCTTTACGAGAAAGACGGCATTCTCCCGTCTGTCTTGAAAGCGAGCGGACCTCTAAATTGTACCGATAATGGCTGTACCAACATTCGTTGACCTGCAAGGGTTCATCGTCGATGGAAGATTTGTCGCGAAGGAAGTGGCTGTCCTACGCAAGGGAACAGTTCTCTCGCACTATATTTTTGGGAGTCCTATGTCACAATTCCTTCTTACAAAATCCGACAAATCAAGCATTCGGTGGTTGACGGCAAAACATCGCGGACTACGGTGGGACGATGGTGATGTTCCGTACAGTATGGCTAAACAGCTAATTACGAAAGCTGTAGCTGATGCGATCGATGAAGAAGATGACACATCCCATATAGTATACGTTAAAGGGTTGCAGAAACGCGACTGGCTTGCGGATTTCCTCGACGAAAATACCACAGCGGACGTAATCATCGAGACGCTGAACATTGACTACGAGGATATCAAATCCCTAAATAAGCTAAATGTAGTTGATACTCTGCGATGTGGCAGACACGCAAAGCACTGTGCCTTGCAAAATGTATTTAAAATATTCAACTGGTGGTCTAAACACCAGACGGAAATGCTTAAATAAAATATAACCAATTTTTAATACATGAATGTTTTTTTTCGTCACCCTCCCCAACCTCCTGCATGTACGCTAGATTAAGACGATAGTTGTAATTATTATGTAGAAACCGTTCGATACCCGTTCAATACCGTTCGATACCCGTTCAAAGCCGTTCGATTCGCGTTCAAAGCCGTTCGATACCTGTTCAATACCCGTTCGATTTCCGTTCAATACCGTTCGATACCCGTTCAAAGCCGTTCGATTCGCGTTCAAAGCCGTTCGATACCTGTTCAATACCGTTCGATACCCGTTCAAAGCCGTTCGATTCGCGTTCAAAGCCGTTCGATACCTGTTCAATACCCGTTCAATACCCGTTCAATACCCGTTCAATACCCGTTCAAATCCGTTCAATACCCGTTCAATACCCGTTCAAAACCGTTCGATTCGCGTTTAAAGCCGTTCAATCCCGTTCATAACCCGTTCAAAGCCGTTCGATACCCGTTCGATTCGCGTTCAAAGCCGTTCGATTCACGTTCGATAGACAATCAGAGTGGTACAACAGGTGTTTGATAGATGTCCAATGTGACATTTCAAGGATGTGGAAAATGAAGGAAAGTAAACATGTAGACAAAATATAAAAGCAAAAAAAAATTATTAAAAAAGTATTCTCCAGCGGGCGACAACATTGACAGCACACCCGTTTCTTATGGTATACCACTCATTTTGTGATAAATTAAAATACTCCTCTATGCATGCACTACACTTTTCTGCGGCGTGGCGCACATATATCTGTGTCAAACATATTCGGCAATATATAAAATGCATGTAGTGAGTTTGAAGTAGCATTATATGATTGAACCCCTCCTCATAGGATGCTCTATACATCTGCGGGAGGTTGCGATAGCACTGGGCACAAATTTTCCGATGGCAGACATGGTTATTGTCTGTATATACCGTAGGAACAAAACGAAGACACCCTTCTTATGTAAATCAAACCCAAGCTATCCATTAAGACCATTCAAAACCTCATCGAATCAGCCGTTATTGAGATTCGGAAATCTCAGGGTCCTGGATAGCGAGTCGTCGCGTTATAATAGCCACTCCGTGTCTTGCGCTGCGCATATATATATATATATATATATATATATATATATACTTGGCGCGAGACACTACCGTGTCTCTTGATCAGGCCTCTGCCTTGCATGCCCACCAGTGCAAGTAATTTTGCATATACGGTGGGGTATAAACCTGGTAATACACCATCCCACGGACCATAATATTCGTCATCATACTCAGCTCCTCGCATTCCCAATGTGTGTAGCACAGGCATTTTGTATTCGGTGGAATATGGTTCTATTAAAAAAAAAAATGTAATTTTATTAAAAAAAATCTGACACACTATTAGCATGTGTGACAATATGACAATTCCCACACTTTTTATCGACGATTTCCCTCACTATTTTTAGCACTGTTTGTTGCACTACGTACTGTCACCTGATGTTAACCAGCTGTACTTTTTTATTGACAATTTCTCTCACAATTTTTCGCACTGTATGTCACACAACGTGATGCCACTAGATGCTGAACGATTATAACAGCCTCACAGCAGCTCCAGGTCCTGATATGTGGTTCATATCTTGAAAGTTGCATTTTCTGCAAAGTATTATGTTTCTGTTCTTCGTTTTCTTCTTCTCGTTCTTCTACACGGACTCTTCTTTTCTTTATCATGTGGATTTTTGTGAAATCTATAATTCTGCGATTGTAAGGATGGCACTACATAATAAGTCGCTGTATTTCAAACCGAATATGGTAACATTTTTATTAAATCTTGAACCATGTATAGAATATATGTATCTGCGGCTGTATCAAAATGTAAGAAATGTGAGGATAAAATTTGAAACTTTTGTTAACGTGCTACAGCAAAGCGATGTTGTCTGCGAAACATTAGATGCGCGTCGTGCTGCTAAACTCATACGTGAAAGCGAACATTACTGTGAGGATTATTATGTAGATTGCGAACTGATAGCTTGCGCCATCAACGATATTCTAGCTGATACTCGTAGGAAAAAATGTTAAAATTCTATTCTCTTAATTTTAAATAAAATTACTTGAAAAACATATTATTTGTCAATTTCATTTACCCGTCTTCCTCCTCACCACCTAATTTTAAGATTCCGCGTTTCTACATGTTTCGTTCTTCACGCCGTTAAATGATGTCACCTTGCACGGCTCCTCCAGAGGAGTCAAATTACATGCGATCGCGCGAGACGCTGCGACGCTAAGATTGAAAATCATTTTGAAAAAAAATTGTTGGGCTTAGAACAAAATGCGGTAGTGGGGGAAGCAATTGTAGCTCTATTTAAACCAGTTCCCGGACGCTATTCAATTAATCGCCCAGTAGCCTCAGCGAGTTTCGACGGAACAAATAGTGCTCTGAAACAAAATGTACAGCACCATTGATGAAATACTCGCTGGGTGTGAGGATTATTTCGTTCCGATTGTGCGAGATGATGGTGTAGCTCCATGTGGGGAGAATATATATAATGATTGGTAACTAGAGCTGTTCAAGTACCCGGAAAAAGCAAGCCGAGCATAACTCGGCTTGAACGACCGAGCCGAGCCGAGTACCCGAATGAAGTGAGCGGCTTGAAAGAACCGAACGGCTTGGATAGAACCAAGTAGCTTGAATTTTTCAAGCGGCCCGACGTAAGCGGGCGGCTCGAACAGAACCAAGCGGATTGAATTATTTCAAGCGGGCCGAAAGAACCGAGCGGGCCGAAAGAGCCGAGGGCCGAGGCGGCCCGAATGTAATATGTATGTTACATCGAGCAGATAGGTTGGAAATGGGTTATGTAAACCTAACACAATTATAATATAAGTAGATTGCGGAAGTATATGTAAATTGCATGTTTTTATTGAAATGACTTAAACAAGCGGGATTTTGACAGAAGTATGTTTCATCATTAAGAGGATATTACAAATATATTTTCAAGTTTGCACATTTTGAATATTCTGGATATACGTTGCACATTCTGCAAATTTTTCATATTTTTTGCAGATACGGAATTTGTTTACAAATTAGCTTGGTGAACCTCGCCATTAGAATTGAATAGATTCATATGTTAAAAAGTTTAATAGTGTAATAGTTACATATATATTCAAAAGTTTAGTAATTCAATAGTAGGTACAACGGCTTGATACGTATAATATATAATTATTAAAGTATAATTATTAGTATACTACAGTTTTATAAAAGAGGTTGAATATAACCCCCCCCCCCCCCCCCAACCCCGTTACCTTTTTCAGTATATTTGCATATTCACGGCATATCATACTTGGATAAACTTCCGCAGTCTACGCATAAATAAATAAATAGACGAATAATTTTTAAACAACAAAGACACAATTTAATTTTATTATTTAATTAATGTAAGAACACGGTAGCAATTCGTTTGAATGAGGATGGGAAATATTTCGGAAAGAAAAAATAAATTTATTTGCATTACACACATTTTTCATACATAATGACGCATAGCATAGACAATAATAGACATACAATGACCCTACACATATTCTAGATAAGAGGCAGTTGGGCGATATATTATACTGGTTTATGTCCTTGCGATGACCTTGAAAAGTTCTGCAAAGGTCGAGTGCCGCCGGCATTAGCGTTACCCGATGTACACCGCGGGGAGGTTGCTCGGTCGGACTTTGTACATCATGGTGGCTCTGAAAAGAGCCGATTTTGTGCCACGTAGACTTGCTGCAACAAGATAAACACAATTGCAGGGACTGCTATAGTTAGAAGTCAATGGAGTTCGTAGATCTCACATTACTAAATTAATAAGGTTTCACACTTACCAATGTTATTGGCGCATATTCGCCGACAGAAAACACAATTGTTCTACCCTCTGTGATAGGAGGGATGACCGTTTTTCTGTTACGATGTTGCCGGCACGCGAAAATAGCCTCTCGCTATACGCCTGCGATGCCGGCACGCCCAAAATGTTGTTCGCCACGAGTGCCAGTTTCGGATATTTTGTCACGTTTTCTCTCCACCACTTCAGAATACATGTGTCTGTCGACTTTAATTTCTCCTCCATATAATTGTCAATTTCTTTTTGGACGGTGTCAGTTGGTCCATCCACCTCGCCCAAACCAATGTCATCGAAAAAGTCCATTAATGTATTTGGCGCTGGTCCTGCCATAGAAACAAAATATATAACGGACAACATAGAACACAGCATCACATAATTTTATTACTGTTTCACATTCACCTGACGTTTGGTTCAATTGTGCATTTTCCCCATCCACGTCGCTTACGTCGAGGTACTCTGAAGCAACTGAATGCAGGACTCTGTGAGCCGCCGCCTTTTTGTCTGCCGACAATAGACGGTCTTTGGTGCGAGGGTCCAAAATCATTCCGAGTAATAATGATTCCGAATCATTAATAAAATCAAATCTGCTATTTAATTTATTCAATAAATTTTTTTGGAAGTCTGTGCAGTCAGTGTCGGTCGTTTCGCCATTCTGTAATGGAATTGGGTTAGCCAGTCTTTTCCGTATGCCGTATATAGAAGATACATAACGGCACAGCGTTGGCTCATTTTCCTGAGTCAGAATTAGTGTCGCCTCTTTAAAAACTCGCATTATGTCGCAGTATTGTTTGATTTTGGACCACTCGCACTTTGACAAATGGTCCGGCGTTCCTGGCTCACAGAGGACCACATCAAGCGCTTTTCGTACCTCTAGTAAGCGATTGAGCATGTCGAACTGTGAGTTCCAACGCGTGCTCACGTCAGAAATTAATTTGAGTGGGTTCGACTCCGGATTTCTCTCCCTCTGTACAGCTTTTAGCTTTTCTGTCGCCGATGCTGAGCGATGGAACTTCGCTACTATATTTTTGCATCTTTTGATTAACTTTGTTAAATCAGCGGAATCGTCCACGCAGTCGTTTATGACCAACTGAAAAGGAGTCGTTGCATTAAATATGAAATGTTAATGATTTATTATTCATTTTTTGCATTTAAATATCTCCTGTTTATATACCTGCAGAGTATGAGCGTAGCAAGGGATACGCTCCCACGTATCGCACAATTTAATAGCCTTCACTATATTCTTGGCGTTGTCGGTGGTAAAGAAAATTTTATATTCAAGATCGTTGAACCCCCACTCGCTCAAACATTTCTTGAGCATCGCGATTAGGTTTTCGCTCGTTTGCGCTTCAGTTACGCACAAGATGTGAAGCGTATAATTTTTTAATATAAAATTTCCATTAAGGTACTGGACCGTCGGCGACACATATTTCTCCAGCGTCCGCGACGTCCAGCCGTCTGTCGTGAATGCAAACGT
The DNA here is from genome assembly GCA_960531205.1 of Andrena bicolor. Taxonomy (NCBI): domain Eukaryota; kingdom Metazoa; phylum Arthropoda; class Insecta; order Hymenoptera; family Andrenidae; genus Andrena; species Andrena bicolor. The sequence continues at coordinate 910,166 of CAUIJW010000117.1, read as the reverse complement.
TCGTATCTAATCCAAAACAGTTAAATGATGTGAATACCTTAAATCGAACACCTTTCATGCAGGTGTTGAAAAAAATATTGTACGTGACAAGGGAGAGAAGAAAGCGATTCCGACGAGCGTGAAGTTTGCTCATAAAAGATACTGACAAATTTCACGAACATTGGAGAAATTATACGTACAGTTTTGACATCCTCGCTGATTACGTCCTGAATTTTCTTCCGTTCGGCTCGGTATATATCTGGTATCATTTCCTCGGCGAATGTCGCACGGCGGGGGATCGAATACCTCGGCTCCACAACCTTCATTAATTGTTGAAAGCCTGTGTCGCTAACCATTGAAAAGGGCTGACAATCAACGATTATCATGCGGGCAATTGCGCTGGTAATTTCCTTTGCTCGCGGAGAATTTTTATCGAGCATGGGAATTTTTGTAACATCTGTAGACGAATTTCGCGGTATGAGTCACGTGGTTATTTGGAAATTATGTAATTGTTCAAACTAAAGTTCCATGCACTAGTAGAAGCATAAATAGTTTCTTACATACCGTTTTCATTTGTATTCGCCACAACCGCGCTGATATCATTCTCAGCTTCGAATATCCCTCTGTGTTGGGTGGTCATATGCCTTAGAAGGGATGATGTGCCCCCCGCCTTCGTTTTATATGCTTTTCCGCACGTGTTGCACGTGCTCTCGTTCCTATTTACTTTCGTAAACCAATTCCATACGAAACTGCGATTCCTGCGGGCCCGTCTGAAATCGCTCTGGTCATGCAGGGGATGTTCCTCGCTTTCAAGCGTCTCGACCACTTCCATGCTCACGATTCCTTCGAACGCTGCCATTTCGCCAATGATCGTTGCCAGAATGGTGGATATTTGTTGTTTCCTCGCTGCGCGATCTCCGTGATAGTCACTTATCATTTGATGAATGACTATCAAATGATGTGAATATTCTAATTTCTGACGTGAGCACGCGTTGGAACTCACAGTTCGACATGCTCAATCGCTTACTAGAGGTACGAAAAGCGCTTGATGTGGTCCTCTGTGAGCCAGGAACGCCGGACCATTTGTCAAAGTGCGAGTGGTCCAAAATCAAACAATACTGCGACATAATGCGAGTTTTTAAAGAGGCGACACTAATTCTGACTCAGGAAAATGAGCCAACGCTGTGCCGTTATGTATCTTCTATATACGGCATACGGAAAAGACTGGCTAACCCAATTCCATTACAGAATGGCGAAACGACCGACACTGACTGCACAGACTTCCAAAAAAATTTATTGAATAAATTAAATAGCAGATTTGATTTTATTAATGATTCGGAATCATTATTACTCGGAATGATTTTGGACCCTCGCACCAAAGACCGTCTATTGTCGGCAGACAAAAAGGCAGCGGCTCACAGAGTCCTGCATTCAGTTGCTTCAGAGTACCTCGACGTAAGCGACGTGGATGGGGAAAATGCACAATTGAACCAAACGTCAGGTGAATGTGAAACAGTAATAAAATTATGTGATGCTGTGTTCTATGTTGTCCGTTATATATTTTGTTTCTATGGCAGGACCAGCGCCAAATACATTAATGGACTTTTTCGATGACATTGGTTTGGGCGAGGTGGATGGACCAACTGACACCGTCCAAAAAGAAATTGACAATTATATGGAGGAGAAATTAAAGTCGACAGACACATGTATTCTGAAGTGGTGGAGAGAAAACGTGACAAAATATCCGAAACTGGCACTCGTGGCGAACAACATTTTGGGCGTGCCGGCATCGCAGGCGTATAGCGAGAGGCTATTTTCGCGTGCCGGCAACATCGTAACAGAAAAACGGTCATCCCTCCTATCACAGAGGGTAGAACAATTGTGTTTTCTGTCGGCGAATATGCGCCAATAACATTGGTAAGTGTGAAACCTTATTAATTTAGTAATGTGAGATCTACGAACTCCATTGACTTCTAACTATAGCAGTCCCTGCAATTGTGTTTATCTTGTTGCAGCAAGTCTACGTGGCACAAAATCGGCTCTTTTCAGAGCCACCATGATGTACAAAGTCCGACCGAGCAACCTCCCCGCGGTGTACATCGGGTAACGCTAATGCCGGCGGCACTCGACCTTTGCAGAACTTTTCAAGGTCATCGCAAGGACATAAACCAGTATAATATATCGCCCAACTGCCTCTTATCTAGTATATGTGTAGGGTCATTGTATGTCTATTATTGTCTATGCTATGCGTCATTATGTATGAAAAATGTGTGTAATGCAAATAAATTTATTTTTTCTTTCCGAAATATTTCCCATCCTCATTCAAACGAATTGCTACCGTGTTCTTACATTAATTAAATAATAAAATTAAATTGTGTCTTTGTTGTTTAAAAATTATTCGTCTATTTATTTATTTATGCGTAGACTGCGGAAGTTTATCCAAGTATGATATGCCGTGAATATGCAAATATACTGAAAAAGGTAACGGGGTTGGGGGGGGGGGGGGGGGTTATATTCAACCTCTTTTATAAAACTGTAGTATACTAATAATTATACTTTAATAATTATATATTATACGTATCAAGCCGTTGTACCTACTATTGAATTACTAAACTTTTGAATATATATGTAACTATTACACTATTAAACTTTTTAACATATGAATCTATTCAATTCTAATGGCGAGGTTCACCAAGCTAATTTGTAAACAAATTCCGTATCTGCAAAAAATATGAAAAATTTGCAGAATGTGCAACGTATATCCAGAATATTCAAAATGTGCAAACTTGAAAATATATTTGTAATATCCTCTTAATGATGAAACATACTTCTGTCAAAATCCCGCTTGTTTAAGTCATTTCAATAAAAACATGCAATTTACATATACTTCCGCAATCTACTTATATTATAATTGTGTTAGGTTTACATAACCCATTTCCAACCTATCTGCTCGATGTAACATACATATTACATTCGGGCCGCCTCGGCCCTCGGCTCTTTCGGCCCGCTCGGTTCTTTCGGCCCGCTTGAAATAATTCAATCCGCTTGGTTCTGTTCGAGCCGCCCGCTTACGTCGGGCCGCTTGAAAAATTCAAGCTACTTGGTTCTATCCAAGCCGTTCGGTTCTTTCAAGCCGCTCACTTCATTCGGGTACTCGGCTCGGCTCGGAAATCGGGTTTCAGCTTGGTTCGGATTTCAAGCTACCCGAATATTCAAGTACTTGAACAGCTCTATTGGTAACGCATACTTTTCACATCTTCTCAAAATTTTTATGTTTGTTCCTAATACGAGCGGGCAATTTCATAGCTTCGATTGTTCTCTTAGTCCGCGTCAAGGATCGCGTATCATGGTTAGAAGATACGCATTAACATCCATGGGTAGCAAATATTTGGAAATTGGAATCGACGTAGGACCTACAGTCGATGTAGAAGTGCTTCTCGGCGACAATCATGGAAATCATCTCATATTATCATGGCATACATGGGGTTTGCTATTCGACAACTGTGAAACCATGGAAGAACGTGCACGATTACCTGGATCACCTTCGATGTCGATTGATAGTTTAGCGGTGGATTTTTTTCGGATCTTTGATACACCAATTATAAAGATCACACAATGTGTTAACTCGCTATATTACACACTGGACACAATATCATTTTTATTAAATCTTCAGCCATGTATAGAATATATGTATCCGCGGATGTATCAAACTGCGGAAGATGTGAGAGTAGAATTTGTAACTTTTGTTAAAGTGCTACAGCAAAGCGGTATTGCCTGCGAAACATTAGATGCGCGGCGTGCTGCTAAAATCATACGCGATAGCGAACACTTCGACGAGGAGTATCATGTAGATTGCGAACTGGTAGCATGCGCCATCAATGTTATTCTAGCTCATGCTCGTAGGAAAAAATGTTAAAATTCTGTTCTCTTAATTTTTAAATAAAATTACTTAAAAAACATATTATTTGTCAATTTTATTCACCCGTCTTCCTCCTCGCCACCTAATTTTAAGAATCAGCATTTCTGCTGACGCCACATAATTCTATTTCGCTCGAGCGTTCTTCGCGCTGCCAAAATTTTAGCTTTACAGTAATGCTCTGTCTCTTTCCCTCCCCGAAGACGCGGTGTGAAAACACCAATCTTTCCCGACATTGTCCGAAACAATTTTGGATAATGTATTAAACAATTCCATCGCATAATGGTTTGGAAAATTATTTGGGGGTCGTCCCCTCCCTCGGTTAGGTATAAAAAAATTTTTGGGGTGGGCCAAGGTCTGAAAGAGATTTTTTGGGGGTCATTCCTCCTCTGAAAAATTTCCGGCGGTGGGTCCGGTCTGGAGAGGTCTCCGCGGCGGCTCGGCCCGGAGTGATCCCCTCCACGATCGCGGCTTCCCCCACTCTGCGGTTCGTGCGCGCGCAACCGACCTTCCACTCCCCGCAGGCCCCGCGTCCATGTTTCCCTCCGCCGCGCTCCCCCGCGCGCCCTCACTTCCCCCCGCCCCCGCGCTCCCCTCAGAGGACCTGAGTTAGAACTGTCATAGCCTTACTACTTAAGGGAAGAGGACACTGAAAAAATCGCGATTTTCGACCATTTCTAAGAATTTTTTTTTTTTGCATTTTTGGCAAGTCTGAACCCTTGTTCAACTGTACACAACATGGTTTGACATTTAGTGTTGTCTGTCTACCAGAAAACCTATTCTTCCAAAACGTTGCAAAAGAGCCGAAAACCAAAACCTTCGTTTTTCGGTTAGATAACTCTCTAAGCGGGCCCAAAAGAGTCAGTGGTTGCCGACAGAGGTCAGTCTCTCCGGGCGCTAGACACCATATTTTTTTAAATCTTTCAAAACTCCGGTTTATGTGAGAATACAGAGTGAGATTTTACAGTGCAGTGAACTTAGCTTGTATAAAACGAGTGAAATGGACCTCATTAGCCGAAAATATCGCAAGAGTAAGAGTAGAGTGAAGCGTGCTATTATTATAGGTTATAAAGTGATTGCAGAAAACATATATTTTATCAATTTGATATTTTCTTGTCGGGTTGCACAATTAATATGGGTTGTGTACGCTCAATGACATTGAGGAAACAAACAGCTGGGGAAGTTGTATCTGAAACAGCTATAAGTATCGCTATAGACAGAGACAACAGAAGAGAATGCATATCAACCAGGTGAATTTTAGACTATACAAAAAGGAAAAATGCTCTGGAATTTACTCTTTAGATTTAAAATGCATTTATCTCAAAACTTACTTTTTTAATATATTTAATGTTCCTTGCGCAAAACTGTTGGTTTGATTCTCTTGCGGCTTGGCATGCTTCAAGAGTAACATATGACCAACAAAATTGTGTATCGGCATGTAAAAATCTGCAAAACTCTTTGCGCTGTGCTTGCTTTTCCTCAAAATTTTGATGAAACTTTGCATTTTTTACGTTTAATAAATTCAATCATTTTTAGCTTAAAAAGTATGAGACGTAGAAACTTCTCGATACACAATTTTTTCCTTTACTATGGACCCTTCTTCGCTGCAAAACCTAGAAGCTGTGGCATTACACACTTTGCGCAAGAACATTTTTGAAGTTATGCTTGATTTTTGTAACGTAATATAAATTCTATGAAAAGCAATGATTAAAACTGAGTCTAGACTGGCATAAGGGCTTTACTTCAAACTTACTTCCTTCCCTTAAGAGGAATTCCGCATGACTCAAATATTTTCGGATTTCAAAATTTCAGTGTCCTCTTCCCTTAAAGGTATTCAAAAAACAAACGTTAACTATATTCGAGGATGGGCTCGGCGATGACCTAAAGGTCCTAGTAAAATCACAGAGACCCGCGGACCTACAGGAAGCTATCACGATAGCCATAGATGAGGAACGGTCCATCACAAAACGTCCAACAACGCGCGGGACAAACCCTTCCACGCAAAATAAAAACAAAACAGCATCGCGTTCCTGCGACATTTGTAAACGACCAGGGCACGACACTAAGGAGTGTTGGAAAAACAAAGATAGGGATAAGCAAAATGGGAAAAAATTTTCTCCGGAAAACAACCATCAAGTGCGAACAGTAACGAGCAAGGGGAAAAACGAGAAATCAACAGGGCGTAAACAAGAGAGTGAACGACCGACCTCCAAGGAAAGACACCAGCCGCGACACAGAAGCACTGACAGCGCACATTCCACTCAGAGCAGCCGCGACAGCTCCGAATCACCGGACCGCGACTCTTCTACCCAAGAAACTGCGAAAACCTACCGCATGGTTAAAATAGGATCCCTCTCCAAAGATGGGCATACCTCGGATAGGATAGAAGTAGAAATAAAAAATAGAAAGAACAAACAAACGGTAATGTTAATAGATAACGGGGCGGAAGTATCCCTAATTGCTAGGAGAGCCCTCCCAGACAACATCGAAATAAAAAAATCCGGCATTATGCTAGTTTCATTCTCGGGGTAAAAAACGGGAACACTAGGAAAAATAAATGCCACATTTAAAATAAATGGGAAGAGAATAGTACACCCATTATACGTAGTAGAGGGAAGTACCTTAACAAACGCGGACGGGATACTAGGAATATACTTTCTTAAAGACAACGGAGTAACCATTAGTTACCCCCAGCAAAGCTTACTAGTAAACGGAAAACTCTGGAAAACGTTAAATAGGAGCATGGTGTAACGTACCGCTACGAATAGCCCCCACATTTTTTCATTTTTCAATACTTATTTAGTTTAGTTAACATTTTGTTCAATTAGTATTAAGAATACCCTTATACAACATCCCATGCGGCGCGAAACCAGCGAACCCAGTGACGCGCGACGCATGCGCATAGTGAACATTCAAACATTCAAACTTAGTGCCGCGAGTGAACAGAAGGCGCGTGCGCACACCCTACTATAAACCGGACGCTGAATAAACCTAGCGCAGAGCGCGAGTGGCGCGAACCGGACGTTATTTCTAATTGGTAGACTTAATCACGCGGCATGTGATTGGTGCGGGTTAAGTTACGGATAGTAGTATAAATATAGGCGCGCCGACATGCGAAAGGCAGACTTGGTTCTGCCACCGAACCTAACGATTTGGGTCGCTTTTGCTAGCCCCACAATTTCGTACAGTCTATAGAAGTTTATCTAAAACTATTACTACCACTACCTTTCCGAGGTCGCTTTAGCTAGCCCCATACCAAACCTAAAAGATGTCGCTTTTACTAGACCCCTCAAACTTCCATTCCGAGGTCGCTTTTGCTAGCCCCATTCTAAATCAACTACCTCCAAGCGTGGGCCAGCTGATAGGCACCAGAAGAAGTTACCAAATCAGAAGGAAGGAAGCCAATAATTCGACTTCTATCTGGGGACGCCTTTACCGGCAACCTGGCAACAATCCTAGAAAGCGAAGCCAAGCTTATAGGCAACAGGAAGCCATTCAACAAAGAAGGAACTCTCTTACTACCTCAATTTAAACATCCCAAATCGACCTAGCGTCATTACCAATTCTTTAATATTAACAGTTCGCGTAGAGACTAATAACCGACAAACGATTCAGCGCCGAAATCAATTTCCATGTTATTAAATTACCGACTTAGCGTTAGGTAACGAAACCTAAAAAGAAACTATATTTCGTTTATAATTAATTATAATTACCAACAACACGACTTAGTGTCATAAATCATTGTTCATTTCGACCAAGAGTCACCACATTAATTTTGAATAAAACTATTATTATTTTTCATTGTTAAAAGAAGGACTCTAGTTACTTGAAATTCATTTCTTAATCGCACGCCACCCGAACCAATCCCACAAATTCACAAGTAAACCGCTCTACTCGTGAATATCCTGTATAGAACGGCAACGTCTCGTTCGAGAACGTTACAATGGAAATAACAATACCCGCACGTACACAACAGCTAATAATGGTCCCTACAGATAGCACTCGAGACGGAATAATAGAGAAACAACAATTAGCCGAGGGCATATATTTAGGGGAGGGGCTGACAAGACCCAAAAAAGGAAAATGCGAGGCCTGTATTATAAACACAACCACGGAAACTAAAACAGTGATCGTGCCGCGAATTCAATTAAGCGAAATACCGGCTAACGAAATAATTCACGGCAACGACAGCGCCGCAGCTGTTCGGGCATTGACCGCGAAAGAATCGCTGACAACGCGCATCGCTCGAGTTCTAGAACACGTAGACCTTAAGCACCTGAATAAAGAGGAAAAAGCAGCTATAGAGGAAATATGCAGGGAATATCATGACACGTTCCATTTACCGGGAGACCGATTATCAACAGCCACAGTATCCGGCCACCGAGTCCGCGTAAAAAGCGACACGACACCCTGTAATATCAAGCCTTCTAGATTACCCGAAATTCACAAGCAAGAAGTACGGAAACAGGTGGAGAAAATGCTAGAGGATGGCATCATCCGACATAGCGCGAGCCCTTGGAACGCACCCTTATTAGTAGTACCAAAAAAAACCGACAACGAGGGAAATAGAAGATACCGCGTAGTAGTCGACTATAGGAAACTCAATGAAGTCACCATAGGCGACTCATTCCCACTACCCAATATCACGGACATACTAGATCAATTGGGAAAAGCGCTGTACTTCACCACCCTCGATTTGGCATCGGGATACCATCAAATTCCTATGGATGAACGCGATAAGTGCAAGACAGCATTTTAAACTCCCCAAGGACATTTCGAATTCAATCGCATGCCTTTCGGACTGAAAAATGCACCAGCGACATTCCAGCGAGCAATGACCGCTGCGCTTATCGGGTTACAGGGGATAGACTGTTTCGTTTACCTTGACGATATTGTCATCTATGGAGCCAGTCTAAAGGAACATAACACACGACTGAGAAAAATTCTAGACACTCTCCGGAAAAACAACTTAAAATTACAATCGGAAAAATGTGCATTTTTACGAAAAGAAGTGGGATTTTTGGGGCACATAATTACCCCTGAAGGGATTAAACCAAATCCCGAAAAAATCAAAGCGGTGAAAAACTTCCCTATTCCAACCAAACTAAAGGAACTACAAGCATTCCTAGGATTAGCAGGATACTACCGCAGATTCATCCCGGAATATTCAAAAATAGCTAAACCCCTATCCAGTATCACGAGCAGCAAAGTCGAGTTCATCTGGACAGCCGAGCAGCAGAACGCCTTGGACACACTAAAAGAGGCGCTGACGACGGCACCCTTATTAATTTATCCAGATTTTACAAAAGAATTCATAGTAACAACCGACGCATCGGATGTAGCATTAGGAGCAATATTGTCACAAGGGAAAATAGGGTAGGACAAACCAATCGCGTACGCGAGCCGAGTACGAAACAAAGCCGAGAAAAATTATAGTACAACAGAAAAGGAACTGTTAGCTATCGTCTGGGCAGTTAAACATTTTCGACCGTACGTCTACGGTACCCCATTCAAAGTAGTCACAGACCACAAAGCACTTATATGGCTATTTAGGGTACAGGACCCAGGATCCAGATTAATAAGATGGAGGATTCTATTAGCCGAGTACGACTACGAAATCGTACATAAGTCAGGAAAGAACAATACGAACGCGGACGCGCTAAGCAGAAACGTACACACGTTGCAAGACGAGGAAGACGAGACAAAGACAACCAACGTCTACGACGAAGAAACAAAAAAACAAATTCTTTATGAATACCATTGCACACCCATAGGAGGACATCAAGGTATCAGAAGGACCACGAACAGAATAAAATTAAGATACAACTGGGAAGGAATGAATAAAGATATTGAGGAGTACATACAAAAATGTAGCATCTGCCAGAAAAATAAGTTAGGAAACAAAACTAGGGCCCCAATGGAAATCACTGATACACCACGGACCCCCTTCGAAAAAGTAGCACTAGACATAGTAGGGCCCCTGCCAGAGAGCAACCAAGGAAATATCTATATACTAACTTTCCAAGATCTTCTCACAAAATTTAGTAAGGCGATCCCCCTGCCAAACCTGGAAGCGGCCACAATAGCGGAAGCAATGGTCGAGAAAATTATCTGCGAGTACGGCACACCCGAGAAAATTCTAACGGATCAGGGGACGAATTTCCTAAGCGAAATGTTTAAAAACATATGTAAACTTTTCCGAATCAAGAAGATACAGACAACCGCGTACCACCCAGAGTTTAACGGAGCACTAGAAAGATCACATAGAACCCTCGTGGAATATTTGCGACACTACATAGATAACGACCAGTCTGACTGGGATAAATGGCTACCCTACGCTATGTTTACATACAACACTGTTACGCGCCGCGGGCTTTTGTGTTCGAGCGGCACGTTTTATACAAGCAAATTCGGATTAGGGATATACCACAGTCGTTAGACTATCGGAAGTTGCTGTATTGAATGTTTTCGTAAGGAAAGCAAGGAGGCTCGCCGCGCTTGTAACAGTCAATTTTTTTATATTTTAAATGTCTAAGTACCTTATCAGATGGATAAGGGGTAGATTTTGGGATCGTTGGTGCTCTAGTCCCGTACGGGTCTTTTCAATGGAATCAGATAGGTAAATGATGAGTAGAATTGATTAGTAAATAAAGCTTTAATGATTAAATACTGGATGAAAGCAAAAACATAACAATGGAATACTAAAGTATGGAGAATTTCAATATATCGTTGTAATCGAAGATAACTCCTGACTAGGGGAATCCCACAATCGATTGATTGTCAGAAATTATTATTAGATACGAATTAATTGTAACAGTGTATTTTCGTGTACAGAAGAGATAAGATGTGCAACTCACCAGACAGTCACAATAATCTAATTGACAATATGGTTTAAATTTCCTTTTTTGGTTCAAATAGTTCCTTGTCGCTGATAAACCTGAATCAGAAAAGAAGATGAAACGCGAACACGCACACACTTGATTATCGTTTGAATTGACTTGAGTTGAATAATAATTTTGTTTCAGCAAATTCGTTAAAAACTTAGAGTAACAGAATAAATTAATTCGGAAGATAATAGAATATTTGTTTAAAATAAATAGTTTCAAAGTAATTAGAATATTTGTTTCGCAAAGTCGAGTCTTTCACGCGGTTACACAGTAGACCGGAGAACTCTAGCTCTAAGACACTTGCGGACCCCAATGACACGCACGAGAATGACTCTCGGCAGCGACCAGAGTGGGTCCGTACCGAAAATGCTTACGCTGCATTTTATCGCTCGGCCGCGTTACCATGGGCCCGTCTACTTAACGAGGCGGTGTGTGTGTATGCTCACGTTCATCCATCAGATTCCCGATTTAATATATGATCGATATTCGTATGCACAGGAAAATATGACATTCCACATATCGAAAACCATACAATTTCGCACGGCTGAGGGCCGCTCTCTCAATGTGCATAATTTCATATACACAATTTCTGACTAGGGGAATCCCACAGTCGTTGGACTATCAGAAATTGTGTTGGGTATTCAATTTTAACAACAATTTTTAATTAATTAATAATTCACGCAAGCGACAAAACCGTGGGAAGGCGCGGTTCCCTGCACCGGATGTAGAGTATACAATTCCGTTAGTTTTCTGAGAAATGATCCAGTCTGCGCATTCCCGCTGTAGCCGTTACTGATTATGTTACAATGTTTAACGCGGCGGTCAGAGGTGTTCTCAACGAGGGTTCTCCCACAATGCTGCAAGGCATTGTTGAAACGCACCCCTGCCGCTTACACAGGACGGATTCGGTACAGAAGGAGAATCACTGGGTCGTTTCGAACGCGACTCTCTGGTGAGATCGCCGCTGCGTCAGCACCACCTTATCTGTATCGCGGGACGGCAATACGTCGAAACGACGACGCTCCAAGAAAGGGATTTTGTTCTATCAAAAATAGTATTAATTAATGGGCAGGAGTATGATCAACGAGGGATTTCCCATAACGCTAGGCGTTGTTGATCCATACCCTGACCAAAAAGAAAAATTTTACGTTCCGAACGTAACATCCCTCCCTCCTTGGAACCATCGTCGTCCCCGACGATGTATACTGAAGGTATAAGGTACAGTAGCGCTTAGGAATATATAGAAGTATAGGCGCGGGTTGCATTGGACTAGGGAATTCCCATAATGTTTGCACATTGTCGCAATGCAATCCCGTTACAATTATTCGGAATGAAATAAAGGCTCATACATACAGTCGTGCGTTACATGCAAATAGTTGTTGCGCTTATATCTGGTATATCACGTAATGTTGGTACCTCCGACGTACAAGTGTATTGACCCTGGTTGATGACCGCTTGTCACCACTTCGTAAGCGCAGTTTAATATAGGTTTGCTAATATTTTGACACCTCTCTACGTCGACTAGGGTTATTTTTGGGCACTGGCGCAGCATACCGCAGATGTCCTCGTCGGAGATTCCTAGATTCTCCCTGCAGTGGACCTCCACCAAGCCCTTGAGGAATTGCAGAAACCACCCTCCGACGGTCGGGTGCATGTTGTTTGCATTTAAGACCCTCAGCTTCTCCATTTGCCGCAATGGTTTCAGCCCGAATTCCCCTTTGATATTGGTGCAACCGCTAATGCTCAAAGATGTTACATCCTTCATATGCAGCGCAATTTCCAAAATGAGGCCGGAGGCTACCCATCCGCAAAACGTGAGGCTTAGGGTAGTCACATTTTTGTATTTGCAGGGAAAAGAAACTGCCAGCTCCACTGGTCCCAGCTCCAGCTCGACAAACTCTCCTCTCTCGGCTGCTTCATTGTCCTCCTCTGCTTCCGTTTCAGGAACAGGCTCTTTAAAGGAGCAAAAATGAAATTTTATTACTGTTAATGTGGCGTGGAGACTAATATTATTGATTAACGCCTGTAGAATGCTGTGATCTATTAGATTATCACATCTGCTTATATCCAGCTGGTCCAGGCTCTGCAATTCTTGAAGCATTCCTGATAAATTTTCGGGTTTTAATATTATACAATCGTGGAGAGTGAGTTGTTTGAGATTTTTGTTTATGGCTAACAAAGATCTGCCAGTAATATTTTTTCCCAATGCGCAGAACGATGTCAAATGTCTGGCGGCTGCCAGCACACTAAACAGCCCTGGGTCCACTGGTCCGTCGCATCTTCCTATTTTGAGGCAGGTGAGTCGTGGTGCCCCTGGTTCCATCTCTCTCAAAGCCGACGGTCTTATTGTTACGGCGGTCATGTCCAATGACTCCAAACCAGGACAGTTCTTAATGGCAATAGCCATTACCTGCGGTTTTAGATTCTTAACCAACTGTTCTTCGCTGATAATCATGCTCTTCAAACCAACGCCCACCCTCATCATCAACCAATGAAAAGAATCTGTAGTAATTAATTTCCCTTCCCACGCGTTCGGCCAGCACCAATTATTAAGGTCAATGTGCCGAATTCTATTGTAGGAGGCAAGGCTACCTTGACGCCATCGTCTGGAGACCATCTCCAGGCGACCACGATCTGCGAATGGCAAGTAACTCGCAATTCCCGCAATGCATTCCGTTGGTAGTGGAATTTTATCGCTTAAGTCGAGTCCCGGAAATGGGTCTACAGCTGGCAGAGGTCGAATAAGCCTGACGTTATGCCAAGGGTCTGCCATGATAACCCTCAATTTTCTCTTATGGCAAACAATGCCTGCGTCCGACGCAGCTAAAGCCCTTTTTGCTCCGTCTAATGTTGCGAACGTTAGGAATGCCTGGTTTCCGTTGGTTTCCTCATCACCACTGCATGCTCGACTCCATACGGGCGAAATATTTCGAGCAGCTTCTCCTTTTTAGTGTATGGCGCCAAATGGCTGACAAACAGTCGCCGATCGAGAGTCTCCGGCCGGGAGAAACTGGACGATGCCATTTCGTTAGTGTACAGACAATCACAAAGCAAGATCAAGATTATGAAATAACAAAATTATTATAAAAGAAGGAAAAGAACATTAGAAGAATCATAACTAACAACAATTTCTGACAAGGGGATTCCCATAGTCCTTAGACTGTCAGGGTTTGTTATTAGACATATTTCTAGCAGTTTATCATCGCCCTCTGAATAGGCAACGGTGGTCTGTTTTCTGAAATAGACGATTCTTGCAACGGTATTACAACAGGTTGATTTGCTGAAGCTTCCTCAGGATCGTGTTTCGGGCTCCGTTTCCTCAAGAACCGTATCTTGCATAAGGTCTTCAGGGGATTCCAGAAATAGTAGATCATCAATCCTATTTTAATTAAGGCCTGTGCCGCTATTGTTCCATACGTTAATGACAAATGCGATTTTCTTGCTCGGTGATGTTCTCCAATTTCCTCTAATTGGGCTTCAATTTCGTACAAAGAATATAGATGTGCGTTCCAGTTTGTTAATGTCATTTGAAAATAGGTTCACTGTAGTGTGTTTCTCCTTTGAATACTGATAGATTTTTGGTGATATCAAACTAATGTTCAGTAACATATTAGGGATATAATAGTAAGAATCCTTGCTCAGATACGTTTTTGATCCTAACAAGGTGTGATATCGTGTTTTTGCAAAACAATCTGGATGTATCTCCAAAATTCCTGTTCCAACTATTGTGGTGTGGGCATTCTTTTTCCGTCCGCATAGAATCTGCATCGGTTCGGGTTGTTCAAATGAGTATAACCATCCGCCAAGTGTAGTTAATTTTCGCCAGGCAGGTACGTGATGCGGCATGATTCTAATATTACACAAGCGTAAGAATTTCGGATCCGGATGAAGTAATAGTGAAGTTTCACATGTTCTATGAGCTATGTCTTGCAATGGGACGTCCTGTGGATAAATGTAGTAATGCCATGCCCAAGTGCAAGAATCTATGAATGCTTTATCTGATCCGAAGAATTTTGAATGGTCGTTGCTTATCCCCATATATGGAAATTCCGGTAAAATGAAAGCCGAAATTGTGGTTCTATTACCATTATCGTCAAAACTATTGTTTAAATATTGAGGAATTGGTAATATGTGTATTTTATACAGGTCATATTCAATTCTATTTACTAATGGTATTTGTACCGTCACGACCATTTTTCCTGTTATATATTTCAAATTGACACGAGATATCTTGACCAGATCCTCGATTCGTTGATGGTCCCGTCGTATAGGAAGTTCAAAATCGACCATTGAATTATGTATCTCGTTTATTATTGTCTTGAAACTAGAGCCGCTCAATAATGATGTATGTAATTTTCCGTTGCGCGCAGTGCTCAAAGCCGCGATAAAGCGTTGCGTTGCAGTAATGTAATGCTTCAAAGAGATTTCAACAGATCCTGAATATTGACTCATTGCTAAACTATAGTTCAAAGCTACTTGTTTATCAATTTGCATTTCTAATTCCGAAATCTTCTGTCTATTGGTTTTTACTTCTGCGGCAACTCGGTTGAAAGTTTTATGAACTTTATGCAGATCACTTATGATTATATGGGTTTGATTTTTAACAAGTTGGGTGATCTTCCTCTGATCAGCATATATCTTATCTATTTCCTTGTTAATGTATTCAGAATCATCACTGTCTAAAGTTCCAAATAGAGCATGGCTAATTGAACCTATGAATCCGAAAGGTACATTTCTGCGTGTGATAGCTTTAGGCAAATTATGTGGTTCATATTCTGGACTCTTAATTTCTGTACTCAATTCTATAAGTTCCATCCGTAAATCTGATGCTTCTCGTACCATATTGTTTAAGTATTTTGTTCGTAATAAGGAATCACATTGTATCGGGGTTGGAAATTTAATACATACGCTGTCAGTTTGTTCAATACTCCCCATTTCATACGGAAATTCAGCTACTATTTTATCTATATCTATAACTAGTATGAATCGCCAATCAGCTCTTTGAAATCTAATTGCGTTGATCTTTTCAAAGTATAAACCCGGGTTCGAATCCGTGCGTGTCAGTCTGTATAGTTCCTGGGTCCGCGCGATGTGTTGCAGAGTAGGAAA
Source organism: Andrena bicolor (assembly GCA_960531205.1). NCBI lineage: Eukaryota > Metazoa > Arthropoda > Insecta > Hymenoptera > Andrenidae > Andrena > Andrena bicolor. The sequence goes on along the minus strand of CAUIJW010000117.1, from coordinate 894,275 downwards.
GAGTATCAGTCGGGTCAGCGTCATCTCTCAACCTGAATCAGTCAAATCAATCAGGACTCCAATTTAATTGTAATTTATCGACATGTTTGGTGAGCATTTTACCAGCTTCATCTCTTAACAAAACATTGTTTCCTTCTAGTATCCCAATAATCTTATATGGTCCGTGATAGCGCCGGGCAAATTTTCCTCTTTTTGGCTCTACCAAAACTCGTACCATATCTCCTATTTTTCCTTTGAAGGGACGGGCGTTTCTATCATAATACAATTTAGATCTTTCTTTTGCCTGAACCAAATTTTGTCCTGCTATTATTTGCATCTCCGAAAGTCGCGTTATTAAATCGTGTAAATACGAATTGTATGTAACCAAATTCTCATCGTTCGGGAAGGAACTCGGACAACGCGCGAGTTTGCCAAAAACTAATTCATACGGAGTAAAATTTGTGGCTTCGTGAACAGATGTATTATAAGAATACATAGCGAAGGGTACTAATCTATCCCAATCATCGAAGTCATTCATGTAATGGCTAATGTATTCGGTTAACACTATGTGACTTCTTTCTAATGCGCCATTGGTTTGGGGTCTATACCCAGATGTAGTGACATGTTGAATTTTGAAGATTTTAGCTAAATTTCGAATTATCTTATTAATGAAACTAGTCCCTTTATCCGTTAGTATTGCACGTGGTGTTCCATACTGCAATATAAGATTAGTTACCAATGCATGAGCTATTGTTTCAGCTTTTATATCTGGAACAGGGACAGCTATGCAATATTTTGTCAAATTATCTTGCATAGTTAGAATATGTTTATTTCCGCTGGGAGTAGTAGGTAAAGGACCTACAGTATCCAATGATACTTTGGAAAATGGCTCTAAAGGAGTGTCAGTAATTAACATTGGTTCGCGAGTTTTAGTTCGTACTAATTTTTGATTCTGGCAACTATTGCAAGTACGGATATAGTTTTGAATATCATTACGCATACCTGGCCAATAAAATCGTTCTCGAATCCTGCAATATGTCTTTGTTAAACCCTTGTGTCCTCCTACCAAACTTTCATGTAACTCTGAAATGATTTTCAGACGAAGTTCTTCCGGAGGTACCTGAGTGTTTCCGTAACAAAGGGCTATTTCGATATTGCTTTCCTCAAATGTATTCCTTAATATTTCTATTAACGTACCTTGAGGTAATTCGTCTGTAAAGTCGCCATTCTGTGAAATTCTTAGACCCTTTATATCTAAATCTGAAAGTATTTTTCTTAGGTTCTGTAGGCCAAGTTCCAAATCTTGAGTAGAAATTTGATCAAAATGTCTCCTTTTTATGACTACGCTAAATATTCTATTTTTACCGCGCTTTGTTATTAGTATTTGTCCCACTCTGGGCTTTGCCTCTTTCAAGTCGTTGGCATTGATGATGCCTAGGTCGGAGAGCAATATACTCACTGGTGTAACAAGTTCACAATCGGAAGAAATGAAATGTACATAGTTTGATCTGTAATACGTTAGATTTTGTCTCGTAGAAGTTATGATGTCCTTACTTTTGTATTGCTTGCTGCGAGATTCGAATTCTATATCCGGAGGTATGTAATCAGCGTCCGGGATATATATGGATGATGAATTTGAAATTTGTGGAAAAAGTTGTCTAGGCGTAGATTTTTGAGCGATAGGTTCCCTACCTCCCTCCTTGGGAGTTTGATCAGCCGTTGTATTTGGAAATGGTGTCGAAAGTGCTATAGGGCTTGGATCTATTGTTGGGGTAGGAAAAATTGAACTGTATCTAGGCCTATTAACGATCGTGCTATCAGGTACTCCTGTTTCAGTTATTTCTAGTTCTGATTCTTCCGGAATATTTTTTAATTGAGGTACTTTACTGGCCGTTTCTTCACGTCTTGGAATTGAAATTTGACTATCTTTTTCGGAATTTCTAGCTTGTTGTAATAATTTTTCTATTCGTCTATTTAATTCCTCGTCCCCAGTATCATCATCATATGGATCCATATCTTTTAATATTTCCTGTGTATGTTCGTCCAAAATGTCTCCTTCAGAAAGAACATCCAATAGAACAACCTCCTGCTCGAGGTCCTGTAGTTGAGCGCTTTTATCAGTAGTTAGGCTATGTGGATTCTGAACCAAGTGGAGGCGAGGGGGTGAGGCGGGGCGGGGGGTACCGAGTTCGTGGGTGAGGGGGATGACGTCACAGGGGAGGGGGATTCCAAGATGGCGTCGACCGAGTTCGTAGATGAGGGGGATGACGTCACAGGGGAGGGGGATTTTCAAAATTTTCAAAATGGCGTCGCGCGCGCAGGTCGAGTTCGTGGGCGAGGGGGTTGACGTCACGGGGGAGGGGGAGGATTTTCAAATTTTCAAAATGGCGTCGCGCGCATTTCGTGTTGGCGCCACCTACTGGACGTTTAAGGTACTTTGGGCCCGCGTCGGTATTTGGGCCCGCCTTGGTACATTTTCCAGATTTTTCATACATTTTCTATTGACGCCACCTATTGGATGTTTAAGGTACTTGGGTCCACGTCGGTATTTGGGCCCGCCTTGGTACATTTTCCAGGTTTTTCATACATTTTCTATTGACGCCATCTACTGCATGTTTAAGGTACTTGGGCCCGCGTCGGTATTTGGGCCCGTCTTGGTAAATTTTCCAGGTTTTTTCATACATTTCGGGTTGGCGCCACCTATTGTACGTTTAAGGTACTTTGGGCTCGCCATGGTAAATTTTCCAAGGTTTTTTCATACGTTTCGTGCTGACGTCACCTGTTGCATGTCTCTAAGGTATATTTGGGCACGCGTCGCCGCCGCGCAATCTCCGTACGTGTGCGGGGATCGGTGTGCAGGCGCGACCGCGACCGATTCGTGGAAATTCAAATCGCGTTTTCGATGATGATTTCTGAGAAAGAGGGTGGACCATGATTTCTGAGAAAAGATAAGGAAATATTTGAATCGTGGGACCGATACAGCGCACGTGCAATGATATAAACATAGAGCGATAATTATTATAAATCAATCATCGCGATAGCCCATGGAATAAACATTGCACCGCGACATGCAGTGTGTTTACATCTGAACAGGATCGAACACGTTTCGGGCGCCTACGTGCACACTCTTCGTGCCGTGTGTTTACGTTTCAATCGTGGGACCGATGCAGCGCACGTGCAATGATGTAAACATATAGCGATAATTATTGTAAATCAATCGGTGCGATAGCCCTTGGAATAAACACGACATTGCATTCCATGATAAGTTCTGAGAAAGAGGGTGTGTTGATGTATATATATATCTGAGCATTGACTTTTCCCAAGACTAGGACCTCTAAGAAGTACCCTCGAGAAAACGCAATGTCCCCGTAACAATAAATTAGGCGTTCCTTTCACGCGACCAGCTAAGCGATAATTATTCGGGGTAGAGTTCCAAGTATTTTCACGATCGAGAACACGGCGACGTCTCAAGCACCCTTCTCGAGGGTCTGCGAGTCAAGCGTCGTGGGAGCGTGTAAGGGCGAAAAGAATTCGTACATAGACCCGCAGACATCTGGTTTATAGTAGATCCAGTGTCATGGTCAAGCGTCGTGGGAACGTATCCGAACCCACCCACGCCTATTACCTATCAGGAAACGCAATTGACATTCGCTAAGTCTACGTCTCTAAGAATTAATATATGGATAGGAATATGTATGAAGGGATATTATAAATGACACGTTACATGTATTGATACGAAAGTCATACATTTATTATTAAAACATATATATATACATGTACTATAGTGGCACCTGGTTTACATCACGCAGCATGGATTGTAATCCTAATGCTAACAATTCACAATCAATCAAAGAATGCTGCTCAAAGGTTTCGCTTTCGGAAATTAATTTCACATAATTCGTTGGTATGGAAGCAGTACGTAGAACTTCCACGAAGGCAGCATATTTACTGCTTACAGAGTACATATTTTCAGTCAACCAGGTGAACATATGATTGATGCAATGTTCATACGCGAACAGTTTACGCATCGTAACTTCCGTCATGTATAAGGTAACGCGATTATCGGTGATTTTAATAAGTTGATCATCATGCATACGCGTGAATTCGAGTCGCAAATGATCAATTACGATGGGGGTTTGGGACGATGTTGCGTTGCTGCGTAATCGTTGGAGTATGTCCGCCTCGTTTTGCAGTAGGAGCTTCCACGTAGACATTGAAAAGCATATCTCGACACCTTTGTTGTCGGCTATGGCGATCTCAACGCGGCACGAATCCATACCAATGCGTATTCCAATAGTTAGACGTTTATAAGCTGTTGAGGTTAGTGGATAATTACGCCCCAGGATTCGTACGATCAATGGTTTTGGCGTTTTCAACGTTTTTGGCGTTGTTGTTCCAGAACTGAAAGAAACATGTACACGAAATTAATGCATGGTTCGTTGGCGTTTACAGTGAAAGAAGTAAGTGAATGAAGTATATGTAAAGTGTATAGTAACGTATACATACCTCATATTGGATTGTTGATGATATTGTTGTCGTTGATATTTATTTGGAACGCCACCAGCGTTGTCGGATGCGAAGGATGAATCGTTTAAGCTTCGTTTGTGCATTTTGATATGCAATACGTATGATTCTCATCGACGAGAAAAAATGATTCGGACGATACTTGTTAGCACTCGAGCGTACGTGGTGAACTGATGCCTACAAGACTGACCGACGTCACTTTATACTGATTCACATACACGTACACATCAATGTGTGAAAGTATATCGCATCAGTGATGGTGATGGTCAAGACGCGTATGTTTACCGCACAAGGGTTAGAGAATACGTGGCAAATTCAAATGATATGCATGCCACAGAAGAGGTAGAGACGATTCGCGATGTGAAACAGAAAAGTGCGAGTCATAAAAGTATACTATAAGCTGGAATAATTAGTTTCATATTATAAAATCATCGAGGAAAAAAAGAATAAGAAGGAGTAGGATGAGGAGGAGGAGGGTGCAAAGAAACTGTGACGTGACCATCCCCACCATACCTCAAGACTACCCTACTTGAAAACTATCCCTACCCTTGCAACGCGCAGGGCCATCGTTCTAGGCTAGGGAAACGAAATGTATATAAGGGTGTCGACCACCACCGCACGGGACAGTATAGTTTACTCAAAAAAAATACTACGACATGAACATGGACGCGTTTGCAGAAAATTTATATTTAGCGGCGCAGGGGGTAAACGCATTTGAAATGCAACGATGCATCGTAAGTATAGTTTCGTGAAAATTAAATTTGTGCGCGTATTCCATTCGATGTCATTCTATTGAAGTTGTGTGTTTGTTACAGCGTAGGCATGGGGAAATTGAGCGTGCGTGGCACGACCAGCGTGATAATATAATTCGGCAAATTGTGAGTATAGTTTTCATATAAACTGAATTGGTGCGTGTATTCAATTGGACGGTCTTCTAGCAAAGTTATACGTTTGTTTCAGTGTGAACGGGATAATATGCTGAGGGCGTGGCGCGCGGAGCGACGGGAGATTATTCGTTTTCTCGTAAGTGATGTTTCGCAAAAAAAAAAAAAAAATTGATGTGCATATACCATTCAACAGTGTTTTAATCCAATCACATGTTTGTTACAGCAAGAACGTGAAAACGAAATGGCCGAGTGGAGCCGCGAGTATTTAGGGACGCTCGGGCGCCTCGTAAGTGACGTTTCTGAAAAAATTATTCTGATACGCGGACATCAATCAACGATGTTTTAATCGAGTCACGCGTTTGTTTCAGCGTCGGGCTGACATCGAGGCCCATGCGCGGGATGGGGACCGTGACGCCATCATACAGTTGTTGGTATGTGATGTTTGGCACAAATGATCCGCGTCCACCATTCAATGATTTTAATCGATTCATGTGTTTGTTTCAGCGGCGGCAGTACCCGACGCAGGAGGACGGGCGAATCTGCGAAGAGTTGCGCAGGAAAATTCAATTCGCCCGGCGCATGTGGTGCGAAGATACGATGGAAGTAGAATTTTTATCATTCGAAGGGGAGTTTTGGCACCTTGGGCGATTATTCAGAGAGTGAGTACGAATGAATTTTAACTGTTTAATGTTTCACATTCTATTACCAACGTTTCATATAATAATTTGGTGTTTTCTCTGTGTGTTGCAGGACGTGACGTCAAGGATATTTTTTTAAATATTTTTAAATATTTTTAAATATTTTAAAATATATTTTTTAAATAAATATTATTTTTTATTCAAAACAGTGTGTGTTTATTCATGTACATCCACCCATCCATGCGTACTTAAAATTATAATATTCGTATTTGCGGGAAATAACGTTCGTATGGGAGGGATATTCTTGCTCGTGGGTAAAGGAAGCAGCCGTCGCTGTCATTGCACTCATCACCGCCGTCGTTGTGTTCATCGCTATAGAAAACAAAAAAATAATTCTTACATATTCGTTTCTCTGTATATGACGCGTAAAGTAGATGCAATGCGTGTGTAGGACTTACATTAGGTAACGCTGCGTATATAATTCCATATTTTCCCGACATTCTCCAGCGCGCAAACACCGCAATTCTTGTGAAATGCACATCGAAGGGTATTCGTTGAAGACATAGACCTCAGGTTAGGAACGTCAGGGTCCACGATGTCAGGCATGATCCCACAATAATCATCGTCAACGTCGTAGCCGCCGTCGTCTTCGACAGTTCGAGCGTTGTTATTGTTACTGTTGTTGTTGCTGTTGCTGTTGGTGTTGGTGTTGTTGATCTTTCGTCCCGTCAGTTCGTACAAATTACATACATCCTCAACGATTATGTCAGGTAGTAGTTGCAGCATCCACGTTTTCTTTTCCACACTTTTCACGATTACGAAGTCAATGTTCGCGAGTACACTGGCGAGGAGCCCCGGAAGTTTGGAGTATGGAACATAGCCGTCAGACCAGCGAAGCCCGTGATGATGCTTCGCGAGCCAGGATGCTTGATGGTGATCCCGCGAATTCAAATGTTCCCAGAAGTATGGCGGTTCGAAGATCCAATGACTGATCGTCGGTGTTTTATCGTTGTTGATGTTTGCACGAATCGCGATCTCTTTGACGACGAACTCGCGTTCAATATTGAATCCTTGTAGATCGACAATGGCGAACATTATTATACGTTTTAGATAGCACCGCGGGCGACGATGTCGGAACAGCAACTGAGGTCTTCGACTTGGACGATTTAAAACAGTAGCAGTATTCGTAGTAGTAGTATTAGTATTAGTAGTAGTAGTAGTAGTAGTAATCGAACTCGTACGCACGCTATATTAGTTTGCGTACCATGTTGGTTAAAGTACTATACGATCGTGTATGAACAAACAGACGGCTGAAGTATTAGCGGGAATATTTTCTTTACATTCGAAATCTATTCGCACGTCCACCGTAGCGCTCTTCAACGATTCATTTTGCCTAGAACAATCTATGACCACGATAGGCGCGTATTTAAGGAATTCGTTCGCGCTCAGCAACGGTTCTCCGTGACCGTAGTACGATCGGATGAAATTCGCGTACATATTGTACATGATCGCAAATTTATACTTGGGAAAATCTATTTGCATGTCATCGTACGGATACGTCTCGGAATTTAGGTAGAGTCGAAAGTTTGTGAGATTATTCGGGTCGAATATCCACGCGGGTTTATTTGGACGATTCTTTCGATCCGTTTGCATGCCGAATAACACGTATCGTGGTTTCTCGATTTGCGACGTAGTTTTCACGGTCCACGTATGTTTCGTTGTCGCTTGCAGTAATGGATACTCGTGCACGCTCCAAGATCGGAAACTCATCGCGATCGGTCGTCCGCTTTCCAATATACGAAGCATCGATAGTTTATTCACTTCCTCCAAAACGACGTGGGGCATACGCCACTGCACCTTGCGTATCTCAAGTTTCGGGATCGCAGTGGCGGAGGTGCAATGCATCGCGTTCGAATCATCTCGCGCTCGTATAAGAATTAGCTCGTGTCGCGCGTTCATCACGATGTGTTTGTAATCCTCGCAGAATCCTAATAACACGTTCAGGGGTACGCAGAAATTAAAAGCGCCCGAATGAAAAGTATCCTCTTCGTAATCGATGTCATAATTCCAACCGGCATTCGCAAGCGCTTTGCTTCTCTCGGCTGACAACGAAACGAAATTTTTCAACGTGGTAGTGATTCCTGGATTTCGACAACGATCGATCTCGACACCGTTCAATTCGTATCGAATCTCATCGAACATGAACGCGACGCAATTATTGTCGAGAACAGCGGTCGCGGACGTTGGCGGGCCTTTTGCGTCTTGCGCTGTCAACGTGCCACGACCTTCGATGTAGAGAAAACTTTCGCACGGAAGCGTGTACAGATCTTGCTGCTGTATGGGGATTCTTATCTCGTCGCTATTGTCGAACGTTGTGTTGGCGTACGGATTATACGTATGTAACTCGATCTTCGTGATACGATTGTCGAAGGTTGGCGTATTCGCCACGTCCAAAATAATCGACATCGTGATTGCGCGTCTAATATGCAACGATGAAGCCTAACGATCGTAGGTAACGTACGTTTCGACGAGTCAACGGCTTTCTTATGCTTCTTACCGGTCCTCTTCTTATCGCTCCTCCGGTCTTTATTCTTCTTACACTTTCGTCTGTAGATAAAGGGTTACGTAGATGACGCGATGTAGAGACGGTAGGAGTATCAGCGACGATTGATGATTCATACGTATGATCTAACACTAACATACTACACACGCGCGCATACACGTACGGTCACGCTACCTATCGCGCGGACGTCGTTGAACGTGTAAACGAATCGTTATTTCTTCTCCACGGAAGTCTATAGGGCGATCGTGTTGATCAACGATGCACAACGTTAGATCGTGTATTGCTCGTGCGACGATCGGCAGGTAAATGACATGTCGCGGAGTTTCCGATATCTTATATCCTGGAGGTACGCGAGGCGAAAATTCATGGATCGTGTGTACCTGTTTATCGTTACTGTACGCGCCGGTAGTGACGTTACACGTTACTCTGATCACGTTAACGTTTATAATATTTACGGGTCCGTCGGATTCGTGCCAGATTCTCGGTAATAAGACGCGATTCGGGGAAAATCCTAGCAACGAACCCACATTGTTCGGTTTCGTAAAGTCCACAAAGAACGAACAGTACAGTTCACTTTTCATGGTGTTGTTGTTAGCTCGTAGCATTAGAGGGTACTTGTCGTCATCATCGTTCTCGTTGTTACCGCGTCTTCGAGGATATCGATCGAGTAATCGTTGCTTCAGGTACTCGGCGATAGCGTCTAATTCGTAGGAGCCGTGGGGAATCGTAATGTATTCGTGAGCGGCGTCAGCGCTGGTGCTGTTTTCGGTGTTATAGTTTACGACGAAATAGAATTTATCGTTGCTCGAGTCGATGTTTGGTATCGTGTGAAACGTCTCCAAGTCTGCGAGTCCTAATTCGTATTGACCATCACTCAAATCTATCGGCGGAAAATAGTTTACCGTGAGCGCGCTGCTGCGACCCGTTAACGTGAGCGTGAACGACATATCATAGATTACACTCGCGAGACGGAGAGAGGGGAAGTGACGCGCGCGTACGAATACTCGGCAATTTATCGATATTATGAGTCTTTATTATAGAAGGTGCGAATCGCCATTACGCATGGATACATTGCAACATAATCTTAGTACACACAAACACACACACGCACACCGGTAGTAATATTAGTATATAGGCCATAATTCCATAGACTTTTGCTGTAAAAATTGCATGCACAAGCGGCCGCAATTCATCTCGTCGAAACGTTGAAAACGATTGTGATTGTAGGTGATCGTTGTACCGCGTCCGAAATAGTAGATCAATTCCGCGGGAGGTCGCAGATTCCCAAAACTATCAAAGTACTGTACTCGCGGTCCGCGTTTGACGTACGCGACCCAGTGCGTACCGGTGCCTCGATTTTCATCCAGATTCGCGATACCGCATTCGTTGCTTCGTACGCGCGTAGGAAGCGTGTCGCGCATAAACACGCCTCGAAAGAACGGGATGCTGGCGCATTCACGTTCTAATTGCAGGTTCGTCATAGGTTGTTGCGTTATCGCTGCCACCGTCGCCACGCGCCTATGCGATCGGCGTTTTTTTTTTCTTTGTTCGCAGTCGTTGGCGTCTCGGGTTCAAACCCGCGCCTCGCTTGTACGGTGTCAGATGCATCCCTCGCCCCTCCATCGCCCTATTATGACGCAAAGTCTCTTTCAGCTGTTTTCGAGAGGCCTTCGAATCGTTGACCGCTTTGGTTATACCAGCCGCTCCACCGGCCAATGCCCCGATAGCTGATAAAGCAGGTAGCACGAACGGAAGAAATGGAAGAAAGCCCCCGCGTTTCGCCACTCGTAGATTGCGATGTCGTCGTCGCCGTTGCGGATGTTTCCTTCCAGACTTTCGCTGTTTACGTCTCGTCCTTCTCATACCCATGCCGAGTTTAGTCTTAGCCTTCATCGTTGCCCACACTCCAGTCGCGGCTGCTTTTTCACCAAAGGTCGCGTCGTTCGCGAATACTCGTTCTCGCGCTCGTTCGGCTAACGCACGATCCGCCTCGTGTCGCCCCTCTAAATCCTTGCGACTAGAGTACGCGATATCGTGATCGCGGCACGCTGTGTCCAGAGGATTCACACCTTTGTCGCCACGAGCCAATCGCTTTAGCAAACGCGTTCGCGGTCCGCAGAACTGATAACCTGGAACGTGTAGTTCGAACGGCAGACGGTTTATGATACCGTTTACGAGACCTGATCCAGTCTTCTTCCTTCTCTGATTCTTCCCTAGTCCGTGAGACGTTGCGGTCGTTGATACAATCATATACGTTAGAATAGTCACGATAGCTACTACAATAATAAACGCATACGCACGCGTCACCGATCACTGTGATAGTGACCTGCGCGACGCGTGCCACGAATATAAATAGTTGATTATATAATATGCGATTCGCGAAACAGTCGGACGTTATTCACGTGACCGCGAACAGAATGCTCGAGGATGATAGAGATTCGAGTCGATCGAACAGACACGGCCCATTATTACCGCACAGCGTACGAGGCGTGATTTGCGGTCCGTCTGGGTGCGGAAAAACGAACGTACTTCTAAGTATGCTAGAGAGTCCGAACGGTTTGCGTTTCGAGAACGTGTACGTATACTCGAAATCATTGCATCAGCCAAAGTATCGATATCTCGAACAGGTGTTGTCGCTCGTCGACGGAATCGAATACTTTCCATACTCGGACAACGCTGAGATCGTTCCACCGAGAGACGCTCGGCCCGATTCGATCTTCGTGTTCGACGATGTGGCGTGCGACGAACAGAATGCGATACGCGAATACTTCTCCATGGGCCGTCACGCGAACGTGGATTGCTTTTATTTGTGTCAGTCGTACGCTAGAATACCTAAATATTTGATCAGGGACAACGCGAATTTTCTCATGCTGTTCAAACAAGATGGCACGAACTTGCGCCGCGTGTACAACGATCACGTGAACACAGACATGACGTTCGAATCGTTCAACGACTTGTGCGCGAAATGTTGGCGTCGGCGATACGATTTCGTGGTGATCGATAAGGATAGTTCCATGTACGAAGGTCGATATCGAAGAGGATTTAACGAGTTTGTCGTAGCTCACAGACATCAGTAAAGCGCGAGTCATTCATCGAGCAGCACGAAATGTCTAACGAATCGTCCGCGACTACGATAACCTCGAGCAACGTCGACGCGAAGCATTCGCAAAAACATAGCCGACGTCGTCATCGACAAAAAGGAACGAAACATCAAAAAGGGCTGAAACATCAAAAGGGGGCGAAACGTCGGTGTGCGGACACAAAGGCGGAAATCGCCAAAGTCAGTGACGTTATACGCAAAAAGAGCTTGGCCTTGAAAATTGGTAAAATGGCTACGGAAGCGGCTGTGGAGGCGAGCACGCGTCCCATCGTCGAACCGCTGAAACGATTGATCGAGAACTCGTCGGCGTTGAAAATGCGTTCAATACCTAGATCCCGACCAGTGAAGAGGAAACACGAATACGATCAACAATCATTGAAGAGACTTCGTCTCGTTACTCCATCGATAACCAACGAACGTCCGAATAACCCTCCAGATTCTAGCGGCTATGACGACGACGACGACGACGACGACGATGATGACAACGACACCGACAACAACGACAACGACGCCGACAACAATGACAACAACAACAACAACAATACCGATAACGACAACAATGATGTTGACGATGAAGATAATGTTGACGATGATGTTGTTGATGATATTGTTGATGATGTCGACGACGAAGATGATGAAAAAATTCAGGATAATGAGTCGTCGGCAAAGGTTTATGATTTGGATTCGCTGCGTAACCCCGTCGATGATATTGAAGTGTATTTACGGAACGCCAAAGGACCCTTGTCTCGAGAATACCTGCGACTGTTGTTCACCGATACCAAGAAACGAATCGATAACGTGAACGGTGTATACTCTGGATCCGACGACGACCTAATGATCGGTGATTCCGTACTCACCATCGACGAGGACGGGGACGACATTCGTGTCAACGGAACGCGATACGCGGGGACTAGGGGTTTGTACGAACTACTGTTCATGCGAATCCCCAACGTTAGCATGTACACGGACGCGGATATGCACTCGTACCGACGCATCTTACTATCAACGAACGCGCATAAGCGAAACCATTCACCGAGTAAGCGCACGCTGGGTAACAGGGGGTACAAGTATAAGAAAATCATATCCGCGATAATCGGTGGGGTGCGGACGTCGGGTGTCAGACGCGTTAGGGGCATGGGTATGAATGGGGGCGCGGGCGACGCGGTTACGCGACGAGGACAAGGATTACCAATCGACGAATCGATGACGGTTACCGATAACGCGATCGATTATGTGTACTGGGACGATCCGAACGAATTGATCGATAGACTGAGATTGCTCGTAGCATCTCGCGCGGCAGGTCACACGGGTCACGATAACGAAATCGCATCCATCGTGGAGGAACTTCGCGAGGCTAAACATATCATAAATTGAATGATTCGGTGATCATCGCGTCAGTGGTGTTCGCGCATACGCATCGTTATGTCGGTGAATAAGTTTGGTACCTCGTTACGCAATAACAACAACAACAACAACAACAACAACAACAATGACGAAGCGAGAATGGCAATGACGAGATTATTGTCCTCGGTGGACGAACGCTTTACCCAAAAAATCGAAACAGCTATCGCGAGCGCTCGACTGGACGCCGAGTATCAACGATCACAACTCGAGACGCGAGTACAACGAACGATGACGGATATCGTTAACGCGCAATTATCCCAGCTAGAGGATGAGTTAAATACCGCGATGGAACGACGCTTCGATCACTTGAAAAACATACTCGAAACGTTCACGACAACGACGTCGCCGACAGCGAAAACAACCACGGATCTGTACAAACGAAAGGAACTGCGAAAAGCGAACGAAGGTCCGCGAAAACGTCTTTGGAACATCGCAACCATCACCGACCCACCCGCGAAAACATGAGCAAGGAGCGAGTACAATTAGTGAACGAATTACACGCCCCCGCGAGACGAAATTTCCCACGGCGTAGCGTCGTGATTCGCGGTTACGATGATTTGTGGCAGGCCGATTTGGTGGAGATGCGTCCGTACGCGAAGCAAAATCGTGGATATCACTATATACTAACGATCATCGATGCGTTCAGCAAGTACGCGTGGGCCGTACCCGTGAAAACAAAAAGTGGACGCGACGTAACCGCGGCGTTCACGATCGTGTTGCAGCAGAGCGATAGATGTCCGCGAAATTTACAAACCGACATGGGTAAGGAGTTTTACAACGCAGAGTTTCAACGATGTGTGAAGACTCGCGGAATCAACCACTACTCCACGTACAGCGTGATGAAAGCGTCGATCGTTGAACGTTTCAATCGCACGCTGAAAAACCTCATGTGGAAAAAATTCTCCTTGAACGCGTCCTATCGTTGGGTCGACCTGTTACCCGCGCTCGTACACACCTACAATCATCGCAAGCATCGAACGATCAACGCCCGACCCGTCGACGTGACCCCCACGACGCGTTTGTCATTCGCCGTGAATGAACCCCTCTCACCCTCTGTAACTAAAGGTATTCGACGACGCGCGAAATTCAAAGTCGGGGATAAGGTGCGCGTGAGCAAGTTCAAGACCCTCTTCGAGAAGGGATACACTCCGAACTGGTCGACCGAGGTGTTCGAAATCGTAACCGTACAACGAACGTTCCCGGTGACGTACATTCTGCGTGATTCCGCGGGAGAACCGATCTCGGGTGGATTCTACGAGTACGAACTGCATTCGGTCGCGAATCCGGAAGTCTATCTGATCGAGAAGATTATTCGTCGCAAGGGAAACCAGGTGTACGTTAAGTGGCTCGGATTCGATTCGTCGCGGAACTCGTGGATAAGCGACAAGGATATTCTATGATTCCCAATCATAAACGCACTATATGTTACTGAAATAAATAAAAATAAATACATATAAATATATATATATAAATAGATAAACAGTGTCCGTTTATTCAATTTTCCACATTCTCGTATATGCGTACAATTAATCTTAAAAGTATGAAAAATATATACATATATACCGACGCGTATAAAATACAATTTTAGTTATATACATATGTGCATGCAAACATACAACATACAAAACATGTAAACATACTAAACATGCAAACATACTAAACATACTAAACATGCAAACATACTAAACATGCAAACATACTGAACATGCAAACGTACTATACAATGGGGTTCTCGAGGAACTCGTCGGGCGCACGTTCGAGTAACTCGTGGGTCTGGAGCTCGGGGATTCGATAATGACCCCACGGAAGGGTGCGTATCCGATTGGCTAAGATACACCGCTTGTCGTCGAACGGACTCAGAGCGTTCTTTTCCTCACTCACGGAATACACATCATGCTTCTTAGAGCGTATATTATTCTGTCGAACCGACTTCTCGGTTAGATTATAAAGACATTGAATGTAATCACCAAATTGTATTACATTCGCGACTATGTGTCTCCGCACACCCTTCACCTTTTTAATCTCGCTCGTAGACCCCACTGCAGCGTTAAACGTTCTAGTCGCGTACATCTTCGAACGTAGTCCGACGAACTCGGTCATCAAGGCGCCGTTGTTCTCATCTTTCATGAGTCCCGGCACCTTTTTATTTACGCGCGGCATACCGTACGGATTGTCCACCGCGTAATCACTCGTGTTGAACCGCGCAATGTCACACTTAATCGTTTTATACACATCCTCGCATTCCACACTATACATTAAACTGTCGGTGTCGGTATACAGAACCTTACACCGATCACCGAACCCCGCACGCATATATGAATAATGAAATTCGTACAAGCATTCTTTTGATACGTCCAGTACACTCATCCCCACGTATATCGGCTTGTCGAACTTCACTTTAAGTTTTCGCATTTCGATGGCCACCAACTGCTCGGAGAAGATCGTCCGACTGTGAAAGTTCGGTTTCGCGATCAGCGCTTCCGCGCCGTAACGACCGTCCCACCGCGTCACCAGTCGCACGTCTACGCGATTCCGTACATTCTCCATTGTATTACCGTACACCGCATTGTTCATTAATTTAAATAGAGTCTTCTGAAATTCGCTAGTAGCTCGCGTCCTCAAATCGGTATTCAATCGGATGTAGTCGCGCAACCAGTGCGACTGATCGAATCGCAACACCCGATGAATTCGCGTTACGCGTAAACCGTGTCGCACGCACTGTTTCAGGTAACGATAATGGATGATGTATCGTTCCTTATCGTCGAGCGTGGCAAGCAGCTTGGCCTGTTTTCCTTCTGGGGCGTGCCCGCGCACCGGGCAGAATGGAAGGTCGGCATGGGCGTCGTGTATCTCCTTGGGGTATTCGATGTCAACCTCCAACAGGTATCCCTCGGATTCCTCGGAGTCCTCGCCGTCGGGTAGGGATGATACGTCGAGCGCGGCCACCGTCGCATCGTCCAGCCATCGAAACCCACCTTTCGGCATAGCCTGCGACATCGCCCACCCATACAAGTTGTTGACGTCGAAGTACATCAGATACGTCGACGCCTTCGATTCGTCGTACATCCCTGCAGGCAGGTGCTTGTTGTTGGCACGCGCGTACCTGTGCGAGCACTGGCTCAGACCACCACGTATGCCACGCTCTACGAACAGTAACATGTCCACGTCTATCAGAAGCTCTAATCGTACGCCGGTGTACTTGAGCATCGCGTCCCACGTGAAACTCGGTAGCGTAAAATAATGCGCAGGGTCGAGATCGTAACTCGCGATACAGTCAGTGCGGAAACCCTCGAATACGTCGGCGAGTAACAGCACATCTGTTTTCAAGTACAAATCACTGTACTCGCCTAATGTCTTTATGGGAAAAGTATTCCACACGTTCACGGCGTGCGCGTAATCAGGCTCCGACGCGGTACTATCGTTCAACCGGTTATAGAAAGCTTCGCGGGACGGTAAACGCGTTTCGTTCAGCTTGGCGTATGACGTCACGTAGTCATACGGGAAGACACCCTTCCTGGTCAGGAGATTGAATTGATAGTCCGGCATGTCTTTAAACTCGTGTCGTAGAATAACAAGCCGTTCCCTGCCAAGGTCCGAAGCGAGTTTCTCCAGACCCGCTGCCAAAAACTTCAGCGAATCGATGAAGCGAAACTTCAGCCCCCTCTTCCAATCATTGTTCTCGGTGTCGATTCTCTTAACGTGTTTCGTGAATGATATGTAGCGCTCCTTCGTCAGCGGCAGTAGGTCGATCTGTCCCTCGAACGCGGACGCCAACTCATTGATCACGAAATGCGCGTCGTAGCCTGATAAATTATGGAACACTACCGGTATCGTGTACGATCGTTGAAATTGTAAGTTACAAGCCACGTGGGCCGCGCCTCGGTACTCGCCCGTCGAGTGACAATGGTCGCGCACTTTTATGTCCGTGTCGACGAATGGTTGTTCGCACACGTGGCATACGATCGCACTGTCATGACTACGCATCTGTTGTCTCGTTAGCGTTTTCATTGGTTTCGCGTTCCGCAACCACGAATACGCAGTGTCGGCAAAGTCACGAAGTTCTTGTACGAACCACTTCACGCACTCGGATTCGTGACGATACGCGCGATAACGGCACAGGGACGCGTCGGTGGAACAGTGGATGTAGTATCCCACGCTGTATGCTCTATGCTGCTGGTACGTGTACGTCCGACTCCGCTCCGCAGGCTCGACGTCCTCCAGCATGCATTCGAAGTCTGCGTAAATGATGAACGGCGCTCGTTCCTTATTTTTGAAATTTTTGAAGTGCAACCATTTATCCTCCGCAGACGGCAATTCGACGGCACACTCGTTCAGGTGTTGGCAGTCCACGTCGTGTTTACGTAATCGCTCCATCGAGTAGAAGTAATTCAGGCATCTACAACGATAACGATATCAATAATAAAACATAATAATCAATGATACATCAATCGGAATATACCATATTTTACTAACCTGTCGCAAACGAATACTTGACTCTTGTGATTGCCGACCTGCTTCGAAATCAGCCTCGACATGCTTCGAATGCACGCGAAGTGAAATCGTTGGGACTCGTTGGGATCCTGTACCAGCAGCAGGTTCGCGTGTCTCTCTCGCTTGTCCTTGGTTAAACGCATAGGAACGCAGCTTCCGTTTCCCAACGAACGCTTCGAGAACAAGCGATTGCCTAGTTGTAAAGAAACGAAGAAATTTCGCTCAAAAAATACCAAATTTCCAGCTGTAAATCGCCTGCACCACCAGGACTGTTTAGCTTACGCACCCCCCTTCAAAGCCAGATACAGCGTAAGTCTCAACCGTAAAACCCTTGAAGGTAGAACAGCATGGGTCCATCCGCCCTTGACTATACTTATACCTATTAAAAATCACGTTGATTGGAATAATGATGCAATCGAACTTCAAACTAATGTAATATAAAAGTACTAATATTTAATTAAAAAGTAATACTGGAAATAACCCATGTTTTTCAACGTTCGCCGTTAAAAAGTATCGAGGCAATTTTGAGGTACATATAACTTGCGGCGACAAAGTTTTTTCTTAATATACAAGGAAGATTTTCACCAATTTTCACATTGATTAATAAATAATTGTAGAAGATATATCGATATATATAAATCTCACGCGCCACCAACAGCCGCGTCTAATGCGCTACATAGCAGATTTAGCACTCGCGTTGGCTGTTGGTGGCGCGCGAAATTTATATATAGCGACATATCTTCTACAATTATTTATTAATCAGTGTGAAAATTGGTGAAAATCTTCCTTGTATATTAAGGAAAAACTTTGTCACTGCAAGTTATATGTACCTCAAAATTACCTCGATACTTTTTAACGGCGAACGTTGAAAAACATGGGTTATTTCCAGTATTACTTTTTAATTAAATATTAGTACTTTTTTTAACATAAGGGTTTTGTTAGCTGAAGTTATGTTTTAAGTCTCATAACGATCCCTTAATATTTATTCAAGTTATCGCAATTTATGTTTAAAGAAATAATGATTTTGGACGATGAAAAATTATTTGTTTAAAATTTTTACCTCGAATAGTAATGATTGGATAAACAAACTGTAAATAGAAAAAAGGTGTGTCGTGACGAGCTTTGCAACAATATATTTTTTAAAATTCAGTTTAATAACATTTAATTTTATAATCTTTCTTAGCGTTTGGATAATAATTCTTCCCATTTTCCAGCGCTAGTCCCCTTATTGCATCCAACCCTTCGATTAACAATTACTTTCGCGATACAGTCCAGTGTATTTGGACGCTAAATGAGGTTTAATATTCCCTGGACAGTTTAAACTTTTGCCCACAAAAAAAAAACAATGGGTTTTCAGCCCACTGTGCGCCGCACGCAAAGACGCCTAGACCTGACCTGTGATTTTTCCAATGTTAGCGGGCTCGCGCCGCCGACAACCCTCACAATTTCCTGTCTCTGCTTATTGTCACCCCCCTGTGACTCAGGTCGTTGCCAACACGTGCAACGCAGATTTGCGGAAAAGACTGTCGGTCACTGTGAGGTGAAAGTTTTAAGACTCAACCCCCTGAAGCACAAACTCCCCTTAATTTCACGTAAACAACGTCATATTCGATTTTCAACAGAATCCCAGACATCGAATTAAAAAACTGATCAATATGGCGCGGCATTAGGCATTCTAAAGGCCGCCATACACGCTCATTCCTGCCCGTTCGATTTACAGATTTGCATACAGTCAAAAGTTGTAATGCAACACGGAGCGCGTGTGTCAATTGTCTGGCATGAACGCAATCACCGCGAGGGTGATTTATCTGGGTTTCAATTTGCCGCAAATCAAAATTAACGGGAAGTGTGGACCACTGGCAGACAGATTTAAAATTATTGACGAGTGTAATTTGCTGAGAGAATTTATCGAATTGTACAAAGAAAATCAATGCATTTGGAAAATTAATTCTAAAGATTGTTTGGATAAAAATTAAAAAAATATGTTTATAATATATCAATAAATAAATTAAAGGAATTAGATCAGGATACGAATAAAGATGCAGTAGTAATTCTGCTCTTTTCAGTAACGGCACTCTCTTCTTTGACCACCACTGTACTCGAGATCATTGCTTCTTTTTATTAGCGTTTTTTCCGGGTTTAAACGGCCGTTTTTTAAGCCGATTTCGTGATCTCTTTTCTAGGCGACAACGAAAGATACGACATTGGTGCCTCGTATACCTACACTTTTATTCGTTTAGAAAATAAATCGTTTATACTCCAAATCATGTTAGAATAGACCTGCCGACCGACGAGTTTAGATCGATTCTGCGCATGTTGGCGCAGTCAATTGGTTACTATTGGCTATACATGAAACAAATGCTCCCTTGGAACCAATGAGCTCATTCTACATGCGCGAAAAGGTCTATTCTAACATGACTTAGAGTATAGATAATTCGATGTTTAGAAAATAATTACCTGATTTTTGTAGTGGCGGTAGCGACACTCATAAGGATTAAAAAACCTTTGGTTCAATTTTTTCGGCTTTTCTGCTTTAAGGGGACATTCTACTCTCTCGGCCTCATAAAATTCGATTTTTTTTGCTGAATTCGGAAGAATACACCTTCTACAATATCCTCCAAAATTTTTGGAGCGAAATTCGATGTATTTTCAATGTTATAGGTATCTGTAGCGTCAGCGGCCTGGTTCTTTTCACCGCGCCGGTTGAATACTCAAAACTTTAAACGCGTTTTTCTCGAAACAGCATTTTCTTGGTTGGCGGATGTGATAAAGAAAAAACTCCCTGACTAATTAATCCAAAATTTTAATATGTTATTCTACACATTAGTGGCTTTCCCGCTTAGCACAACTATCTTAAGATTTTTTAATATTTTCACACATTTTATATCTATTAGACAGAAAAGAAATTCCCTTTTCTGTACTTTCAACTTCGATCGACCGCCATTTTAATAATTTTGGTCCAAAATTGTTCTTTCGTGGTAAACGCGATAACCATACTCCTGCGAATTAAACATAATTTTTTTTTATTTCTGATGATCCAGTCGTCAGAAATTTCAACCGCCAGCAATTCTGATGCCGCCAACTTAACTGTGAAATATTTGTGTAAACAAATGAAATAAACAAACAACATTGATTTTTTCTTGTATTTCAAGAGTGGTAAAATGTACCCCCAGAAATTCGAAAACATTAAGTGTTTACTTCATTATAAAAACCATCACCGCAAAGTGGCCGATTTTTTGGCCAAGAAAGTAGAATGTCCCCTTAAGGGGTAGACACGTCACGTGGTCTGGCCGCCGGGGCCAGTCAGTATTACAGCAGATTTTTTCTGCACAGAAATGGTAATACCCATAGATACGCGGCTGCCTGTGCACGCGAGAGGGAGCTGTTTGCTATTTCCATATTCTATTTTGAATGTGGAAAGAAATTCTCAGCTGTTGCGTTGTACTTGTAAAAATTTAAACAGAAAGTCTGCTGGTACTGCAAACGTAGAAAATTCATTGTACATTTACTTGAAATGTGCTTATGCTACAATATTCTACGTTGGCAGTAAGGAATTATAAGTGAAAAGGAAAAATACATGAGGACATGTCCCCAGAAAATGAAATTTGTTAGGATAGACATTTTTTAATTAGCAAAACACTGAAACAGAACATGAAATACATATCCTATGCAGAAAGCCTTTATGAACAAACATATATAAAATTGTGCTTGTCCCTCCTTGAAGTGACAGAAATTATAACCTATGAATATGCTATATGACAATAAATGTTTAGCAGCTGTTTCGTTCTTTTTTGCCACATTTGTGAACTTTTCATTATCCTTCCGAAACATTATTATTACGCCGCAACAGTATCTTTAGGAAATCGGGTCTAACGTATAGGTTATATTTTCTGTCACTTGGAGGAGCGGTTTTTTTTGTTACTTGGAGGAGCGGATTTTCTGCCCTCGAAGTGACAGAAAATATAACCTATATGCTATATTCCTGATTTCCTAAAGATACCGTTGCGACGTAATAATAATGATTCGGAAAGATGATAAAAAGTTCACAAATGTAGTGCAAGAGAACGAAATAACCGCTCAACATTTATTGTCATATAGCATATACATAGGTTATATTTTCTGTCACTTCGAGGACAGAAAATCCACTCCTCAAAGTGACAGAAAATGTAACCTATATGCTATACCCGATTTCCTAAATATACCGTTGCGGTGTAATGTAAGAGATGTTATAAGTATAAATGAATAGAACACGAGTATATTGTTTAGAAATGTTTACACAAGATATACTTACTCGTGTCTTATGCATTTATACTTTTAAGACCTCTCACATTATAGTAAACATGCATTTAAAACACAGTATTTAAATATTGACGCACATTATACTCCGTACACGCCCAGTGTGACTGACTATTTTTTTAGGGAAAAGAATAATGAATGCATATATTGGCACCATTTTTCAGTTAACTAATCGCAATAAATAATTTTTTTCCGCCGGGAAAAGTGTTTGAGCACTAAAGGGTTACGTAATGCCCATCTTTGGTATTTTGCCATATAATTGAGGCAGTGAGAGCAACAACGGACTATGTAACCCACATTTTTTTCGAAATTGACTTAGTAGCAATAACGTATTCCAATATACTCTACTAATCATATATAATAGGAAAACAAATTTTTTAATGTGGGTTAGTCCGTTTGTTGCTCTAACTGCCTCAATTACTATAACATAAATTTGACAGCGATTTGAAGTGATATATGTGTTACGGTAAAAGCGTTAATTTAGTAAATGTATACAATTCCTAGCAGTTCCTAGTCAATGTATGCTTAAAATGCATATAACCTAACCTAAAATCGTCCGAAAATGCATACATTGACTGTATCACACTTTTACTGTGGCCCGTCAGCTCGTGTATTCAGCTAACGCTTCAATCAGGGCCTGGCGATCTCCAGCTATCGGGGCACACATACAGGAGCGGTGCGCTACGGAAGCGCCTACGCGCCACCTTCCTGCACAAGCGTGTAGTGTTGTTTCTGAGGGCACCACCGACCCACCGAGCGGTGAGTGGGTCGGTGGTGCCCTCAGAAACAACACTACACGCTTGTGCAGGAAGGTGGCGCGTAGGCGCTTCCGTAGTGCGCAGTTCATGCACACATTGCCACCGCTCAGCCACCGCTCCTGTAGGTGTGCCCCCATAGCTGGAGATCGCCAGATCCTGCCTTCAATTTTGCTATGATTCCACGTTAGCGGTCCTGCCGAGTAGGCGCCAGCTCGTGTCCACTAGCTCAACTAAATTTGTCACGTGACTTGCTCTGTATTATCGCCAATATGGCGGAATTCGTATTTGTGAATGTAATCACGAGAATACGCTTTTCGTCCTTATATGAGCAGATTTTGAGCTGGGTGAGGTCTCATTCGAAAAAGGAAGGTTCAGTGTAGCGCGCTCTGGTCATCGTTTGAGTCAAAAATCTCTTTTAGTGACCTAAAAATACTTGGATTCTTGCGGGTGTATTTTGTCGACTTTTGATCTACTTTGTACACTCATATTATTAGATATCAACACAATCTCGTCGAACCATGACCAGAGCGCGCTGCACTGAACCTTCCTCTTTCGAATGAGACCTCGCCCAGCCAAAAATTCGCTCATATAAGGACGAAAAGCGTATTCTACTAAACCCATGTTTCGGGCCAGATTGTGTCGGTATACAGCGCGCTGCATTACCCGTGTCTACCCCCTTAAGGGAAGAGGTCACTGAAATTTTGAAATCCGAAAATATTTGAGACATGCGGAATTCCTCTTAAGGGAAGGAAGTAAGTTTGAAGTAAAGCCCTTATGCCAGTCGGGACATAGTTTTAATCACTGGTTTTCATAGAATTTACATTACGTTACAAAAATCAATCATAACTTCAAAAACCTTCTTGCGCAAAGTGTGTGATGCCACAGCCTCCAGATTTTACAGCGAAGAAGGGTCCATAGTAAAGTAAAAAATTGTGTATCGAGAAGTTTCTACGTCTCATACTTTTTAAGGTAAAAATGATTGAATTTATTAAATGTCAAAAATGCAAAATTTCATCAAAATTTTGAGGAAAAGCAAGCGCAGCGCAAAGAGTTTTGCAGATTTCTTCATGTCGATACACAATCTTTTTGCTTTCATGTTACTCTTGAAGCACGCCAAGCTGTAAGAGAATCGGACCAACAGTTTTGCGCAAGGAACATTAAATATATTAAAAAAGTAAGTATTGAGATAATTGCATTTTAAATCTAAAGAGTAAATTCCAGATCACTTCCCTTTTTGTATAGTCTAAAATCCACCTGGTTGATACACATCCTCATCAATCTTGCGTCTCTTTATGTTTTGTTTCTTCTTAAAGCGCTTTCTTGTACTGGATTGCTGTTATGTACTGCAGGTTTCTCTTCTGTTGTCTCTGTCTCTTGCTATACTTATAGCTGTTTTAGAACAACTTGCCCAGCTGTTTGTTTCCTCACTGTCAATGAGCGTACATAACCCATATCAAATTCTGAAACAGCACATGCCACAGCTACTTCAAGTCTTGCCTCCGATACAAATGTTGTCTTCGGGCAGAATCTGCACACTTTTGCATGGAGAGATTAATTTGCATTTTGAGTGCCCCCCTTACAGCACCTTGCCATCAAATTTTCATTTGACAGTGTTTCGTATCAGGGTTTCACTTTGGTTGCTTGCCCTTAGGACATCTGGCATGGTTAGGATTGCTGTCTACAGAGCTACAGTGATCTAAAGTAGCCATCACAGCATCTTCCATGGCCTTTACATTTGGCATATTTTTTACAATAGCATTTCTGTAACACTAGAAGTAAATTTTGCAACCCGACAGAAAATATCAAATTGATAAAATATACATAAGTTTTCTGCAATCACTTTATAACCTATAATAATAGCACGCTTCACTCTACTCTTACTTTTGCGATATTTTCGGCTAATGAGGTCCATTTCACTCGTTTTATACCAGCTAATTTCACTGCACCATAAAATCTCACTCTGTATTCTCACGTAAACCGAAGTTTTGAAAGATTTAAAAAAATATGGTGTCTAGCGCCCGGAGAGACTGACCTCTGTCGGCAGCCACTGACCCTTTTGGGCCCGCTTAGAGATTTACCTACTGTACATGGCGGAGTTATTGGCCGCGTTACAGATGGCCGAGGGATACGCAGCCTGACCACGAATTCAATCACATACTGTACTTTGTAAGAAAGCGTTCGTAGTTTAGTAGGCGGAGTCCAATGGATTCTGTTACAGAGCACGCGTGCGTTTTAGAATTGTGAAACGCATTTTGGCCATTGGTGAAAATAAACAATGTCAAGGCCACGCAGTTAATTTAGATTTCCCGAAACACTAGTCAGCGATTGAACATACTCAAAGAGATAAATAATAGAGAAATATACCGAAAAACGAAGGTTTTGGTTTTCAGCTCTTTCGCAAGGTTTTAGAAAAATAGGTTTTTCTGGTAGAAAGGCAACACTGAATGTCAAACCACGTTGTGTACGGTTGAACAAGGGTTCAGACTTGCCAAAAATGCAAAAAAAAAAATTCTTAAAAATGGTCGAAATCGCGATTTTTTCAGTGACCTCTTCCCTTAAAGAGCTTCTCTGGCAAGTCTTCAGAGTCGGCAGGATGGGGGTTGTGCCGCGTAGTGGGGGGTGGCAAGGTTTCCTTGGAGCCTACAGGTAGCAAGGAAACTGCAGCAGTTATCGCAGAACCATCGCAGGGGACGCACGCTAATTTCCGCTACTTTTCTTACGTTTTTCAAATATTTGTTTCATTTTATCGTTAGTCTGTAGTTTATTCCTATTTTTTTTCTTATTACTTTACATAGTTAGGTTTAGTAATTTTATATTATTCTTATAGTGTGTTTTATCGTATTTTTATCTTATTTGTATCGTGTTTTTATCGTATTTTTATAGTCTCATTTTTCGTGTCTTTATCTTATTTGTATTGTATCTTTATCGTGTTTTTATCGTATTTTTAGTGTTGTTTATCGTGTTTTCATCGTTTTTTTGTGTGTGTTTTTATAATATTCGTATTGTTTTTTTTTCAAATATTAGTCAACGTGTTAGAAGTTAGTAGTCTTTAGTGTGTAACTTTGGTGTTTGGTTTTGGACCACATCCGTATATTCTCCAGGTAAGTTCTAGATATCTATATTTCTGGCACCAGTGTTGCATTTTGTTTTTCCTACATTGCAGTCAGTTTATTTCTATATTCTTCATTACTTTAATAATGACTGGCAAATTGAAATTGAATAAGTACTATATGCGTGCTAACAGGATTACTTGATCGTTCCGTTCAGAAACCCAGAACATCATTAGATGCTAGTTCTTCACATTTAACATCTGCAATCCATTTTGTTAGCACCCCACTAGTGAAGTTTAATCTGGAATTAGTTCACAATCATTTTCACATTCAACACCTTGTCTTTATCTTCTCATTACCAATACACTGATATGTTTCACCTGGCACAAGTTCGCAATCTTCTTCCAATATCACCGCAAGTAATGTAGCATTTCCTTCAAATTTAGAAGATATTCAGAATTTTGCCTCCTTCGAAAATTCACAGACTTCTCAAGAATTTTCAACTGAATTGAGTAGTCCTAATTCAGCTTCTTCATTGGCAGAGTGGGTTGTAACACATCAAATTTCACATCGAACAATAAATGATGTACTCCACATTTTAAAAAGATCAGTTTCCAGCACTTTACATGCCAGAACCCAGAGCCCTTTTAAAAACAGTCACAAACGTAGAATTAAACGTATCAAAACAGCTAATTATCACCATTCTGGATTAAAAAATAGCATTTTAAAACTCATTAAATCTATAGGTGTATCCCCGTATAAATCTTAAAAATTAGTAAATTCCCTTTCAGAAGAATGCAATTTGGGTCCCTCTCTACTTTTTAATGTCGCAGAAATAGCATATAAATGTGTGAACTTAGAATAGGCTCATTCAATGTTTGTACTGTCTTTAGAATGTCTTTATGACGATATTAATGATTCAGGTTTTGATTTTTTCTGTTCTCAATTTCGCTATACCTTTCAAGCTAAGAATACACGCTAGCAAATTTCTAAACATGTTTTGTTTCACGAATACTTGTGTATACAGGATTAGAAATGGCGGTGAATACGGGTTGGGTCGTCGTCGAATTCATTGGTGACCAATCGGTGTCCGAAATCCCCACGGATTGGGTGATAGGAGGAAAAAATTGTTATTGGCCACCATACAAACCGAGCGTCACGACAGTGGCAATCAAAAATTGCGAGGTGCCCGATGAATCCTGGGAGAAGCTCCCCGTATCTGTCTTTCCTGGTGGAATCTATTGTACGTTGAAATTATTATTATATTTATTTATTAATTATAGTACTAATTAGTGACTAATTATTATACCCATTAATTACTAATGTGTTCATCCAGATGATTATGCCACGACGAGGGCGAAAGCACGGAAAGCCGAAGAAACTAGTGATCTGCAGTCGGACGTGGAGATAAAGAAGCGGAAGATCATCCGAAAAAGGTTTTCGAGCAGTGAGGAGTCTGGCCCTGATCAGACGCCGCGGATGTCCCAGACTCCTTGGACGATTAAAGAATCAACATCGCTCTTACCACCACCTCCAAAACTGAGGAAACCAGTCATAAGATCAGGTGTGTAAATATGCTACCTTGGTATACTACTGTGCCACCTAAATATATTCCTTTACGCTACTTTGCGCTCAGTTTCATCATATTATTTCTGTTGACGTTATCTTCTGTCCGAGGCGTTTTGTGTCAAAATTCGTGTTGCTTCACAGATTCCCTTGTTAAAAATGCCTCTTCTTCCGCAGTACTTAATGTACAAATTCCATCTTGCAACGATGTGGTTGCCAACATCTGCCCTTGTAGATTAGTAACGATACATTTTTCACATTTTTCTTACGCTTTATTTACAGTAGATGCGTTTTGGATGTGTCTGCAATTCTGCTTCCTTACCTCGAGAATTATTATGTTTGCTTTCGTACTAGGCCCTTCCTTCGACGCAACCCCACAAGTTCTCGCTTTATAAATACGCTTGCACAGCAAGGTCTAAAGATTTCAAACTGCCGTAATTTTCACGGCCAATTACCTTGTCCTTAGAGGGGTTCTATATCGTAAGCAGTTTGTTTGCACGTCTTTGTACTTGAAACTAATTGTAAGTACTTGTGTAAATAATTCCTAATACTACCCTAATTCTTGGGTACCGAATTTAATGCAGTAGAAAGTTTCCACACAAAACCGATGTAATTTTTGCACGTGCTAGAACTAGAAAGTGTACGACAAGTCTTCCTTGCCAAATATACTCGAAGAGTTAAATACATGCAAGCCGCTTTCGTTAAAACCGGGCTTGCCAGAGATACATAGGGACGCACTCACGCAAACAGATACGCGCTACGTCATAAGTCATAACTCGCCCCTGCTTTTTTCCACCTGAGATACCCCTGATTAAAACACTGACCAAAGAGGAGATATAATAAGAGGCGTCACACCAGGCCGAACCTGTCAAGTCCTTACTTGAGCTTGGCATTTAAATTGGTTGTCTATTCGAGCGGGATATTCAAATCGACTAAATGTACCTTACCGCAGTTTGCTGATTATTGCCGAAGTTCATCGATCATTGCCGAATGGGCATTTAAATTGGTTGTCTAGTGATTTCCCTAGTTTATTTCTGTCCTTGTCGAGTGACGCCTCGTATTGTGGGTGCGTTCCAATTCACGCATTATGCGCATAGACCGCAGCGCAGACGCTGCGCGCATGAATAGCGTTCCGTTTCCAGCAGCGCATGAACCGCAGTAACGAAACGGAACGGGTTTCGATGCGTCCGATGCTCGTGAAGTAACGCGGGAATGTTCAAACTTACTTACAAATAGCTATGCAGTTGGATGGATTATGGTTAATTTAATTCGAGACTTCTGGACGGTGGTCGAAGCACGCTTCCTAACTACATCGGTTACTTCGTCCTAAGGATCGGGGACCGCCTCCTAACGAAATTTGATGGCTTTATTGGTTCCTGGATTTTCTCAACCCGAGTTTTTCTATTCTTCTTGAACAGCGATAATTATTGAAAGCGAAGACCATACCATATTTTATGAGTTTTGCAGGACGAACTGCTGCTTACCCAGCGTAATTTGGTAAGCAGATGTGTAATGGAAAAATGAAGTTATTTATTATCCGCGTCCGGGGTAAATTCAAGGTTTTGAAGGCTATTGAATAGAACCGCAGGCTCTCGTACGTCTTTTGGATTAGAGTATAGCTGTAAAGTTAGCATTATAAGAGCACATTCGAAAAACTTAGCAGTAGAAGCCTTTAAGAAATAACAATGTGCGCTACGTATTTGCTTCCTTCCTCATCTTTCGTTTCGACCCTGCCTGAAACCTTCTAGAGATGTGTTGTTCGCTTCGAAATTGAGTCCGTTGTGTTGGTTGCAATTCATACAGCGAGTGCAGAGATGGCAGTACCAATTTCGTAGAATTCCCTAGAATCCTCCAACTTCTAGCGCATAATGCGTGCAGCAAGTGCAGAAAATAAAAGCATGGGCAGTCAATGCGCATATTACGCGCATGCGTATTTGTCGCTTTACGTGTGCTTCTGTATTTCGAATTCGAATACTGCAAACAAGGGAAAGTAGGGTACTTCCGGCTATATAAGAAAGAAACGCTATAAAATTTGAGCAACTTACACATTTGCTAGTTTTTTTATATGAATTGATAGTTTGAAGTGTCTAATTTTTATTAGTATGACCGAGAAAGCATAAATTTACGTTGTAAAAAAGTTGGAAGCAATATAAAAAAATGTTCATTTGATTATTTTTTTGTTTTAAAATGAATTACCACATGAATCACAAATTGTATTCTTCAGGGGTATTCTATCCTGAACATTTTTCATGTGCTCATGGACCACATGCTCGATTCAAAATTTACTTTTTTCGTCCTCAGTTTCCTTTTACCTCTATTTTGGGTTTATATGTGGAAGCGTGTAAAGAAATATTCCTGGCTTCATTCTGCCTTATTCGTAATTGTTTTATGTCAGTTGCATTTAAGCCAGAAAAAAGTAATGTTAAAAGCTGGGTACCATTACCCTTCAAGTTGGGGCAGTCTTACCTCACAACACATGTTGAAATAGTTGAAGCAATACACTGCATTGAATTTTCATATCACCAAACGCCAAATGTGAGTTTGAAAGTATGTATAAACATTTCTCCTTTTAATGAGAATAATATAAATAATTTATATTTATTCCAGGTACTAATTTGCCTTACTTAAGGGGGTAGACACAGGTGATGCAGCGCGCTGTATACCGACACAATCTGGCCCAAAACATGGGTTTGGGAAATTACGTTGTTTGTCCTTATATGAGCAGATTTTGGGCTGGGCGAGGTCTCATTCGGAAGATGAAGGTTCAGTGCAGCGCGCTCTGGTCATGGTTCGACGAGATTGTGTTGGTATGTAATAATATGAGTGTCCAAAGTAGAGAAAAAATCGACAAAGTACACTCGCAGAGTCCAAGTATTTGTAGGTCACTAAAAAAGTTTTGTGACTCAAACGATGACCAGAGCGTGCTGCATTGAACCTTCCTCTTTTGAATGAGACCTCGCCCAGCCCAAAATTTGCTCATATAAGGACAAACAACGTCAGCGCGCAAACCCATGTTTCGAGCCAGATTGTGTCGGTATTACAGCGCGCTGCATTACCCGTGTCACGTGGCGTGTCTACCCCCTTAAGTATTTTTTTCAAAAATATGTAAAATACTTACTTATTAATATATCGTTAATTAATTACAGCTAATAATAATAATACATTGCTTCCTGCAACTTTCCGAGAAGTATTATTTTGGCCTGATGAAAAGGGAGAAAATTCCAGCCGCCGCGACTTCTGATACATGGAGAGAATATCAGAAGCGAAAAATGGAGATAAAAAAGAAAAAGAGGAACAAATAGAAGAAAGAAAGAAAATGGGACTTGAAAAAGTAAAAATTAAGAAAGAAAAAGATAAAGAGAAAATTAAAGTAAAAAAACTAAAAGATTTGGTATTGGTAATTTGAAAATTATTTTCGTTACAGATTTTGTTATATTTTGTATTTTTGTAAATAAAAGACATTTTAAAACTTTAAATACTTTTGTTTATATCTGTTATCCAAAATATAATTATTAGACATTTCAATTGGAAGCTGAATCGCACGTAGATATGTAAGCAGAAAATAGACAATTTTCGCTGAGCAGAAATAGACATTTTATACTTCATATTAAATTGTTTTTAAAAATACTTCTTGTTTATTGTTGCATAAATAAATAATAAAAATCGATTTTTACAATAGCAAAACTCTTACATGATTAGAAATAGGCACATTGACCTTATACCCGATTCCTTAAAGATACCGTTGCGGCGTAACAATGATATTTTGGAATGAAGTTAAGTTATAAAATATTCACAAATGTAGCGTAAAAGAACGAGATATCCAATAAACATTTATTGTCATGTAGCATATCTACAGGGTGTCCCAGCTAACACTGGACAGAGCTATATCTCCTAAAGTATTGTTACTAAAAATCTGAAAAAAATAGGGAATGCATGGTACGAGGGGGCCAACTTTTTAGCCCGAACGAATTTTTTTTTCGATTATTATTTTAAAAGATACGATGGTCAAGTTCGGTTTTTCAAATGGCACTAACTTTTTGGAAGTCCTGAGTTGATAGTGCGTAAAAAGACAAAATCAATAAGCTATAATGTATACACTTTATTTCCACTGGTTTTTAAGATATTTCGCTTGCAAAATTCCTGATTTTCAGTGGAAAAACCGTCCCTGGACTGGCAAGGACCGGGGTCAGTTTTACTGTCGTCACGGGTAGCACTGCCTGTTGAAATAGATACCTACCTGCCAAAGGTCTACCCCGGCCCACGGGCTGGACAATTCTTTTCCGTCAGAAATGCCACTTAGGAAGGTACATCTGCAGTATCGAGAAGCGCACCGTTACTTTTATTTCGCACTTGCTTCTACGCTCGGATGACCGGTTCTTTTCGGAGGGATGCAAGTTCGATTGGTTAGGTTAGAAGGTGTGAAAGTTGCTAAACTAAATATCAACCATAGGGAGCAGATTGTATTAGAACCAATCGGATTTGCATCCCTCACAAACGGCTGCTCTCTTGAAGAGGCCTTCTTCACAGAAATACCTCCTCCCCAATGCCCGCCTTCTCTCGCACGGAATACGTCAACGCATGCTTCTGTTTTAATATCGGAGCTCGTGTTTATACTCGAGAGGACAGCGGGTTACCCCTTTTCTTCCTGTGTCTCTCCACGAGGAGTATTGACGGTGGATTGTAGGAGCGTAGATGTCTCGATGCCAGATATTGAATTCAGGAGAGGATAGAAACATTTTATTACAAAACACACATGTACTATAATTAAAGTAAATCGTATTCCTCTCGGGCAGGAGTCGCCCGACGCTCGTCGAAGAGATGCGGCCTCTGGTACCCCGTGGCGGGGACAGTCCTTCGCAGGGCCTCACTCGACTTTTATGGCTTTTTTCCGGAAAAAGGTACGAATCCTGGGTCGAGCATAGCAGAACAAAAAAATAATGGCACAAAATATTGCAATAATGGCTCAAAATAATCTGCTGAAACAATTATTATTAGACACGATGGAGCGAATGACACATATCGAAAAGAAACAGGGAGCAGCAGTGGTAGAAAGGAAACAATCATTTATGAACACGTTTAATTACTTGGAGTTTCCAGTGAACTCTACGGAAAGAGTGAAGGAGTTGGAAGAAATTTTAAAGGATACAACTAATTTCCAAGACGCTGTATGTAAAATATCATATAGATATGATGAAGAAATTGTTAATGTTTGTTTTTACTTAATTCGTTAATGTTTGATAACTTTTTAATTATAGGTGAACGAATTTGCAAAATATGGGGGAGCAAACGTCTACGATTTCTCCAAAAGGGTCTTGTCAAGCATTATGACGAACGACGTGGCCCTACAGTATAGCTGGCTGGGGCGACAATCAAAGCAGCCGTTCTATAAATTAAAATTAGCCGAACTAATTACATGTAATTATCACCCAAATTTCACCATTACTAATAATGATTAATATAGAATTCAATATATGTAATGTGTTATTGAATTTTTTGTTTAAGGTGCTGCGGAAAAAGGAAAAGTGGCAGAAAATAAAAAAGAAACAGAGGTTGCCATCCAGAAATGGCTGAAGCGAGCCTGCGACAGGAAAACTTCAGAAAAATAAATTTTAGTTAAGGGCAGAGCCGTTTGTTTGTTTGTTGCCCGAGGCAATAGTCGATAATATTGAAAACATCTTAGGGCCCTTGCACACGAGCGACTTTTAGCAGCGATACAGTCGCGATGCAGCAACGATACAAACGCGATGCAATCGCTGCCAATGGTTTCAGCCGCCCCTCTGCAGCGATACAGTCGCGCGTTCGCGAAACGCGCGACTGTATCGCTGCTAAAAGTCGCTCGTGTGCAAGGGCCCTTATTGATAACAGATTACCGTAAACTGGGGTGACATTGCCCACTTTTTTACTCTGACTGAAAAATTACTGTATGATTGAATTCGCTATTTTTTTCCGTTTGACCTTGGAGAAATGATTGTTATTGATTACAAAACACCATATGTTCGAATTACTTCACAATAAAATAAAATAAAGTCTTTCCGAAAAGTGGGCAATGTCACCCCGGGCGGGCAAAGTCACCCCAGTTTACCGGTACGTCATTACTTTATGCGTCACTTAGGCGTACCGAAAATCTATTCTAGAAAAATCGATAAATTGACAATTATACATAATTCATTTAATTTTTAGAAAATGAAGTCCCTAAGCGCGGGGCCTGGGGCCCCGTTTGCCCGGCGCTAAGAGCGGCACTTAAGGGTTAACCTTAAGAGGGGATAGTAGACTATTGGATACGTAAAATTGTTAGTTCCTTGACGCTAAATTATTTTGATACCAAACAATCGTTATAGTCGTGCTTTTGACAATCTATTGTGGGCACGTATGCGAGTATTTAAAAAAAAAATCGTCGGAATGTATAAAATTGTCAAAGTTATTAATCTTTGAAGATAGGCCTGAACGGTGTGCCGCTGCAGGTGGTGTACATCGATTCAGGTGAACCAGGAATCTGAAAGCACAATGCTTTCTGGTGATTATTATTCTGTAAACCAATATCTACAGGGTGGAAACTTGCCGATGAATTTGAACAAAAATTGTGGAAGTTACACATGAATTAATTTCATTCCCACATTTTTACGGAAAAAAATCGTCTTTAATCAGTTATAAAATCTTTTACAAACATCCTATGTTGATGCGGCGATTCCACTCTGTATACTCTAAGTCATGTTAGAATAGACCTTTTCGCGCATGTAGAATGAGCTCATTGGTTCCAAGGGAGCATTTGTTTCATGTATAGCCAATAGTAACCAATTGACTGCGCCAACATGCGCAGAATCGATCTAAACTCGTCGGTCGGCAGGTCTATTCTAACATGATTTGGAGTATAGAGGAAGGAACTTTATAGGTCCAGTAAAAATTTCACTTTATCCTTTATATTTAAATATGATTTTTTTTCTGTTCGGAACGGGCGTTAAAAGTATTGAATTCGATTCGTGAATATTCAAAGTATCTTTCTGATAGTTTCGCTGATGTATATCATAACGTATAATTAAGTAATTAATAAATTTTTCACGTGTGTCAGCTACAAATCCGTGAAAAAATAGTTTCTTGTTACCGAACTTAAGAACAGCCAAATTTGAAGTATTAAGTATTTCTTGAACGAGTATATTAATCTAAGAAAAATATATTCAAATAAGTTAAAAAATAATTGTAAACTATTTGTACATTGTTTTGTACTTATTATTTTATAAACATTCTTTTCCGATGCAGTTTGTAGTTGGGACATTAGATCAAACTAATCCATATAATTATTAATTTATTTTGTATACTTTGCATACTTACATCTGTATCACCTAGCTATACTTCTTATATATAAGTGCATTCTGTATTCATTGCGTGCATAAGGCTGCCGTCTCAGCGGGCGTTGAATGTGTGCGTACGCTCACACAAGCTAGGAAAAGCGTGTACGTATACGCGATGTAGTAAACAATCCGTTTCAACCAACTTACGTCGTGGAATCGGCAAGAAGGAAGCTTTTGCGGGTATAGTTGCCTCCAGTAGATATCCGGGCAGACGGGTCTGGTGCGTTTGAACGCTAATAAGCACCGTACGTTGAAATAATAATGAATTTATGACTCGAAAACTGACAGAATGCAGCTTCAAGGCTTCTCCGTCACCGGCGTTAGTGGTATATTCGAGCCACATAGCACCAACGTTATACGTATACGCGACGTAGTAAACAATCCGTTTCAACCAACTTACGCCGTGGAATCGGCAAGAAGGAAGCTTTTGCGGGTATAGTTGCCTCCAGTAGACATTCGTGCAAGCGGGTCTGGTGCGTTTGAACGCTAATAAGCACCGTACGTTGAAATAATAATGAATTTATGACTCGTGTACTGACACAAACTCGAGAAATGACAGAATTATGATTCAAGGATTCTCCGTCACCAGCGCTGATGATATATTCGCTCCATGTACCATCAGAACCGGTGGAAGTCCAAGCTAGCCGATAATTGTAGGAAATACATAGTTGCCGAGACGTTTCGAGAGTCGAATCGCGCTGTTGCCGCATTTCCCCTATTACTGTTCTGTCGTCAGAGAAGCTTCAATGAATCACGGCGAAGCAGCTGGAGAACAGAGATGGGCAAAGATAATATCTAGATAAATTAGAATAAATGTTCGGTTCGAGAGACATACAGAAGGTGGATTATGTATTGATAAAATGTAAAACGTAATGTTTTTAGTAACATACTGCTGAGATTTTCCAGATTATAATGAGTTGAAACACGGTATAAATCAGCTTATTTCTAGAACTGTACTAGATAATTGACTATAAATGTAACATTAACCTGATAATGCTAAAAATAATCCGATTTATACCGTGTATTTATTTTCATCTGGAAAATCTCTTTTCTTCTTTTTGGAAGAATTATAGCATTCATAAATTTCATTACGATTGGCGTATTAAACTCCGGTGATGTACCTTATTCCAATTGTATGCTTTGAAATAAGGAAGGGGCGGATTCAATAACGGGACTAGCGCTCGAAAATTGGAAAAATTATTGTCCAAACGCTAAGAAAGATTGGAAAATTAAATGTTGTTAAACGGTATTTTAAAAAATATAGTGTTCTAAAGCTCGTCAGGGTACATTTTTCTTATTTACAGTTTGTGTATCCAATCATTACTGTTCGAGCTAAAAATTATGAACAAAAAATTTTGCATCGACCAAAATCATTATTCCTTTAAACATAAATTGCGATAACTTAAGTAAATATTAACGGATCGTTATGAGACTTAAAACATAACTTCAGAAAACTCTGGCAAAGCCGTAAAGTGTATGCATAAAACCCTTATGTTGAAAAATGTAATAATATTTAATTAAAAAGTAAACAACGACACCAGTGTTGGCACTTGCGTTGACTGTTGGTGCCGCGCGGAATTTATATATATCGCCATATCTTCTACAATTATTTATTAATCAGTGTGAAAATTGGTGAAAATATTCCTTTGTCACGTCCCGGGTGAGGTCTTTTGGGAACGATGACTACGGGGAAGGTTTAGATCAGGCGCGAATCTATAATCCGGCACTCTGAAGGATTTGAGGGAAGGGACTCAGGCGCGAATCTTAAATCCTTCACACTGAGGGGTTTGAGGGAACTCAGGCGCGAATCTTAAATCCTTCACACTGAGGGGTTTGAGGGAACTCAGGCGCGAATCTTAAATCCTTCACACTGAGGGGTTTGAGGGAACTCAGGCGCGAATCTTAAATCCTTCACACTGAGGGGTTTGAGGGAACTCAGGCGCGAATCTTAAATCCTTCACACTGAGGGGTTTGAGGGACTCAGGCGCGAATCTTAAATCCTTCACACTGAGGGGTTTGAGGGAACTCAGGCGCGAATCTTAAATCCTTCACACTGAGGGTTTTGAGGGAAGGCCAGGCGCGAATATTTAATCCGTCACTCTGAGATTTGAGAGGAACTTAGGCGCGAATATTGAATCCGTCACTCTTAGAATTTCTGGAGGCGATCAGGCGCGAATCTTTAATCCTTCACTCTAATCGACCAGGGAAGGTAAATATACACTTGGAGAGCACCCGTTATAGTACCTTATATTTGTTTTGGTTTCAGTAATAGGATTTACCGTTGCAGTTATATAAGAAACCACGTTTAGTATTTTCGTGGATTGCACGGCTCCTGCAATGATATGTTTGTAAACACTGGGAGCGCTCTCGCGAATCAGCTGTTGCGGCAGCTTGGTTTCGTTGGGAATCTTTACGACTCGAGGATACACACAATAATTTGAAACGTGATTGGAAACAAATAGGTTTATTAACTTTAAACCGGAGTGCGTTTTGTTTAAATGATAATTAACCACAATATTATAATATGAACATGACATACGATAACCATTAATTAGAATGATACAAGCAATAGTAATATAAGGATAGTAATATAAAATATTAAATGAAAGCAATAAGCTTTAGAACGCAATAAGCGTTATTAGTACAAAGTAATATAAGAATAATATAGAATGCAATAAGCGTTATTTATGCGAAGAAATATAAGAATAATATAGAATGCAATAAGCGTTGATAGAACAAAATATAATAAATCGCAATAAGCGTTGTTTATGCGAAGAAATATGAATGAGGGTGATATTCCTTAATAATAGTAATTATAATGACTTACAATGATTGGTGATTGTTGGTCACTGAATTGAATACTTTAAAGATCTTTAACACCGTTTATGAATACTTTTTGATGACAGTTTGTCAAAGCTTCTGCGATGAAAGAGGACGAGGCCTCGCAGGACCTCGTATTTATGTAATTTCACAGGAGTATTGCGGGGGTACGCGCGGTAGAGACCTTGACACATTTCAGAATAAGACGCAGTATGATTCCTGGGGTTTTTGTAAACGGTATGGCTATTAATAGCCATATTTTGTCACGTACGCCAAATGCGTCGTAATTAGGCTTCTAGGGTTTTTATGAACGGTATTGGAGATACTCAACTCTTCGATTGGATTTTAGGTGTTTGATAGGAAAGGGGTTAGAGTGTTTGGACTCTGTTGTGACGTAGAGAGGGGATTGAGACGTGGTCTCGATTTAAGAAGGATTTGTAATGAGGGACTTGTTTGAATTCGTTTTTAGAGGGAATGATTCGTGCCTTTGTAGGACGAATAGGCGTAGAGGGTTTTGAAACGATCATCTCGCGATGGGGACCGCTAAGGTACATCGGCGAGGTGGAGGTTTGTGTTGATCATCTTGTGTTGTCGACCGCTAAGGTGCAACATCAAGGTGATCGGCTATTGAGGAAATGGTGTAGGAGTTGAGTTTGATAGAGTGAATTTGAGGTTTATGGAATAAGAAACGTGCGAAAAATCGTGGGACGTCACACCTTGTATATTAAGGAAAAACTTTGTCGCTGCAACTTATACGTACCTCAAAAGTGCCTCGATACTTTTTAACGGCGAACGTTGAAAAACATGGGTTATGTCCAGTATTACTTTTTAATTAAATATTATTACATTTTTTAACATAAGGGTTTTGTGCATACATATTACGACTTCGCCAGAGTTTTCTGAAGTTATGTTTTAAGTCTCATAACGATCTGTTAATATTTACTCAAGTTATCGCAATTTATGTTTAAAGGAATAATGATTTTGGAAGATGCAAAATTTTTGGTTCATAACTTTTAGCTCGAACAGTATGATTGGATAAACAGACTGTAAGTAAGAAAAATGTACCCTGACGAGCTTTACAACACTATATTTTTTAAAATTCAGTATAATAACATTTTTTCAACACCTGCATGAAAATCGGTGCTTTTTTACCCCTGCTGAGCGGGAGCAAAATGACTAATTTCAGACATATAAGCGTAAAGTCTTTCTCCCAAGGGAAAAAGACTTTACGCGCATGCGTGTTCGCAATTTCTTACTTTTCCTCCCAAGGAAACTGGCCTACGCCTATTTTCATGCAGGTGTTGAAAAAAATATAGTACGTGACAAGGGAGAGACGCGATTTCGCCTCGCGTGAATTACAGCCCTCCCTGCGCTCGGGCAGCAAACTTCACGCTAGTCGGAATCGCTTTCTTCTCTCCCTTGTCACGTAATGTACTATTAATTTTTCAATCTTTCTTAGCGTTTGGACAATGATTTTTTCTCATTTTCGAGCGATAATTCCCTTATTGCATCCGACCCTCCAATGGCACATTGATTATACAAAATATTACATCTTTCTATGTATAAATAAAAAATATTGATACGCAAATTAATATTGTTTTATTGACATGCTTCCTAACTTCACAACCCAACCTCTCTATCTTTCATTATTGCTATCCTTCTTTACGTTCAGCGAGGCTTTGACGCTGGACGCAGCTCACGTGCCGTATTCCTTCATGACATCTCGATAGAAAGAGCTGCGGCAACAGCGCGGCAGAGACAGAGAGAACAGAAAATGTGGCAACTATGCGTAAAAAATTCGTCTACATAGAGTACCCGGAGATGTCACCTCTGTACAACTTCTTTTTATCGACTGTAGTAGTTTCATTAGGGTCCGTTTGTTTACTGGGGACGCTTCGATCGATTCGGACCATAACAAACTTGAGACGGCAGCCATAAGGTCATCTTGTTATAGAAATAAATATAACATAAACACAAATATATAATAAAACATATATAATAACACAAGTATTGTATAAGTATAGATGTTAAATATTTGTAATCACACTGTAAATTATATTCTTTATACAAATCATGGTATGTAATAGTAATAATGATAAAAAAAGAAATATGTGTGTCCAACTGAGAACCTCCTTGCTTTTTCAAGTATCTGTAAAGAGATTTTAAATAAATAAACAATGGAAATGAATTTTTATCGTGTCCGATTTCATTTTGATAACCCTTTGTTTTATTAAATTTATATTATAATTAATCAGTATCGATAACCATCTTAAATACGCCCTAATGGCGATTTTTAAACAGTTGAATTTGACCCAATTTATCGATAATTAAGACGCCTGTCAGTCCTATTCCAGGCGCCTTTAAGGCGTCCCGTTTTGTAACATCAGGCGCTCCGAAGGCGCATATTGGACGCTCGTGGGACGCTCGCGGCGCCTTAAAGGCGCCTCGAGCGCCTGGGACTAGGCGCCTGTGTGCTGTGTGGGACTGTCCTCTAATATACGGATAGTGATCCTCTAGGTAGTGATAGGCAGATGTGGCGGCCGTTTTCTATTGGTCGACACCATTTTTGACCGAAACCGGAAATAGAGAGAGCAAGTAGAAAAAGAAAGAGATACTGCTCGCACGTGGAATCAGCAGCAAACTTCATTTAATGCTGTCATTTTTGAACGTGCAAAGTATTGCTAACGCGTGCAGATTTTGTAAGTATGAATATTTATGAGACAAAATTTAGGATAAAGCTAACCCGTCAATGGACGAGTGAAAAATATTTCGGAATGTACATGAGTGGAGTTCCAGTGGAGTTCGTAGAGATCTAGAAACAGTCTAATGTATTTAACCTAACATGTTTTAATTTGTATGAAGAACGGCAGAAGGAAATAGTACAACTTCAGTTTTCTCGGTTATTTCAAAATGTGCCCGCCAATTTGCGACTTCCGCTTCAGGCCATAATGATGTGTAATGGCGGCCACATCTGCCTATCACTACCTAGAGGATCACTATATACGGAAGCGCCCAGGGTGTTGACACTCTTATGGGCAAACTGTTCTCACGAGATTAGTTTTACCCCAGCCTGTATGGCGGCGCTGTACTCAATTTAGTGAGAGAATTGTACGCTAGATGGTGTTGTTCGCGCAAATATGTGGGGAGCCGCCACGAGAAGCGCTCCCGGCGCCTCCTTGGAAGCTATTGTAGCGGCCATTGTGTCTCGTCCTTTCAAAGTGTCACGTGAGCTTTGCGAATCAAGAATTTCTTGTTATCGTTAATTACTTTGGAATAATTCAATCTATTCCTCGATACGAGGTACCTGGCAGGAGTGGGCCTGACTTAACCGAAAAGACGGACTTAATCACAAATAATCCTAGTGTTATAGCGGGCTGTATAGGTTAGGTGTATATCGTACATCAGCGTCCATAACCGTACACGCGCATAAGCGTCGATTAGCGTTCTTTTCATCGTCCTTTAGTCAAA
This sequence comes from Andrena bicolor, assembly GCA_960531205.1. NCBI lineage: Eukaryota > Metazoa > Arthropoda > Insecta > Hymenoptera > Andrenidae > Andrena > Andrena bicolor. Next base: position 853,385 of record CAUIJW010000117.1, on the reverse strand, counting down.
TGTTTCGTATGTTGTGAAAAGCACATTAATGTAAGCCATCAACATTCATAATAAAAGATTGTGTAACTAAAGAAAATGTATATTGTTTCATTCCTTCCTTACAGAAATTGTATCTCATATCAGTCGTTTCTGAAGTTCAATGAATTTAATAGCGAATTCGGCAGGCACGCACTGGCACTGTACTGGTGCCAGAAATTATCATACATGACTTTAATTGGTTATTTCTGATAGATACGGAAATAGCTCTATAAAAATCAACCGATCAAAGTCACGCACGATAATTTCTGGCACCAGTGCAGTGCCAGTGCGTACCTGCCGAATTCGCTCTAAGTGCAAAGTACTGAACCCACGTTTCAAATTTCCCTCCTAATTTTTAGTTTTACCCCAGCCCGCTCAGATGGCGCAAACACGAGAACAAAATATTACATTGAGTGTCAACACCCTGGAAGCGCCTACGCGCCACCTTCCTGCACAAGCGTGTAGTGTTGTTTCTGAGGGCACCACCGACCCACTCACCGAGCGGTGAGTGGCAAATTTCGGCTCTGTGCCACCCATCCACCGAGTGGTGTGTGGCATAGCAGCGCCGTGGCCGGCGAGTTGAGGTTATGTGTTATGCGATTCTGATTGGTTGATTGCGGTAGGACTAAAATATTCGTTGGCTCTGAGGGAATCGACCAAAGATTGGGCGACTCTGATTGGTCGATTCCCTTAGAGCCAACGAATATTTTAGTCCTACCGCAATCAACCAATCAGAATCGCATGACACATAACCTCAACTCGCCGGCCACGGCGCTGCTATGTCACACACCACTCGGTGGATGGGTGGCACAGAGCCGAAATTTGCCACTCACCGCTCGGTGAGTGGGTCGGTGGTAGTGTTGGCTAGAACCATGATTTGTGAATCACGAGTGATCCGATCACGTTCGTTCCCAATCACGGTGATTTTTCACAGTGATCCGTGATTTTCGTGATCGCTTCTGATTGGTGCAGGAGAACAGTGATCCGTGATCGCTTCTGATTGGTGCAGGCAGAACAGTGATCCGTGATCGCCTCTGATTGGTGCAGGCAGGACAGTGATCGCTTCTGATTGGTGGAGAGTATAACTGGTCTTTGCACGCACCACATAACCTGCATATTCTATATTAACGACGTCAAAACAAAAATGCGCTGATATCAGTTTCGTTTTTTTTTTTGGTTATTCTATAAATACGGTCAAAATTCTAATTTCATTAATTAAATAAAGAAAATTTTCGTTATATACAGAAAACATAACGTAATATTAAACTAACATTATATGTAGATATTGTTCGGCAAGCTATATTGAAGCATTTTATAAAAAATAATTCAATCATGAGCAAGATTTACGATCACAGTATTCACAGTGAGCAAATTCACTCGAGGCAAAAAAAAAACACGATCACGGTCGTGATTTAACTTAAATCACAATGGTGATCGTGATTCTGCGATCACGGTGATAAATCACCGTTAGTGATTTTGCACTCCATCTCTAGTCGGTGGTGCCCTCAGAAACAACACTACACGCTTGTGCAGGAAGGTGGCGCGTAGGCGCTTCCGTACTAATACGATTTTATAATTAACTGCATAATGCATAATTGTTCCTTTCAATAGGTAATTATGCTAACCTCTTTTCAACGTGTCCACTTAACCTCTTTGGCTTCGTACAAATAATTATGTCTATTTCAGGTTTCTATTAACTTATACATACCTTTATCAACCCTGATAACCAGATCTGAAGCGCAGAGCCTGACGTCAGATCCGTAGTCATCTGTGTCCGCATTAGGATACGGTCTGCGGTACAGAGCCTGACATCAGGACCCTGACGTCAGATGGACAGCAGATTCGCAGCAGATCCTGCCGTTCGCCTGACACGTATAACAGCGCCATCTGAGGGTCAAAATTGGCAAATAATTCCCTACGCGTGACGTCACACGGCCGCCCCTACAGGTGTATCCCTAACCTTACATACCTATTAAGAAGATACTGCAATTTATTAAATAATTAATTCTATTTATTTCAAAAAAGTATTTATTTATTTTTATTTAATAATATGTGATTACAATTGTTACAAAATAATATAAGTAGCGCATATAAATGCAAAGAGGAACTTTCAATATTTACTTTAACAAATCAATATACAGTACATCCCTTAACCAGTGGTGCGTAGTAGGGGTGATATCAGAACTTTTATTTAATATCTTCGACTTCTTGTTTGTGTAGAATCATCATATTCCCTGTTGTGTTAGCGCTGAAAACAAACACAATATTAGTATAAATTTAAACGTAACGTATGAATAAACAGGATACATGCGATACTTACTTCAGCTACATCTCCGCACAGTACACACCCTAGGCGATCATGCATGCTCCTGCGAACACTAACATTTATAAGAAAACATGTGTTAAATTATTATCTACTAAACAAGACGCTAAACATTCGCACTTCCAGCATAACCATACTTTTCTGTCTTGCAGATAATGTAAATCTTGAGTTCCGCGAGGCAGATAATTGGAAATTATTCAATTTCATAATTACCTTTGCCTTCTGGATACGTCGAGATGATTTGTCTGGATATTGATGTTTGAAATTACTTGGAATATTCTTCAATTTTCTCGGCACTGACTGCCACTGACAGTGACTGCCATCTCAGACCTCGAAAACGAACGCAAACTGGATGTAGAGCCTTGACCAATCACGAGTTTCGGCACTATGATGCAGCCAATCCGAGCGTGGCCCATTATACCACATTTAGTTATCCTCTACCTACCTAGATACTCTTCGTTTAAACCATCCGTTCTGTTTGAAGACGTACGCTCGAAGAATATTCCAAGTAATTAAGTAATTTCAAACATCAATATCCGGACAAATCATCTCGACGTATCCAGAAGACAAAGGTAATTATGAAATTGAATAATTTCCAATTATCTGCCTCGCGGAACTCAAGATTTACATTATCCGCAAGACAGAAAAGTATGGTTATGCTGGAAGTGCGAATGTTTAGCGTCTTGTTTAGTAGATAATAATTTAACACATGTTTTCTTATAAATGTTAGTGTTCGCAGGAGCATGCATGATCGCCTAGGGTGTGTACTGTGCGGAGATGTAGCTGAAGTAAGTATCGCATGTATCCTGTTTATTCATACGTTACGTTTAAATTTATACTAATATTGTGTTTGTTTTCAGCGCTAACACAACAGGGAATATGATGATTCTACACAAACAAGAAGTCGAAGATATTAAATAAAAGTTCTGATATCACCCCTACTACGCACCACTGGTTAAGGGATGTACTGTATATTGATTTGTTAAAGTAAATATTGAAAGTTCCTCTTTGCATTTATATGCGCTACTTATATTATTTTGTAACAATTGTAATCACATATTATTAAATAAAAATAAATAAATACTTTTTTGAAATAAATAGAATTAATTATTTAATAAATTGCAGTATCTTCTTAATAGGTATGTAAGGTTAGGGATACACCTGTAGGGGCGGCCGTGTGACGTCACGCGTAGGGAATTGTTTGCCAATTTTGACCCTCAGATGGCGCTGTTATACGTGTCAGGCGAACGGCAGGATCTGCTGCGAATCTGCGGTCCATCTGACGTCAGGGTCCTGATGTCAGGCTCTGTACCGCAGACCGTATCCTAATGCGGACACAGATGACTACGGATCTGACGTCAGGCTCTGCGCTCCCACGGCAGACCCTGTTGCCAATCTGACGTCAGATTGCAGACATCTGGTTATCAGGGAATTTTGAAATCCTTCAATTTGGTTCAAAGATAGTTTTATCTTGATTCACACTTCTATTTTCTTGAAATCTCTGTAAATATTTCAAATATAATGCATCACAACACCAAACTAGTCTGAGAGTCCACAAAATATATAAACCATTTATAAATATTAGTATAATTTTATATTACTTCTAGTTACAATAGTTATGATATTAATAATATTCAAATTAAAATTTTCGACCGTAAATATTAAATAAATTGGTTTCCGCACACTGATTCGGTCACTATAATACGGTTAATTTATTTATTTAAGAATAAAATAAAATGACACAGCTATTTCGCAATTAATTATAAAGCAATCCGACGTTTCGGTTCTTGATTTGAACCCTCCTCAAGGAAAGTGAGATTAAAAGTATAATATTGCGTTTCCTGATGAAAAATCTGTCGCAGCGTTAAAGCGAGCACGCGACACGCGAGTCGGTTGGAAGAAGACTGAAGTAAACAGTGGACAAAGCAGACGTAACTAGAGGTGACAATAACTGTGGCCTAAGAAGCCGTTGACATTTCAAATTATCCAAACAAAAATTTTTAAATCTATAATACAAGGCAAAAACCAAATTCTAGCTCATATGGTCAGAATATCCACTCATAGGTGTAGTAGAGACAATAAAAATACATACCATTCATAAGGTATGTAAATAATAGTCATCATTCGGAGTTTAATAGACATACGCATCATAATACATTACTTCTTTAGTAATGTTGCGTAATATTCTTGTATTTTAGGTGTTTCATACCTAAGATTTACGCTAGGTTGTTTAATCGTATGTAATGTCTCTAACAGAATTCTCCGGTTCAAGTTAGTTTCTTTATCAACGATTTTAACATTGTTAAAGTCAAACCTATCATCGTTTCGAGAATCATCGTTTCCTCAATTGGTGGTCCCACTTATAAACTGTCTAGCTTCTTAGCTAATATTCTTTCGAAGATTGTTGGAAACCTTCCGTACCACACAGTAGACAGTTGGCAGTTTTGTAAAGAAATCAGGAATGTTCAAATTGATGATGATTCTTTAAGATTGGTATCTTTAGATGTAGTTTCGCTTTGCACAAATATTTCTATTAACCTAGCCTTACAGGTACTTGATCGTCGTTGGGACGAAATTAAAACACACACAAATATTGATCGTAATGGTTTTCTTAATGCCGTAAAGTTTGTATTAGAACACAACATACGGCTTTAACCAAGCACTCTTTAGAGTTTGATCATAGGTTTGACTTTAACAATGTTAAAATCGTTGATAAAGAAACTAACTTGAACCGGAGAATTCTGTTACAGACATTACATATGATTAAACAACCTAGCGTAAATCTTAGGTATGAAACACCTAAAATACAAGAATATTACGCAACATTACTAAAGAAGTAATGTATTATGATGCGTATGTCTATTAAACTCCGAATGATGACTATTATTTACATACCTTATGAATGGTATGTATTTTTATTGTCTCTACTACACCTATGAGTGGATATTCTGACCATATGAGCTAGAATTTGGTTTTTGCCTTGTATTATAGATTTAAAAATTTTTGTTTGGATAATTTGAAATGTCAACGGCTTCTTAGGCCACAGTTATTGTTACCTCTAGTTACGTCTGCTTTGTCCACTGTTTACTTCAGTCTTCTTCCAACCAACTCGCGTGTCGCGTGCTCGCTTTAACGCTGCGACAGATTTTTCATCAGCAAACCCAATATTATACTTTTAATCTCACTTTCCTTGAGGAGGGTTCAAACCAAGAACCGAAACGTCGGATTGCTTTATAATTAATTGCTAAATAGCTGTGTCATTTTATTTTATTCTTAAATAAATAAATTAATCGTATTATAGTGACCGAATCAGTGCGCCGAAACCAATTTATTTAGTTATGATATTTATGTATTCCTGATACATTATTAATAAAAATACTGTATATTAGTATAATTTTGTGTCACAAAATAACGTTAATTAGAATGCTGAGTACAAAATTTAGGACTCCCGATCTTGACATAAGGGTGTTGCCATGTTGTATAGCACAGCTAGTAGTAGAGTCGGCTGTGGTCTCGGAAAAATATAATGGTCCTAAAGTATTTGCAATCACATATGTTACAGCTATAACAAAAGTAGCACTCACACAACTATTTCTACTACTAACCGTTGCGATAGTGTCATCAAACATAAATACTAATTTTAATATATCTTTGTCTAGGAGCGGTGGTGTAATGTACGTACCCTTATTTACTCATGACACATGGATGAAATAATATTGTATAGCTCCGACTTTCTTCGTAAACATGCGTCATACCAAACACTCAAAGACCCTTAAAAGTCCATTACATTTCCTCAGTCTTGTCTATTACTATTCTGAAAGTCACCAGACTCAGTCACGGAGTTCGGATCCAAACAGAGTGATATTGTATAACTCTTAATTTAGTTGAATAAATATATTCATTTACAATAGTAGTTGATTTTATCCTTGTGTCCATTACACTGTGAATATTTTCCAATATAAATACAGGATGCTCTTTTAATATTTGGTGAAAGTGTATAACAGTTGAGTATGAAGTTTTGTTGACAATGTGATAACGAATATGAATAAATCTATTACTATTCTTATAAATATTCTTGGTATGCGTTAAAATTAATGACCACCAATATCATATTTTGTAAATGTGAATAACGTAGCATTTCTATCAGAGATCGAAAGCAAAATGTGTCAATATAATAATAGATCAAATTTTCGTATTTTATATGTTTTTACTCTTATATTAAACATTATATTAAACATTTGTTTTTAGTTTATATCTTAGAACTTATAATAAAAAGTGTTAGGTTAAACATAATTTATAATTAGACATATATATAGATTCAGAGTCTCGAGTTGAAACACTTAAAAAAAATAGTACCACTGGAATTTTAAGCTGTGTTGAAAAGTGTACTCTACTGCTGCTCTAGTACCTTACGAATCATACCATATATTTACATTTCAAAATATCTTAAACAATGAAAGATAACATGCACTTCAAACTTTAACATTATATATGTTATTAACTATTAGTCATCTGCACCTAAAACCATACATCAGCAACTTCAGCACTTCATGCCCTATCATTGCGCAAAAGCTTATTGAAAACCCACTATTACATCTTGGAACTTACTTTGTAGGTAAAAAATGGAATGAAATTGCCATTAAGTTATTTTTAAGTGATGCATTTTGTGAAACATACTATCTATTATGAATAATTTCATTCATTACAAATATTAATAGTACAATAAAGATATTTTAAAATAAAAATGTAAAATTTAATAATACAAAATGCCTTTATTCCTTGAGTGTATTTCAATCCCCTGAAAAATGATAAAGTGACTATTCACTCCCACACAGTTATTTAAAAACTATCTATACTTCCTTTCATACAGCGTGAAACAATTTTTTTTTATTCTTAATAGCTTTGATCAGTTATCTTTCAAAAAGGAATTTTAATAGTTGAATATTAAAATTTTTTGGTACAATATACCAATGTTTTAAATAATTTAAAACCCCCAAAATTATTTTATTTATCTTTTATACAGAGTGTAGATAGACTGATTTACTATTACATACGCTGATTTCAATGACAGAATGACTTGCTTCATGACAAGTAGTATCATTAATTCTGAAAGAAAAAAGGTAGGAACGGTTTTTAAAATTCTACATGTGGTAGTCATTCTGTGAAATTCCAATCTATACAAAATGTATTTATATCTAGAAAAATAAATTTTTTTAGATCCATGTGTATACGACCGTTTTTCACTCTTAGGAAGAGCAGGATACAATATCAAAATTTGGTCACCTATTTCGGTGACACATTATATAGTACTTCTGATTTATTTGGTATCATGGTTAAATTAACATAAAAATTTGAAATTCGTACTTTGATAATATAAATATGTGTGGGAATTAATTAATAAAATATATATATAAATTTCATGATGCATGGTAATTTATCTCAGCGAGAGATATGTAAAATGTTTACATATACATGATTAATACAAATATTATACATATAGTGTAGGTATACAAAACACCTATTTTGTTTATATAATTTTATTTCACATATGTACGAGAAAAATATAAAGTAATTTGAGATGAAATGCATGTATATATAAAAAGTGTTTCTTTTCCGCCTTTCAACATAATTTATAACATTAATATAATAGGAAATACGGAGTCAAATATATTAATAATTTTCGTATCTTTGATATTAGATGGAAATCGGTGGCATCAGATTCATTCCTTTACATTCAAGAGCAATCTTTACGCCTAAAACGAAGAATCCAATACTCTTCAAGATTGACCTATAAACAAAAGATTACATGTCAAAGTACTTTTCAACCAATATTATTCTAAATAATACTATATGAATATAAGTAGTGGTTAATTCATGGAAAGGTTATAACACGAATACGATAGTAATGCAATATTCATATTACTAATATACCATTTAAAAGGATCGTAATAAACTTCCTTTACAAATCCTGTAACACCGCTCATTATAACTTATATTCAGATTTAATATACTTCACTTGTTTCGTTGTAGGAAGTACTTGGTACGAATGTATGTAATGTACTGTTCGAACTTATATATACATCAATGTACGTACTAAGAACTGGTAAATACTTGCATACTATTGGAAAAACGTGTCTATAGCGTTATTCATATATGAACAATACTTTATAGATAGGAATCTCTCTTGGTTTAGTAGGTCATTTTACAACGCTATAGGCGACAAGTTTCTCGTATAAAAACGAGAGCGGGAAATCTCCTATCCATTTGAATTTATGAATGATTTAAGTAATTTGTCATTACTTTACTAATCAACTCGAATAAATTTTAGTGCCCACACACCTTGTGAATTACTAAATTGTTAGAGACACTCATTAAATAAATATTGATTTCTGTTGCTTCGCAATTAAAACAGCACTAGGGTAGATGTCCCCGTTACGCTATCGCTTGAACGTAGCTCGGGAATTGTATATAATCGATATGTAGAGTACATAGGAGCGAGATTTGAAACGGAGGACGATGAAGAGTTTATTGTATAGCGCGTTGTGTTTCTCGGGGGTTTTACCTTGATAGTTTTTGCATTCAATAGCTTTCAAATTACAGTTAGGCCAGCCGAGGTTAGTAAATAGATTCACTTTTCCTTTCACATCTGCGTGCCAAGTTCCGTCGAGTGGGCAGCGGCTCGTCTCGTAAAGCCACTTAAAATTCTGTCCTCCCTTTCAATAATTGCCGATGACCTGTGAGGGTAAAAACCAGGGGTGGGCACTTCCCATATATATCTGTTAGCAAAATTTAGTTAGGGGCACATTCCACTCGAGGCGCTAGGATCAATAAAGTTGAAAGAATTTGGTAATAGCTGGTACTGATGAGACTATTTTGTGGCGAATGAGTCCGGCTCGTCTAGTGTGGGAGAGCGACACCGAGGATTCTTGCGGGGTCGACACGAGAACGAAATGAAAAATGGCTGCTATTTTATATGACACTTTATTCTATATGCCTTGGACGCTCGAGGCTTTCTGAGGCTTTCTTTCCTGCCCAAGCTTCTTTCTACACAAAATGAAACCTTACCAACTACTTATCCTAAAAATTCTTAATCTAGTGACTAGCAGCTAGTAACTTACTATGCTAACTTAACCTAACTAAAACTAGTGGGCGCGTCGAGCGTTTGCGACGCTGGTCGCTACAATTTCTATAGAGGAAATATAATAAGAGGCGTCATTCCGGGCGGAACCTTTGAAGTCCTTACTTGACCTTGGCATTTAAATTGGTTGTCTATTTCGAGCGGGATATTCAAATCGACTAAATGTACCTTACCAGAATTGGCTGATTATTGCCGAAGTTTACCGACCATTGCCGAATGGGGCCGAATGGGTATTTAAATTGGTTGCCTTACTAGAAATCACTATTTCCCTAGGTTATTTCTAACCTACCCGCGGGGGCGGGCCGAGGGTTATGTGGGACTCGAACCCACTAAAACAGGCCTGCCCCATCGGATGTGTTACATGGACCCTTCAGGTCCATCCCGTGCTCGCTCTCCTCGCATCACTTTCTTCCGAATTAGCGATTCAGCGGAATCGCCTCGTATGTAGCAATCGCGTTGCGCTTAGCCCGTGGCAATAACCGTAGGGACAACGACCGCGCTCGGCCCGGGCCACGGATATTTCGTAAATATCGAAGAATTAGTGAAGCAATCGACAGCTGTCGACGGGGCAGTTTCCCCCATTCCTGGGGACTACCCGAGGTTCGGCCCGCGACGAAGAACCGCGGAACAGGGATTCGTTTTCGAGAGCTCGTGCTAGGAAGTTGCGACGAGCCAGCGGGCCGTCTAGAAACCGCGACCTCGCCTCCACGTAGATACCGCGACACCCGTCCGGACGGTCGAGATCAGCCCTGGGTATCTCCTTCCGACACACCGCGAACGGCCTAGCCGGGAGAGCCCTTGAGCGAGGTACGAACCGCCGTTGACACCGTGAAGACGTGCGACGGAACGAGATAGTGAGATCATCAACGGACTCCGATTGCGCCGACTTCCGTGTGCTACCCGAGAGCACAACGAGCGACCACGACCTGCGCAAGGTTGAGCGACCGACAGAGCGTACGAAGCGATAAACGGCAAGCGTGCCGAAACCCGAGCTCACTGCGATAGCAGGGACGGAGCGACGTCCCTAGGGTATGTTCATTATTTTTATCTATCTTTAGAATATATTTTACTGTGTTATTTTCCCTTCAATTCCGAGTCACCATTGATTTAAACCCCTTCACTCCTTATCCTCTCACGGTAAGTTTAGTCAAGGCGTGCTGCAGCACCTTAACCGAGTAAGAACCCCGCGAATCACCCTAGCCGCTCAGGGCGATTCCCCAAAAGTCCCTTCAGGACGTAACAGGTGCAAATAGCTCCTGAATTTCTGGGACCCGGGTAACAGCCGAGCGCGGGACTGTTCCATGGCTACCCGTTGCGAGATTTGTGAGAGAACTGCATGAGTGCGCGAGCCTGTTAGCACGGCCGCACACTCGTGCAGTTCTCCCGCAACCCATGCTGTGATTAGCAACGTAACCAGTCCCGCGCCGCCTATTGCCCGGGTCCCAGAAATTCAGGAGGTATTTGCACTCGATGGGGCAGGCCTGCACTAAAACCTCCAGTGTGGTCAGCCTCAGGGGCGGAGTTGCGCGCCTGAGGGGGAGGACTTATGCGAGAGCAAACTAGCGATTCCTTCGCTTGCCCCCCCCCCCTCCTGCGCTTTGAGTGCAACTCCGCCCACCACAACCCCGACGTGACTCGTGGGGGTCTTCCCTGGGGGTACGCGATATCACTTTCCAAACCTACTTGGAATTTAACTATTCTGGATCCCGAAACGGTATATGAAAATTATCATGTGTGTCATCAACACTTTAGTGTAAATCAGGCCTGCCCTTTAAGGTGCAAATACCTCCTCATGTTCTTGGACCCGGGCAACAGCCGAGCGCGGAACTGTTATCTTGCTAACCATTGCGTGAGTTTTGGAACAACTGCAAGAGTGTGTGTGCGCCTATACGCGTGAGGCCCAACTATATGGACTTGTGGTACTTACGAGCCAGTATGGATGCACACACAGTCTTGCAGTTTACCCGCAGCCCATACTGTAGTAGTAAGGCTAAGGGGATTCTAACCCAGGTCCTCTGAGGGGAGCGCGGGGGTGGGGGGAAGTGAGGGCGCGCGGGGGAGCGCGGCGGAGGGAAACATGGACGCGGGGCCTGCGGGGAGTGGAAGGTCGGTTGCGCGCGCACGAGCCGCGGAGTGGGGGAAGCCGCGATCGTGGAGGGGATCAGTCCGGGCCGAGCGGCCGCGGAGACCTCTCCAGACCGGACCCACCGTCGGAAATTTTTCAGAGGAGGAATGACCCCCAAAAAAATCTCTTTCAGACCTTGGCCCACCCCAAAAAATTTTTTATACCTAACCGAGGGAGGGGACGACCCCCAAATAATTTTCCAAACCATTATGCGATGGAATTGTTTAATACATTATCCAAAATTGTTTCGGACAATGTCGGGAAAGATCGGCGTTTTCACACCGCATCTTCGGGGTGGGAAAGAGACAGAGCATTACTGTAAAGCTAAAATTTTGGAAGAGGGAAAGAGACAACACTATATAGTGGTACAACCGCTTTCGTTCCAAATCTATCAAGTTTTTTTTAAGCATTCAGATTTAGCGTCGCAGCGTCTCGCGCGATCGCATGTAACTTGAATCCTCTACAGCGGCCATGCAAGGTGACATCATTTTCGCACCGTGCAGAACGCTCCAGCGAAATAGAATTATGTGGTGTCAGCAGAAATGCTGTTTCTTAAAATTAGGTGGCGAGGTGGAAGACGGGTGAATAAAATTGACAAATAATGTTTTTTAAGCAATTTTATTTTAAAATTAAGAGAATAGAATTTTAACATTTTTTCCTACGAGCATGAGCTAGAATAACATTGATGGCGCATGCTACCAGTTCGCAATCTACATGATACTCCTCGTCGAAGTGTTCGCTATCGCATATGATTTTAGCAGCACGCCGCGCATCTAATGTTTCGCAGGCAATACCGCTTTGCTGTAGCACTTTAACAAAAGTTTCAAATTTTACTCTCACATCTTCCGCAGTTTGATACATCCGCGGATACATATATTCTATACATGGCTGAAGATTTAATAAAAATGATATTGTGTCCAGTGTGTAATATAGCGGCTTATTATGTAGTGTCATCCTTACAATCGGAGAATTATAGATTTCACAAAAATCCACATGATAAAGAAAAGAAGAGTCCGTGTAGAAGAACGAGAAGAAAACGAAGAACAGAAACATAATACTTTGCAGAAAATGCAACTTTCAAGATATGAACCACATATCAGGACCTGGAGATGCTGTGAGGCTGTTATAATCGTTCAGCATCTAGTGGCATCACGTTGTGTGACATACAGTGCGAAAAATTGTGAGAGAAATTGTCAATAAGAAAGTACAGCTGGTTAACATCAGGTGACAGTACGTAGTGCAACAAACAGTGCTAAAAATAGTGAGGGAAATCATCGATAAAAAGTGTGGGAATTGTCATATTGTCACACATGCTAATAGTGTGTCAGATTTTTTTTTTTTTTTAATAAAATTACATTTTTTTTTAATAGAACCATATTCCACCGAATACAAAAATGCCTGTGCTACACACATTGGGAATGCGAGGAGCTGAGCATGATGATGAATATTATGGTCCGTGGGATGGTGTATTACCAGGTTTATACCCCACCGTATATGCAAAATTACTTGAACTGGTGGGCATGTAAGGCAGAGGCCTGATATATACCGACAATAACGATGTCTGCCATCGGAAGATTTGTGCCCAGTGCTACCGTCACCTCCCGCAGATGCATAGAGCATCCTATGAGGAGGGGTTCAATCACATAATGCTACTGCAAACTCACTACATGCATTTTATGTATTGCCGAATATGTTTAACGCAGATATATGTGCGCCACGCCGCAGAAAAGTGTAGTGCATGCATAGAGGAGTATTTTAATTTATCACAAAATGAGTGGTATACCATAAGAAACGGGTGTGCTGTCAATGTTGTCACCCGCTGGTGAATACTTTTTTAATAAATTTTTTTTTGCTTTTATATTTTGTCTACATGTTTACTTTCCTTCATTTTCCACATCCTTGAAATGTCACATTGGACATCTATCAAACACCTGTTGTACCACTCTGATTGTCTATCGAACGGAAATCGAACGGAAATCGAACGGGTATTGAACAGGTATTGAACGGGTATTGAACGGTTTTGAACAGGTATTGAACGCGAATCGAACGGTTTTGAACGGGTATCGAACGGTATTGAACGGCTTTGAACGGGTATTGAACGCGAATCGAATGGTTTTGAACGGAAATCGAACGGAAATCGAACGGTTTTGAACGGAAATCGAACGGGTATTGAACAGGTATTGAACGGGTATTGAACGGTTTTGAACAGGTTTTGAACGGGTATTGAACAGGTATTGAACGCGAATCGAACGGGTATTGAACAGGTATTGAACGGGTATTGAACGGGTATTGAACGGTTTTGAACAGGTATTGAACGCGAATCGAACGGTTTTGAACGGGTATCGAACGGTATTGAACGGCTTTGAACGGGTATTGAACGCGAATCGAATGGTTTTGAACGGAAATCGAACGGTTTTGAACGGGTATCGAACGGTATGGAACGGGTATTGAACAGGTATTGAACAGGTATTGAACGCGAATCGAACGGTATTGAACAGGTATTGAACGGGTATTGAACGGGTATTGAACGGGTATTGAACGGGTATTGAACGGTTTTGAACAGGTATTGAACGCGAATCGAACGGTATGGAACGGGTATTGAACGGGTATTGAACGGTTTTGAACGGGTATCGAACGGTATTGAACGGCTTTGAACGGGTATTGAACGCGAATCGAATGGTTTTGAACGGAAATCGAACGGCTTTGAACGTGAATCGAACGGTTTTGAACGGGTATCGAACGGTATGGAACGGGTATTGAACAGGTATTGAACGGGTATTGAACGGTTTTGAACGGGTATCGAACGGTATGGAACGGGTATTGAACAGGTATTGAACGGTTTTGAACGGGTATCGAACGGTATTGAACGGGTATTGAACAGGTATTGAACGGGTATTGAACGGTTTTGAACGGGTATTGAACGGTATTGAACGGCTTTGAACGGGTATTGAACGCGAATCGAACGGGTATTGAACGCGTATCGAACGGTATTGAACGGGTATCGAACGGCTTTGAACGCGAATCGAACGGCTTTGAACGGGTATCGAACGGTATTGAACGGTTTCTACATAATAATTACAACTATCGTCTTAATCTAGCGTACATGCAAGAGGTTGGGGAGGGTGAAGAAAAAAAACATTTATGTATTAAAAATTGGTTATATTTTATTTAAGCATTTCCCTCTGGTGTTTAGACCACCAGTTGAATATTTTAAATACATTTTGCAAGGCACAGTGCTTTGCGTGTCTGCCACATCGCAGAGTATCAACTACATTTAGCTTATTTAGGGATTTGATATCCTCGTAGTCAATGTCCAGCGTCTCGATGATTACGTCCGCTCTGGTATTTTCGTCGAGGAAATCCGCAAGCCAGTCGCGTTTCTGCAACCCTTTAACGTATACTATATGAGATGTGTCATCTTCTTCGTCGATCGCATCAGCTACAGCTTTGGTAATTAGCTGTTTAGCCATACTGTACGGAACGTCTCCATCGTTCCACCGTAGTCCGTGATGTTTTGCCGTCAACCACCGAATGCTTGATTTGTCGGATTTTGTAAGAAGGAATTGTGACATAGGACTCCCAAAAATATAGTGCGAGAGAACTGTTCCCTTGCGTAGGACAGCCACTTCCTTCGCGACAAATCTTCCATCGATGATAAACCCTTGCAGGTCAACGAATGTTGGTACAGCCATTATCGGTACAATTTAGAGGTCCGCTCGCTTTCAAGACAGACGAGAGAATACAGTCTTTCGCGTAAAGCATCTCGATTTTCACGATGAAATTTTGTATGAATTTGACACAGCAGAGGGCGCGCATGTAGCGTGGCAATTTAATTCATTTTGCGCACTACGATTGTCAGTGGATTGTATTCAACCACCCGATCGTGCAGAATCAGACAGTAGGCTGTAGTATTTGCCGGCACATTCTCTTTACACTCGAATTCTATGCGCACGTCCACGGTGCCATTCTTGATCGACTCATTTTGTCGCGAACAATCAATCACCACGATGGGACCAAATTGTAAAAATTCAGCCACGGTGAATAATGCCTCGTTGCAACTATGTCCATAATATGATTTACCGAATTGCGTATACATGTGATACAAGATGGCATGCTTATTCTTGTCAAAGTCCAAGTTCATGTCATCGTATGGGTAAAATTCCGAGTTGAGAAAAAGTTTGACATTAGTCAATTTACAGTTGTTGAACTTAGTAACGTCTTCGCTCGTCACATTCTTTCGACCAGTCTGTAGAGCAAGGATCACGCATCGTGGCTTCTCCAGCTGTGCGGATGCCTTCACGGCCCACGAATGCTTGTTTGTGTTTTGCAACATAGGATACTCGTACAGATCCCACGATTGAAAACAAATGCTCAGGTTTTGTCCACTTTCCAAAGTACGTAGCAACGATAGCTTATTAATGTCGTTCAGCGTCACATGAGGCATCCGCCATTGTAGTTTAAATAATTTAATTTCTGGTTCCAACACCGATGATCCTATCAGAGCATTGTTGTCGTTGCGCGACCGTATTAAAATCAATTCGTGACGCGCATTAATAATCATGTGTTTGTAGTTCTCACAAAATCCTAGCAAATATTTGAGTGGGATGCAAAAATTGAAATGATTTTTCACTATTAGCCCATCGCGTCGTTTCAAGCCCCATCCGGCATTCTCCATATTTTTGTCTTCGTCCGATGTCAGCGATACATAGCTTTTAAGCGTGCTAGTTATTCCAACGTTTCTGTTGCGATCAATCTCCACGCCATTCAGCTCGTATCGAACGCCACACAATTATTTCCCAACATCACCGTTAACGCATCATTTGGCTTATTTATCTTCAATTTCCCCTCCACATAGAGGAAACTTTCACACGGTAATGTGTATAAATCCTGCTGCTGTATCGGTATTCTTATCTCATCGCTGTATCCAAACGTCGTGTTGACGTATGGGTTGTATGTGTGAGTCTCGAGCTTGACGATGCGATCATCAAACGTCGGCTTCCCTCCAATGCTTAGAATATCAGCCATTTTTTTCCAACTTAAATGCGCACAATGAATCCCAAAGATTTAAAAAATGCAATGTTCGCAGCACTGAGCCTCTTCTTTTTAGCGTGATCAGAGCTGTTGCAGTTGTTGGTGTTGTAAACAATTTCACTTGGAACAAACGGGTTTCTGGAGTCGTTCAATACAAGCATTTCTTTCGCACCACACGTATTATCGTTGTCGTTATCGCACGTGCAGTCTGATTGTAATCTCTTCACCTCTAAAATCGAGCAACCGTCCGTCTTGATCCACAACGCGTATCGTCAGATCCGTAACGACCCGTGCGGTGATTGGAAGGTAAATGATCTGTGCGGGCGTTTCCGATATCTTATATCCTGGTGGAACTCTCGGAGAAAATTCATGTATCGTATGTACACGCCTCCCATTGTTGTACGCGCCAGCGGTCACGCTACATTCTATGCGAATAATGTTCACGTTCATGATATTAATTGGATCGTCCGATTCGTGCCATCGTTCTGGTGCTAATACCCGATTCGTCGAGAATCCCAGTAGCGATCCAATGTTGTTGGGCTTTGTAAAGTCTACGGTGAACCGACAGTACAGCTCGCTTTTCATGGTATTGTTGTTGGGACGCAACACTATAGGATACAGATCGTTGTCATCATCATCATCGTTGTCGTCATCGGTGCCACCAAGATTTTTAGGATACCGCTCGAGTAATCGCTGCTTCAGGTACTTGGCAATGGCGTCTAGTTCGTAGGAGCCGTGGGGAATCATAATGTATTCATAAGCGCTGTCGGGGCTGTTGTTTACGATGAAGTAGAATTTATCGTTGCTCGAGTCGATGTTCGGTATTGTGTGATAAGTTTCAAAGGTTGTTAGACCAAGCTCGTAATCATCGTCGCTCAAATCTATGGGTGGAAAGTAGCTCACCGCGAGGGTGCTACTCTTGCCGGTTAGAGTGAATGTTAACGACATATTCCGTTCGAACTGCTCGACCAGTACTGAATCAGAGTGGTGGGAAATCAATCCTTAAATTTGGCACCGATCGTTTGTAGAAAGCGTAGACATACTTGTCCGCAATTGCTCTGATCGTACTTCTGATAGGACGTTCGATTGTATTCAATTTTCACAGCATCCTTATCCAGATATTTTACCAATTCCATAGGCGGTCGAAGATTCCCAAAGCTGTCGAAATATATAGCTCGACACCCTCTCTTCGCATACGCCACCCAATGAGTCCCCGGCCCCTCGGAATTGTCCAAATTTACGATACCGCTCTCGTTTCGACGTACTCCACCAGCTGGTAACGCGTTGCGCATAAAAACACCTCTAAAGAATGGAATACGCATACGTTTTGCCAACTCCTCCAATTGCACATCGGTAGTTACGCCCGCAGGCATTTTTATTTTCTTTTCGACGTTTTTTTTTTTCTTTTTTGTTTAGATATTCCCTGTCCGCGCTTGTACGGCGCGAGATAAAGTCCGCGACCTTCCATGGCGCGATTATGGCGTTGCATTTCCTGCAGCTGATGTTGCGCCGCCTTATTATCGTTTACCGCCTTGGCGATCCCCGCCGCTCCACTAGCCAATGATCCGAGAACACCCAACAGCGGTAAAAGTGGTAATATACCACCCCGTTTTGCCACCGGAAGAATCCGCTTTTGCGATGCTCTCTTTGGAGTCCTTTTGCGAGTTTTTGTTTTCATCCCCATTCCGATCTTCGTCTTGGCCTTCATAGCTGCCCAAACAGCTGTAGCAGCACCTCTTTCACCCAGAGTCGAGTCTCGCGCAACGATGCGTTTTCGCGCTTTGTCAGCGAGAACGTTATCTGCCGCGTGCCTTTCGCCTAGGTCGTTGCTACGCGAATACGCAATATCGTGTTCGCGACACGCTGCGTCCAACGGATTGATACCTCGATCCCCTCTAGCCAATTGTTTTGCAAGATGAGTTCCTGGACCGCAAAACTGATATCCCGGAATGTGTAATTCGATTGGTAGCGCGTTTATCACCCGATTTAACAAACCACGACCTTTCTTTACTGTCGTCGGTGACATTCGCTACAGTTTTTAATCAATGGTGCCGGACCGTCGATATGCGTTCGCTGCCAAGGGCGATTATAATGTTCCAAGCACCGGCGATACTGTCGAACCTCGGAATTGGCTTTTATATGCTCGGGCAGCCTGTCCCACAACCGATCAATGTGTCTGCCAAACTCTCGCAGTAGAATAATCTTTGGTATATATTTCAATTGTTCAGAGGTTAGGTCTCGAATATCCGACAGGATCAGAAGCATATTGAATACTGAGCTGTGGTGTTTCGACGTGGACCTATAAATAGGGTGCATCACCACCTCGACGTATCAAAATCATTTTTCACGGTTCGCGGGGAGGATGCGATTCGTGCGACAACCTGTAACCATACGCGTGACAAATTTTGATGATAAATCACGAGTGATGTCTTCGAAAACAGGACGCAGACATGGTAGCATGCTACCAAACACTATCCGCTGCCTCATTTGTGGTCCATCAAATTGTGGAAAGACCAACGTGCTGATCAGCTTGTTGGAAAGTCCTCACGGCGTCCACTTCGAGAACGTGTACGTGTATTCCAAGTCGTTGCAACAGCCGAAATATCAGTACTTGGAGAATTTATTGACTCCGATAGATGAAATTGGCTACTTTACGTTTTCGAATAACAGTGACGTCATCCCACCGAGCGAATCGCTTCCGAATTCCATTTTTATCTTTGATGACGTGGCATGCGACAAGCAAGATACGATACGAGAGTACTTTGCAATGGGGCGCCACTCGAACGTTGTCTGTTTCTATCTCTGTCAGACGTATGCAAAGATTCCAAAACATCTTATACGCGACAATGCGAATCTGTTGATTCTGTTTAAGCAGGATGGTACCAACTTGAAAGGTGTGTACAACGATCACGTAAACACCGACATGTCTTACGAGGATTTCTGCGCTTTGTGTCGTAATTGTTGGCAACGGGATTATGGTTTCGTGGTGATAGACAAGGATAGCGCGATGTCCAATGGACGTTATAGAAAGGGATTTAACGAGTTTGCCATACCATGAGATGGTCAATTGTCGTCAACACGTCGGTGGGAAAGCAACGTCCGCGGTACAGCGATGATCGATATCGATACTCTGGAGATTAAGGATCGCGAGAGAATAGCGAAGGAAATTGCAAAAACCAGCGAAGCCATTCGTCGGAAACATCAGGCTTTGAAGACTGGCAAGATGGAGGAAGATATCGCGTTGGAGAAATACTTTAAACCTATCGTCGAACCCCTAAAACATATTGTGGAAAATACCGCAGAGATGGAAGCTGACACATCACAGTCGATGGACACAGACGTTGAAGGGAATGAAACATTAACGCCTAAAAAAATCCTTCTGAAAGGGAACACATCGCGCAAGAGAAAGAGGAAAGAGCACATGTCAACGGAATATTCACCCATAACCTCGACACCAGTTCAATCGAAGCGGAAACGACAGAATGTCGTATCAAGCGATTCTCCGGCTCCACCCACGCCAATAAGTACATTGCCCAATGTGCAATCGCTCTCAACCGTTGATGATGACGTTTTCGAAACTAGCCCCAATGAGTCGTTTGTAACATCTATTAGACAGCAATTCCAAACATCCGAGGGACAAGAGACGTTTCGCAGTCATTTCGGCCCGCTGGGGCAAAAATACATGAGCGCGATCCTAAGTGGTGATAAGGATACAACAATGGACTATGTGTACGGCGTATACTTTGGCAATAGTGGAACGCGGCTTGGGGATAAGGCTTTCGATATAGACATGGATGATAACATAATCATAGATGGTGTAAAATACAGAGGAACACCCGGTCTTTACGAACTGATTTTCAAGAGAATTCCCGATGATGCTGTATACACCGATGCCGATAAACAAAAATACAAAAGTATACTGCTGGCGACGAACGCCCACAGACGCGGTCATGGTGCTAAAAATCCCATATTGAGCAACAAGGGACACAAGTACAAATATGTAATTGCACCACTACTCCCTCGCGCATCGACTAGCAGGGCAGGGAAAGGTCTAACGGTACCGCGCGCCATGGTGGTAAACGATAACAAGATCGATTACGTACACTGGAACGATCCCAACGAGTTGGTGGATCGATTGCGTTTGTTGGAAGCGTCGCGTCAGGCGGGTAACAACTCTCACGATCCCGAAATTCTATCGATTATCGAGAAATTCCGCGAGGTAGGCCTCATTATAAATTAAACCGCACGCCGACGATGTGCGCTGTATGCATCGTGATGCCGATCAACAAATTTGGGGTATCGCTCGAGAAGAGTGGAGCAGCTAGAATGGACTATTACAAATGGAACGGTTTGCTACGAAATTACATGCGAGATAACGCCCTTTGCGTGGCTGGTGCCGACTTTGATGCGAAATCACGCAAGATACGACGCGTAGCTCAGCCGGTGGCCGACACCGATGTCGTCAATAAATTATACGTGGAAAAGAACATTAAACTTTTGAGAGAGCAGCAGGAAGAATTAGCGAGGAAGCTGGTTGTGTTTCAGAAAGATATGCTAACGTTGCAAAACAGCGTTCAAAAGATATCGGAGGCGTTGAATTCTATCCCACAACCGGACAATGAAACTCGTAAAGTTAAAGAGGCTATAACCGCTTTTGCTACGGAGCAGCAACTTGTCCAGAATTTCCTCGGACCGACGAGAAGCACATAATGCACGCACACGATAATTATCGCATCATTCATGTCCAAGACACCTCTGCGATCAAACATGCAACCATTATCGAAATCCAAGAGTAATGATGAAAACCATAATCGCAAGAAGCTACAACTCGTTGAGGAATTGCACGCTCCAGCTCGAAGACATTTCCCGCGGAGACGCGTCGTAGTGCACGGATACGATGATTTGTGGCAAGCTGACATTGTAGAAATGCGTCCATACTCGCGTTTGAACCAAGGTCACCACTACATACTCACCGTCATCGATGTGTTGAGCAAGTATGCATGGGCGGTGCCGCTCAAGACTAAATGTGGCGCTGAGGTGACTAAAGCGTTTGCAAAGATATTTAGAGATCGATATCCGAAAAATTTGCAAACCGATCAAGGAAAAGAATTTTACAACGCCGATATGCAGAAACTCTTGACAAAGCACGATATTAATCATTATTCGACGTATTCGGTGATGAAGGCCTCCGTCGTAGAACGTTTCAATCGAACTTTGAAGAACAATATGTGGAAATTGTTTACGCTCAATGGAACCTATAGATGGACCGATGTGCTACCGCGTCTGCTTGCAGAGTATAACGCACGAAAACATAGAACCATCGGAATGCGTCCTTGCGATGTTACCCCTGTAATCGCCGACAGGCTGCTAGCCACCGTGTACAGCAACATAAAGATCGCTGCTCCAGCGAGATTCAAGTTGGGCGAGTTTGTGCGCGTGAGCAAATTTAAAACCATCTTCGATAAAGGCTATACGCCGAATTGGACAACGGAGGTGTTCAAGATAGCCAAAGTACAGGCAACTAATCCTGCAACGTATCTGCTCGTCGATTCCTGTGGAAAACCTGTTGCCGGCGGATTCTATGAACAGGAGCTGCAACGCGTCACCGATCCTGATGTGCATCTAGTGGAAAAAGTGCTGCGTAGAAAGGGGGATAAGGTGTACGTCAAGTGGTTGGGGTTTGATAAATCACACAATTCGTGGATAAATAAGAATAATGTATTGTAAAATAATACATGGTTCAATAAATACAATGATACATATATGTAAATGTGTAAACAATTTTTTATTTTAACACATTAATCCCACTATTTATATGAACGAGTTAATATAATGATACATATGCAATAATTCCACTATTTATAATACAATAATTTATATTTTACAATGGGATATTATAATGTCCCCAGGGCAGAGTGTCGGTCGAATCGGGTACGATATGCCGCTTGTCATCGTACGGACTTAGAGCGATTTTAGATTCCGAAATGGTGTACACTTTGTGCAATTTAGACCGTATGCATGATTGTCTGCGAACCATTTCGATCTCCCTTTGCAAACACTGCGCGTAATCGTCGAAAGTTATCGTTCTGGCTATGACGTTGGTCTTGACGCCTTTCGCCTTTTTCGTATCTCTTTTACCGTCTACGCGAAGTGCATACATTTTCGCTCTAAGACCTACGAATTCGGTCATTATCGCACCGTTATTTTCATCCTTCATCAGCCCTGGAACCTTCTTATTTTCGCGCGGCATATTATATGGATTGTCGATATGATAATCGCTTGTGTCGAATCTACCGATATTGTGTTTCATGGTCTCGTAAATATCGTCGCATCGAATATGATAAATGAGGCTGTCTGTGTCGGTGTATAGAATTTTACAATTTGGTCCGTGCTTGGGAGACATGTACTCGTAGTGAAATTCATACAAACAAATTTTCGATATGTCCAGAATGCACATACCCACGTATATCGGTTTGTTGAATTTCACCTCGAGTTTTCGCAATTAAACAGCTATTAAATTTTCCGAAAAAACACTTCTGCTGTGGAAATTCGGTTTCGCGATCATTGCCTCCGCGCCATATCGCCCTTCCCAACGTGCTAAACGTTTTACATCCACGTGATTTCGTACATTTTCCATAGTTTTACCGAATACCGCGTTGTTCATCAATTTGTACAAATTTTTTTCAAAGCCGTTCAATACCCGTTCGATACCAGTTCGATTCCCGTTCAAAGCCATTCAAAGCCATTCAAAGCCGTTCGATTCACGTTCGATTCGCGTTCAAACCCGTTCGATTCACGTTCGATTCGCGTTCAAACCCGTTCGATACCGTTCAATACCGTTCGATACCCGTTCGATTCGCGTCCAAAACCGTTCAACGTGATGTGGTCTAGCTGAATGATGTGTCAAAGAAGAAGGGAAAGAAGACGCGTGTGAATAAGGAGAGGATGGCCAGTGAATAATTCGAAGAAGGCGAGACTGGTCAGCGTAAATGCAGGTGGAGAACAAAAGCATCTTACTTTTGCAAAGCTATGCACTTCTCGGTTTCAAGATAAGAGTTTAGATGCGAGAGCCTGGAGACGCAGCGAGACCATTTGCACTTCAATCGTAACAGTGAAAGCAGTTTAGTTGTGGCGTGTCATTTTTTGAAGTGACAGTTTTTTTTTGCTAAAGTAAATATGGGGTATTACCGAGTTGCGTCGGAGTGGGACGGTGAGCTCGGTCGAGATGACTCGGAGGTATGTACTTTAACCCTCATCCGTCCCTCGTGTCAATTTGACACATTTTTCCCGTAATAAATTACATTATTCTTTTATTTGTGGGTAAATTTGCCCGAAACTTCGTGACTTTTATTTTTTTAACGCAAAGCACACGTGGTTAGTATTGTTGATGATAGATAATGATGTCAAAGATACAAATTAAATTTGTGACGAAAGAGTTCCTGTGTGTCAATATGACACATATACTCTTACGTTTGTCGCAGTGTTTCTTATGTGTTTCTTACTGTGCATCGACTTGATGATCAGTACGGTCAAAAAGCAAACTAAAACAGAAAAGTTGAAGTTCGAAGTGAAAATATAAATAAGTGTAAAAAATACATGTGAGCAATACGAATTACGAAGCACGGGACATGAAAATAAAGGCAGTCTGTTTCGAATCGGAGTTGAGAATACAGTACACACTCATACTACGTACGGACGTACGGACGTACGGCGCGTTGCGGACACTATTCCGTACCGCCAATGCCGTGAGTGAGAAAACCTAAGAGGGAAAGAGAGGGAACGAAAGAGTACGACACGAAGTTGCCGTCGACAGTTACGTGTGCGTGACTGACGCAGGTGCAGTTCATACACACATTACCATTGCTCCTGTAGGTGTTTCCCCCTCCATCAGTGGTAGCTGGAGTCCGCGAATTGTACGCCCGGTGACTATCCCCACCACTTTTTGAAATCCTTCGGCCGAGAGTGAGAGAACCCGAGAACGACCGAGAGCGAACGAAAGAGTCGACGCCAACTTCATATCGTACAA
The DNA here is from genome assembly GCA_960531205.1 of Andrena bicolor. NCBI lineage: Eukaryota > Metazoa > Arthropoda > Insecta > Hymenoptera > Andrenidae > Andrena > Andrena bicolor. The sequence goes on along the minus strand of CAUIJW010000117.1, from coordinate 828,724 downwards.
TGCATTGTTGAAACGATAGATCTAAAAGAATACAACGAAAGAGATAAAGCTTTTCTTATAGTTACTTTGCATAATATAAGAATGGCTAGTGGTTCAGGAGCAGGGTTCAGTGATGAAAATACTAGCGATGATAGTGATTCATTCGCAACTAGCGCAGATGATACCGATTATGTACCTTCTGAAAATGTAAATAGTGAAGAGGAATATGACAGTGATGAGAGTAGCGAGGAATTTTTAGACCAAGCAACTCAGGAAGAAGTAGCTGCCGATCCCGAAAATTACTTTTTGTCAAAAGACAAGAAAATAGTGTACTCAACAGATCCGCCACCAGCCGTTGGTAGAAGAAGTTCTTCTTTCATATTGAAGTGTATTCCTGGTAAAATGAAATACAAATATGGATAAATTATTGAAGGAAGAGAAATTCATATACATAGGTACACTTTTTTTAGGCCCAACTATTTATGCGTCATCCCGATGTACAGACACATTGTCTGCCTTTCTATTGTTCATTGAACCTATCGAAAACATAATTATTTCAATGACAAATTTATACGGCATTCAAAAATTGAAGAAAAATTGGGAAAACATTGACATTTGTACATTCCGTGCATATATTGGATTACTTTTACTAGCTGGTGTTTATCGTTCACGTGGGGAATGTGTTACGGAATTATGGGACGATCGTTTAGGTAGGCCGATTTTTCGAGCAACCATGTCTTTGAAACGGTTCAAAATGATAACCAGATGCTTGCGTTTTGACGACAAAGAAGACAGAGCGGAACGAAGGAGTAGAGATAAATTGGCTCCCATACGAAATGTTTTTGATAAATGGACGCATCGTGTAAAGATGTTGTACACTCCTGGTGATTGTATTACGGTTGATGAGCAACTTATCCCATTTCGTGGCCGTTGTCCATTTACGCAGTATATCCCATCGAAACCACATAAGTACGGGATAAAAGTTTGGATAGCATGCGATTCTAAAACATATTACCCCTATAACATGGAAATTTACACGGGGCGGAATCGAAACTGCCACACAGAAGTAAAACAGAGTCAACGCGTGGTGTTGCAATTAGTTGAAGGTTTGAGTGGACGCAATGTTACGTGTGACAATTTTTTTACTTCACATGAATTGGCAACTATATTACAGAAACAAAAGATGACGTTCGTAGGCACCATAAGAAAAAATAGAAAAGAAATCCCACCACTTTTGCTCGATATGAAAACGAAGCCACTTTATCATTCTGAGTTTGTTTTTGACCACAAACTCAAAGCTACAATGGTATCTTATGTACCAAAAATAAGACGATTTGTCACTCTACTCAGTACATATCATACGTCAAAGAAAATAAATAATGAAAGAGATAAAAAACCCGAAATTATAAAGTACTATAATGCTACAAAGGGAGGCGTCGATGTTCTCGACGAGATGGTGGGCACGTACCGATGTAAACGTAAAACAAATAGATGGCCAATGGCAGTTTTTGGTAATATGTTAGATATGTCAGGATGCAGTGCTTTCATAATATTTACCTCACTCAACACGAAATGGAATGAGAATAAAAAATATCGTCGACGTCTATTTTTGATTGAAATTGGATATTCTTTGGTGCAATCCTATATTACGTCACGTACACATCTCCCGCGGGGATCTAATTCCGCTGCACTTGTGGAAGAAATACAAGGTATACCACAAGTGATTGTACCTACTTCTAATAGTCTAACGCATACTCCACCCACAAAAAACGAGCCCGATGTCATATATGCGAAAAAAAATGAAATGCAAATGTATATACTGCCCGATGTGATTCTTGCAAAAAAGCTGTATGCCCTCCACATCGTTTTATTTTATGTGAAACTTGTGAAAGATTTAGTATGTAAATATTAACTTATCAATTCGAATAAAACAATATCGAAAAATAACTGTTTATCATGTCATTTTATCGATCTTTCACCATTGTGTCAATTTGACACCGAGGGACAGATTCAGTTCGTGAAATGAGGGACGGATGAGGGTTAAAATATTTTAACATTTATCGCGTTCAACTGTTGAAATCGAGTTAGATTAAAATCAGGCTGTTGTGTTAGTGTTATATCGTGGGTTCTATTTTAAAGAACTCATCATCGTCGTCGTCTTCGCCGTCGTTGTCACCGCCACCATCGCCCACTTGGTCGAGCGACTGGGGGCAGCAGCAGCCCTCACCGCAATCGCCACCGTCGCCATCGCCGTCGCCGTCACCGCCTCCGCAGTCGCCGCCTCCGCAAGTGTGTAGGACACTACATTGTGTTTGTGTGCGTGATGTTTATTATGTTTAATGTATCGTTATTATATCAACGTTTTGTATCTGTGTTCTAGGATGTATCTAATATGCACCCGTCACCACCACCACCACCACCACCACCAGAGTCGCCGCAGGAGGATGGCAGCGACGGCGACGGCGACGGTGGCGATATTTAGATTTTTTCTATTTTTTTTCTCTTATTTTCTTTTATTCTTATATTTTTTTTATTGTTATATATTTTTTCTTTTATTTTGTATTTTTTTTCATTATTCTATATTTGTTTAGAATTGAGGTGGGTGAGCACGCTGGAATGTTAGGTTGGAAATAACGGTGAGAAAGTAACGCTCGGTACGAGAATTTATAGTAAAAAATTGACTGAGTCACTTTATTAAAATAATGTGCTGGATGAGCACAAGTCCAATAAATCACTCGCGTGAATTTGAGTGGATAATTGAGCACAAAAGTTATGAACAAAGGGAATTTCACACGTTGCGTGATGAACAAAGCAAGTACGTTATCGCGACAAGCGGTATGAAACGAGAAAGAACAAAGGGACGCGGAAACCGTTGAGCGTCTTCTCGAACAATCCTCGAGAATCGATCAAGAAAGTACGCGTCGTGATTGGGCCGCTCGCTTTGCGTGGTGATCGGTGATTGAATATCGATCAGCGGCGTGTACCGCTGCCCGGTAGGTGCTGCGGTGAGCTTGGGTGCGGCGGAGCAGGGAACTAATGGAATCTCAAACATTCTCCCGCCATCAACAGCTGTTTGATGATGTTGATGTAGAATCTGAAACAGGCAAAATAGTAGTAAGGCTAGGAGAGTTCTAACTCAGGTCCTCTGAGGGGAGCGCGGCGGTGGGAAACATGGACGCGGGGCCTGCGGGGAGTGGAAGGACGGTTGCGCGCGCACGAGCCGCGGAGTGGGGGAAGCCGCGATCGTGGAGGGGATCACTCCGGGCCGAGCCGCCGCGGAGACCTCTCCAGACCGGACCCACCGTCGGAAATTTTTCAGAGGCGGAATGGCCCCCAAAAAATCTCTTTCAAAACCTTGGCCCACCCCAAAAAATTTTTTATACCTAACCGAGGGAGGGGACGACCCCCCAAATAATTTTCCAAACCATTATGCGATGGAATTGTTTAATACATTATCCAAAATTGTTTCGGACAATGTCGGGAAAGATCGGTGTTTTCACACCGCGTCTTCGGGGAGGGAAAGAGACAGAGCATTACTGTAAAGCTAAAATTTTGGAAGAGGGAAAGAGACAACACTACATAGTGGTACAACCGCTTTCGTTCCAAATCTATCAAGTTTTTTTTAAGCATTCAGATTTAGCGTCGCAGCGTCTCGCGCGATCGCATGTAACTTGAATCCTCTACAGCGGCCATGCAAGGTGACATCATTTTCGCACCATGCAGAACGCTCCAGCGAAATAGAATTATGTGGCGTCAGCAGAAATGCTGTTTCTTAAAATTAGGTGGCGAGGAGGAAGACGGGTGAATAAAATTGACAAATAATGTTTTTAAGCAATTTTATTTTAAAAATAAGAGAATAGAATTTTAACATTTTTTGCTACGAGCATGAGCTAGAATAACATTGATGGCACATGCTACCAATTCGCAATCTACATGATACTCCTCGTCGAAGTGTTCGCTATCGCGTATGATTTTAGCAGCACGCCGCGCATCTAATGTTTCGCAGGCAATACCGCTTTGCTGTAGCACTTTAACAAAAGTTTCAAATTTTACTCTCACATCTTCCGCAGTTTGATACATCCGCGGATACATATATTCTATACATGGCTGAAGATTTAATAAAAATGATATTGTGTCCAGTGTGTAATATAGCGAGTCATCACATTGTGTGATCTTTATAATTGGTGTATCAAAGATCCGAAAAAAATCCACCGCTAAACTATCAATCGACATCGAAGGTGATCCAGGTAATCGTGCACGTTCTTCCATGGTTTCACAGTTGTCGAATAGCAAACCCCATGTATGCCATGATAATATGAGATGATTTCCATGATTGTCGCCGAGAAGCACTTCTACATTGACTGTAGGTCCTACGTCGATTCCAATTTCCAAATATTTGCTACCCATGGATGTTAATGCGTATCTTCTAACCATGATACGCGATCCTTGACGCGGACTAAGAGAACAATCGAAGCTATGAAATTGCCCGCTCGTATTAGGAATAAACATAAAAATTTTGAGAAGATGTGAAAAGTATGCGTTACCAATCATTATATATATTCTCCCCACATGGAGCTACACCATCATCTCGCACAATCGGAACGAAATAATCCCCACACCATGCGAGTATTTCATCAATGGCGCTGTACATTTTGTTTCAGAGCACTATTTGTTCCGTCGAAACTCGCTGAGGCTACTGGGCGATTGATTGAATAGCGTCCGGGAACTGGTTTAAATAGAGCTACAATTGCTTCCCCCACTACCGCATTTTATTCTAAGCCCAACAATTTTTTTTCAAAATGATTTTCAATCTTAGCGTCGCAGCGTCTCGCGCGATCGCATGTAATTTGACTCCTCTGGAGGAGCCGTGCAAGGTGACATCATTTAACGGCGTGAAGAACGAAACATGTAGAAACGCGGAATCTTAAAATTAGGTGGTGAGGAGGAAGACGAGTAAATGAAATCGAGACAGAATATGTGTTTAAGAAATTTATTTAAAATTAAAAGGATATAATTTTAACATTTTTTCCTACGAGCATCAGCTAGAATATCGTTGATGGCGCATGCTACCAGTTCGCAATCTACATAATAATCCTCACAGTAATGTTCGCTTTCACGTATGATTTTAGCAGCACGACGCGCATCTAATGTTTCGCAGGCAATACCGCTTTGCTGTAGCACTTTAACAAAAGTTTCAAATTTCGTCTGCACATCTCTTACATTTTGATAAAGCCGCAGATACACATAGTCTAAACATGGTTCAAGATTTAATAAAAATGTTACCGTATCCGGTTTGAAATACAGCGGCTTATGATGTAGTGTCATCCTTACAATCGGAGAGTTATAGATTTCACAAAAATCCACCATTAATTGGCCCATTTGCATCGAAGGTGATTCAGGTAATCGTGCACGTTCTTCAATGGTCGTACGACTGCCGCATAGCGAACCCCATGTACCCCATGGTAACGTGAGAAACATCCCACGATTGTCGCCGAGAACCATTTCTACATCAATCGTAGGCCGTACTCTGATCCCAATTTCCAAGTATTTGCTGCCCGTAGATGTTAATGCATATCTTCTGACCATGATACGTGATGTTCGGTGCGGGCTAAGAGAACGATCAAAGCTATGAAATTGCTCGCGTGTATTAGGAATAAACATAAAAATTTTAAGATGTGAAAATTAACCCTTACCAAATAACTGTATCCTCCCCGCATTGAGCCACGCCATCATCTCGCACGATCGGAACGTAATAATTCATGCGTTCAACGTTTCCTTCGGCACCGGTACTGCACATTTTGTTTTCAGAGCACAATTTGTTCCGTTGAAAGGCACTGAGACTATTGAGTGATTGATTGAATAGCGTCCGGGAACTTGCTTAAATAGAGGTGCAATTGCTTCTCCCCACCACCACATTTTATTTTAAAGCTACCAATTTTTTCCATAATGTGTTTCAATCTTAACGTCGCAGCATGTAACTTGAGTCCCATCCTCAAGGATAAAAGTCTCGACACGTGCTGAACGTAATATAATATTTCTGGGAACGTCGAATCTTAGAATTATGCAGAATCAGCAGAAACTAATGCATTTGGGGAGGAGGTACGCCAAAAAGAATGAATTATGCTGTATCAGCAGAAACTGCATAGAACCATATTAGGATGGCTCGCCATCTTTTGCATGCAATGCATTCGAGGGAGGGGGTGCGCCAAAAGAGTTAGACAGAGATATCAAATCATGATGAGGATATAAATATATGCTCTAAACTGTAGAAAGCCTTAAATCGTTGCAACGTATTGCGTGGAAAAGTCACATTATATTTACGTTCCATTTACGATCATGGAAAAATTCGCGCAAGTAGAACGCCAATTGTTGGATCAATCCATGCGATTGATTTCTCGGGAAGAGTACCTCGCGTGGGAAGAACGGTGCAACGAGTGCATCGAATCGTTGGAAGAACAAAGTCGCGTGAAACGCCCACGATTATCGATCGGTGTTCAGCAATCGCTGATTGCTCGAATCGCGAGGCTCGAAGGACTGAAATATTCGTTGCGCGGACGTTTCGTGCGCGAAGGTGCCGGTCATTCGAGTACGGGACTTTTGTGGCGCGAAATAGACACTGCGTTCGATAGCCGCGTATTAACTGGTGCCGTGCTAAATTCGAACTACATCGGGCCGCGCAACTTCCTCCAAGATGCAGGGACCATCGTGCTGGAGCATGTGCGGGACGCTTTGAGGAAACATCGAAACCTCAAAGTGAACACTGTGTTCAACGGCGAATTTGTGGCGGGTGACAAGCATGCTTGTAAAAGCATCAACACCCGAAACTGCGAACTCTTCCACACATCCGATCTGCAGGAGTGGTACCAACGATGCGTCATCGAACCCACCCTGGCATCGCTGGAAGAGTTCCAGGAACGCGACAGTGGATGGGCATTGACGAGAATCATGAATCTAACCGTCAATGTCAACAAGTACAATCCGCTGCGCGCGGGATGTTACGTCAAGTTGCCGCGAGTATTGTCTTTGAGGAAAGCCACAATTAGCGTGCAATCCCAGGACAATGCGTGTTTCGCGTGGGCAGTGGTCGCCGCTCTCCATCCTGCCGAAAGAAATGCCGATCGCCCAAGTTCGTACCCGCCTTATGCTTCCGTGCTAAATCTCCAGGGCATTGAGTTCCCAATGTCCCTGGAGCAAATAGGGAAGTTTGAGCGGCAGAACAGCGTCTCCGTCAACGTATACACCTTCGACGAGGAGAAAGGGTCGACGGTCTTTCCGCTGCGCCTCACCAGCCAAAAGAGGGATCAGCACGTCAACTTGCTTTACACGCCGAATCAAGAGCACGGTGATGTAGGGCACTTTGTGCTGATCAAAAACTTGTCCCGACTGGTGTGCATGCAGCTGAGCAGGCACAATGGGAAAAAATTCATCTGCGATCGGTACGTATAGAATACTTGTGAAATACTGAAATGTATTGTAGAAAAAATTAAATAAAAAAAAAAAAAAAAATGTGTTTACAGGTGTATGCACTATTTCGGATCTGCCGAGAAGCTGGAGAACCATTCGCTGGACTGCGGGAATATGAATGACTGCGCCATCCTGCTGCCCAGCGAAGGAAAAAATTTCCTCAGCTTCGAGAACCACTGCAGGAAGGAGCGGCTCCCCTTCGTGGTGTATGCAGATCTGGAGTGCATCATTGAAAAAACCGAGGACAATCGAGTGGGTGATTTAGATAATAAGTTACACGCGTATCAGCACCATAAAGTGCATAGTATTGCATATTATATGCATTGTTCCTACGATACATCGCTATCGACGTATCGATGTTACCGCGACGCGGATTGTGTTTCATGGTTCGTATACGAACTGAAAAAATTTGCAAATTTCGCCAAACCTATCTTGACCAGTAATGTTCCCATGCTGGATTTAACTCTGAAACAGTTGACGACATTTCGCGATGCAACACACTGCCATATTTGCGAAGAACCATTCAAGGCTGACGATGTACGAGTTCGCGATCATTGCCATCTTTCCGGACGGTTTAGAGGCCCGGCACATTCGGAGTGCAATTTAAATTATAAAAACGCGTTTTACATCCCCGTAGTTTTCCATAATTTATCCGGCTACGATTCACATTTCATTATCGAGGAAATAGCTACCGCTTTCGAGGGTCACGTTGATGTATTGCCCATAACTAAAGAAAAATATATTTCATTCACAAAAAATGTCGAAGATACGGCTGAATCAGACTCGCGAAATAATATTAAATTACGATTCATCGATTCGTACAAATTTCTCAATACCAGTCTCGACAAATTAGCATCTTTCCTTAGCACAGATCAATTAAAAATTTTACGATCCAAATTTGAAACATTATCCACCGAGGATTTCAATTTATTGACGCGAAAAGGTGTCTTTCCGTACGAATACCTTGATTGCGCGGACAAGCTGCAGGATCCATGCTTACCGCCGCGCGAGTCATTCTACAGTTCGTTAACGGGCGAGACTGTATCCGAGAGCGATTACGCGCACGCTGAGACTATCTGGCAGCGTTTCGGGATTAGAACCTTGGGCGAATACAGCGACTTGTATTTGAAAACTGATGTCTTGTTATTGGCAGACATTTTTGAAAATTTTCGCGAAAGTTGTATCAAGAGTTATGGACTAGATTCGGCGCATTATTATACTCTACCAGGTTTCACGTGGGATGCAATGCTAAAGCATACCAAAATTACATTCGAATTGCTCACCGACGTCGATATGGTCATGTTTATCGAACGCGGTATACGTGGGGGTTTAAGCCAATGTTCCGGAAGATATGCACATGCCAATAACAAGTACATGCCATCTTACAACGCATTGGAAGAGTCATCGTACTTGATGTACTTTGATGTGAATAATTTGTATGGGTGGGCAATGTGTCAGCCCCTACCATACGCTAAATTTCAATGGGTCGAAGATGTTGCAAAGTTTGATGTGTCTTCAATCAAAGTCGATTCGCCCACGGGGTACATTCTCGAGGTAGATCTGGAATATCCGCAACGTCTGCACAACGCTCATGCCGATCTACCGTTCTGCCCGACGCGTGCCAAACCACCTGGCAGCAGGCAGGACAAATTACTCGCGACGGTATACGATAAGCAGCGTTACGTTATCCATTACCGCAACCTGCAGCAGTGCACGTGTCATGGTCTTCGTATTACAAAGATACACCGCGTGCTCCAATTCGCTCAATCTCCCTGGCTCCGCGATTACATCGAACTCAATACACGGTTCAGAACAAGCGCGACAAATGACTTTGAAAAAAATTTGTACAAATTGATGAACAACGCGGTATTCGGTAAAACTATGGAAAATGTACGAAATCACGTGGATGTAAAACTTTTAACACGTTGGGAAGGGCGATATGGCGCGGAGGCAATGATCGTGAAACCGAATTTCCACAGCAGAAGTGTTTTTTCGGAAAATTTAATAGCTGTTGAATTGCGAAAACTCGAGGTGAAATTCAACAAACCGATATACGTGGGTATGTGCATTCTGGACATATCGAAAATTTGTTTGTATGAATTTCACTACGAGTACATGTCTCCCAAGCACGGACAAAATTGTAATATTCTATACACCGACACAGACAGCCTCATTTATCATATTCGATGCGACGATATCTACGAGACTATGAAACACAATATCGGTAGATTCGACACAAGCGATTATCCTATCGACAATCCATATAATATGCCGCGCGAAAATAAGAAGGTTCCAGGGTTGATGAAGGATGAAAATAACGGTGCGATAATGACCGAATTCGTAGGTCTTAGAGCGAAAATGTATGCACTTCGCGTAGATGGCAAAAGAGATACGAAAAAGGCGAAAGGCGTCAAGACCAACGTCATAGCCAGAACGATAACTTTCGACGATTACGCGAAGTGTTTGCAAAGGGAGATCGAAATGGTTCGCAGACAATCATGTATACGGTCTAAATATCATAAAGTGTACACCATTTCGGAATCTAAAATCGCTCTAAGTCCATACGACGACAAGCGGCATATCGTACCCGATTCGACCGACACTCTGCCCTGGGGACATCAATAATATCCCATTGTAAAATATAAATTATTGTATTTATTATAAATAGTGGAATTATTGTATTATAAATAGTGGAATTATTGTATTATAAATAGTGGGATTAATGTGTTAAAATAAAAAAAATTGTTTACACATTTACATATATGTATCATTGTATTTATTGAACCATGTATTATTTTACAATACATTATTTTTATTTATCCACGAATTGTGTGATTTATCAAACCCCAGCCACTTGACATATACCTTATCCCCCTTTCTACGCAGCACTTTTTCCACTAGATGCACATCAGGATCGGTGACGCGTTGCAGCTCCTGTTCATAGAATCCGCCGGCAACAGGTTTTCCACAGGAATCGGCGAGCAGATACGTTGCAGGATTAGTTGCCTGTACTTTGACTATCTTGAACACCTCCGTTGTCCAATTCGGCGTATAGCCTTTATCGAAGATGGTTTTAAATTTGCTCACGCGCACAAACTCGCCCAACTTGAATCTCGCTGGAGCAGCGATCTTTATGTTGCTGTACACGGTGGCTAGCAGCCTGTCGGCGATCGCAGGGGTAACATCGCAAGGACGCATTCCGATGCTTCTATGTTTTCGTGCGTTATACTCTGCAAGCAGACGCGGTAGCGCATCGGTCCATCTATAGGTTCCATTGAGCGTAAACAATTTCCACATATTGTTCTTCAAAGTTCGATTGAAACGTTCTACGACGGAGGCCTTCATCACCGAATACGTCGAATAATGATTAATGTCGTGCTTTGTCAAGAGTTTCTGCATATCGGCGTTGTAAAATTCTTTTCCTTGATCGGTTTGCAAATTTTTCGGATATCGATCTCTAAATATCTTTGCAAACGCTTTAGTCACCTCAGCACCACTTTTAGTCTTGAGCGGCACCGCCCATGCATACTTGCTCAACACATCGATGATGGTAAGTATGTAGTGGTGACCCTGGTTGAATCGCGAGTATGGACGCATTTCTACAATGTCAGCTTGCCACAGATCGTCGTATCCGTGCACCATGACGCGTCTCCGCGGGAAATGTCTTCGAGCTGGAGCGTGCAATTCCTCAACGAGTTGTAGCTTCTTGTAGCCATGGTTTTCTTCTTTACTCTTGGATTTCGATAATGGTTGCATGTTTGATCGCAGAGGTGTCTTGGACACGAATGATGCGATAATTATCGCGTACATTTATTATGTGCTTGTCGTCGGTCCGAGGAAATTCTGGACAAGTTGCTGCTCCGTAGCAAAAGCGGTTATAGCCTCTTTAACTTTACGAGTTTCATTGTCCGGTTGTGGGATAGAATTCAACACCTCCGATATCTTTTGAACGCTGTTTTGCAACGTCAGCATATCTTTCTGAAACACAACCAGCTTCCTCTCTAATTCTTCCTGCTGCTCTCTCAAAAGTTTAATGTTCTTTTCCACGTATAATTTATTGACGACATCGGTGTCGGCCACCGGCTGAGCTACGCGTCGTATCTTGCGTGATTTCGCATCAAAGTCGGCACCAGCCACGCAAAGGGCGTTATCTCGCATGTAATTTCGAAGCAAACCGTTCCATTTGTAATAGTTCATTCCAGCTGCTCCACTCTTCTCGAGCGATACACCAAATTTGTTGATCGGCATCACGATGCATACTGTGTGCATCATCGGCGCGCGGATTTATATAATGAGGCCTACCTCACGGAGTTCCTCGATAACCGATAGAATTTCGGGATCGTGAGAGTTGTTACCCGCCTGACGCGACGCTTCCAACAAACGCAATCGATCCACCAACTCGTTGGGATCGTTCCAGTGTACGTAATCGATCTTGTTATCGTTTACCACCATGGCGCGCGGTACCGTTAGACCTTTCCCTGCCCTGCTAGTCGATGCGCGAGGGAGTAGCGGTGCAATTACATATTTGTACTTGTGTCCCTTGTTGCTCAATATGGGATTTTTAGCACCATGACCGCGTCTGTGGGCATTCGTCGCCAACAATATACTTTTGTATTTTTGTTTATCGGCATCGGTGTATACAGCATCATCGGGAATTCTCTTGAAAATCAGTTCGTAAAGACCGGGTGTTCCTCTGTATTTTACACCATCTATAATTATGTTATCATCCATGTCTATATCGAAAGCCTTATCCCCAAGCCTCGTTCCACTATTGCCAAAGTATACGCCGTACACATAGTCCATCGTTGTATCCTTATCACCACTTAGGATCGCGCTCATGTATTTTTGCCCCAGCGGGCCGAAATGACTGCGAAACGTCTCTTGTCCCTCGGATGTTTGGAATTGCTGTCTAATAGATGTTACAAACGACTCATTGGGGCTAGTTTCGAAAACGTCATCATCAACGATTGAGAGCGATTGCACATTGGGCAATGTACTTATTGGCGTGGGTGGAGCCGGAGAATCGCTTGATACGACATTCTGTCGTTTCCGCTTCGATTGAACTGGTGTCGAGGTTATGGGTGAATATTCCGTTGACATGTGCTCTTTCCTCTTTCTCTTGCGCGATGTGTTCCCTTTCAGAAGGATTTTTTTAGGCGTTAATGTTTCATTCCCTTCAACGTCTGTGCTCATCAGCGGTGATGTTTCAGCTTCCATCTCTGCGGTATTTTCCACAATATGTTTTAGTGGTTCGACGATAGGTTTGAAGTATTTCTCCAACGCGATATCTTCCTCCATCTTGCCAGTCTTCAAAGCCTGATGTTTCCGACGAATGGCTTCGCTGGTTTTTGCAATTTCCTTCGCTATTCTCTCGCGATCCTTAATCTCCAGAGTATCGATATCGATCATCGCTGTACCGCGGACGTTGCTTTCCCACCGACGTGTTGACGACGATTGATCATCTCATGGTATGGCAAACTCGTTAAATCCCTTTCTATAACGTCCATTGGACATCGCGCTATCCTTGTCTATCACCACGAAACCATAATCCCGTTGCCAACAATTACGACACAAAGCGCAGAAATCCTCATAAGACATGTCGGTGTTTACGTGATCGTTGTACACATGTTTCAAGTTGGTACCATCCTGCTTAAACAGAATCAACAGATTCGCATTGTCGCGTATAAGATGTTTGGGAATCTTTGCATACGTCTGACAGAGATAGAAACAGTCAACGTTGCAGTGGCGCCCCATTGCAAAGTACTCTCGTATCGTATCTTACTTGTCGCATGCCACGTCATCAAAAATAAAAATGGAATTCGGAAGCGATTCGCTCGGTGGGATGACGTCACTGTTATTCGAAAACGTAAAGTAGCCAATTTCATCTATCGGAGTCAATAAATTCTCCAAGTACTGATATTTCGGCTGTTGCAACGACTTGGAATACACGTACACGTTCTCGAAGTGGACGCCGTGAGGACTTTCCAACAAGCTGATCAGCACGTTGGTCTTTCCACAATTTGATGGACCACAAATGAGGCAGCGGATAGTGTTTGGTAGCATGCTACCATGTCTGCGTCCTGTTTTCGAAGACATCACTCGTGATTTATCATCAAAATTTGTCACGCGTATGGTTACAGGTTGTCGCACGAATCGCATCCTCCCCGCGAACCGTGAAAAATGATTTTGAATACGTCGAGGTGGTGATGCGCCCTATTTATAGGTCCACGTCGAAACATGGCGGCTCAGTATTCAAAATGCTTCTGATCCTGTCGGATATTCGAGACCTAACCTCTGAGCAATTGAAATATATACCAAAGATTATTCTACTGCGAGAGTTTGGCAGACACATTGATCGGTTGTGGGACAGGCTCCCCGAGCATATAAAAGCCGATTCCGAGGTTCGACAGTATCACCGCTGCTTGGAACATTATAATCGCCCTTGGCAGCGAACGCATATCGACGGTCCGGCACCATTGATTAAAAACTGTAGCGAATGTCACCGACGACAGTAAAGAAAGGTCGTGGTTTGTTAAATCGGGCGATAAACGCGCTACCAATCGAATTACACATTCCGGGATATCAGTTTTGCGGTCCAGGAACTCATCTTGCAAAACGATTGGCTAGAGGGGATCGAGGTATCAATCCGTTGGACGCAGCGTGTCGCGAACACGATATTGCGTATTCGCGTAGCAACGACCTAGGCGAAAGGCACGCGGCAGATAACGTTCTCGCTGACAAAGCGCGAAAACGCATCGTTGCGCGAGACTCGACTCTGGGTGAAAGAGGTGCTGCTACAGCTGTTTGGGCAGCTATGAAGGCCAAGACGAAGATCGGAATGGGGATGAAAACAAAAACTCGCAAAAGGACTCCAAAGAGAGGATCGCAAAAGCGGATTCTTCCGGTGGCAAAACGGGGTGGTATATTACCACTTTTACCGCTGTTGGGTGTTCTCGGATCATTGGCTGGTGGAGCGGCGGGGATCGCCAAGGCGGTAAACGATAATAAGGCGGCGCAACGTCAGCTGCAGGAAATGCAACGCCATAATCGCTCCATGGAAGGTCGCGGACTTTATCTCGCGCCGTACAAGCGCGGACAGGGAATATCTAAACGAAAAAAAAAAACGTCGAAAAGAAAATAAAAATGCCTGTGGGCGTAACTACCGATGTGCAATTGGAGGAGTTGGCAAAACGTATGCGTATTCCATTCTTTAGAGGTGTTTTTATGCGCAACGCGTTACCAGCTGGTGGAGTACGTCGAAACGAGAGCGGTATCGTAAATTTGGACAATTCCGAGGGGCCGGGGACTCATTGGGTGGCGTATGCGAAGAGAGGGTGTCGAGCTATATATTTCGACAGCTTTGGGAATCTTCGACCGCCTATGGAATTGGTAAAATATCTGGATAAGGATGCTGTGAAAATTGAATACAATCGAACGTCCTATCAGAAGTACGATCAGAGCAATTGCGGACAAGTATGTCTACGCTTTCTACAAACGATCGGTGCCAAATTTAAGGATTGATTTCCCACCACTCTGATTCAGTACTGGTCGAGCAGTTCGGGCGGAATATGTCGTTAACATTCACTCTAACCGGCAAGAGTAGCACCCTCGCGGTGAGCTACTTTCCACCCATAGATTTGAGCGACGATGATTACGAGCTTGGTCTAACAACCTTTGAAACTTATCACACAATACCGAACATCGACTCGAGCAACGATAAATTCTACTTCATCGTAAACAACAGCCCCGACAGCGCTAATGAATACATTACGATTCCCCACGGCTCCTACGAACTAGACGCCATTGCCAAGTACCTGAAGCAGCGATTACTCGAGCGGTATCCTAAAAATCTTGGTGGCACCGATGACGACAACGATGACGGTGACAACGATCTGTATCCTATAGTGTTGCGTCCCAACAACAATACCATGAAAAGCGAGCTTTACTGTCGGTTCACCGTAGACTTTACAAAGCCCAACAACATTGGATCGCTACTAGGATTCTCGACGAATCGGGTATTAGCACCAGAACGATGGCACGAATCGGACGATCCAATTAATATCATGAACGTGAACATTATTCGCATAGAATGTAGCGTGACCGCTGGTGCGTACAACAATGGGAGGCGTGTACATACGATACATGAATTTTCTCCGAGAGTTCCACCAGGATATAAGATAACGGAAACGCCTGCACAGATCATTTACCTTCCAATCACCGCACGGGTCGTTACGGATCTGACGATACGCGTTGTGGATCAAGACGGACGGTTGCTCGATTTTAGAGGTGAAGAGATTACAATCAGACTGCACGTGCGACGACGACGATAATACGTGTGGCGCGAAAGAAATGCTTGTATTGAACGACTCCAGAAACCCGTTTGTTCCAAGTGAAATTGTTTACAACACCAACAACTGCAACAGCTCTGATCACGCTAAAAAGAAGAGGCTCAGTGCTGTGAACATTGCATTTTTGAAATCTTTGGGATTCATTGTGCGCATTTAAGTTGAAAAAAATGGCTGATATTCTAAGCATTGGAGGGAAGCCGACGTTTGATGATCGCATTGTCAAGCTCGAGACTCACACATACAACCCATACGTCAACACGACGTTTGGATACAGCGATGAGATAAGAATACCGTGGATGGCGTGGAGATTGATCGCAACAGAAACGTTGGAATAACTAGCACGCTTAAAAACTATGTATCGCTGACATCGGACGAAGACAAAAATATGGAGAATGCCGGATGGGGCTTGAGTAGTAAGGCTAAGGGGATTCTAAATACCTCCTCATGTTCTTGGACCCGGGCAACAGCCGAGCGCGGAACTGTTATCTTGCTAACCATTGCGTGAGTTTTGGAACAACTGCAAGAGTGTGTGTGCGCCTATACGCGTGAGGCCCAACTATATGGACTTGTGGTACTTACGAGCCAGTATGGATGCACACACAGTCTTGCAGTTTACCCGCAGCCCATACTGTAGTAGTAAGGCTAAGGGGATTCTAACCCAGGTCCTCTGAGGGGAGCGCGGGGGTGGGGGGAAGTGAGGGCGCGCGGGGGAGCGCGGCGGAGGGAAACATGGACGCGGGGCCTGCGGGGAGTGGAAGGTCGGTTGCGCGCGCACGAGCCGCGGAGTGGGGGAAGCCGCGATCGTGGAGGGGATCACTCCGGGCCGAGCGGCCGCGGAGACCTCTCCAGACCGGACCCACCGTCGGAAATTTTTCAGAGGAGGAATGACCTCCGAAAAAAGTCTTTTTCCGACATGACCCGCCCTCAGAAATTTTTTTCCCCTAATATTTTAATTCCTCCAACAATCATGTGAAATATTCATACAGCAATATATGATGTTTTGCAAAATATAAAATAACTTTTATTGGTGATCAAATAAAGGAGGGAAAGAGGCAGCGTGGCGAGGAGAGAAGGAGGGTAAATGAAACGGTACAATTAAATACGTTTAAGAATATATATTGTTACAATAATCCCACTATTTATAATACAATAATTCCACTATAAATGAAAAAAAATTATGGCCTCGGTGATGGCGGTGATGGTGGTGGTGTGTCCCACCACGGCGGCGACGGCGGCGGCGTCGGTGGCGGGTACCATACATTTCTATCAATCGCCTGCACACAGATACAAACGTCGATATAATACTCACACATCAAAAATGCATAAATCAGTGTAAAGTAGTATTACATACCACTGGAGGCGGCGATGGTGATGGCGACGATGATGATTGGGACGGAGTTATCAATCCCACTCGATAACATCATCATCATCATCAAATAAAGCGGTTAAAGCTAAATCCGCAGGAACTTGCACAGGATCAGTTTGAACTTCAGCAATGCCAGCCCAAAGCCCCGATATTTTATTTTTATAATCATTGTTATGATCAATCACCGTATTTATGTTTCGCCAAACCACACGCGTTGGAAACGTCAGATGACGATTCCGCATAAAAGTGTCAAAATCACAGTCTAATTGTATGTCATCTACATGTCGATCCAGCCAATATTTCTCGTCATTGTAGTTGTGATGCTCATTCGCTGGGTTACGAAATACTTTTAAATAACTGTCGGCATCATGATTAGCTTCTGCCTCACACAGTTCCGCACATCGAATTTCCTCCGTTTGAACCTCGACATTTCTACATACGACATACAATTTCGGGCTATAAGAATGGAAAATAGTCGCAGCAGCGGTGATCGTAGCGGAAGCTGGTTTATCGGAATTGATTGACAACGACGTAATCTGAAATCGATTTCTATTATAATTCTCAAAGTTACTAACACAACGATTCACTAAAAATATGGTAATGGAAACTTACGGTATTAATCGATTGTTCTCCTTCCATAGCAATCTTCAAAGCAATTTCACTTAACATAAACAAAAAATGAAAAAGTGTTTCAAAAAACTGTCCCAGTTCGACTGTGTATGCGACTATTGAGCGATTGATTGATTGAATGGTATCCGAGAAAACTGGCCTAAATAGAGGTGAAATTGCTTCCCCCGCCACCACATTTTATTATAAAGCTACCAATTTTTCCATAATGTGCTGAAATCTTAACGTCGCAGCATATGTAATTTGAGTCCCCGAGGATAAAAGTCTCGACACGTGCTGAACGTAATATAATATTTCTGGGAACGCCGAATCATAGAATAATGCAACGTTAGCAGAAACGCCGAATCTTAAAATTAGGTGGCGAGGAGGAAGACGAGTAAATGAAATTGACAAATAATATGTGTTTAAGAAATTTATTTAAAATTAAAAGAATATAATTTTAACATTTTTTCCTACGAGCATCAGCTAGAATATCGTTGATGGCGCATGCTACCAGTTCGCAATCTACATAATAATCCTCACAGTAATGTTCGCTTTCACGTATGATTTTAGCAGCACGACACACATCTAATGTTTCGCAGGTAATACCGCTTTGCTGTAGCACTTTAACAAAAGTTTCAAATTTCGTCTGCACATCTCTTACATTTTGATACAGCCGCGCATACACATAGTCTATACATGGTTCAAGATTTAATAAAAATGTTACCGTATTCGGTTTGAAATACAGCGACTTATTATGCAGTGCCATCCTTACAATCGGGGAATTATAGATTTCACAAAAATCCACAGTTAATTGATCCATTTGCATCGAAGGTGATTCAGGTAATCGTGCACGTTCTTCAATGGTTGTACGACTGCCGCATAGCAAACCCCATGTCTCCCATGATAACGTGAGAAACATCCCACGATTGTCGCCGAGAACCATTTCTACATCAATCGTAGGTCGTACTCTGATCCCAATTTCCAGGTATTTGCTGCCCGTGGATGTTAATGCGTATCTTCTGACCATGATACGTGATGTTCGGTGCGGGCTAAGAGAACGATCAAAGCTATGAAATTGCTCGCGCGTATTAGGAATAAACATAAAAATTTTAAGATGTGAAAATTAACCCTTACCAAACAACTGTATCCTCTAGAGCTGTTCGAGTACTCGAAACATTCGAGTAGCTTGAAATGCGAACCGAGCGGGACTCGATTTTTCGAGCCGAGCCGGGACCCGAACGGATCCGAGTAACCCGAATGTTTCGGGTAGCTCGATTCTTTCGAGTAACTCGAATGTTTCGAGTAGCTCGATTCTTTCGAGTAACTCGAATGTTTCGAGTAGCTCGATTCTTTCGAGTAGCTCGATTCTTTCGGGTAGCTCGATTTTTTCGGGTAACCCGATTTTTTCGAGTAACCCGATTTTTTCGGGTAGCTCGATTCTTTCGGGTAGCTCGATTCTTTCGGGTAGCTCGATTCTTTCGGGTAGCTCGATTTTTTCGGGTAACCAGATTTTTTCGGGTAGCTCGAACGTATTCCGGGCAACTCGATCGTGTCGGGCAGTCTGCTTGCTTAGAGTAGATGGGACGTTTTAAAAGCTAGTATATTGATCATTTTCATGCACCATTCTGTATGGAGTAATTGAAAGGTTCTTTGTTATCACATTTCGCGTCACATCTCTCACCCACGAAACTTAGGCATAACTGGGAGCGAAAATTGTCGTATTTCGGTTTGAAATAACATTAGAAAAATTGCTATGGCTTAACAAATATCTACTCGGGTATGGAATTTAAAATATAATATATCAAGCCAGCTTTCGTGAAATATGAAAATTGTTTTTATATTCTTACCAGCAACGCTTACTGTATTGTAGAAATGTATTTGTATTTTAAATTTATTACAAAAAACTGAAGATTATCGTGTCTCAAAATAAGTTGTAACAGCAATTGATTCAATTTGTTAATGATATTAAACTGTATTATATTAGGGGACTAGGCAGTCGAATTTGGTAAAAATATAAGTTTTTGCGGGAATTATGTAGAAGGAAATGCATACAAATTATGATTAGTATTTTTGGGTAAGGTTTATTGATGAATATTATTATAAATACAAATATTTATATGGTAAAAATTATAGGTGTGCGATTTGTTTCTTTCGCAAATTAGCCGAGAGAAAGCAGATTTGTTCAATCTTTTCTGACAGCAGAGAGGTACGTTTTTTTGTTACTATATTTCCTGCTGTTGAGAATAATCTCTCGGTATATACTTCCGTTGCCGGAATTCCCAAAAACTGCTGAGCCATGTTTGCCAAATTTGGGAATCTTCGGGAATTAGTATTCCACCACTTGAGGATGCACGACGTGGTTGGAATAAGTTTCTCCTCATAGTACGACATCAATTCCTTTTCAATTGTACAAACCTCGTCGTTAATACTTGGTTTTTCGTCTTCCACAATATTGGAAAATAATTCACCCAAGCTTGCTGGCGATGTGGATACTATAAGGAAAATAAGTTAATTTATTATTGTTCTAATTAGTAGTGGCAGAAGGAATATTAATATTTGTAGAAACACACCTGAAGTGGTTTTTGATTTTACATCAACAGTTGACGCTGCCGCATCTACTTCATTTGCATCTCCGTATTCCATAAGCGCAGAGTGCAGCAACACGTGTGCCGATACCTTTTTTTCCTCCGTTAATATTCTGTCCTTTATGCGTGGATCCAAGAGCATTGCGATCACTAAAGGTTTATTATCATCAATAAATTCAAATCTACTATTGAGGCTGAGTAATAAATTATTACGCAGCCGTATTCCGTCAGGAGTAGCGCGGTTTTTTTCTATTGATGTTGCCAGTATTTTTTTAAGTCCGTATATAGTCGGAATATATCGACATAATGTCGGTTTATTTTCTATTGTAATCACCTGCGTTGCTTCTTTAAACATTTTTAATGCATCGCAATACTCTTGGATCATGCACCACTCGCGGCTAGATATAGTATCCGGCATTTCTGGCTCGCACAATGCTGCATTTAGTGCACGTCGCACTTGAAGTAGGCGGTCCATCATGTCAAACTGTGAATTCCACCCCGTTTCCACATCGCCAATAAGGCGAAGTGGTGTCAAATCTGGCGAATCTCTTCTCTGCTCTCTTTCAAATTGCTGTTCCGCTGACACAGACTGATGAAAGAATCTAACAATATCTTGGCATTTTTTAAGCAAATCTTTGAAGCCTTCGCAACCTTCTAACCCATCTTCTACTACAAACTGAAAAGAACATTACATTTAAGGTCAACTGTTAATAATTTTCAAACTACTTTTATTGTTGAATATTACATTGCAGATTCATTTACCTGCAATGTTTGAGCGAAACAGGGTATTCGTTCCCACTCACTACACAATTCCACGGCTTGTACAATGTTAGCCGCATCACTGGTAACGAAGTATACTCTGATTTGTGGCTTGTTTAATCCCCATTCCTGGATGTTTTTGCGGAGTATTTGATTTAAATTGTCACCAGTTTGCGATTCCTTATACGGTTGTATTCTTAATGTGAAATTTTTAATTTGAAACTCATTAGTAACGTAATGGACGCTTAAAGAAATATAACTGTCATTGGTGCCTGATGTCCAGCCATCCATTGTAAAGGCGAGACTTCGTACATTTGCCTGAATAATTAGAACAGCTTTTAAACATTTTATATGCGGTTCGAAAAACATCGTAATACAAATTTAAGTACTATTACTCTTACGCTTCGGGAGATGCTGATAACCATTACAAGTATTATACAAATTTTACTTACAGTTGTGACATCCCTGTGAATACTGTCTTCCACTTTCTTCTTTTCCTTCACATACATTGCGGGAATAATGTTTTGTGAGAAAGTGGTGTGGTCGGGGATGTCGAAGCGTGGTTCGGCCACTTGCAACAGTTCCCTGAAACCCTCATCGCCCAATAAAGAAAATGGGTAGCAATTTAATACTATCATCCGGGCAATTGCATTTGTTAATTTCTCTGCCCGGAGTGAATTTTTATCTAGCATGGAAATTGTGGCCGGCTGTTCCCCTTCGGTTTCCGTCGAGGTATTCGTCGACGTATTCATCGACGAATCCTTCGCCTCCATGCCAGTGTTATTGTATACCTCTTTGTGGTATGTTGCCATATGCCTCGTTAATGATGAGGTAGATCCTGCCGTCATTTTCATCTTCTTATGGCACACCGTGCAACAGCTTTGTTCACGGCTCTCCTTCGTAAACCATCTCCACACACCACTTTGATTCTTTCGCGATCGTTTCTGGCTCGGTGGTTGCTCCGCACTTGCTAACTCGCTGATCAGCGTTTCATTGAACGAACTACTCGTCGATGGAATACTATCGGTAAATTCATTATCCACGTCAGTTATGTAAACGGTCTCTGCCATTTTTAATATTACTTATAACTGCACACTGCTAAGACGCTACAGCCGGTTTTGTAATTCTTTGAGAGAAATGAGTTAGCCTAGGGGTGGGAGTTATCCTCAGGTACAATACTGTCCTTCGAGTATTCAACTTTTTCAAATTTTTCCTTAAAGTTTAAACATTAATTCATCTTTTAGTTTAAAGGTTTATTAGGTTAAAAATAAATATTAATCTAAACTATAATTTCAAAGTGATCAGAAACTAGTTCTTTATCGGTATGTATATCGATGGCTTGGTTTGGAATACCTGATCTCAGATTGGGTACACAAATCCTCATGCCTTTATCTGTTGAAACCAAAACTGAAAGAATCGGACAATTTCATTACCGAAGGAATTTATCAGCAAAGAAAAATCGCGGCATACACGAAAACTACTCGAGGTCAACTATATGCGAACTCCTTCACTCTTATCTGTACGTCAGACACAAAACAAAACCGGCGGTAGCGTTTTTGCATTGTGCAGTTAATAGTTATAAGTAATATTAAAAATGGCAGAGACCGTTGACATAAGTGACGTGGATAATGAATTTACCGATAGTATTCCATCGACGAGTAGTTCGTTCAATGAAACGCTGATCAGCGAGTTAGCAAGTGCGGAGGAACCACCGAGCCGGAAACGATCGCGAAAGAATCAAAGTTGTGTATGGAGGTGGTTTACGAAGGAGAGCCGTGAACAAAGCTGTTGCACGGTGTGCCATAAGAAGATGAAAATGATGACGGGATCTACCTCATCATTAACAAGGCATATGGCAACATTCCACAAAGAGGTATTCTACAACACTGGCATGGGGGCGAAGAATTCGTTGACGAATACAACGAATACGACGACGAAAACGCGAGAGGGACATCCAGTCACAAATTCCATGCTAGACAAAAATACACCCCGGGCTGTGGAATTAACAAATGCAATTGCCCGGATGATAGCGTTAGATTTCCAACCTTTTTCTTTATTGAGCGATGAGGGTTTTAGGGGACTGTTGCAAGTGGCCGAACCACGCTTTAACATTCCCAACCGCACCACTTTCTCTCAAGACATTATTCCCGCTATGTACGTAAATGAAAAGAAGAAAGTGGCAGACACTATTCACAGCGATGTCACAACTGTAAGTAAAATTTGTAAAATTTTTTATAATAATGGTTATCAGTATCTCCCGAAGCGTAAGAATAATAGTACGTAAATCTCTATTACAATATCTTTCGAACCGCATATAAAATGTTTAAAAGCTGTTCTAATTATTCAGGCAAATGTACAAAGTCTCGCCTTTACAACGGATGGCTGGACATCAAGGACCAATGAAAGTTATATTTCTTTAAGCGTCCATTACGTTACTAATGAGTTCCGAATAAAAAATTTCACGTTAAGAATACAACCGTACAAAGAATCGCATACTGGTGACAATTTATATAAAATACTTAGCAACAACATCCAGGAATGGGGATTAAACATGCCAAAAATCAAAATATATTTCGTTACTGATAATGCAGCTAATATTGTACGAGCCGTGAGATTGGGCAGCGAGTGGCAAAGGATACCCTGTTTCGCTCACACACTGCAGGTAAATGCACCATAAATATTCAACAATAAAAGTAGTTTGAAAATTATTAGCAGTTGATCTTAAACCTAATGTTCTATTCAGCTCGTAGTAAAAGATGGGATTAAGAGTTGCAAAGACCTCCGAGATTTACTTAAAAAATGCCAAGGTATTGTTAGATTCTTCCATCGATCTGTGCCGGCGGAACAGCAATTAGAAAGAGAGCAGAGAAGAGATTCGCCAGATTTGACACCACTTCGCCTTATTGGCGATGTGGAAACGAGGTGGAATTCACAGTTTGACATGATGGACCGCCTACTTCAAGTGCGACGTGCACTAAATGCAGTATTGGGTAAGCAACGAATGCCGATGCCTATATCTAGCCGCGAGTGGTGCATGATCCAAGAGTATTGCGATTCATTAAAACTGTTTAAAGAAGCAACGCAGGTGATTACAATAGAAAATAAACCGACATTATGTCGATATATTCCGACTATATACGGACTTAAAAAAATACTGGCAACATCAATAGAAAAAAACCGCGCTACTCCTGACGGAATACGGCTGCGTAATAATTTATTACTCAGCCTCAATAGTAGATTTGAATTTATTGATGATAATAAACCTTTAGTGATCGCAATGCTCTTGGATCCACGCATAAAGGACAGAATATTAACGGAGGAAAAAAAGGTATCGGCACACGTGTTGCTGCACTCTGCGCTTATGGAATACGGAGATGCAAATGAAGTAGATGCGGCAGCGTCAACTGTTGATGTAAAATCAAAAACCACTTCAGGTGTGTTTCTACAAATATTAATATTCCTTCTGCCACTACTAATTAGAACAATAATAAATTAACTTATTTTCCTTATAGTATCCACATCGCCAGCAAGCTTGGGTGAATTATTTTCCAATATTGTGGAAGACGAAAAACCAAGTATTAACGACGAGGTTTGTACAATTGAAAAGGAATTGATGTCGTACTATGAGGAGAAACTTATTCCAACCACGTCGTGCATCCTCAAGTGGTGGAATACTAATTCCCGAAGATTCCCAAATTTGGCAAACATGGCTCAGCAGTTTTTGGGAATTCCGGCAACGGAAGCGTACAGCGAAAGATTATTCTCAACAGCAGGAAATATAATAACGAAAAAACGTACCTCTCTGCTGTCAGAAAAAATGGAACAAATCTGCTTTCTCTCGGCTAATTTGCGAAAGAAAAAAATCGAACACATATAATTTTTAACATATAAATATTTGTATTTATAATAACGTTTATCAATAAACCTTACCCAAAAATACTAACCATAATTTGTATTCATTTTCTTCTACATAATTCCCGCAAAAACTTATATTTTTACCAAATTCGACTGCCTAGTCCCCTAATATAATACAGTTTAATATCACAAACAAATTGAATCAATTGCTGTTACAACTTATTTTGAGTCACGATTATCTTCAGTTTTTTGTAATAAATTTAAAATACAAATACATTTCTACAATACAGTAAGCGTTACTGGTAAGAATATAAAAAACAATATTCATATTTCACGAAAGCTGGCTTGATATATTATATTTTAAATTCCATACCCGACACGATCGAGTTGCCGGGAATACGTTCGAACTGCTCGAAATAATCGTGCTCCCAAAAAAATCGAGCTACCCGAACGAATCGAGCTACCCGAAAGAATCGAGCTACCCGAAAAAATCGGGTTACTCGAAAAAATCGGGTTACCCGAAAAAATCGAGCTACCCGAAAGAATCGAGCTACTCGAAAGAATCGAGCTACTCGAAACATTCGAGTTACTCGAAAGAATCGAGCTACTCGAAACATTCGAGTTACTCGAAAGAATCGAGCTACCCGAAACATTCGGGTTACTCGAATCCGTTCGGGTCCCGGCTCGGCTCGAAAAATCGAGCCGAGCCAGGCTCGGCTCGATTATTTCGAGTACTCGAACAGCTCTAGTATCCTCCCCGCATTGAGCCACGCCATCATCTCGCACGATCGGAACGTAATAATTTATGCGTTCAACGTTTCCTTCGGCACCGGTACTGCACATTTTGCTTTCAGAGCACAATTTGTTCCGTTGAAAGGCACTGAGACTATTGAGCGATTGATTGAATGACATCCGAGAGATTGGCTTAAATAGAGGTGCAATTGCTTCCCCCGCCACCACATTTTATTATAAAGCTACCAATTTTTCCATAATGTGCTGAAATCTTAACGTCGCAGCATGTAACTTGAGTCCCATCCTCAAGGATAAAAGTCTCGACACGTGCCGAACGTAATATAATATTTCTGGGAACGTCGAATCTTAGAATTATGCAGAATCAGCAGAAACTATGTCGGATGATCATGCCCGCTAATTCCTCATACGCGTGAATCGTAGAAAGAATTATGCTGTATCAGCAGAAACTAATGCATTGGGGAGTGGCACGCCAAAAAGAATGAATTATACAGTATTAGCAGAAACTAATACATTCGATGGAGGGGGTGCGCTAAAAGAGTTAGACAGAGATATCAAATCATGATGAGGATATAAATATATGCTCTAAACTGTAGAAAGCCTTAAATCGTTGCAACGTATTGCGTGGAAAAAGTCACATTACATTTTCGTTCCATTTACGATCATGGAAAAATTCGCGCAAGTAGAACGCCAATTGTTGGATCAATCCACGCGATTGATTTCTCGGGAAGAGTACCTCGCGTGGGAAGAACGGTGTAACGAGTGCATCGAATCGTTGGAAGAACAAAGTCGCGTGAAACGCCCACGATTATCGATCGGTGTTCAACAATCGCTGATTGCTCGAATCGCGAGGCTCGAAGGACTGAAACATTCGTTGCGCGGACGTTTCGTGCGCGAAGGTGCCGGTCATTCGAGTACGGGACTTTTGTGGCGCGAAATAGACACTGCGTTCGATAGCCGCGTATTAACTGGTGCAGTGCTAAATTTGAACTACATCGAGCCGCGCAACTTCCTTCAGGATGCGGGGACCATTGTGCTGGAGCATGTGCGGGACGCTTTGAGGAAACATCGAAACCTCAAAGTGAACACTGTGTTCAACGGCGAATTTGTGGCGGGTGACAAGCATGCTTGTAAAAGCATCAACACCCGAAACTGCGAATTCTTCCACACATCCGATCTGCAGGAGTGGTACCAACGATGCGTCATCGAACCCACCCTGGCATCGCTGGAAGAGTTCCAGGAACGCGACAGTGGATGGGCATTGACGCGAATCCTCAACCTGACCGTCAATGTCAACAAGTACAATCCGCTGCGCGCGGGATGTTACGTCAAGTTGCCGCGAGTATTGTCTTTGAGGAAAGCCACAATTAGCGTGCAATCCCAGGACAATGCGTGTTTCGCGTGGGCAGTGGTCGCCGCTCTCCATCCTGCGGAAAGACATCCCGATCGCCCAAGTTCGTACCCGCCTTATGCTTCCGTGCTAAATCTCCAGGGCATTGAGTTCCCAATGTCCCTGGAGCAAATAGGGAAGTTTGAGCGGCAGAACAGCGTCTCCGTCAACGTGTACACATTCGACGAGGAGAAAGGGTCGACGGTCTTTCCGCTACACCTCACCAGCCAAAAGAGGGATCAGCACGTCAACTTGCTCTACACGCCGAATCAAGAGCACGGTGATGTAGGGCACTTTGTGCTAATCAAAAACTTATCCCGACTGGTGGGCATGCAGCTGAGCAGACACAAGGAAAAGAAATTCATCTGTGATCGGTACGTATAGAATACTTGTGAAATATTGAAATGTCTCGCGAAAAAATTAAATAAACAAATTTTGTGTTTACAGGTGTATGCATTACTTCGGATCTGCCGAGAAGCTGGAGAACCATTCGCTGGACTGTGGGCAGATGAACAACTGCGCCATCCTGCTGCCCAGCGAAGGAAAAAATTTCCTCAGCTTCGAGAACCACTGCAGGAAGGAGCGGCTCCCCTTCGTGGTGTACGCAGATCTCGAGTGCATCATCGAAAAAACCGAGGACAATCGAGTGGGTGATTTAGATAATAAGTTACATACGTA
Source organism: Andrena bicolor (assembly GCA_960531205.1). Taxonomy (NCBI): domain Eukaryota; kingdom Metazoa; phylum Arthropoda; class Insecta; order Hymenoptera; family Andrenidae; genus Andrena; species Andrena bicolor. The sequence goes on along the minus strand of CAUIJW010000117.1, from coordinate 800,941 downwards.
TCAGCACCATAAAGTGCATAGTATTGCATATTATATGCATTGTTCCTACGATACATCGCTATCGACGTATCGATGTTGCCGCGACGCGGATTGTGTTTCATGGTTCGTATACGAACTAAAAAAATTTGCAAATTTCGCCAAACCCATCTTGACCAGTAATGTTCCCATGCTGGATTTAACTCTGGAACAGTTGACGACATTTCGCGATGCAACACACTGCCATATTTGCGAAGAACCATTCAAGGCTGACGATGTACGAGTTCGCGATCATTGCCATCTTTCCGGACGGTTTAGAGGCCCGACACATTCGGAGTGCAATTTAAATTATAAAAACGCGTTTTACATCCCCGTAGTTTTCCATAATTTATCCGGCTACGATTCGCATTTCATTATCGAGGAAATAGCTACCGCTTTCGAGGGTCACGTTGATGTATTACCCATAACTAAAGAAAAATATATTTCATTCACAAAAAATGTTGAAGATACGGCTGAATCAGACTCGCGAAATAATATTAAATTACGATTCATCGATTCGTACAAATTTCTCAATACCAGTCTCGATAAATTAGCATCTTTCCTTAGCACAGATCAATTAAAAATTTTACGATCCAAATTTGAAACATTATCCACCGAGGATTTCAATTTATTGACGCGAAAAGGTGTCTTTCCGTACGAATACCTTGATTGCGCGGACAAGCTGCAGGATCCATGCTTACCGCCGCGCGAGTCATTCTACAGTTCGTTAACGGGCGAGACTGTATCCGAGAGCGATTACGCGCACGCTGAGACTATCTGGCAGCGTTTCGGGATTAGAACCTTGGGCGAATACAGCGACTTGTATTTGAAAACTGATGTCTTGTTATTGGCAGACATTTTTGAAAATTTTCGCGAAAGTTGTATCAAGAGTTATGGACTAGATTCGGCGCATTATTATACTCTACCAGGTTTCACGTGGGATGCAATGCTAAAGCATACCAAAATTACATTCGAATTGCTCACCGACGTCGATATGGTCATGTTTATCGAACGCGGTATACGTGGGGGTTTAAGCCAATGTTCCGGAAGATATGCACATGCCAATAACAAGTACATGCCATCTTACAACGCATTGGAAGAGTCATCGTACTTGATGTACTTTGATGTGAATAATTTGTATGGGTGGGCAATGTGTCAGCCCCTACCATACGCTAAATTTCAATGGGTCGAAGATGTTGCAAAGTTTGATGTGTCTTCAATCAAAGTCGATTCGCCCACGGGGTACATTCTCGAGGTAGATCTGGAATATCCGCAACGTCTGCACGACGCTCATGCCGATCTACCGTTCTGCCCGACGCGTGCCAAACCACCTGGCAGCAGGCAGGACAAATTACTCGCGACGGTATACGATAAGCAGCGTTACGTTATCCATTACCGCAACCTGCAGCAGTGCACGCGTCATGGTCTTCGTATTACAAAGATACACCGCGTGCTCCAATTCGCTCAATCTCCCTGGCTCCGCGATTACATCGAACTCAATACACGATTCAGAACAAGCGCGACAAATGACTTTGAAAAAAATTTGTACAAATTGATGAACAACGCGGTATTCGGTAAAACTATGGAAAATGTACGAAATCACGTGGATGTAAAACTTTTAACACGTTGGGAAGGGCGATATGGCGCGGAGGCAATGATCGCGAAACCGAATTTCCACAGCAGAAGTGTTTTTTCGGAAAATTTAATAGGTGTTGAATTGCGAAAACTCGAGGTGAAATTCAACAAACCGATATACGTGGGTATGTGCATTCTGGACATATCGAAAATTTGTTTGTATGAATTTCACTACGAGTACATGTCTCCCAAGCACGGACCAAATTGTAATATTCTATACACCGACACAGACAGCCTCATTTATCATATTCGATGCGACGATATCTACGAGACTATGAAACACAATATCGGTAGATTCGACACAAGCGATTATCCTATCGACAATCCATATAATATGCCGCGCGAAAATAAGAAGGTTCCAGGGCTGATGGAGGACGAAAATAACGGTGCGATAATGACCGAATTCGTAGGTCTTAGAGCGAAAATGTATGCACTTCGCGTAGACGGCAAAAGAGATACGAAAAAGGCGAAAGGCGTCAAGACCAACGTCATAGCCAGAACGATAACTTTCGACGATTACGCGAAGTGTTTGCAAAGGGAGATCGAAATGGTTCGCAGACAATCATGTATACGGTCTAAATATCATAAAGTGTACACCATTTCGGAATCTAAAATCGCTCTAAGTCCATACGACGACAAGCGGCATATCGTACCCGATTCGACCGACACTCTGCCCTGGGGACATTATAATATCCCATTGTAAAATATAAATTATTGTATTATAAATAGTGGAATTATTGTATTATAAATAGTGGAATTATTGTATTATAAATAGTGGGATTATTGTATTATAAATAGTGGGATTATTGTATTATAAATAGTGGGATTAATGTGTTAAAATAAAAAAATTGTTTACACATTTATATATATGTATCATTGTATTATAAATAGTGGGATTAATGTGTTAAAATAAAAAAAAAATTGTTTACACATTTACATATATGTATCATTGTATTTATTGAACCATGTATTATTTTACAATACATTATTTTTATTTATCCACGAATTGTGTGATTTATCAAACCCCAGCCACTTGACATATACCTTATCCCCCTTTCTACGCAGCACTTTTTCCACTAGATGCACATCAGGATCGGTGACGCGTTGCAGCTCCTGTTCATAGAATCCACCGGCAACAGGTTTTCCACAGGAATCGGCGAGCAGATACGTTGCAGGATTAGTTGCCTGTACTTTGACTATCTTGAACACCTCCGTTGTCCAATTCGGCGTATAGCCTTTATCGAAGATGGTTTTAAATTTGCTCACGCGCACAAACTCGCCCAACTTGAATCTCGCTGGAGCAGCGATCTTTATGTTGCTGTACACGGTGGCTAGCAGCCTGTCGGCGATCGCAGGGGTAACATCGCAAGGACGCATTCCGATGGTTCTATGTTTTCGTGCGTTATACTCTGCAAGCAGACGCGGTAGCGCATCGGTCCATCTATAGGTTCCATTGAGCGTAAACAATTTCCACATATTGTTCTTCAAAGTTCGATTGAAACGTTCTACGACGGAGGCCTTCATCACCGAATACGTCGAATAATGATTAATGTCGTGCTTTGTCAAGAGTTTCTGCATATCGGCGTTGTAAAATTCTTTTCCTTGATCGGTTTGCAAATTTTTCGGATATCGATCTCTAAATATCTTTGCGAACGCTTTAGTCACCTCAGCACCACTTTTAGTCTTGAGCGGCACCGCCCATGCATACTTGCTCAACACATCGATGACGGTGAGTATGTAGTGGTGACCCTGGTTGAAACGCGAGTATGGACGCATTTCTACAATGTCAGCTTGCCACAAATCATCGTATCCGTGCACCACGACGCGTCTCCGCGGGAAATGTCTTCGAGCTGGAGCGTGCAATTCCTCAACGAGTTGTAGCTTCTTGTAGCCATGGTTTTCTTCTTTACTCTTGGATTTCGATAATGGTTGCATGTTTGATCGCAGAGGTGTCTTGGACACGAATGATGTGATAATTATCGCGTACATTTATTATGTGCTTCTCGTCGGTCCGAGGAAATTCTGAACAAGTTGCTGCTCCGTAGCAAAAGCGGTTATAGCCTCTTTAACTTTACGAGTTTCGTTGTCCGGTTGTGGGATAGAATTCAACGCCTCCGATATCTTTTGAACGCTGTTTTGCAACGTCAGCATATCTTTCTGAAACACAACCAGCTTCCTCTCTAATTCTTCCTGCTGCTCTCTCAAAAGTTTAATGTTCTTTTCCACGTATAATTTATTGACGACATCGGTGTCGGCCACCGGCTGAGCTACGCGTCGTATCTTGCGTGATTTCGCATCAAAGTCGGCACCAGCCACGCAAAGGGCGTTATCTCGCATGTAATTTCGTAGCAAACCGTTCCATTTGTAATAGTCCATTCTAGCTGCTCCACTCTTCTCGAGCGATACCCCAAATTTGTTGATCGGCATCTCGATGCATACTGTGTGCATCGTCGGCGCGCGGATTTATATAATGAGACCTACCTCGCGGAGTTCCTCGATAACCGATAGAATTTCGGGATCGTGAGAGTTGTTACCCGCCTGACGCGACGCTTCCAACAAACGCAATCGATCCACCAACTCGTTGGGATCGTTCCAGTGTACGTAATCGATCTTGTTATCGTTTACCACCATGGCGCGCGGTACCGTTAGACCTTTCCCTGCCCTGCTAGTCGATGCGCGAGGGAGTAGCGGTGCAATTACATATTTGTACTTGTGTCCCTTGTTGCTCAATATGGGATTTTTAGCACCATGACCGCGTCTGTGGGCGTTCGTCGCCAACAGTATACTTTTATATTTTTGTTTATCGGCATCGGTGTATACAGCATCATCGGGAATTCTCTTGAAAATCAGTTCGTAAAGACCGGGTGTTCCTCTGTATTTTACACCATCTATGATTATATTATCATCCATGTCTATATCGAAAGCCTTATCCCCAAGCCTCGTTCCACTATTGCCAAAGTATACGCCGTACACATAGTCCATCGTTGTATCCTTATCACCACTTAAGATCGCGCTCATGTATTTTTGCCCCAGCGGGCCGAAATGACTGCGAAACGTCTCTTGTCCCTCGGATGTTTGGAATTGCTGTCTAAAGGTAGGATTTCCTAGACACGATTCGCCGCGGCGGCGGATCGCGGCGGCGAATCCTAAGCACCGCTCTTATGGAGAAGCGTGTATCCGTTTTCCTAGGCGCGTTTTCCAACCGCTCTGTCAGTGTGTCTGTCTCGGCAGCTACCTAGGCTACTCGAGACGCAACACAATGCGATGAGTGTCTGTTTTCCGCCATTGTGGCAGAATCTCCTGGCGGGCGGCTAATCGCGGCGGCCAAAACCTTGACTGCTCCAAACTGAGTCTAGCGGAGACCGCCGCGCGATCCATCTCCACAGTGGGACAGAATCCAAAGAAATAAGGAATCTAGTTGAAATCCAAAAGTTATGGGATTATGTTTTCTTTATATATTTCTTGTAAACTAATAATATGAGCACCTCAAAAAGGGAAAAATATTATGGCAGCTACTTCTGATCTGTGTGTAAACACGTGTAAAAGTTTGTATGTTTTTATTTTGTGCAAAATTTTAAATCGAAGCTTTTGAATTTCGGTGATATAAAAGAAAAATATTTTGGGAACCGAATTGAGTAGCATCGTTTCCGATAAGCAGTAGCAAATAATTAGTTACATATAGTTTTTTCCATAAGAAACCCATAGAAAAAATATCAGCAATTGTCGACCTTTTAGTTACCTTCCGGGAACTTCCAAGCAAAATTAAACGATTTAATAAATATATACATACTATGGAATGTGCAGAAAAATTGTAAACCTGTATCCATGTTATCCCGGTACCAATATACTAAATAAATAGATACTATTCAGAAAGTATTAATACATTTCTACGAAATTATACAATATTTGGGCAACCTTCCAATCGGCTAATTGAGAGAAGGGACCCAAGACGCCACAAATGAAGATTTTAAAAAGTATAGAAAAGATTGTATGTACGCACAAAATAGTCTCATTGCAATACAAACGAAGAAGTTTTAAACCTATTATCGACTTCTTGCGATCTAGTAGTAGACACTTTTCAAGGTATCGTCACCAAAAAAAAGATAAAAAACTTTTTTTTTATAAAGTAGTTGGTATGATTCGGCATTTTAATTAGAAAAAATGGCATATCGACTTTTTTCTCTACTCTTGAGATTGACACCCATTGTGCGTTGGAACATAGAAGGCTCAGAACTCAGCGAGAATTCATTCGTTGTTTTTGACCCGTAATTTCATATTTTCCCAAGAACGTTTAGACAACATCTGTTTGGCAGCATTTCAAAAGGGCAATCAAGACCGTCGTGCCGTCTTTAAGAATTTTAGGGACTCTTCAATCTGAGTTAATCCGTATATTGCTCGGCCGGTGAGTAGTGGGTACATGCGACGACTTCGGACCTGCGCTTGCCTTTGTTTCGACTCGAGGGACAGTACGGTTATAAACCGCGACCCTGTCGAGGCACTCTGGCCGATCAGCCAGAATAATTTTTGGCCACCAGATGTGGGGTTTTCCCCCTCAATTTCGTCAAGAGAGGGAAGGTTCCTCCTCCGCCGTCGAATTCGCAGGGGTAAATCGCCCTCCTCTTTGAGGAACGGTTTCCAATGTGTGTTTTATAATTAAATTACAAGTTATGTCGTACTTTTTTAATCTCCTGTGAATTCCACCCATAAATATTCGATGAGGTTAATGTGCACACATTATGGACCGAATATATTGAAAATATATTAAAAATGTATTAAAAATATATTAAAAATTATTTCTACCAAACAGTTGATTTCTAGAGAATTAATTGTTCTGAACCTTAACACATTTTTACGTATACACAGATGTAGAGTCTGAATATAGCAATTCGACCAACTCTCCAGCCTGACTGCGTCTCCCGGAATTATCCTACATGTCATACATCCCCATAATGTCTGGACATTAACCTCATCGAATATTTGTAGGCTGAAATCCACAGGATATTAAAAAAATACGACATAACTTCGAAAGACATACTACAACAAAAGATTTTAGAAGTATGGAATTCTATCTTTTATATTTTTATTGTTTACAGTTTTATTATTTAGGTATATCTTTTTTTTACGGATGTACAAACCAAACTTTTGTTGGACAAATGTCGACAAACGTATGCCATCATTGTTTTATAAAAATTCGCAATTGGGGGGTGACAATTTCACACACCTCGAATCGTCGTCTCATTTCGTCCTCGAGACTCTACATATATGTACATATGTATATGTACATTGTACATACTGTATTGTAGTAGAGGGTGATTCTGTAGCGGCGCCTGTCAAAGAGATGCCGGCTGGCACCACGTGGCAAGGTCAACCTCCCGTGATGCCGCACCGAATTTTATGGCTTTCGACCCTCGAAGGATTTGGAATACCATTAAAAGTGGAAAAATCCAACTTCCACATTTCTCATCAGATCTTTGCGAAAACGGTGTCGATCGATTCTCCATGTTTCGCCGATGAAACTAACACCAAGAACGACGTAATTCGTAGCATAATGAAGGAAATTAGATGAAAAATTCATTTGCATAATTTCAAGCTATCTTCGTTAAAAATAGCCCGATTTACATGACATTTGGTATGATCTTAGTCGGAAAAACGTAAGGAAGCCATCGGTGTCACTTCCATAGAGATACGATAAAGAATAAACAATCTGGTTTTTCTGAAACAGGTATACCGACCGTTAGAATAGACCCTTCCAAGTGCTCCAACCCAACTGGGTCCCTTAACACGGTACCCGAGGTCTGCTCGCCGCGGCGATGGGCCGCGATTCACCGCCGCGATCCGCCGCCGCGGCGAATCGTGTCTAGGAAATCCTACCTTAATAGATGTTACAAACGACTCATTGGGGCTAGTTTCGAAAACATCATCATCAACGATTGAGAGCGATTGCACATTGGGTAATGTACTTATTGGCGTGGGTGGAGCCGGAGAATCGCTTGATCCAACATTCTGTCGTTTCCGCTTCGATTGAACTGGTGTCGAGGTTATGGGTGAATATTCCGTTGACATGTGCTCTTTCCTCTTTCTCTTGCGCGATGTGTTCCCTTTCAGAAGGATTTTTTTAGGCGTTAATGTTTCATTCCCTTCAACGTCTGTGCTCATCAGCGACGATGTTTCAGCTTCCATCTCTGCGGTATTTTCCACAATATGTTTTAGTGGTTCGACGATAGGTTTGAAGTATTTCTCCAACGCGATATCTTCCTCCATCTTGCCAGCCTTCAAAGCCTGATGTTTCCGACGAATGGCTTCGCTGGTTTTTGCAATTTCCTTCGCTATTCTCTCGCGATCCTTAATCTCCAGAGTATCGATATCGATCATCGCTGTACCGCGGACGTTGCTTTCCCACCGACGTGTTGACGACGATTGATCATCTCATGGTATGGCAAACTCGTTAAATCCCTTTCTATAACGTCCATTGGACATCGCGCTATCCTTGTCTATCACCACGAAACCATAATCCCGTTGCCAACAATTACGACACAAAGCGCAGAAATCCTCGTAAGACATGTCGGTGTTTACGTGATCGTTGTACACATGTTTCAAGTTGGTACCATCCTGCTTAAACAGAATCAACAGATTCGCATTGTCGCGTATAAGATGTTTGGGAATCTTTGCATACGTCTGACAGAGATAGAAACAGTCAACGTTCGAGTGGCGTCCCATTGCAAAGTACTCTCGTATCGTATCTTGCTTGTCGCATGCCACGTCATCAAAAATAAAAATGGAATTCGGAAGCGATTCGCTCGGTGGGATGACATCACTGTTATTCGAAAACGTAAAGTAGCCAATTTCATCTATCGGAGTCAATAAATTCTCCAAGTACTGATATTTCGGCTGTTGCAACGACTTGGAATACACGTACACGTTCTCGAAGTGGACGCCGTGAGGACTTTCCAACAAGCTGATCAGCACGTTGGTCTTTCCACAATTTGATGGACCACAAATGAGGCAGCGGATAGTGTTTGGTAGCATGCTACCATGTCTGCGTCCTGTTTTCGAAGACATCACTCGTGATTTATCATCAAAATTTGTCACGCGTATGGTTACAGGTTGTCGCACGAATCGCATCCTCCCCGCGAACCGTGAAAAATGATTTTGATACGTCGAGGCGGTGATGCACCCTATTTATAGGTCCACGTCGAAACATGACGGCTCAGTATTCAATATGCTTCTGATCCTGTCGGATATTCGAGACCTAACCTCTGAACAATTGAAATATATACCAAAGATTATTCTACTGCGAGAGTTTGGCAGACACATTGATCGGTTGTGGGACAGGCTCCCCGAGCATATAAAAGCCGATTCCGAGGTTCGACAGTATCACCGGTGCTTGGAACATTATAATCGCCCTTGGCAGCGAACGCATATCGATGGTCCGGCACCATTGATTAAAAACTGTAGCGAATGTCACCGACGACAGTAAAGAAAGGTCGTGGTTTGTTAAATCGGGCGATAAACGCGTTACCAATCGAATTACACATTCCGGGATATCAGTTTTGCGGTCCAGGAACTCATCTTGCAAAACGATTGGCTAGAGGGGATCGAGGTATCAATCCGTTGGACGCAGCGTGTCGCGAACACGATATTGCGTATTCGCGTAGCAACGACCTAGGCGAAAGGCACGCGGCAGATAACGTTCTCGCTGACAAAGCGCGAAAACGCATCGTTGCGCGAGACTCGACTCTGGGTGAAAGAGGTGCTGCTACAGCTGTTTGGGCAGCTATGAAGGCCAAGACGAAGATCGGAATGGGGATGAAAACAAAAACTCGCAAAAGGACTCCAAAGAGAGGATCGCAAAAGCGGATTCTTCCGGTGGCAAAACGGGGTGGTATATTACCACTTTTACCGCTGTTGGGTGTTCTCGGATCATTGGCTGGTGGAGCGGCGGGGATCGCCAAGGCGGTAAACGATAATAAGGCGGCGCAACGTCAGCTGCAGGAAATGCAACGCCATAATCGCTCCATGGAAGGTCGCGGACTTTATCTCGCGCCGTACAAGCGCGGACAGGGAATATCTAAACGAAAAAAAAAAACGTCGAAAAGAAAATAAAAATGCCTGTGGGCGTAACTACCGATGTGCAATTGGAGGAGTTGGCAAAACGTATGCGTATTCCATTCTTTAGAGGTGTTTTTATGCGCAACGCGTTACCAGCTGGTGGAGTACGTCGAAACGAGAGCGGTATCGTAAATTTGGACAATGCCGAGGGGCCGGGGACTCATTGGGTGGCGTATGCGAAGAGAGGGTGTCGAGCTATATATTTCGACAGCTTTGGGAATCTTCGACCGCCGATGGAATTGGTAAAGTATCTGGATAAGGATGCTGTGAAAATTGAATACAATCGAACGTCCTATCAGAAGTATGATCCGAGCAATTGCGGACAACTATGTCTACGCTTTCTACAAACGATCGGTGCCAAATTTAAGGATTGATTTCCCACCACTCTGATTCAGTACTGGTCGAGCAGTTCGGGCGGAATATGTCGTTAACATTCACTCTAACCGGCAAGAGTAGCACCCTCGCGGTGAGCTACTTTCCACCCATAGATTTGAGCGACGATGATTACGAGCTTGGTCTAACAACCTTTGAAACTTATCACACAATACCGAACATCGACTCGAGCAACGATAAATTCTACTTCATCGTAAACAACAGCCCCGACAGCGCTAATGAATACATTACGATTCCCCACGGCTCCTACGAACTAGACGCCATTGCCAAGTACCTGAAGCATCGATTACTCGAGCGGTATCCTAAAAATCTTGGTGGCACCGATGACGACAACGATGACGGTGACAACGATCTGTATCCTATAGTGTTGCGTCCCAACAACAATACCATGAAAAGCGAGCTTTACTGTCGGTTCACCGTAGACTTTACAAAGCCCAACAACATTGGATCGCTACTAGGATTTTCGACGAATCGGGTATTAGCACCAGAACGATGGCACGAATCGGACGATCCAATTAATATCATGAACGTGAACATTATTCGCATAGAATGTAGCGTGACCGCTGGTGCGTACAACAATGGGAGGCGTGTACATACGATACATGAATTTTCTCCGAGAGTTCCACCAGGATATAAGATATCGGAAACGCCTGCACAGATCATTTACCTTCCAATCACCGCACGGGTCGTTACGGATCTGACGATACGCGTTGTGGATCAAGACGGACGGTTGCTCGATTTTAGAGGTGAAGAGATTACAATCAGACTGCACTTGCGACGACGATAATACGTGTGGCGCGAAAGAAATGCTTGTATTGAACGACTCCAGAAACCCGTTTGTTCCAAGTGAAATTGTTTACAACAACAACAACTGCAACAGCTCTGATCACGCTAAAAAGAAGAGGCTCAGTGCTGCGAACATTGCATTTTTGAAATCTTTGGGATTCATTGTGCGCATTTAAGTTGAAAAAATGGCTGATATTCTAAGCATTGGAGGGAAGCCGACGTTTGATGATCGCATCGTCAAGCTCGAGACTCACACATACAACCCATACGTCAACACAACGTTTGGATACAGCGATGAGATAAGAATACCGATACAACAGCAGGATTTATACACATTACCGTGTGAAAGTTTCCTCTATGTGGAGGGGAAATTGAAGATAAATAAGCCAAATGATGCGTTAACGGTGATGTTGGGAAATAATTGTGTGGCGTTCTTATTCGATGAGATTCGATACGAGCTGAATGGCGTGGAGATTGATCGCAACAGAAACGTTGGAATAACTAGCACGCTTAAAAACTATGTATCGCTGACATCGGACGAAGACAAAAATATGGAGAATGCCGGATGGGGCTTGAAACGACGCGATGGGTCAATAGTCAAAAATCATTTCAATTTTTGCATCCCACTCAAATATTTGCTAGGATTTTGTGAGAACTACAAACACATGATTATTAATGCGCGTCACGAATTGATTTTAATACGGTCGCGCAACGACAACAATGCTCTGATAGGATCATCGGTGTTGGAACCAGAAATTAAATTATTTAAACTACAATGGCGGATGCCTCATGTGACGCTGAACGACATTAATAAGCTATCGTTGCTACGTACTTTGGAAAGTGGACAAAACCTAAGCATTTGTTTTCAATCGTGGGATCTGTACGAGTATCCTATGTTGCAAAACACAAACAAGCATTCGTGGGCCGTAAAGGCATCCGCACAGCTGGAGAAGCCACGATGCGTGATCCTTGCTCTACAGACTGGTCGAAAGAATGTGACGAGCGAAGACGTTACTAAGTTCAACAACTGTAAATTGACTAATGTCAAACTTTTTCTCAACTCGGAATTTTACCCATACGATGACATGAACTTGGACTTTGACAAGAATAAGCATGCCATCTTGTATCACATGTATACGCAATTCGGTAAATCGTATTATGGACATAGTTGCAACGAGGCATTATTCACCGTGGCTGAATTTTTACAATTTGGTCCCATCGTGGTGATTGATTGTTCGCGACAAAATGAGTCGATCAAGAATGGCACCGTGGACGTGCGCATAGAATTCGAGTGTAAAGAGAATGTGCCGGCAAATACTACAGCCTACTGTCTGATTCTGCACGATGGGGTGGTTGAATACAATCCACTGACAAATGTAGTGCGCAAAATGAATTAAATTGCCACGCTACTTGCGCGCCATCTCCTGTGTCAAATTCATACAAATTTTCTTCGTGAAAATCGAGATGCTTTACGAGAAAGACTGCATTCTCCCGTCTGTCTCGGAAACGAACGGACCTCTAAATTGTACCGATAATGGCTGTACCAACATTCGTTGACCTGCAAGGGTTCATCGTCGATGGAAGATTTGTCGCGAAGGAAGTGGCTGTCCTACGCAAGGGAACAGTTCTCTCGCACTATATTTTTGGGAGTCCTATGTCACAATTCCTTCTTACGAAATCGGACAAATCAAGCATTCGGTGGTTGACGGCAAAACACCACGGACTACGGTGGAACGATGGAGACGTTCCGTACAGTATGGCTAAACAGCTAATTACGAAAGCTGTAGCTGATGCGATCGACGAAGAAGATGACACATCCCATATAGTATACGTTAAAGGGCTGCAGAAACGCGACTGGCTTGCAGATTTCCTCGACGAAAATACCAGAGCGGACGTAATCATCGAGACGCTGGACATTGACTACGAGGATATCAAATCCCTAAATAAGCTAAATGTAGTTGATACTCTGCGATGTGGCAGACACGCAAAGCACTGTGCCTTGCAAAATGTATTTAAAATATTCAACTGGTGGTCTAAACACCAGAGGGAAATGCTTAAATAAAATATAACCAATTTTTAATACATAAATGTTTTTTTTTTCTTCACCCTCCCCAACCTCTTGCATGTACGCTAGATTAAGACGATAGTTTTAATTATTATGTAGAAACCGTTCGATTCGCGTTCAAAACCGTTCGATACCCGTTCGATACCTGTTCAAAGTCGTTCAATACCCGTTCGATTCGCGTTCAAAGCCGTTCGATTCGCGTTCAATACCCGTTCAAAGCCGTTCAATACCGTTCGATACCCGTTCAATACCGTTCGATTCGCGTTCAATACCTGTTCAATACCCGTTCAAAACCGTTCAATACCTGTTCAATACCTGTTCAATACCCGTTCCATACCGTTCGATTCGCGTTCAAAACCGTTCAATACCCGTTCCATACCGTTCGATACCCGTTCAAAACCGTTCGATACCCGTTCAATACCTGTTCAATACCCGTTCCATACCGTTCGATTCGCGTTCAAAACCGTTCAATACCCGTTCCATACCGTTCGATACCCGTTCAATACCGTTCAATACCCGTTCAATACCCGTTCAATACCCGTTCAATACCGTTCGATACCCGTTCAATACCCGTTCCATACCGTTCGATACCCGTTCGATTCGCGTTCAATACCCGTTCAAAACCGTTCAAAGTGATATGGTCTAGCTGAATGATGCGTCAAAGAAGAAGGGAAAGAAGACGCGTGTGAAAAAGGAGAGGATGGGCAGTGATGAAGATAAGTGCAAGAGGATAATCAGCGAAAAAAAATGCAGGTGGAGAACATAACTTTTGCAAAGCTATGCACTTCTCGGTTTCAAGATATGAGTTTAGATGCGAGAGCCTGGAGATGCAGCGAGACCATTTGCACTTCAAACTGTCAAAGCTAACAGTTCAGAACATTTTTTTGTGTGTGACAGTTTTTTGAGTTGAAATTTAAAATGGGATATTACAGGCTCATGCCCGAGCGGGTTGGAGAGCTCGGTCTGGACGACTTTGAGGTATGTACTTTAAAATATTTTAACATTTATCGCGTTCAACCGTTGAAATTGAGTTAGATTAAAATCAAGCTGTTGTGTCAGTGTTATATCGTGGGTTCTATTTTCCAGAACTCGCCACCACCATCGCCGTCGTCGCCGTCATTTTCACCGCCGCCGTCGCCCACATGGTCGAGCGACTGGGGGCAGCATCCCTCGCCGCGATCGCCACCGTCGCCATCGCCGTCGCCGTCACCGCCTCCGCAGTCGCCGCCTCCGCAAGTGTGTATGACACTACATTGTGTTTGTGTGCGTGATGTTTATTATGTTTAATGTATCGTTATTATATCAACGTTTTGTATCTGTGTTCTAGGATGTATCTTATATGCGGCACCCGTCACCACCACCACCACCAGAGTCGCCGCAGGAGGACGACAGCGACGGCGACGGCGGCGATATTTAGATTTTTTTCTATTTTTTCTCTTTTTTATTTTTATTTTTCTCTTTTTTTTATTTTTTATGTTTTTTTTATTTTTATGTTTTTTTATTGTAACAATATATTCTTAAACATATTTCATTGTTTTCATTTCATTTACCCTCCTTCTCTCCTCGCCACGCTGCCTCTTTCCCTCTTCCAAAATTTTAGCTTTACAGTAATGCTCTGTCTCTTTCCCTCCCCGAAGACGCGGTGTGAAAACACCGATCTTTCCCGACATTGTCCGAAACAATTTTGGATAATGTATTAAACAATTCCATCGCATAATGGTTTGGAAAATTATTTGGGGGGTCGTCCCCTCCCTCGGTTAGGTATAAAAAATTTTTTGGGGTGGGCCAAGGTTTTGAAAGAGATTTTTTGGGGGCCATTCCGCCTCTGAAAAATTTCCGACGGTGGGTCCGGTCTGGAGAGGTCTCCGCGGCGGCTCGGCCCGGAGACCTCCACGATCGCGGCTTCCCCCACTCCGCGGCTCGTGCGCGCGCAACCGTCCTTCCACTCCCCGCAGGCCCCGCGTCCATGTTTCCCTCCGCCGCGCTCCCCCGCGCGCCCACACTTCCCCCCGCCCCCGCGCTCCCCTCAGAGGACCTGAGTTAGAACTCTCCTAGCCTTACTACTCAAAATTGCCAATTTTGCAATTGGCCTGATTAGTGTCGTAGTGGCAGTCTTGAGCGTCACCACTCTGGTGAGCCCATCCTTTCCTGGGTGAAGGGTGACGACTCGAGCAAGTGGCCACTTGCTCGGTGGAAACCGTTCATCAGTGATGAGCACTAAGGATCCGATCTTGATCTCATTCGATGGGTGGTGCCACTTCGAGATGGAGAGTTGACGTTGGAGATAATGTGATGACCATTGAGTCCAAAAACGTTGAGTCCGTTGTTGTATAAGCCGCCACCTGGCTGATGGTGAGATGATTTCATGTTCGACAGATGGTTCTGGTAGCGTTGTAAGAGGCTGCCCGATGAGGAAGTGAGCCGGTGTGAGGGTGGAGATGTCTTCAGGGTCATCACTGAGAGGCTCGAGCGGTCGTGAATTTAGCATGGCTTCTATTTGGGTAAGAAGTGTGCAGAATTCTTCGTAGGTGAGTACCGCCTCACTGACGGTTCGCCGAAGATGGTGTTTGATTGACTTCAAGACGGCTTCCCATTTGCCTCCCATGTGAGGAGCTGCTGGTGGATTGAAGCACCAGCCAGTGTTGTCATTGACAAACAGCTGACTGAGTTGACGATGATCCTGTGTGCCCTGGATGAACATACTCTTGAGAACGGTGTCTGCTCCGACGAAGTTCGTTCCGCAGTCTGAGTGGAGCCTGGTTGGGATTCCTCGTCTTGAGGTGAATCTCCTGTAGGCAGCGATGAATCCTTCTGTCGAGTAGTCTGTGACAATGTCCAAGTGTACAGCTGAGGTCGTAAGACAGACAAAAACACAGATCCAGCCCTTCTGAGTTTTTGCACCTCGCCCTTTCCACGTCTTGAGAGTGATGGGACCCGCGTAGTCAATGCCAGTGTGGGTGAATGGTCGTGATGGTGCAACTCTCGAAAGAGGTAGTTGGCCCATCAGTTGATGGGCACGGATCCCCCTTTGTCGAGCACACACAGAACACACCGTAGCACATGAGTCTTGACTGGCGCTCGCCCTCCGATGATCCAATAACTGTTTCTGATGTGAGCGAGGGTGAGCTGGGTCCCTCCGTGCAAAGTTTGTCGATGTGCATGGTCTATAATCAGAGTAGACAGACGTGAGTGGCGAGGTAAAATTGCTGGATGCTTACTCTCATACACCATGTGGGCATTGTTGAGTCGGCCTCCAACTCGAATGATTCCTTCTTCATCGATGAAGGCTGTGAGTCGATTGAAGACATGGGATGTTGGCATCGAAGATCCGGAGCTGAGGACCTTGAGCTCAGTTGAGAAGTAGATTGCTTGTGTAGCCTTGATCCAAAAGTTCCTGGCCCATTCCATGTCCTCTGGCAGGATTGAGATGATTGGCAGAGATAATGGCAACTTCTTCATTCTATTGAGGATTCTGAAACAAACTGAAGTGATGCGATAAAGTTTGTCAAGAGAAGAGTATTTATAAATGAGGTCCCAGTGGTATTTAATTTGTTGAACGTTGAGTAGATTTGAAATTCCTGGATGAGCCTCTAGTGCACTCGAGTCGTCCTTCAAAACTGGTTGAGGTGGCCATGAATCACTGGGTTGAGTGAGCCATGATGGTCCCATCCACCACAGCTCGTGCTGTTCAAGCTGAGCTGTTGTTAAGCCTCTTGATGCGCAATCAGCTGGGTTTGACTTCCCTGGAACATGTCTCCAGTGTGCATCTTGGGTGAGTTCTTGAATTTGGGAGACACGATTCCGTACATAGTCTTTCCAGCGTGAAGCGTGTGCTTTGATCCAGATTAATGTCACTTGAGAATCCGTCCACAGATGTGTTGTAGCAATGTTGAGCTGCAGGGTTGCTTGAACATACTTCATGAGCTTCGCAACCATCAATGCTGCAGTAAGCTCGAGCCTTGGGATTGTGAGTTTCTTGAGGGGTGCTACCTTTGTCTTGGAGCACACTAGTGTCGACACTTTGTGATTAGTGGACGGTGAGGTTACGGTAAGATAAATTACCGCTGCCATGGCGAGTTGAGAAGCGTCAGAGAATCCATGTAGTTCCACCGTTGAATTGCTGAGAGTGTGAAACCACCTTGGAATAGAGAGCCTGGCCAGGCTTGTAAGATCTTCTCTGATGGTGAGCCAATTGGATGTGACTTGGGATGGCAGAGGCTCATCCCAGCTGATTTTGTGCAGCCACAATTCTTGCAAAAGTGTCTTCGCTCGAATGATGACAGGAGACAAAAATCCTAGCGGATCGAATATCTTTGCTACTTCTGAAAGGATGAGGCGTTTAGAGAGCGTTGAGGTTGAATTCGCTTTTGAGGAGAATGAAAAGTTGTCATTGAACACATTCCAGTGTAAACCGAGTATTTTGGTATCGCAGTCGTCTAGTGAAATGATTGAGCCATGGGCTCGTGTGGTCTTTGAAATTGATTCAAGCAACGGAGGGTATGTCGAATGCCATTTGGCAAGTGGAAAACCTCCCGCGTTGCACAGGTCTCTTAATTGTTGAGCAATTGTAATGAGTCTCTCACCTGTGTCAGCGCCGCCGAAGATGTCGTCAACGTATCTGGCATGGGTGATGCATGGCACTGCGAGTGGAAAGCGATGACCTTCGTCTTCCACCAATTGCAGGAGAGCTCTTACAGCCAGAAATGGAGCAGCCTTTGTACCATATGTGACTGTGGTGAGCTTGTAAGGCACTTCCTTGTAGTTGTCATCTATCCAGAGCACCCTTTGGAGGTCTTGATCATCTTCGTGCACCTTGACTTGACGATACATCTTTGTCACGTCCGTGGCAAAAATGAACTTGTGCTGACGGATCCACAGTAGCACATCCGTGATGTTGAGAAGAAGATTGGCGCCAGTGTGCATGAGGTCATTGATTGAGTGCCCAGATGTCGTCGGGCTTGATCCATTGAAGACGACCCTCAATTTTGTCGTCTCGCTGTCGAGCTTGATCACTCCGTGGTGTGGTAAATAGAAAACAGAATGAGTGTTAGGTGAAATGGATGGTGCTCTTACCATGTGTTGAAGCTCCACGTATTCCTTCATGAATCCTTGGTACAGATTGCAGTACTCGCTGTCCCTGTTGAGCTTGTTGAGTGTGCGCTTCAAGCAAGCATGTGCAGTCTGATAGGAATTACCAAGTAGATTCGGAGACGATCTGAGGGGGATGCGTACGATGTAACGTCCTGTAGAATCACGAGTGTGTGTCGCTCGAAAGTGATCTTCACATTCCTGTTCATCAGGGGTGAGTAGAGTCGGTGTGTCCAATGGGAGTTCCTCTTGAATCCAAAACTTGGCCAGTAGATCTTGAAGAGCGTTGTCCTTGTGCTGCACTGTGGCAGAGTGATGCAAGGAACTAAGTTGATTTGAATCAACGGTGATTGGTCCAAGAACGAGCCACCCAAAGATTGACAGCTGAGCAATTGGCATTGAAGAATCGCCCTTCCTAATATTGGGCTTGATGATCTGCCCATAGGTATCTGCGCCGATGACAATGTCGATGGGTCTTGACGTCAGAAAGTCTGGATCGGCCAGTTGAAGACCGGTGATGTGTGGCCATTCTTGATGAGGTGATTCCACCGATGGCAGATTTGACGTCAGTGCCCTGAGTATGTGTGCTTGTATGTGCACAGTTGCTGGGCAGTAATTGGAGCGAAGCGAAATTAGTACGACTCCTCGAGTCTGAGTAGCTTTGTTACCTCCAATGCCGAAGACAGAAATTGTTGAATGGATACGTTGGAGCTTGAGCTGAGTAACAAGCTCATCCTTGATGAAGGTGATTTCGGAGCCTGTGTCGATTAACATCCTTACTGGTATGGACATCACCGATGTGATGAGCTGAGCATTGGCGGTTGCCAGCAGTGTGGTTGAAGCGCTGGTGGACTTGGCTGCTGAATGCACAAATGCTGATGGACCTGTTGAGCTGAGTTGGAGACCTGATGCGCTGAGGGTTGATGCGACGACTGCACCGACGCTTCACTGCGTTGCGTCTTGAGCAGCTTGTGGTTGCGCAGATGGTTTGCTGCCGCCTGGAGCAGAAGACTGCGATTTGTGCAGATGCAGCATCGTGTGGTGCTGGTCGCCACACATCTTGCACCTGGTCGTCGACTTGCAGACATTAGTCTGATGCCGACCGCAGCAGTTCCGGCACAAGTTGTTGGTGGTGATCACCTTGCGCCTGGCTTCCACAGCCATGCCTCTGAACTCCGGGCACATAACCATAAAATGGTCGCCTCTGCAAACGTCGCAAGGGTAAGCTGTGGCCCTTGACCGTTGTGCAGGCTGAGCAGATTCGACCTTGCTGCTTGTCGAGGTGTGACTCGTCGCCTTCTTCTGAGCTGATCGGGCTGACGGCGTGGATGTAGTAGCCGTTGCCTTCTTCTTGGAGCCCCCCGTCTGCTCCAGAGCAGAGATTTTGGCCTCGATAAAGGCCAAGAGCTTTTCATACTTAGGGTATTCGGAGGTGTTGGCCAACGACGTCTCCCAGGCTTCCCGAGTCACCTTGTCGAGGGAGTTCGTGAGAGTGTGCACCAATATGCAGTTGTGCATTTCCGTGTGAGCACTGAGTGCCACCAACGACTCATTGACCTGGTCCACTGTGGCTGCCAAATCCTTCAGGGACGTTGCTGACCGTGTCGTGATGGGAGGCAGGATGAGCAGCTTGTCCAACTGCTCCTGGATGAGCAGGCGTTTGTTGGCGAACCTCTTCGTCAACATGTCCCAACAGGCCTCGAACGAAGAGCCCCTGAGCGGAAAGGCGTTGACGCGCCTCGCCGGCTCGCCACTCAGGCTTGAGCGAAGATAATGGAGGCGGTCGATCTCCATCAGCTGCGTATCTTGTATGATCAGCGAGGTGAAGAGTTCGCTGAACGTGGGCCACTCAGCATAGCTGCCAGAAAACTTTGGCAGCTCAATGTCTGGCAGCTTGCCGGCGCGTCCAGGCGCTGGCTTGGCGGGAGCAGAGCGGAGGTCGGAGATGACCTGGACGTCCTCCTTGAGGCGGCTCAGGTGGAGCTTCATCTCCCACACCAGCTGTCGCTCTTGTACAGCCACGTCGGTGGCATAATACTCGTGGTCGAGGAATTTTGCCGGCCACACAGACTCTAGATGTTCGTCCTCTCGGCAAAAGACTTGGTGAATCTCCTCGACCTGAGCCACGAGCAATTGCACCTCATCTAAGGAAGTTGAGTGTGCGTGAGACGGCAGCTGTGTTTTTAATGTGGTGAGAGACTTCAAACGACCCACCTGAGCCCTCGCCTTAATGATGAGCTGAGATGAAAGCGCAGCTGGGAACGTTGACCGTGACCGACCCTTGTCCTGAGCAGAAGTGGCCGTCTGCGTTTCCGTGGGGACGGTGAGTGTGGACGTCTTTTCCTCCTTGGCGATCTTGGGGGCGTCGGCGGCCTTGACCTCCTTGATTATCTTGGGGGCGTCGGCGGCCTTGACCTCCTTGATGATCTTGGGGGCTGCCTCCTTATCGGCCATCGTTGAGATGCGCACAACACCACACGTAGATCACTGCACGCACTACACGCACTACACGCACTTTCACCGTTTCTCCGGCTCGAAGGACCAAAATGTTTAGAATTGAGGTGGGTGAGCACGCTGGAATGTTAGGTTGGAAATAACGGTGAGAAAGTAACGCTCGGTACGAGAATTTATAGTCAAAAATTGACTGAGTCACTTTATTAAAATAATGTGCTGGATGAGCACAAGTCCAATAAATCACTCGCGTGAATTTGAGTGGATAATTGAGCACAAAAGTTATGAACAAAGGGAATTTCACACGTTGCGTGATGAACAAAGCAAGTACGTTATCGCGACAAGCGGTATGAAACGAGAAAGAACAAAGGGACGCGGAAACCATTGAGCGTCTTCTCGAACAATCCTCGAGAATCGATCAAGAAAGTACGCGTCGTGATTGGGCCGCTCGCTTTGCGTGGTGATCGGTGATTGGCTGAGCAGGCGCCTAGGAGTATCGATCGGCTGATCGAATATCGATCAGCGGCGTGTACCGCTGCCCGGTAGGTGCTGCGGTGAGCTTGGGTGCGGCGGAGCAGGGAACTAATGGAATCTCAAACAATATTAATATTATTATTATTATTTTATTTACTTTTTATTATTACTATTTTATTTACTTTTTATTATTATTATTTTATTAGACTTCCGTTTCCGGACGCGTGAGTGACAGGTGTGTGTAGGAGTGAGTGACGGTTTGAGGTGAAGGAAAGGCGAGCGAAGTGACGCACAGTGGGGCAAAGTGACGATGTTTGTTTCAAAATCAAAGAACTTTTGATAGAAATGAGATAGATCGATGATTTTTTTTTTAAATTAAAGCTGACAGATTGCAGAATAAGGGAAAATTAATGAAATTATGGTACGAACGTTTTTTACGTTTGAAAATCTGTGTTAAACTTCAAATTTTAGAGCAAAATTATGTTTTATCCAATACCATGTCCGGTTAGAAGTTTTTCTTGACATGTTGTACATCATTTCCTATAGATTTTGTTGCGCTGATTTCAAATCCGTTCGCAAAATTTATCTACTACCTCAAGATTTTGAAAAAAATCGATTTCAAGGTTAACACAGATTTTCAAAGTTAAAAAACGTTCGTACCATAATTTATTTAATTTTCCCTTATTCTGGAATCTATCAGCTTTAATTTAAAAAAAAATCATCGCTCTATCTCAATTCTATCAAAACTTCTTTGATTTTGACACAAATTTCGTCACTTTGCTCCACTGTTCGGCGCAGCGGCGCAGCGGCGGGGCAAAGTGACGAAATTTGTGTCAAAATCAAAGAAGTTTTGATAGAATTGAGATAGGGCGATGATTTTTTTTTTAAATTAAAGCTGATAGATTCCAGAATAAGGGAAAATTAAATAAATTATGGTACGAACGTTTTTTAACTTTGAAAATCTGTGTTAACCTTGAAATCGATTTTTTTTTCAAAATCTTGAGGTAGTAGATAAATTTTGCGAACGGATTTGAAATCAGCGCAACAAAATCTATAGGAAATGATGTACAACATGTCAAGAAAAACTTCTAACCGGACATGGTATTGGATAAAACATAATTTTGCTCTAAAATTTGAAGTTTAACACAGATTTTCAAACGTAAAAAACGTTCGTACCATAATTTCATTAATTTTCCCTTATTCTGCAATCTGTCAGCTTTAATTTAAAAAAAAAATCGTCGATCTATCTCATTTTTATCAAAAGTTCTTTGATTTTGAAACAAACATCGTCACTTTGCCCCACTGTGTGACGTAGGAGGGTGTGAGTGTGTGAGTGAAGGGTGGTGGAGTAGCGAAGAAGGGGTGAGGGTAAAGGGAAAGGCAAGGCGGTAGGGTGTGATAGGGTTTCAGGAGGGATAAGGGAGTCGAGAGGTTAGGTGGCCGTGATAGGTGAAATTGGCGGGAAGGTAAGTAGAGAGTGGTAAGTGGTGGCTCTGTGCGGGAGAGTAGAGAAGCAGGGAAGAGAGAGTGGGTAGGCGGGAAGCTCAAACGGGAGGAAAGGCGAAGAGCGGATAGAAAAGGTTAGGGAAAGTGGAGAGTAGGAGAATAGGACAAAGAAAGGCGGGTTGGAGAAAAGATCGGTAAAGTGCGGAAAGGAGGGGAGAAGAAGAGATGGAGGAGGGAAAGGGAGGGGAAGAAGGAAAGGGGAAGATCAAGGGCGAAGAAAGGAAAAGAAAGGATAGCACAAGTAGTGTGGGGAGTAGTGTGTGTAGTTTGGACAATTACGGGGGAAAGAAGCGGGAGAGAGAGGAGGAGACGGGGGACTTGCAGAAGGAAAAGGCGGGGGTGTTTAAGAGGAGCGGGAAGATGAAGAGGTCGCCGGAGAAAGGAGCTAAGGGAGGGGAGAAAGAGGTAGAGGAAGGGGGGGGCTGGGGGGGATGCTAAGGGAGATGATGTTAGAGATGAGGAGGATGAGGGAGGAAATGAAGAGGGACAGGGAGGAGAGAAAAGAACTGAAGGAGGAAATAAGGAAGGAGAGGGAGGAAATGAGGAAGGAGAGGGAGGAAAGAAGAAAAATGGAGGAAGAGTGGAGGGGGGAGAGGAGGAGGTGGGAGGAGGTGATGAGGGAGGAGAGGGTGAAGAGAGAGGGGCTGGCGGAAAAGCTGGGGAAGATGGAAGAAAGGGAGAGTAGGTTGGAGGAGGTGATGGAGAAGGTGCGGAGGTGGGAAAAAGAAGGAAGGGGGAGTGAGGGGAAGGGTCTTGTGGGGGAGGGGAATACGGAGGGATGGGAATTGAGGGTGAGAAGGATGGAGGTGATGCAGGATAAGAGGGAGAGGGAGTGTAGGAGAAGTAATGTGGTGATAAGGGGGCTGGAGGGGGAAGAAAAGGACGCGAGGGGGGAAGTGGGGAGGTTATGGGAAAGGATGGGGTTGGGAGTAGGGGGAATAAAGGACGTGGTGAATCTGGGTAGATCAGGAAAAGTAGGGGGTGGTCTGGTGCTGGTGAGATTGGAGGGAAGGGAGGAAAAGAGGAAGGTAATGGAGGCGAAGAGTAAACTGAGGGGAAGACGGGAGAGGGTGGAGGACGACCTCACGGGGGAGGAGAGGAGGGCGAAGTGGAAAATAGAGAGAGAGGCGCAAATGGAGAGGGGGAGAGGAAGGAGAGTGCAGGTGGGATATATGAAAATGTGGGTGGAAGGAAAGGTAAGAAGATGGGACGAGATAAGGGAGAAATGGCAGGAGGAGCAGGGAAGCGATTGAAGGAAGTGGGAAGGGGGAAGGGAAGGGGAAAAGAGGAGGGGGAAAGGAACAGAAGAGGGGAAGAGCTGGAGGGTGGCATTCTGGAACGTGGCAGGAGTTAAGAGGAAGGATGAAGAGTTCTGGAGGGGGCTGGAGGAATGGGACGTGATGGTGTTGAGCGAGACCTGGGTGGAGGAGAAAGAATGGGATTACGTAGAAAGGAGGCTGCCTAAGGGGTATGTGTGGGAAAAGCAATGGGCGAGGAGGGAAAATCAGAAGGGAAGAGCAATAGGGGGAATGTTAATGGGGGTAAGAAAGGGGCTGGAATTGGGCAAGGGAGGAGGAGAAGGGGAGAGGGAGGGGTTGATGGCGAAGAAAGTGAAGATTGGGGGGGGGGTGGAAGATAGTGGGGGTTTACGTGAATAGGGACTTGAAAGATAAGCTAGAGGAGTTAGGGAAGTGGATGGACGAGAGGGAGGGTGGCGTAAGAGTACTGATAGGCGGCGATTTCAACGCGAGAACGGGGGAGGAAGGGGGAGAGGTGTGGGAAGATGAGGAGGAGGAAGGGAGGGTGGGGGGGAGTGGGAGTAGGAGTTCAAAGGATAAGGAGGTGAATGGGGAAGGGAAGAGGTTGTGTGGGTGCCTAGAGGAAAGGGGATGGGGAATATTAAATGGGAATATAGAGGGGGACGAGGAGGGGGAGTGGACTTTCACAGGGGGCCGGGGGAATTCTGTCATAGATTATGTGTTAGGGAACGAGGATACAAGGGAGAAGGTGGAAAGGATGGAGGTAGGGGAAAGAGTGGAATCGGATCACCACCCGGTGGTGGTGTGGTTGAGAGGGGAGGGGCGGGATGAAGGGGGTGGGGGTAAGAAAGGACAGAAAAGGGGAGGGGGCAGAGGAAACTGGTCGGAAGAGGGAAGAGTGGAGTTTATGACAAGGTTCGGGAAAAGGGGTGGGGGGGAAAGGGGAGTTGACGGGGAATGGTGTGAGCTGCGGGAAAGAATAAGGGGTGCGATGGACATGACGGGGAAGGGGGGGGAGAGAGTAAAGAAGGGAGGGTGGTGGGACACGGAGTGTAAGGAGGAGAAGAGTAAGGTAAGGAGGGAGTTAAGGAAGTGGAGGAAGGAAGGGGGGGAGGGGAGAAAGTACAAGGAGATGAAGAGGGATTACGGGAGGTTATGTGAGGAAAAAAGAAAGAAGGAAGTGGAGAGGTGGGTGAAGGAAATGGAAGGGGTAAGAACGGAGGGGCAAGTGTGGAAGGTGGTTAATAGAGGGAGGAGAAAGAGGGGAAGGGTTAATGAAGGAATAGCGATAGAAGAATGGGACGGGTATTTCAGAGGGCTATTAGGGGGAGTGGAAGGGAGAGTGAGAAAGGGGGAAGAGATGGAGAGGCGGAGATAGGGAGGGAAGAGATAGGTAAGGTGATAAGAAACTTGAAGGATGGAAAGGCAGGAGGGGGGGATGGGATCCCGAACGAGGTTTGGAAATATGGGGGCGTAGAAGTGGAGGAATGGTTATGGGGGATCTGTAACAGAGTATGGAGGGGGGAGGGGTGGCCGGAAGGGTGGAGGGAAGGGGTGGTAGTTCCGGTGATGAAGAAGGGTAGGGGGGAAAAGGTGGACGACTATAGGGGGATAACGCTGACACAGACGGCGTACAAGGTGTACGCGTCTGTGCTAGCAGAGCGGCTGAGGCTGGAGGTTGAGGAGAAAAGACTGCTGCCACCGAGTCAAACGGGGTTCAGGAGGGGGGTGGGTTGTATTGATAACGTTTACGTTTTAAATTATTTAATAAATAGACAGGTGGGGAGAAAGGGGAAGAAGATGGTAATTTTATTTGTAGATATGAAGGCTGCGTTTGACTCGGTGGACAGGGAAGTGTTAGTGAAGGCAATGAGGGGGAGGGGGGTTAGGGAACGGCTGGTCGTGAGGTGCGTGGAGATGCTGCAGGAAACAATAGGGAGGGTACGGGTGGGGAATGAGGAGGGGGAGAGGTTCTGGACGGCGAGAGGGGTGAGGCAGGGGTGCCCGCTGAGTCCGAGCCTCTTCACCCTCCTGATTGCGGATATGGACAAGGAATTAGAAAAGGGAGGGTGGGGGGGGTGAAGCTGGGGGGGGGGGGGGGGAAAGCTGTACGCGTTGGCGTACGCTGACGACGTGGCGGTACTGGCTGAGGATGAGGAGGGGATGAAGGGCCTGATGGCGAAATTGGAGAGATACGTGGATGGGAAGGGTCTGGAGGTAAACGTAGGGAAGACAAAGGTAATGAGGTGTAGAAAGGGTAGTGGGAGATGGAAAAGTGTGACGTGGAGGTGGAAGGGTAAGGTGCTGGAGGAAGTTAGGAGTTTTAGGTATTTGGGTTACACGGTGATGGGGAATGGGGGGCAGGAGGGGCATGTGGAGGAGAGAGTGAGGAAAGGCGCAGCGGTGATGGGAAAGGTATGGGGGATAGGGAAAAGGTTATTTGGAAAGGATTGGGAAAGGAGAATGTGGTTGTTTGACAAATTGGTTTGGCCAGTGGTGGGGTACGGGGCGGAGGTGTGGGGATGGAGGGAAAGAGAGAAGGTGGAAAGGCTGCAGGAAAGGTTCATGAAGTGGGTTATGGGGGTGGATAGATGCACGCCGGGGTACATGGTGAGGGAGGAGATGCAAAGGGGAATGTTGAAGGGAAGGGCAGGGATGAGGGCGTGGGGGTATGAGAAAAAGCTGGAGGAAGGGCAGGGGGGAGAGTTGGCGCGGAGGTGTTGGGAGGAGGTGAAGGGGAGGCTAAGGAGGGGAAAGTGGTTGGAGGGGTGGGAAGAGGATAGGAAGGATTTTTTCGAGAAAAGGGGATGGACGCTGGAGGAGTTGGAAGGGGCGAGGGAAGGTGGGGGTATAAGAGGGGAGGAGTTGGTGAATAGGGAAAGGAAAGTTCAGGAGGAGGAGAGGTGGGAAAGGATAGGGGAATCCGAGTACAACGTGTGGTACGGAAGGGTGACGGGGGGTGGGTTGCCGGGGTATTTAAAGAAGGGGTGGGGGGAGAGTAGGTGGCGAAGAATGGCCAGATATAGGTTGGGAAACGAGATGAGGAGGGGTAGGTATTGGGAGGAGGGAGAAAAAAGGAGGTGCAGGGTGTGTGGAAGAGAGGGAGAGACGTGGGAGCATGTGTGGGAGGAGTGCACGGGGTGGGGGGTAGAGAGAGGGTGGCAGGAGATGGCGGGAGAAGTACTGGGTGATGAGGGGGAGGGGGAGGATTGGCTTAGGAGGATAGATGAATGGAGGCAGGTGTATGGGGGTGTGGTGGTGTGAGAGTGGGAATGGAGTGGTAGAAGAGTCGTGCGGAAGCGGAGGTCCGGGAGGCGGGTGTGCGTGCGTGTTGGGCGTTGAGTTGTGCGGGGAGATTTGTAAATAGTGTGTACAGTAGATAAGTAAGTTAGGTGTAAGATAGGTTAAGTTAATTTTAAGTTAAGCTAAGTTAGGTTAAGGTAGGATAAGGTAGTATAAGGGGTTTTGTAAAGTGGGGGAGAGTAGAGAAAGGAGATTGTAACCCCTAGGGGAACAATAATAAAGGAATTATTATTATTATTTTATTATTTTATTTACTTTTTATTTACTTTTTATTATTATTATTTTATTATTTTATTTACTTTTTATTTACTTTTTATTATCATTTTTTTTTGTAACAATATATATATTTTTAAACGTATATTCTGTCTCGATTTTATTCACCCGTCCTCCTTCTCGCCACCTAATTTTAAGATTCGACAGTGCATAATTCTATTTCGTTCGAGCGTTCTTCGCTACTCCTCCCCAAATGCATTAGTTTCTGCTGATTCTGCATAATTCTAAGATTCGACGTTCTCAGAAATATTATATTACGTTCAGCACGTGTCGAGACTTTTTATCCTTGAGGATGGGACTCAAATTACATATGCTACGACGTTAAGATTTCAGCACATTATGGAAAAATTGGTAGCTTTAGAATAAAATGTGGTGGTGGGGGAAGCAATTGCACCTCTATTTAAGTCAGTTTCTCGGATGCTATTCAATCAATCACTCGGTAGTCTCAATACCTTTCGACGGAACAAATTGTGCTCTGAAAACAAAATGTGCAGTACCAGTGCCGAAGGAAACGTTGAACGCACGAATTATTACGTTCCAATCGTGCGAGATGATGGCGTGGCTCAATGCGGGGAGGATACAGGTGTTTGGTAAGGGTTAATTTTCACATCTTAAATTTTTTATGTTTATTCCTAATACGCGCGAGCAATTTCATAGCTTTGATCGTTCTCTTAGCCCGCACCGAACATCGCGTATCATGGTCAGAAGATATGCATTAACATCCACGGGCAGCAAATACTTGGAAATTGGGATCAGAGTACGGCCTACGATTGATGTAGAAATGGTTCTCGGCGACAATCGTGGGATGTTTCTCACGTTACCATGGGGTACATGGGGTTCGCTATGCGGCAGTCGTACGACCATTGAAGAACGTGCACGATTACCTGGATCACCTTCGATGCAAATGGGCCAATTAACGGTGGATTTTTGTGAAATCTATAATTCTCCGATTGTAAGGATGACACTACATAATAAGCCGCTGTATTTCAGACCGGATACGGTAACATTTTTATTAAATCTTGAACCATGTTTAGACTATGTGTATCTGCGGCTGTATCAAAATGTAAGAGATGTGAGGATAAAATTTGAAACTTTTGTTAACGTGCTACAGCAAAGCGATGTTGTCTGCGAAACATTAGATGCGCGTCGTGCTGCTAAAATCATGCGTGAAAGTGAACATTACTGTGAGGATTATTATGTAGATTGCGAACTGATAGCATGCGCCATCAACGATATTCTAGCTGATGCTCGTAGGAAAAAATGTTAAAATTCTATTCTCTTAATTTTAAATAAAATTACTTGAAAAACATATTATTTATCAATTTCATTTACCCCGTCTTCCTCCTCACCACCTAATTTTAAGATTCCGCGTTTCTACATGTTTCGTTCGTCACGCCGTTAAATGATGTCACCTTGCACGGCTCCTCCAGAGGAGTCAAATTACATGCGATCGCGCGAGACGCTGCGACGCTAAGATTGAAAATCATTTTGAAAAAAAATTGTTGGGCTTAGAATAAAATGCGGTAGTGGGGGAAGCAATTGTAGCTCTATTTAAACCAGTTCCCGGACGCTATTCAATCAATCGCCCAGTAGCCTCAGCGAGTTTCGACGGAACAAATAGTGCTCTGAAACAAAATGTACAGCGCCATTGATGAAATACTCGCATGGTGTGGGGATTATTTCGTTCCGATTGTGCGAGATGATGGTGTAGCTCCATGTGGGGAGAATATATATAATGATTGGTAACGCATACTTTTCACATCTTCTCAAAATTTTTATGTTTATTCCTAATACGAGCGGGCAATTTCATAGCTTCGATTGTTCTCTTAGTCCGCGTCAAGGATCGCGTATCATGGTTAGAAGATACGCATTAACATCCATGGGTAGCAAATATTTGGAAATTGGAATCGACGTAGGACCTACAGTCAATGTAGAAGTGCTTCTCGGCGACAATCATGGAAATCATCTCATATTATCATGGCATACATGGGGTTTGCTATTCGACAACTGTGAAACCATGGAAGAACGTGCACGATTACCTGGATCACCTTCGATGTCGATTGATAGTTTAGCGGTGGATTTTTTTCGGATCTTTGATACACCAATTATAAAGATCACACAATGTGATGACTCGCTATATTACACACTGGACACAATATCATTTTTATTAAATCTTCAGCCATGTATAGAATATATGTATCCGCGGATGTATCAAACTGCGGAAGATGTGAGAGTAAAATTTGAAACTTTTGTTAAAGTGCTACAGCAAAGCGGTATTGCCTGCGAAACATTAGATGCGCGGCGTGCTGCTAAAATCATATGCGATAGCGAACACTTCGACGAGGAGTATCATGTAGATTGCGAACTGGTAGCATGCGCCATCAATGTTATTCTAGCTCATGCTCGTAGGAAAAAATGTTAAAATTCTATTCTCTTAATTTTAAAATAAAATTGCTTAAAAAACATTATTTGTCAATTTTATTCACCCGTCTTCCTCCTCGCCACCTAATTTTAAGAAACAGCATTTCTGCTGACGCCACATAATTCTATTTCGCTGGAGCGTTCTGCACGGTGCGAAAATGATGTCACCTTGAATGGCCGCTGTAGAGGATTCAAGTTACATGCGATCGCGCGAGACGCTGCGACGCTAAATCTGAATGCTTAAAAAACTTGATAGATTTGGAACGAAAGCGGTTGTACCACTATATAGTGTTGTCTCTTTCCCTCTTCCAAAATTTTAGCTTTACAGTAATGCTCTGTCTCTTTCCCACCCCGAAGATGCGGTGTGAAAACGCCGATCTTTCCCGACATTGTCCGAAACAATTTTGGATAATGTATTAAACAATTCCATCGCATAATGGTTTGGAAAATTATTTGGGGGTCGTCCCCTCCCTCGGTTAGGTATAAAAAATTTTTTGGGGTGGGCCAAGGTCTGAAAGAGATTTTTTTGGGGGTCATTCCTCCTCTGAAAAATTTCCGACGGTGGGTCCGGTCTGGAGAGGTCTCCGCGGCCGCTCGGCCCGGACTGATCCCCTCCACGATCGCGGCTTCCCCCACTCCGCGGCTCGTGCGCGCGCAACCGACCTTCCACTCCCCGCAGGCCCCGCGTCCATGTTTCCCTCCGCCGCGCTCCCCCGCGCGCCCTCACTTCCCCCCGCCCCCGCGCTCCCCTCAGAGGACCTGGGTTAGAATCCCCTTAGCCTTACTACTTACTGTGGTTAGTAACGTAAAAGTTCCACGCTCGGCCGTTGCCCGGGCCTCAGAACTTGAGGTATTTGCACCCTATAAAGGACAGGCCTGGTGTAAATCATAATTCCTCGAACATGAACTTGGTACGAACAGCAGTATCAAACCATATTCGCTTTGATTTTAAGTGTCATAAAGAATTAATTTGCAGCATATAATTAAAATAATAGTAACAATGTATGTGCGAAAGCATTGTAAAGTAGTAAATTCGTGTAACACCAATAATAACAATCATTTTTTAATAGAATAAAAACTAAAAATAAAAATGAAAATTGTATTTCAGTAATTTATTTTCTATTTGTAATAAAATTGCCTAACCAGGGAATATATGGAACCCACACACGCCGATTTTAATGGGGCTTTTGTATGAAGTAGTTCTCAGAAAAATATTTTGAGAACAACATCTTACAAAAGCTCCATTAAAATCGGCGTGTGCGGGTTCCATATGTTCTCTTGTAACCATTACCATAATTCCAGGATTCAAATTTGCCTCTTTTCATAATTTAGTATCTCATCAGCGCTTATTACCAAATGCTTTCAACTTCATTGATCCTAGCGCCTCGAGTGAAAAGTGCCCCTAACTAAATTTTGCCAACAGATATATATGGGAAGTGCTCACCTCTGGTAAAAACTCCGGTCGGGAGAGGCCGAAAGTCATAAACTTTGTTCGGGCGACGTCGTCTTGACCCTGAGGGTTGCGCTTACCTACCTGTTAGATATGTATGTACTGTATGTAGCCTATGTAAACTATGTAATCGGAAAGCGTGCCTCGGCCACCAGCCTTCCACTCGGAGGGAAGCGCGAAGGAAGGGCCAAGGACAATCCACTGACGAAGCTTGAGGGATGTCATCGTTCTGATTGGACAACAAGGATCTATAGGAGGACCAGGAGGATCTTGTCACCGACTTCGTCGACGAGTTCGGAGCTTTTTCTAGAAGGTTACAGGCATTCTATCGCTAACCAGCTTCCTGAACAGTCTTAAATATACTTTGAAGTTTAACTTGAAATAGTTCTGTGTACTTTGTTTTATTTGAAATACGAGCTTAAGACGATCTTAAGAATAAGCAACGACTGAGAATCAATAAAGTTTAATATATTTGGTAAAAGATGGCGCTGATGAGATTATTTTGTGGCGGGATTCGAACAGGAAAGCGTCATATTGATAGGTAAGCAATAAACTATTAACAAAATAAGTAATTGAACCCCACAATTATTGACGCCGCGTTAATTATTGGTCAGAGGTACAAGATGGGTCGCCGTACCTGCCATTTATGTGAAGTGCATGGATATTCGAATACACATTCAGCCCGACATCAATTTCCAAATCCAGATAAAGACAGAAAACGTTTTGACGTGTGGCTTCACCTGGTTCAGAATTCGAATTTACTTGAGCTGGATCCCAAGCGGGTATTTACAAATTATCGCGTGTGTAACGTACCGCTACGAATAGCCCCTACATTTTTTCTTTCTTTAGTTTATATTCATGTCTGATTAAGTTTTGTTCAATTAGTATTAAGAATACTTTATACGACATCCCATGCGGCGCGAAACCAGTGAATCAAGTGACGCGCGACGCATGCGCATAAGCGAACATTCAAACATTAAAACTCAGTGCCGCGAGTGAACCGAAGGCGCGTGCGCACACCCTACGATAAACCGGGCGCTGAATAAACCGAGCGTAGAGCGCGAGTGGCGCGAACCGGACGTTATTTCTAATTGGTGGACTTAAGGGGGTATACCCGTTTGAACCCTCGGAAAATGTATACATTTTGTGGATTTTTTTACAAGTCAACGGTTTGATGCAGATTTCCCGTTTTTTTACTGTTTTTACATAGTATTATGAACTACTCAAAAAAAAAGTTTCAGTTAAAAAATTATTGTTTTTGGGAAGTTATGCATACACATCCGAAAGTCTTTCGATTTTAGACGGCTAAACGGTGGCCCTAAAAACTCGCGCTATGTTCAACCAATTCACTTCCAATTTTGCATGCAGAATCATAATAAGATTCCACATCGTTCAACGAAGCCGATTTTGAAAATTTTGAAAAATAAAGAAATGGTGAGGGATCAAAGGTAAAGTTAAATTTTTCTAAGAGAAAAATCCACCTTTTTTCTTTATAAATAATATACGGGGAGTCGGAATAAAAAAAGCCTTCGTTGGACGATGTGGAATCTTATTATGATTATTGATTGTGCATGCAAAATTGGAAGTGAATTGGTTGAACATAGCGCGAGTTTTTAGGGCCACCGTTTAGCCGTCTAAAATCGAAAGACTTTCGGATGTGTATGCATAACTTCCCAAAAACAATAATTTTTTAATTGAAACTTTTTTTTGAGTAGTTCATAATACTATGTAAAGATAGTAAAAAAAAAACGGGAAATCTGCATCAAACCGTTGACTTGTAAAAAAATCCACAAAATGTATACATTTTCCGAGGGTTCAGACGGGTATACCCCCTTAATCACGCAGCGTGTGATTGGTACGGGTTAAATTCAGGATAGTAGTATAAATATAGGCGCGCCGACAGCGAGAAGGCAGACTTGGTTCTGCCACCGAACCAAACGATTTGGGTCGCTTTTACTGGCCCCTCAATTTCGTACAGTCTATAGAAGTATATCTAAAACAATTACCATACTACCTTTCCGAGGTCGCTTTAGCTAAGGTCGGGGCCATATATATTGGCCGGTGAATTCGTTTTCGCGAGCAGCGATCGAGGAAAAATCATCCACCACCATCTGACGAGCGTGGATTTGTCTGTTGGAGTTGCGTGGTCCTCGCAGGG
Source organism: Andrena bicolor (assembly GCA_960531205.1). Taxonomy (NCBI): domain Eukaryota; kingdom Metazoa; phylum Arthropoda; class Insecta; order Hymenoptera; family Andrenidae; genus Andrena; species Andrena bicolor. The sequence continues at coordinate 767,555 of CAUIJW010000117.1, read as the reverse complement.
TATGGTGGGGTCACGGGAACGCTGCTCGGCTCCGCCTGAACCTAGCCGTTTGGCTGTTATTTATTCATAGCGTAATAGTTGTGTGCGTTACGAAGCTATGCGTAGACCAATACGAGATGAAGCTATCGAGAAAGTATCAATGTTCTGACCAATAAAGCTCCTGAATTTTTTCGTAACTAACGCACACCTATTCTGATGTGTGTATTTCTCAGCTGACAGCTCGGTTTGGCCTACACCCCAGAAGCTTGGCACTATCCCCACCACTTTTGGCTCTTTCTAGTTCTGTGAAGGCGAGAGCGAGATAAAACGAGAGCGAGTCAGAAAACGTTGAGAAAAGGAGCACCGAGGCAGGAAAACTGTGTGGTGGGAGAATACCCCTCACGAAACTCACCGGCCAATATATCTGGCCCCGACCTTAGTCCCATACCAAACCTAAACGAGGTCGCTTTTACTAGACCCCTCAAACTTCCATTCCGAGGTCGCTTTTGCTAGCCCCATTCTAAACCAACTACCTCCAAGCGTGGGCCAGCTGATAGGCACCAGAAGAAGTTACCAAATCAGAAGGAAGGAGGCAATCAATCCAACTACCATCTGGGGACACCTTTTAAACGGTTACCTGGCTACCATCCTAGAAAGCGAAGCCAAGCTCATAGGCATCTGGAAACCATTCCAATTACAAAGGGAACTCTCTTACAACCTCAACTAAAACATATTGAATCGACCTAGCGTCATTGCAATCCCCACAAAATTACCTTTTTTAAAAAAAGGTACAAAAAAGCGCGCCAAGTATATAATCCCATCAAAAAGGATCCCATTTAAAAACATTGTCGTAAATTAATAGCTTTACAAAACTAATGATATACACAAATTGCGCCAATTATCACAATGACTATTTATACAAAGAAAAAATGTATTAAATAATATTAAGCAGATATATTTTTATACAAATAAATATTTTAATACGAATAAATATTTTATTCAAAATACTTGGCGCTGCTCTCCGAATTGGTGTATCTAAATTGAATAAATATGTATAAATTGCATTAAAATCTTTTCCTTTCTTTCTTGTTTTAGTGGTGTCTGGTCTTGTCTTATTTATTAACCAAGCCAATTAACATTTTTTTCAGAGAGCAGCGCCAAGTATTTTGAATAAAATATTTATTCGTATTAAAATATTTATTTGTATAAAAATATATCTGCTTAATATTATTTAATACATTTTTTCTTTGTATAAATAGTGTGGTAGCGGAATAACCGGCAGTTACCGGTGATAATCGAAGCAGGCGACAGAATATAAACAGTCGTCGACACTGGTCTCTCCTTGGAGCCAAGGTGTGTGTATGAGTGTGCGTTTGCGGCGACAAAGGCGATATTTTGAAACAGCAGTCGTTAGTCGTGATACGAGCTTCGAATTCGCAAGACGTTAAGCGAGAAGCCGAAAGACGAAAGCCGCGTGCAACCTACCTATTTTATACTATTTTAATTCAAGCACATTTATCTTTTGCGTTTCCGTCTTCTAGAGCTTTTCTTTAATAAATACAATCATCTTCAATCTAACACAAACCCGCGTATAGCCTCACCTCTATACATTTCCCACAAAATTGGGGGCTCGTCCGGGATTGTATAAAACAAGTGCCATCATAATCCAAACGCGGGATAGATTGGACGTGATTCAGTGTGACTAAGAGCTATTGAAGACTTTAAAGATGAGTGACGGTGAAAAAAAAGGGGAAGGTACCAGTACGGAGAACGCACGTGATGAATCTGATCTGGCTAAAATGACAAGGGAGGACCTTCGAGTGGCATTGAAAAGGCGAAAGTTAAAGGTAGTCGGAACTAAAGAAGAACTACAACGTCGTTTGAAAGCGGCGTTGGCGTTGGAAGGCGAACGTGAAGAAGAAGATGGCGCCGACAAAGGCGTGGAAGACGACGGAAACGACGCTGCTAGCGGACAGGAAGACGGCAGTTCCGAAGGCAATGACGAGGATGACGATGACGATAGTGACGTGAGATACAGATTAAGACGTAATACTCGCAGAACGGACAGGCGTGTAAAATATGTCCCTAGTTTCAAAGATGTTGAGGAATCAATGACAACGTTCAGCGGTGACGATAAGCGAAGTATTAAACGTTGGATCAGCGATTTCGAGGAAACGGCCGAGATGTGCGAATGGACCGGCATCCAAAAAGCCATGTACGCTAGAAGACTTCTGCGAGGATCGGCGAAGCTGTTCGTCAATTATGAAAAATGTGGCAAGAGCTGGAATTGTTTAAAGAGTGCCTTAAGATCCGAATTCGGAGATAAGGTCTGTAGTCACAAAATACATCGAGAGTTACAGCAGAGGAAAAAACAGGACGACGAGTCGTACCAGGAGTACACTTACAAGATGCTCGACATAGCTTCCCAAGCAGACGTAGACACTGATTCGGTGATACGGTATATAATCGATGGGATTCGAGACGAAGAGGCCAATAAAGTCATATTGTACGGAGCCAAAAGCATCGGAGAGCTGAAGAAGAGATTCGTCATCTATGAAGAATTGAGGAATAACATGAAGGCGAAGGTGAAGCGCCCCGAAGACAGAACGAAGAAACCAGTGCGTGCTGCCAATTCGGGAGGCAGGATATGTTTTAATTGTGGTTTGCCTAATCATATTAGTGCGAATTGCCCAGTAAAGGACAAGGGTCTAAAGTGCTTCAACTGCGATGAACACGGACACATTGCGTCAAAGTGCCCGAAGAAAACGAGTGTGGAAAAGAAAATTTGTAGCGTTACAGAGCTTCCACGAGGAAAACACTACAAACAGGTAAAGATAGCGGGGCGTGATTTGATAGCACTTATCGATTCGGGTAGCGACTTGTCTTTGATGCGGGCAGATGAATATGTAAAGATCGGCGCTCCGCGTTTGCAAAGTAACGAAATTTTGTTCCGTGGCGTGGGTTCCGACACGAATAAGACTCTAGGGGAGTTCTCTGCAGATATTACAATAGATAACAATACATACCCGATCACGATACGCGTGATCTCCTCCGATTTAATGCAGCAAGGGTTAATACTCGGTACAGATTTCATAAACACGGTCGACGTTAGTATAAAGACTGGCAAGCTATCAATCTCTAAGCCCGAGAGTGATATTTCTCCTGGTCCCGAAGTAGCCGAGATTTTCAAGATAGACGATATTCGTGAGGTTAATAAAATAGATGTGTCGTATATTGCAGACGATGCATGCAGAAGCGCTGTAGAAGATCTTGTCGTTAACTATAAGCCGACAAAGGAACAGAGCGTAGACATAAAGATGAAGCTAATTTTGAAAGATGACGAACCGGTGTATCAGAGGGCCAGAAGGTTATCGCAATCGGAGCGAGAGGAAGTAAAGGCTCAGATCGAGGAATGGTTAGCCGAAGGAATAATTCAGCCGTCTTTATCCGAATACGCAAGTCCTATCGTTCTTGTCAGGAAGAAAAATGGTAAGATCAGAATATGCATCGACTACAGACTTCTCAATAAAAAGATCATTAAGGATCGGTATCCACTGCCTCTTGTGGAAGACCAATTAGATTTATTACAAGATGCAAAAGTTTACAGTACATTGGACTTGCGAAACGGATTTTTTCACGTAGACGTAGACGAAGATAGTAGAAAGTATACGGCTTTCATAATACCCGACGGACAATACGAATTTCTAAAAGTTCCTTTTGGCCTGTGCAATTTTCCACCAATCTTTCAAAGATTCGTGAATTGCGTATTCAAAGATTTGATAGCCGCCAAATGCGTACTGGCGTACATGGATGACCTTGTGATACCGTCTGTAAACTACGCGAGCGGGTTAGAGAATCTTGAGAAGGTGCTGAACACCGCGAGTAGATATGGATTAATCATTAATTGGGACAAATGCCGTTTTATGCAAACGAAAGTCGAATATCTGGGGCACATAGTCGAGAATGGTAGCGTGCGCCCGTCGGAACACAAAACAGAGGCTGTCATGAGGTTTCCAAAGCCGACAAATGTTAAGAGTGTCCAAAGTTTTCTAGGGCTGACAGGTTACTTTAGGAAATTCGTAAACCGGTATTCAATAATCGCGAGGCCGTTGACAAATTTACTGAGAGCCAATGTTAAATTCGAATTCGGTGCAAAGGAGGAACAAGCGTTTGAGCATCTAAAGATGACACTGTGTAGCGGACCGGTATTGAAAATTTATAAAATAGGCGCGGATACGGAACTGCACACTGATGCGTGTATGTATGGGTATGGTGCAATGCTGCTGCAACGCGATGATGAAGACGGTGCGTTACACCCGGTATATTATGCGAGCGGAAAAACCAGCCCGGCCGAAGAGAAGTATACCAGCTACGAGCTCGAGGTCCTAGCAATAATAAAAGCGTTAAAAAAGTTTAGGGTTTACCTACTGGGAATATTTTTTAAAATAGTTACGGACTGTCAGGCATTTGCTATGACCATGCGAAAAAAAGACCTCTGCGTGCGCGTGGCTAGATGGGCTCTTCAGCTGGAGGATTTTCAGTATGTTATCGAACACCGTCCCGGTAAAAGTATGCAACATGTCGATGCGCTGAGCCGTAATGCGTTGCCATCTTGTATGGCTGTGAGCGAGAGTGAAGAGAGTGTGACCGCGCGACTCCGTGCAGCGCAGCAAAAGGATTTTGAATTGCGGAACGTTGTCGATCTGGTGCGTCGGGGTAAAACGAACGATTACTCCGTAAGAGGTGGTCTATTGTTCAAAGTGATTGGTGAAGATATGTTAGTTGTTGTGCCTAAATCGATGCAGTCAGCAGTAGTCCGTCGTGCGCACGAAGAGGGGCATTTCTCGACGAGCAAGACAGAAGCGCTCGTCAAAAGGGACTACTGGTTTCGCAATATGCGAGAAAAGATTGAGAAGGTCATTCGAAACTGCGTTAGCTGCATACTTGCAGAGAGGAAACAGGGAAAGCAGGAGGGTTTCTTAAATCCTATTGACAAAGGGGACCGGCCGCTAGACACTTACCACATCGATCACCTAGGGCCAATTCAATCTACGAAGAAAGAGTATAAGTACATCTTCGTCGTGGTGGATGCATTTTACGAAATTCGTGTGGCTTTATACAACCAAGACGACGAATACCGCTGAAGTTTTAAAATGGTTGAGGAAGCAATCCACAATATTCGGAAATCCGAGGACAATAATTTCGGATCGTGGTACAGCCTTTACGTCCCGCGAGTTTGCAGATTTCTGCAAAGAAGAGGGCATACGCCATACTCTAATCACTACGGGTGTACCTCGAGCCAATGGTCAAGTGGAACGGATTAATCGGACTCTTATCCCCCTGTTGACGAAACTGTCCGCACCAAAGCCGCACGAATGGTACAAGTACTTGGAAGTAGCCCAACGATTCCTTAACGCTACGCCAAGTCGGAGTACAGGAATGTCGCCCTTCAATTTGTTATTCGGAACGCAGGTGAAATTGAAGAGTGATCCGAAAATCCAAGAGATGATCGAGAACGAATGGATAAATATGTTTAACGAGGACCGAGATGAATTGAGACAACGAGCGAAAGAAAGCATACTGAAGGTGCAGCAGGCCAACAAGAAGGCCTACGACGCGAAGAGAAAGGCAGCTAGACGATACGAAGAAGACGATCTCGTAGCTATTCGTAGAACGCAGCTCGGACCTGGTTTGAAGTTGTCGCCAAAATATCTTGGTCCTTATAGCGTAATTAAAGTGCTACGCCAGGATCGTTATTTAGTGCAGAAGGTTGGAGAATGCGAAGGACCGCGGCAAACCTCTACCGCTGCAGATTCTATGAAGCCATGGATAGACGATTTTAGTGACAATATCACGAGCGAAAGTGACCGTGAAAGTGAAAAAAACATCTGAGGGCAGATGTCAGATCAGGATGGCCGAGTGTGGTAGCGGAATAACCGGCAGTTACCGGTGATAATCGAAGCAGGCGACAGAATATAAACAGTCGTCGACACTGGTCTCTCCTTGGAGCCAAGGTGTGTGTATGAGTGTGCGTTTGCGGCGACAAAGGCGATATTTTGAAACAGCAGTCGTTAGTCGTGATACGAGCTTCGAATTCACAAGACGTTAAGCGAGAAGCCGAAAGACGAAAGCCGCGTGCAACCTACCTATTTTATACTATTTTAATTCAAGCACATTTATCTTTTGCGTTTCCGTCTTCTAGAGCTTTTCTTTAATAAATACAATCATCTTCAATCTAACACAAACCCGCGTATAGCCTCACCTCTATACATTTCCCACAATAGTCATTGTTATAATTGGCGCAATTTGTGTATATCATTAGTTTTGTAAAGCTATTAATTTACGACAATGTTTTTAAATGGGATCCTTTTTGATGGGATTATATACTTGGCGCGCTTTTTTGTACCTTTTTTTAAAAAAGGTAATTTTGTGGAGATTTCACACATTTTGTAGTGTTTATTAGTGACTGGATAAATTTTTCACCCACTCGGGTTTAATAACTTTTTTTTAATTAACAATATATTATATTGTCATCCAAACTACGCACACCTGCAGAGCTACAAGACAATTGGATTGGTGGAATTGGTTTAAATTTGAGTTTTCAGATATGAAACAAACATACAAGAAGCACACAGAGGATCAAAGCTGAATAAAAGTTTAATTAAAGTTTAATTAATATAATACTATATCACAATAAATTTTTTTCTCTGACATAGATCACACTGCATCATCTTGTGCTTCGATTATCTGTAAATATATCAAATCCACATTTTAGTTACAACATAACTTAGAACTTATAGAAGAAGGGTGGGCTTTTCCTATAGTAAGTGTAGAGACTACATAACGTGTCCGAAGGAGGTGAGAGCGTATGGCAGAAAGTCTGGTTGGAGGAAATTTAAATGCGAATGGTAATTTATTGAAAATGAACAAAGAAATCCAATATTTTTAACGCACAATTTACTGGTGTTTGTTCAAGATTAGCCTTATTCAAGGTAACGTGAGACTTTGAATAAGAACGTCGGTTACCTGCTAACCGCAATGTTTACAGCCTTTCGGGCATACCATTGACATGCATTGTTGTCAAGCCAGAGCACGTAGCCCAAATGTGTTGTCGCGGATTGGTTTCTCTAATCACGCGAGCAACTAGTCGGCCAATAAGGCACTTCACGCGTCATACTGGAATGCGGAAGAAGATCACTCCGTTCGAATGGAACGGACCGGTGTCCAGAGATCTTTGTACACGCTAACGAGGAACACCTCGTTTCTGATCAGTCTCTCCGTGAGAAGAAAAAATAAAAGTTTGTTTTTCCTCAGACGAGGTTTAATAAAAGTGATTTCATACAACCACCTCTTGATTGCCTCCAAAACGCGTTCGCGAACCGGCAAAACAAATAAATAGCAATTGTCAGACGGAAATTTCGAAGGCGGTCGCGACAGTTTTGGAATAAAATTAATGTACTATCTTTATTGGTGAATTGGAATATTGTTAATGGGAAACTAATAAAATTAATGAATAGCGAGGGAACTACTGTGGATTTTAATAAAGTATTAGGAATATATTTCACAAAAGATTGAAAAGTATTAAGGGAGATGTGTGTTCAGCGTATTTTCTTCAATAATGTGACTTGCTCTATGTTGTAAGTAGTATGCTATAATTTTTTTAATTCTCAATGCTAAGCTAATTTGACAAATTTTGTTGATTTACCTTATTTAACTTTTCAGAAACTTGTGCGAAACAAGATGTTCCTCTGTGTATCTATAACCTTCTCCGGACAACCTCCAAACCTGTGCATCACCTTCATTTCTATCCAAGCCTGTGCGCCCCCTTCATTTCTATCCAAGCCCATGTGTCTCCTTCATTCCTATAAGCTTTACATAAAAACTCTATGTAAAAATAGTTTGCTGGTATAAAAACAATATATTATTTTGTAGAAACTTGTGCGAAAGAAGATGCTTCACTGTAGAACCATCTCCGGACACCTTCCAAGTCTGTGTGTCCCCTTCGTTTCAATAAGCTCTACATAAATAATCTATTAAAAAATTTTTGTGACTTACCTTGTTAATTGAGACAATAATTCAGTGTCCTATATGTTGTAAAACCTCGTGATATTTCCAACATTTTGACAGGCCTCCTCATTTAACACTTGCAGATTATAATTGTTTTAACACTACCTCGACAGATCTACTCTCTGTCTGCTGGCTGTCACATGATAATAATTTGTTACGCGATTGGCCGAAACCTGCATCCAATGAACGACGTGCCTGAGGGACATTTCCTCACCCTTTCATACTCCCCTCTTGCCTAATAGTGTAGGACGACGACGATGACGGGGACGATGCTGAATTTTAATAACATAAAATTCAGCAAATTGCAACTTTACATCGAAATATCTCAGCTCATAAGGCCCGTATGAACAAAACGAAGACACTTTTCTTATGAAAATCAAACCCAAGCTATCCATTAAGACCATTCAAAAACTAATCGGATCAGCCGTTATTGAGATTCGGAAATCTCGGGGTTCTTGATAGCGAGTCGTGGCGTAATAGAGACACTCCGTGTTCGCGCTGCGCGTATATATATATATGTATATATATTATATATTGACGCGAGACACTACCGTGTCTCTTGATATTATATCTGTGGTTGCAAGGAAAAACGACCCAAGTCACAATTTCAAAAAATTTGAGTTTATGCATTAATTCAATTGTACAATATTGGATGTATGTTTTTATCAGAAAAAAATGCATGAAAACGAATTTTTTACGTTGAAAAAATAATGCAATTTAACCGAAGTCCAATATTCAATTAATACGCATTTGGCAAAACAACGTAAGTCCACTAAATTTGGAGAATACGACGTATCTTTCCTTTGTGTTCGCTTTTTATTTTCTATTTTTATTTATCTGCATATATTATAACGTATTTTGTGTAAAATAAAATGAGCCAAATTATAGTTCATATTCCTTCACTGACGTTATGGTCGTCATCGGCCTCCAATAAATCTAAATCCGGATGAGCGTTTCGTATATTCTTTGCGGTCGATAAGTTAATATAAAATGACCTAACATCAGGATCAATAAGTGATAACATACTTAACAAATCCTTTTTCTTTTCTTCGGATATACTTAAAGGACCGTCATACAGCAATTTTAATTTTTCACTAAGAATTCCATTAAAGTCTTTTTTTCTTCTTAAATTAATTTTAAGGAAAGGCTCATTCTCTTCTAAACATTCTTTATATAATATAATACCATATTCTTTAGTATACCTTAACCACCTTACATTTTGCCATATGAAGCGATGACCATCGACATTTTTGTGTCGTACGACCAAAGGTCCTTTTAAAAGCGTGTCAAATTTTTTAAAATCTTCTTGCGTCATAGGTACAACTTCAAACGGGTTGCGACTTTTGGCATTTCTGACTAATTGATACCAATCTCTTGGATGGTCGATTTTAACGCCATATTTTTTTTTAGCTCGTTCTATAACTGCATGATCTACATCGCATTCCATATGCGTATGTCCAGGAACTAAAAATTTGTGATCGATTATTTGCAAATTTGGTATTGATTCTATGACAGAAAGGAACATTGCCGCCACAATATTATTTTTATTTTGTCCTGTCACGTCCCGGGCGAGGTCTTTGGGAACGTCGACAATGGGAAAGGAAAAGATAGGCGCGAATCTATAATCCAGCACTCTGAATGATTAGAGGGAACTCAGGCGCGAATCTTGAATCCAGCACTCTGAAGGATTTGAGGGAAAGAACGTTAGGCGCGAATCTAAAATCCAGCACGCTAATCGTTTTTACAGGGAGGAACGTCAGGCGCGAATCTATAATCCAGCACACTGAAGGATTTGAGGGAAAGAACGTTAGGCGCGAATCTAAAATCCAGAACGCTAATCGTTTTTACAGGGAGGAACGTCAGGCGCGAATCTATAATCCAGCACACTGAAGGATTTGAGGGAAAGAATGTTAGGCGCGAATCTAAAATCCAGAACGCTAATCGTTTTTACAGGGAGGATCGTCAGGCGCGAATCTATAATCCAGCACACTGAAGGATTTGAGGGAAAGAACGTTAGGCGCGAATCTAAAATCCAGAACGCTAATCGTTTTTACAGGGAGGAACGTCAAGCGCGAATCTATAATCCAGCACACTGAAGGATTTGAGGGAAAGAACGTTAGGCGCGAATCTAAAATCCAGAACGCTAATCGTTTTTACAGGGAGGAACGTCAGGCGCGAATCTATAATCCAGCACACTGAAGGATTTGAGGGAAAGAACGTTAGGCGCGAATCTAAAATCCAGCACGCTAATCGTTTTTACAGGGAGGAACGTCAGGCGCGAATATTAAATCCGTCACACTGAGGATTTTGAGGGAAGACCAGGCGCGAATATTAAATCCGTCACACTTAGAATTTCGGGAGGCGATCAGGCGCGAATATTTAATCCGTCACTCTAATCGACCAGGGAAGGCAAATGTACACTTGGAGAACACCCGTTATGGCACTTCATATTTGTTTTGGTTTGCGTAATAGGATTTAACGCTGCATTCGTGCAAAAGAAACCACGCTTAGTTTTGTGTATTGCACGACTCATGCAGTAATGTTTGTAAACACTGGGCGCGCTCTCGCGAATCAGCTGTTGCGGCAGCTTGGTTTCGTTAAGAATCTTTATGACTTGAGGATACACACAATAATTCGAAACGTGATAGAAAACAAAGCGGTTTATTAGCTTTATCGGAACGTTTGTTAATGATAATGCTTGGGATTCATAGCATTAACGGATAATATTGGTATAAATGGCAGTTATTAACAATATAAGCATATGAACATGAAATACATGAGAATTGATCGATGATAATATATGAAATACAATAAGCTTTAGTAAAATATAATATATGAAATGGAATAAGCGTTAACACAAGAAAATGATACGTGTAATAAGCGATTATAAGACAAATATAAACAAAATAAGCATTAAATTGATAATACAAAATAATAAATGAATAGCAATAAGCTTTAGAATGAGATAAATGTTATTAATATAAAGTAATAAGTAAAATTTATAATATAGAAAAGTAATAAGCGTTATTTATATGGAGAAATATAATGAGGGTGATATTCCTTAATAATAGTAATTATAATGACTTACAATGGTTGTCGTAGCACTGAATTGAACACTGTTTGAAATCTTTTACATCGGTAAATGAACACTTTTCAATTGAATAGAATAGCGATGAAAGAGGACGAGGCCTCGCAGGACCTCGTATTTATGTAATTTCACAGGAGCATGAGGGGGTACGCGCGGTAAAGACCTTGACACATTTCGGAATTAAGACGCAGTAGGACTTCCGGGGTTTTTATAAACGGTATGGCTATTAATAGCCATATTTTGTCACGTACGCCAAATGCGTCGTAATTAGGTTTGTGGGGTTTTTGTAACTGTAGTAGAGATACTCAACTCAACGAATGGATTTCGGGTGTTTTATAGGAAAGGGGTTAGAATGGCTTGGACTCTGTGAGTCGTAAAGAGGGGATTGAGACGTGGTCTCGATTTTAAGAGGGATTTGTAACGAGGGACTTGTTTGAATTCGTTTTAAAGGGAATGATTCGTGCCTTGTAGGACGAATAGGCGAAGTGGGTTTTGAAACGATCATCTCGCGATGGGGACCGCTAAGGTACATCAGCGAGGTGGAGGTTTGAATTCATCATCTTGTGTTGTTGACCGCTAAGGTGCAACATCAAGGTGATCGGCTATTGAGGAGATGGGGTAGGAGTTGAGTTTCATAGAGTGAATTTGAGGTTTACTAATGGAATTTGGAATAGGAAACGCGTGAAAAATCGTGGGACGTCACAGTCCACTACACGAATCAGAATAAAATATAACGTGGTTCACTTCATTTGGAATGTCACGTAAAAAAATATTTAAGCAAGAAGCAATTTCATTTGATCCTCTATTTCCTATTGCGTCATGCCACATGTAGCATTTCGTTTTTCGGCGAGTGCTATCGGTAATGCTTAAATTGAATGTCCAAAGAGGCCTTTTGTAAAATGCTACCGAAGTTTTTAGCATAGGCGTTGGAAGACATTGTTGAAGATCAAATGAGCAAACTAAAGTTCTTTTATGAATGTCTTTTAATGCTTTCATTTTGTCTAAAGCTTTTGCATCATATGCAAATTTAGCTTCGTCCTGGTGAGACTTTTGAGATAATAGGATATTGCTCCTAAGAGTAGTATCTGATTCATATTTTATCTGGGCTGCATATTGATCACATTTATGACAAGTATCTATCTTGGGAGGCTTAAATCGTAGACCAGATTGATTAAAGATTTTCCTGTAAATTGCAAGACTTACTAGACATGGATTTTCTGATGTATAAAGTTCGTACATTATTGTAACGTTTAAACCAGATGGCAAGTATTTTCTAGATGTGTGTGCTCTCGAATAATGACTTTCATAAGCCGGAAATTTTCGAATATGACACTTTACTTCTTCAGTTCTTTCTTCAGATATCTTGTTTGCTGGAGGATTCATTCCTCTTTGATCTTTATAACAACCTGCATCTTCATTCGAAGAAATCTTTTTCAAAACAGTTCTGATAACCCCACAAGTTTCATTAAATGTTAACATAAAACAGTGTTTGCATGTTTTAATAAGTCGTGATTCAGCTGGGACATAATAATTCACTGTATATTTTCGCAGAATACGACGATTACTCGTGTCTCTTTTACGTGATCGCATTTTATTTTCTATTTTTATTAATCTACTTAAGTAACTAATTCTTTTACAATATGATCCTTCACGCCAGTAAGCTTCAAAAGCTTTTTTCTGATCTTCCATCGTAAGTGCAATTTGACATTTGCTTCGACACGTTGATAATCTTGTAAATTTTCTCGTCAAAATCGTTTTGCCCAAAGATGATTCGTACGATACACCAGAATTCCTTTTCTCTTTCCTGGTAGCTCGAGTTTCGTTAAGACTATTGTTTTGTTTATGCGAATTATTGTTAGCATCAACCATTCCCTGAATAACATCTTCAAAAAACAATATGTACCTTATTTTATTGTCTATATTATGCAATTATATCGTAATTCTATAAACATTTTATTTTTTGTTTGCAGATAAAATATTTATATTTAAAACACATTGAAATTATCTACGATGTGAAGATATGTATATTATTTAGGTTAGTGGGCATAGTTATAATGTACCTACCTTCAAAAGATTGATTTGTATCCGTTAAATCCGTATCTGTAGAATACTGAGTAATGAGATCCATTTTCAACTATGGTAACTGCAGTTAAATTTTAATGGACGTGTTTATTAAACTTTGACACATTTACTGAACGGGAACGCATTAATGCTTTAGACGTGCACGATGCCCGCGTCTCGCGTAGAATGCTCGCATCTCACGTACAATGTTTATGTTTTGTTTTGGAAAAACAACTTAACTGCGACACGTTCAAGCAGAACAACACAAGTCCAGTGGACTCATAGACTTATATAGACGGAAGGTGTGCTGGGGGGGGTTGTAAGATTCGCGGGAAGGGGAATGTCATACAGGCAAATCGGGTAATTCCGTTCCTTCTCGGTGTTATTCGGAAATACAATGACGTTTTATATATCTATGAGGGATACTTAGTCGAAAAGGTTAGGTATACTTATGCATACATTCCAAATTTCTTATATCATGTAGTCCATAAACATAATTAATATGCATAAATAATTATGTAGTAAAATATATACTGATATATCGGTCATGTGCTGGGACATAACTAAAAATTCATAATTTTGGAGGAAACGCATTCAAAAGTTTTGTTAGACAACAACCGCTTTTTCTATACTAATAATTCAAAAACTGCAAATTTTTAGTTGTGTCGTTGTTGCAGCAAATGAGCGATATAGTACAAATAAAGATATATTTAAGGATAAGAATAAATAAAAGACACGTAATTTATTTAATTTATGCCTATCTGTGCCAGTTGAGCAACAGTGGTTATGTTATGATACGAACACAGCCATTAATGCCGAACCGACACGAACCGAATACACCCGAACTGAACTACCGAATTGCCTGTATGGTTTCTGCCTTTTCCCCTCCGATCTTACGTTCCCCTCGCCCACAGTCCTCTCTTCCGTTCCGTCTATATAAGTCTATGAGTGGACTTGTGTCGTTCTACCTAAAGTATATGTAAGTTATTACTATTTTGTTTATTATTATTTACGTTAATTATACGAATGTAAAGCGGCCCCTACACGATGAGACTTGCCTCAAGGCATGCCTCAAGACGAGGTCTCTCGTGAGGCAAAGAGACCAACTCTTGGTCTCTCGTGAGGCGAAGAGACCTACCGGCAGTACTGGCAGTATCCGTACGACTCTCGATGAGAAAACACTTGAATTTAATAATCAATAACCGAGGAGAAATGTATTGACGAATGAGAATTTATCTTATTATTAATAATTCTCTGATTGGCTCTGAATATCTAAGGACATTTTGCATTAACAAAATATGTTTTAAAACGACCGGTCTTGTGACCATTCATTTAGCCGACAACGAAACTATACGGATGTGTTCACTCGGAGTGAAATGGCGTTAAAACATTTTTCTCTGAAAAGAAAGATCGCCATTGGCATCGCAGTAGCTATGTGCTTTGAAGAGGAAAAGGTTCCACGTAGAAAGAGAAAATGGTCCAAAAATTGGCTGAATAAAAGGGATACATTCTCGCATGTTAGTTTATTTAAAGAATTGCGGCAAAGCGAGCCTAAAGATTTTTTAAATTATGTACGGATGGACGAAGAAAATTTTTATTTTCTTTTAAATTTAATTGAACCTTACATTCGAAAAAACAATACGGTAATGCGTGAAGCTGTACCTGCCGAAGAACGCTTCATAGCTACACTGCGATATTTGGCTACAGGAAGAAGCTATGAAGATTTAAAATTTTCTTGTGCCATATCGCCACAGCTATTGCGAATTATTATACCTGAAACCTGCTGGGCGATATATGAAGCTTTAAAAGGCGAGTATTTACAGGTAAGGTAATAACATTTTATTGTTTATGCATTTTACAAATTCATGTACGATAAATGCTCAGAATTAACATAATGTGGTGTCATATTATATACAGGCTGGATTTGTGTCTGAGTAACAGAATAATTTTCGTTTAGTTTGCCTAATTTGGCATAATACATAACGTCGTTCATCAATTTCTCCGCAATTGTTCGCTGCCGCTCATTTAATTCTTTAAGATCGTTAGCTATTTTCTTCCCCGTGGTAATGAACGGATCGTCTTCCTTATCCGCAGACAACGCGCTGCAAGCTAATTGAATGAGCTTGTTTTTACTATCGCACTCCCTTTTCCGTTTTGGTGCCTTGCTTGTTGAAGAAGTTGTCGACACAGAAGGACACGAGAGATTTGGTTCCTTTTCTACCTCGACGATATCATCTTGATTCTGAAATTACTAAAAATTATTCTTCTTTTCAGTTTCCAGACACCGAGGAAAAATGGCGATCAATTGGAAGCGATTTTCAATCTCTCTGACAATTTAATAATTGTCTCGGAGCAATTGATGGGAAACATGTACAAATTGCAAAACCAGCCAATAGTGGTTCTTATTATTTCAATTATAAAGGAACATTTAGTATCGTCATGTTAGCTATCGTTAACGCTAAATATGAATTTATGATGGTACATGCGGGTACCAACGGGAGAATTTCAGATGGAGGTGTTTTGCAAGAGACTGCATTCTATCACAAATTAATAAATAAGAAGTTGAATTTGCCTAACCCAACAACACCCGAAGGAACAAATTTACAATTGCCGTACGTATTTGTGGGTGATCAAGCTTTTTCATTAATGGAGAACTTAATGAAACCATATCCCGACAAAAATTTAGCAAAAGAAGAAAAAATATTTAATTATAGATTAAGCAGGGCACGGAGAGTTGTAGAAAATGCTTTTGGAATAATGGCTTCCGTATTTAGAGTTTTTCACTCTGTAATAAGCGTCGACGTGAAACATGTAGATGCTATAATACTGGCATGTTGTGCATTACATAATTTTTTACGGCGACACGCACCAAATAGATATATGCCCCCCGCGGATAGTGAAAATACAAATACTGGAGAGATAATACGAGATCGTTGGAGAGCTACAGGAGATTTAATGCCATTGCAGAGAGTACCACGAGCTTCAAATATATCGTCACGAGAAACACGAGACAATTTTAAAAATTATTTTAATAGTGTAGGAGCCGTGCCTTTCCAAGAAAACATGATAAATTTTGAAAATTAAGGAATTTGTTTGTTTGTAACAAATATTCGAATAAAATAGTTGAACAAATATTTACTTACCTCTTCTGTGTTGGGATCATCAAGTGAACCAATTTCCTCCTCTGAAACTGACACATTTTCCGTTCCCTTCCTCGGTACCTCGGAGTCCGTTGTGAATGTGAGCAAATCGAAATACCAAAGGGTTGGCACATGCACCTCGGCTGCCGAAGCTTCCGTAGATTGAGATGATTTCACTTTTTTCAGCTCCCTTCGGAAGCTGCACCTCATGTTTTGGATTCTTTTTGTTATATATTCCTTATCTGCTGTTGGATTTATTTCTTTGGCTTTTTCGATCAGTGTATCCATCGCGGCACTTCTTGCGTTTTTGTCCATATAGCACTTGGATCTGACGTCCCACAAACATTTCAATCCTTTATACAGTTGTATGAATTCCTCCCAAAATGGACGATTCACATCCATATTATTCATGACAATTGAACAATTTAACTGAAACCCGGAACTGAATATGAACTATTTACAAATATGAAATTCTCAAGATTTTGATACATCCGTATACTTCCGTTGACGGCTAATGAATGGTCACAAGACCGGTCGTTTTAAAACATATTTTGTTAATACAAAATGTCCTTAGATATTCAGAGCCAATCAGAGAAATATTAATAATAAGATAAATTCTCATTCGTCGATACATTTCTCCTCGGTAATTGATTATTATATTCAAGTGTTTCACATCTCTGCGCGAGTGGGCCATGCTTCTTTCGCGAAAAAACCAAAATGCAATTCGTTCTATTTTTTATCATGATTACACAATTAGGACACACAATATTTTATTTATCTGTACTGGACATTTTATCGGGCCTGTCGTCTCGCTGAATCCGCCGGCGACGGGAGACCGTGAGGCAAGACTATTTGCCTCCCAAAATGCAGTATTTGTGCTCACAGAAATAATCGAATATAATCGTGCCTCACGGTCTCCCGTCGCCGGCGGATTCAGCGAGACCGCGTCTTGAGACGAACCACTGAAATGAATTTCGGCGAGACCGACAGGCTGATAAGGAATATATAACAAAAAGAATCCAAAACATGAGGTGCAGCTTCCGAAGGGAGCTGAAAAAAGTGAAAGCATCTCAATCTACGGGAGCTTCGGCAGCCGAGGTGCATGTGCCAACCCTTTGGTATTTCCATTTGCTCATATTCACCACGGACTCCGAGGTACCGAGGAAAATGTGTCAATTTCAGAGGAGGAAATTGCTTCACTTGATGAATTTTCATATGAACCGAACACAAAAGAGGTTTTGCAATTTGTACATGTTTCCCATCGATTACTCTGAGACAATTATAAAATTGCCAGAGAGATTGAAAATCGCTTCCAATTGATCGCCATTTTTCCTCGGTGTCTGGAAACTGAAAAGAACGATCTTAAAGAATTAAATGAGCGGCAGCGAACAATTGCGGAGAAATTGATGAACGACGTTATGTATTTTATGCCAAATTAGGCGAACTAAACGAAAATTATTCTATTACTCAGACACAAATCCAGCCTGTATATAATATGACACCACATTATGTTAATTCTGAGCATTTATCGTACATGAATTTGTAAAATGCATAAAAATTAAATTGTTATTACCTTACCTGTAAATACTCGCCTTTTAAAGCTACATATATCGCCCAGCAGGTTTCTGGAATTTTTTGCCGGAATAGCCGTGGCGATATGGTACAAGAAAATTTAAAGTCTTCATAACTTCGTCCTCTAGCTAATATATCTCACAAGTGTTACTATGAAGCGTTCTTCAGCAGATACAGCTTCTCGCATTACAGTATTTTTTTAAAAATATGCGGTTCAATTTAAATTTAAAATGATAATAATAAGATAAATTCTTATTCGTCAATACATTTCTCCTCGGTTATTGATTATTAAATTCAAGTGTTTTCTCATCGAGAGTCGTACGGATAATGCCAGTACTGCCGGTAGGTCTCTTCGCCTCACGAGAGACCAAGAGTTGGTCTCTTTGCCTCACGAGAGACCTCGTCTTGAGGCATGCCTTGAGGCAAGTCTCATCGTATAGGGGCCGCTTAACGTTCGGTTGTCCGGGGACGACTAAATGCTAGCAGGTTCTCGAGCGGAGAGCGGCTTCCGTCGAGAATAGGATAGGTGGGGGTTCGTTGGTAGAGCAAAGGAGTAAAATCCAACTTAAAACTTAACTATGGCTTTATTAAACAACACTTATTTCTAATAACAACAATAATGCTTACAACTACGATTATATATTTTGTGTTTTTGTGTTTTTTATGTTTTTTATCTATGCTAATTAATTCTAATACGCTGCAAAAATTGGATATATGTGCTACTGCCGTAAGTTCGGCCGCTGCCGTTTCCGGAGCGGTTCCCGAAACTCGTGGCAGAATTCTTACTCTACTGTTCTATAGACCTTTTTTTTTTTTTTTTTTTTTTTTTTTTTTAAGGAGGGGGGAAAATGCTTTACGCATACCCCGGCAGTGTTATTCCACCGGGGTTATGTGGGACTCCCCGCGGCAATGGCGGGCTACCCACTAAAAACCCCCCTCCGGTTGGTCCTCCTTTGCCCAGCTCCTTGGGTGGGACCGGAACATCTTGGTAGTACTTCGTACCACCCCGCCCAAGGCTGGAGCCAACCCCTAGCGACCATAGGTCTACTAAGATATTATTATAAAAAGACCCGGACTCGTCTTGCGACCGGGCACTCCTTCTGTTAAAACTTAATACCTAAATAAAAAAAAAAAAAAAAAAACATTTTATATACATGTATACCCGGGTACATAGGATCCATTCGGATGCCGTACCCCACCATACGCGGGTCCGTACAACGGGTACCCAAACAATACTAGGGCCGGATATGTCCGGACCCTTCGCGGCTAAAAGATAAAATCCCCATACCTGGGTTACATAAAGAATAACTTAGAGTCAAACTTTAAAACTTACCCCTACCTTCTACCCGGTAGGTTAACCAGTTCCCACCCTACTACGTATTATCGGGTCGACCTGCGACCTATATCCTCACGTTGAAGGTCACGCATTGGTAGGTGCGCGCCTTATAGCGCCTTTCCATTTGTCAGGGGGGTAGGGGGGGGGGGCACTAGGGTCCCTATCTCTTTCTCTTTCTACCCAGTCTCCTCCTCTCAAGGGCCTTCAGACGTGCCGCCTCCTTACTGGCCGCAGCCCGGGCCTCTCTCTGCCTCACGTCCTCTGCCCTCTCCTTCTCATGACGGTCACCCATCACCGCCTTGGCAAACGCCTTCAGAGCCGCCCACTTCGTTGGTGACGCAGTGGCCACCGCTATCACCGTAGCGGGGTCGACTGGTGCCCCTAGGGCCTCCTCGAGGACGGCTCTCTGAGTCCCGTACTCAGGGCACTGCGTGAGTACATGCTCGGCGTCGTCTATCATCACTCCACAGTCCGGGCATTTCGGATCTGCCGCCTTGCCTATTCTGGCCCTGAATTTGCCGAAGGCTCCGTGACCAGTCAGGATCTGCATGAGGTGGTAGTCAGCCAGTGGGGTGGGGCCTTTCGTGTCCACAAAGGTGGAGACCTTAGGGACCAGAATTTTGGCCCATCTGGACCATTCGGTCGCCTCCCACTCCCCCTGCCACCTAGCCATAGCCTCCTCCAGGGCCTCTTTTTTATGGGCTTTGGCCCTCTCTTTCCTCTGGGCCTCGGTCATATTGGGGTTCCTCCTATCCAGGGCTTTAGCGTCCCAGACGCTACGTCCCATCTCGGCCTTCAGATAGACAGGTAGCCTACCCGCCAATACACAAAGCGTGTGGTAGGCCACCGTCCTATAGGCGGTGGTGGTCCGTATCAGGGCGGATCTCTGTGCCCTGCGGAGCATCTCCCTGCTGTGTGGCCTCAACGCCGACGTAACCCATACGGGTGCAGCGTATAGGACCACCGATTCCCACACGAGATAGTACAATCTCCTCGCCTGATGGGAGGGGCCCCTAGCGTTCGGGAGGAGAGATGCCAGGGCACCGGAGACCCTCTCCGCCCTGCCGATGACTTCCTCGACATGGTCCCCAAAATTCCTCCTGTTGTCGATATTTACTCCCAGGTACTTAACATTCCGGAGAGGGGCCATACTGGTCCCCATGATCTCGAATTCCCACGTCGGGTCGATCTTCTTTTTCGTAAGGAGGATGAACTCCGTTTTCTCAGGTGCAAGTTCCAGGCCGGTATCCCGGAACCACGCTGCCACCCTATTCATCGTCGGGCCCAGGGCTAATCGTAGTTGCCGGATATCCTTGGCGGAGATGAGGATCGCCAGGTCATCGGCATAGGCGATTGTCCTAGTCGCTCCTTCCCCTGGGGCGTTCATAACCCGCAGGACTCCGTCGTAAACAACGTTCCACAGGAACGGACCCAATACGGAGCCCTGGGGGACTCCCGCATATACCCTCCTAGTGACCATCCCGTCCGGGGTAAACGCCACTATCGCTCTCTCGGAGAGGTAGTTTGCCACCACCTGTACCAGCCAGCGCTCGACCCCTCTATCGGCCAGCTCTCTTAAGATAGTGTTCCATCCAAGAGTGTTAAAAGCATTCCTAACGTCGATGGACACGAGGGCACAGTACCGACCCCGGGCCTTGCACTCATCCGCAAAGCGGGTGACCTCTGCGCATGCCTCGACGGTGCCTACACCCCTGCGGAACCCAAATTGGCCGGGATCAAACGGGTCCCTCCCCAGCTGGGCCTCCAGCGTCTCCTTAACGGCGTACTCCCAGATCTTGCTGATAGCCGGGAGTACGCTAATGGGCCTGTACGCCCTCGGGTCAGACGGGTCCTTCCCCGGTTTGGGAATCAGGACTACCCGAGCTACCTTCCAGCGGGCCGGGATGCTGAGTCGGTGGAAAGTATCCGCTATCATATCCTTAAGGTCCCCAGCGTTGTTCCTAGCAACGCATGCCACCACCTCGGATGGAACACGATCCATACCCGGGGCCTTCTTCGCTTTTATGGCGGCGATCACCGTCCGGACCAATTGATCGTCAACCGGACTTCGGGGCCCCTCTATTCCTGCTGGCTGACAGCGCTGCTCCCTGGGGGGGGTCTCTGCGGTGCAGAACAGCGTGTCCAGGACACGCCCTACCTGCGCCTGGGACAGGACCATCTTCATGGATTTCCCCTGGAGGTTAGCCATAACCATCTTGTAGGGCTTTCCCCAGGGGTCCGCGTCTAC
Organism: Andrena bicolor; assembly: GCA_960531205.1. NCBI lineage: Eukaryota > Metazoa > Arthropoda > Insecta > Hymenoptera > Andrenidae > Andrena > Andrena bicolor. The sequence goes on along the minus strand of CAUIJW010000117.1, from coordinate 746,064 downwards.
TGTCCCGCACAGCTCCCTCCACCACGCCTCCTTAGCGCGCCAAATCATGGCCTGTAATAGTTTCCTGGCTTGCGCGTAATTCTCTCTCTTCTGTTCCTCGGAGGGGTCCCCCCTTCTCCTGGCCCTCTGGAACAGCCTCCTGGCCCTGTTCTATAGACCTCGCCTTCACTAACCGGCTAAGCTGCTGCCTACTAGTAGGAGCAACGCTTGAAACCTCCGTGAAGACAAAGTTCTCAACCTTTAAATGAAAGATCCAAAAAGGAGCACCCAGTACCTTTGCACACTGAGAACGAGTCGCTGCCGTCTCCGGAGCGTGCTGAAATTCTACTGGATAGTACGTAAGCTGCCTCTAGGAACTAGCATTCATCGGTTGCAAGAACGTATCTCTATTCGAATGAGCGCGCTGAGTGCTGCGTGCGCCTCCTTTTATACTAGAGAATTGGCGGGTTGGCGCATGCGCAGTGTGTCGGTTTTCGTCATTTTACAGTTTTCTTGCTTATTACATAATATTTTGTTTTATGCTTTTGACAGTACTTATAATTAATTATTTCTAATGTTCCTATAAAATTTGTTTCTCTAATCAATGCTTAGTTTAATATTAACATATAAAAGTATGTACAATGCTTGTGCGCGGTAATATAGGTTGGTTGCGTGGTAACGTATTATTGTTCTGTTTTACCGACGGTCGGTATTTAATGGTTCGAGTCCCTGTGGGACGTTACACGAATATTGAATATTATGCAAAGTGTAGGAAATATACGTTTATATCGTAAGACAAAAACAAGGAAACATAGCTAATAAGAAGAATTGGTGTTTAGAACTTTCAACGACAATATCTCGAAAGTGTAACGTACCGCTACGAATAGCCCCTACATTTTTTCGTTTCCTTATTATATTAATTAACATTTCTGTTCATTTGCGTTCATTCTACCTTATGTATTACTAATATTAAGAATACTTTAAACATTTTGCGAGCGACATCCCATGCGGCGGGAGTACAACGAATCGAGTAACGCGCAACGCATGCGCCTAGCCGTGAATTCAAACGGTAGACTCAGTGCCGCGAGTGAATCAAGCGGGCATGCGCATATAGTACGAACAACAGGATGCCAAATATTCTCAGCGTAGTACGCGAACGGCGCGAACCGGATCCGAATTATAATTGGTGCGGTCAGTCCCACGAGCCGGTATAAATACGGGACCCGGCAGCAGCAAGGCTCTCGTGGTTCTATCACCGAACCTTTTTTTTTTTTTTTTTTGTTTTACTTGGTGCAAATCCCCACGGATGCCCCCCGCCCGCGGGGGCGGGCAGGGGGTTATGTGGGACTCGAACCCACTAAAACCACCAAGGTGATCTACCTCGCGCGCGGAGCTGCGCGCCCGAGGGGAGGGATTTGGACGCGAGATCAAACAAGCGATACGTTCGCTACCCTCCCCCCTTGCGCTTCAATGCAGCCCCGCGCTAGGTCCCCTGAACGGGGTCGTCCCTGGGGGAGTATGACAACCTCCCCCAGCAATATTCTCCGGGACCGGCGACTCGCGACGGATCACGCGCCCGAGTCGCCCCTTCCGGGGTCGCTGCTGCTAGGGCGGTGGTGTCCCCCGACACCCCCGCCCCGCGACCCCGCGATCGAGCTCCCAACCGGTCGCCGCGCAATGCTTGGTAGCGCGCGGCCGGGCCGGGGCACACTGCGTACCCCGGGGGAAGCTCGATCGCTCAGACGGGAGCGGCGGCTGCCGCTCCCCTGGCGGGGGGGGGGGCTTCAACACGGCCCCCCCCCGTTCTCCGTGCCTCGCGACGCCGCCGCGGCCCTGGCGAGTCCGATGCCACGACTCGCCGACCGCGGCGGTCACCCCCGTCGCTTCGTCGTCCGCGGCGGCCCTTCGCGACAACGGGGGCCGCCGCGTTTCCCGACGTCCCCCGGCGCGCGTCCCCCTCCGACACAGAGGGGGCGGCGCACCGGGGGGCGTAACGGCCGCGCCCGTTGCGCGGCGCGGCCCCATCCCGATCCCCTACAGCGGGGAGCGGCGGGACGGCGCGACCCGGGGCCTGATATCCGGGGGAGCGGGGCGACTTACGCAACTAAGTCGCCGCGCGACCTCCCCCGGCCCCGGGTCATCTCCCTCTCCCGCGCCGCCTCCTCCGGACCGCTTGGCTCGGGCCTCCCTGGCCCGCCCTCTCGCGGTCCCTCTCCGCCTCCTCCTTCTCGAGCATTATAGCCTCGGAGAAGGAGGCGGCGGCGTCCCAACAGTCCCGATCTCCCGCCATGCGACGCACGACCGTCGCCAGCGAGAGATCGGGCTATCACCGAACCTACCCAGACCTTGGCAGCTTTCATTAGCTCCTCAGTCGAGAAGAAGTTTACTTAAAATTCCAATTCTAAATCTCCCTCTCGAGGCAGCTTTAATTAGCCCCTCAAATACAATCAAACCTCTCGAGGAAGCTTTAGTTAGCTCCTCCATTTCCTCTCAAGGGAGTTAGCTCCTACACCTTCTTTCGAGGCAGATTTTATTAGCTCCTCTCCCAAAACCGAGACCTATACAACGACCAATTCCAAAGCGTGGGGCCAGCTTATAGGCACCAGAAGAATGATTAATAATCAGAGGGAAACCATATCAAATCAAAGAGAAGGAATCCTTTCTAAAATACTACGTCAAACCGACTAAGCGTCATTACCGCGTTATCAATAAGCGTACTCAATACTTTATTACCGACCTAGAGTTTAAATCAAATCACCGTGCGATACGTCGTAACTATTTGTGTTCTATTATAAAACTCAAGAGACTGAGAACCATATATGTTCATTATAGACCTAGTGTCTCAACTATTATTTTGAATAAACTATTGTTACAATTTTTACGTTAAAAGAAGGATTCTCGTGTCTTGAAATTCTTTTCTTAATCGCATGCCACCCGAATCAATCCCATAATTCACAGGTAAGCCGCTCTACTTGTGAAAACTCCTGTAAGAACGACAACGTCTCGTTCGAGAACGTTACAAAAGTGAAAACATGTGACATGGGTCGTTTTTTCTTACAGCCACAGATATATTGGCGCGAGACACTGCCGTGTCTCTTGATCTCTTTAAAACTAACAGTTCGCGTAGAGACTAATAAACCGACGAACGATTCAGCGCCGAAATCAATTTCTATATTATTAAATTACCGACTTAGCGTTAGGTAACGAAACCTAAAAAGAAACTATATTTCGTTTATAATTAATTCTAATTATCAACACGACACGCGGTAGTGGACATCGCTTTTGGAATGACAGTGTATGGGGGTCGTAGTACTCGTGTAGTATGAAAATACCATTTCGGCTTTTTGAATGGTGGGCTTTCGTTTTCGAGATATTTTGATTTAAAGTTTTTAACGTAGTAAGTAATCGAGATACATAGTGTGTATATACAGGGTGATTGGCTCGGTACGCCTGATCCGCCTGGCAAGTGTGACGAGGTCAACCCCCCGTGGTGTCTCTCCGAAGTTAAGGCTTTCGACCCTCGAAGGGGCTGGAGTACCTATTAAGAAATGAGAAATCTTCGAATTCCTCATTTCTCATCAGATCTGTGCGGAAGCAACGCCAATGGATTCCTGGCGCTCCGTCGATTAAAATCATACCAAATATCATGCAAATCGGACTACTTTGACACAACCTGTTTGTATTCCCTATGTAAAAGTTGTCCGATTTACACGACATTTGGCATGATTTTCATCAGAAAACCCCAAGAAATCCATTGGCGTCAGTTCCCTTTCGATACGATGAACAATAAAAAATTATTTTATTTTATAAAAAGATACAGGGTAATTCTCTAGCTACGCCTGTCACCCCGTGGCGAGGACAACACCCCGCAGTGCCCATCGAATTTTATGGCTTTCGGTCCTCGAAAGGTTTGGAATATCATTAACACGTGAGATTTTTATGACTTTTTCCGGAAAAAGGTACGAATCCCGGGTCGAACGTAGCGAATTAGGGTCGAGCCCCGGCAGTCGAGGGTGTAATATCCATTACAGTGTATTAAAAAATTATTTTCTTCATCGTGTCGAAAGGAAAGTGTCGCTGATGGATTCCTTATGTTTTTCCGATGAAAATCATACCAAATATCTTGTAAATCGGACAACTTTTACATAGAGAATACAAATAGGTTGTGTCAAAGTAGTCCGATCTGCATGATATTTGGTATGATTTTCATCAGAAAAACATAAGGAATCCATCGGCGTCATTTCCCTTTCGATATGATGAAGGAAAAAATTTCTTAATACGCTGTAATGGATATTACACCCTCGACTGCCGGGGTTCGACCCTAATTCGTTACGCTCGACCCAGGATTCGTACCTTTTTCCGGAAAAAGCCATAAAAATTGAGTGAGGCCCTGTGAAGGACTGTCCCCGCCACGGGGAACCAGGGGCCGCATCTCCTTGACGGGCGTTGCTCCAGAATTACCCTGTATCTGTTTAAGAAATAAAATAATTCTTTATTCTTTATCGTATGGATATGGAAGTGTCGCCGATGGATTCCTTGGGGTTTTCTGATGAAAATCATGCCAAATGTCGTGTAAATCGGACAACTTTTACATAGGGAATACAAACAGGTTGTGTCAAAGTAGTCCGATTTGCATGATATTTGGTATGATTTTAATCGACGGAGCGCCAGGAATCCATTGGCGTTGCTTCCGCACAGATCTGATGAGAAATGAGGAATTCGAAGATTTCTCATTTTTTAATAGGTACTCCAGCCCCTTCGAGGGTCGAAAGCCTTAACTTCGGAGAGACACCACGGGGGGTTGACCTCGTCACGCTTGCCAGGCGGATCAGGCGTACCGAGCCAATCACCCTGTACAAGAAGGTTCCGTGGCTACAACGGTAGCGCGTCAGATTACTATGCTAGCGGTCCGGGGTCAAGCCCCTGCGACTCCCACATAATTTTTTCTTTTTTCTTTTTTTTCTTCTTTTTAACAGTTTTTCCCGTGGAAATATATTTTGTGAATATTGTTGCGAACACCCCTTGGATGGAAATCCAAGGCACACTGGTGCTCGCGAGCGGGACAAGAGGACAGCGAGAAGAAGGCGATCGCCTGTCAAGCTGTCACTCGAAAGCCAGCCGCCATTGCTAGCAGACGTCTCGATATTGTATACCGTCTGACTGATTGTATTCGTTACCCGCTGTTAATGTTCTGGTATCGTTGCCGTTCAGTAAATACACGTTATGCCCAACCAAAATCGTAACATTGGTGTCAGAAGTGGGATGCCCGCCCGGAGCGGCATGCCCACTCGCGCTTCCGCGGCTTCCGCGGCCCCTGCGGACCCTCCTTCCGGGGCATCGGGCGTCCCGTCCCTGCGGGAGCTTTTCACCAGCCTCCAGCTCAACATCGCGGGACAGATGCGGGAACTGCGAAGGGTCAACGAGGCCCGCTGGCAGCGGGAGGACCGTCTCAGGGAGGAGAGGGAAGCCGCCGACCGAAGAACGCAGGCGGCCCTCGATGCCCGGTTGACAGGAATGGAAGATCGCATCCAGGTCGTACTCTCCTTGTTGCAGGGTACCCGCGGCTCGGTTGACAGCGGCGCGAGTCCACGGGTTGGGGAGACAGTGGCGGTTGTAAATATTGATGCACATAGCGATGTAAATAGTGATGTAAATAATGGTGTAAATAGTGTTACCCCGACACATGTCTCCGCCCCCGTCGTTGCGCCCGCCGCTGCCCCCCTTACGGAGCCGCGCGTACTCCGTTTGGGGTACGCCATGAAACCGACAGTTTTCGATGGGGAAACGTCCTGGGAAGAGTACAAAGTGCAGTTTGAGACTATCGCGCGTGCTAACGGGTGGGATGACGAAAGGAAGGCTACGGCCTTGATCGCTTCCCTTGGGGGGCCGGCGAGAAGCGTCCTCACGACGCTCTCCGCCGCCCAGCGCGAGGGATACGCGGATTTGGTTTCGGCGCTAGAATTCCGCTACGGGGCGAAGAACTTGTCTAATCTGAATTACGTGCTCTTCCAGAGCCATAGGCAGCAGCGGGGTGAGAGCATCTCCTCGCTTGCCACCAAAATTGAACGTTTAGCGCAGTCCGCATTCGCCGACTGCCCCGCGGAAGTCCGCGACAAACTTGCCGCGTCCCAGTTCGTGACGGCGTTGTCCAACTCGGTTATGCAGCGAGAACTGCGACTCGGCGAGTACACGACTCTAAGAGCCACCGTGACCAGAGCTCTGGAGATAGAGGCCGTTGAGGCGATATCTCGCGGCCCCGCGGACGAGTCGCGGGAACGGTACACGCAAGACCGCGAGGCTGAATTCTCTAACAATTTTGAAAGGTTTCCGGCGAGGCAACGAGAATTCCAGGAGCCCGAGGAAAACGGCGACACGAAGAAAACCTGCTGGCGGTGTGGAAGGACCGGACATCTCCAGAGGAACTGCTTCGGATCGAGGAATTGAGAGGAACGGCTCCAAGAGCGAAGAGAGGCCGTTGGAAACAGTGGGACCTGGGCTCGTTCGTTTGGGGGAAGCACCGATCGACCACACCTGGAACCGGGCTAGCGCTGCCGTGTGAGCGCGCGGATCTGCTGCAACGAGGAGGCGCCCGTGGTGCGCAGAGTTGCAGAGCTGTGACGAAGGGAGTTCGAGGGCGAATACCGTCGAGAGATCCACGACGCGTTGCGACGGAGGGAGTTCGAGGGCGAATACCGTCGCAGAGCTGGCGAGCCCCTCGCTCACGAGAGGGAGCCCAGGCTGACCAGAACGTTGAACACCTCGAGCATTTGTCCGAAGACGAAGTCCTGGAGGAGAACGAGTGTGGTTGTCCCAACCACGAAGAGGAAAAGGAAACGTGCCCAGGAGGAGTGAAGACGTCGCAGGACTTTCACTGGACTCAAGGAAGAAGATTAGATTAAGCTAATCCGGTGGACTGGGCTGCGGAGGTTGCCTTCGCAGCCCGGCCCCCGCTCTTGAGTCTGTTTCAGGGAGCACGATACCCCACAACGAGGGACAAGGTGTCGGGGGACTGCCGCCGCGGCCTGGCTACGCGCTCCCGAATTCCCCAAATGTGCCATAATAGCGTGGCAGTCCGCAGCGGGGTGCGGACATACGTGAAAGCGCCCCGCTAGCCCCCTGGAGGAGACCCTTCGAGCCTCCGGCGCGGCCGGAATGGAGGTTCTCGCGGGGTACCCAGGAGAAAGTAGGAGAGGAGGGTGGACAGCAGGAGGGAAATGGCATCCCCAACCACCAGGCGGACAAGCGTTGCTTGGATCGGCTGGAGGGGGTGTCGCGAAGACGGGAGCGCTGGCAGGACGCACAGGACGGTCCCCTGGTTCAGCACCTGAGGCCAAGAAGAGGAATGGGGCCATCTTGAAGACAAGGCCTCAGGATCGGAAGAAGACGGAAGACGGCCAGGGCTGACGAGACGGGTGGCTGGACTGGGGGTCGGGCCGCTTGCATGCTTGCGACTAGCTGCGACCCTCTGCTTGCGCGTTCGGCCCTCCTTCCTGGTTTTCCGGCTCGTGCGGCCCCAACGGGTTGTCTTCGGTTCCTGACTAATGTGGGCAACGTTTTCTTCGCAAGGGAACTTCGAAGAGAGAAGGGCCACTCAGGACTGCTGGAAGGACGTCGAGGACGAACCAGGATGCAGTCGAGGACGAATCAGGTTGCCGTCGAGGGCGAACCAGGTCGCAGCGCCGGAGCGACCAGACCGCTGCGGGGCGTTGGACGGAGCGGAGCCGCCCAGGGACGTTCCGGAGCGGCGCGGGATTCCGCCGTTGGAGCCCCGGAGGATCCGCCGTCGAGGGATCCCGAGGAAACGCAAGGAGCTGTCGCGTGCGATACGCGAGGAGCTGTTGCGTGTGTGGACACAAGGAGCTGCTGCGCGCGAGACGCAAGGAGCTGTTGCGTGCGAAACGCAAGGAGCCGTTGCGCGCGACCCAGCCTGCAGCGGGACGACGGGGGACAGCCGCAGAAGCAGCGGTGACAACGGACGAGGACCGAGGATTCCACGTGCCCACGCCTTGCCCAGGGTTTTCGGAGTGGTTTTTCCCTGGGCGGGAAGGCGAATGCCGAGGCGCCGGTCGGAAGGGGCCACGCGGCGACCTTTCCACCCTTCCGGACCAGGGTACGGCTGCGGGAGTTGAAGGGACTGCAGCGGCCGGGACGACCGCTTCTCCGGAGGGGGGAGCAGTGTTGCGAACACCCCTTGGATGGAAATCCAAGGCACACTGGTGCTCGCGAGCGGGACAAGAGGACAGCGAGAAGAAGGCGATCGCCTGTCAAGCTGTCACTCGAAAGCCAGCCGCCATTGCTAGCAGACGTCTCGACATTGTATACCGTCTGACTGATTGTATTCGTTACCCGCTGTTAATGTTCTGTTATCGTTGCCGTTCAGTAAATACACATTATGCCCAACCAAAATCGTAACAATATTACATATTACACTATAGTGCGTTACACATTACTCTACGCAAATTTTAAGGTTGAAAATGCATTTATAACATAACATATTATTCTAATCGTCTCTTTCACCGGTGCTTTCATATTCTTGTACTGCGAAAATATTTCATTCCGAAACTTTCGACGCCTGCGATTGTCGAGCAGGTAAAGTGGGATAGCCGTTACTTCTGACCGTAAGGGTCGTCCTATATGTACCTGCTCAAAAGAATGGTCGAATACCTGGTCGTTGGGGGCGAGTAAGTCTTTACAACGATTTCATGAATATTTCATTTATTTAATTAATTTTTATACAATAGTTGAGGTGGTAGTTTTCAGTTTCGGAATGAAATATTTTCGCAGTACAAGAATACGAAAGCACCGCTGAAAGAGACGATTAGAATAATATGTTATGTTATAAATGCATTTTCAACCTTAAAATTTGCGTAGAGTAGTATGTAACGCACTATATAATATGTAATATTCACAAAATATATTTCCACGGGAAAAACTGTTAAAAAGAAGAAAAAAAAGAAAAAATTATGGGAGTGGCAGGGGACTTGAACCCCGGACCGCTAGCATAGTAATCTGACGCGCTACCGTTGTAGCCACGGAACCTTCTTGTATATACACACTATGTATCTCGATTACTTACTACGTTAAAAACTTTAAATCAAAATATCTCGAAAACGAAGGCCCACCATTCAAAAAGCCGAAATGGTATTTTTATACTACACGAGTACTACGACCCCCATATACTGTCGTTGCAAAAGCGATGTCCACTACCGCGTGGTCCCCTTGTTAGTGTCATAAATCATTGTTCATTTCGACCTAGAGTCGCCACATTAATTTTTGAATAAACAATTGTTATTTTTCATTGTTAAAAGAAGGACTCTAGTTACTTGAAATTCATCTCTTAATCGCACGCCACCCGAATCAATCCCACAAATTCACAAGTAAACCGCTCTACTCGTGAATCTCCTGTATAGAACGGCAACGTCTCGTTCGAGAACGTTACACGTGTGTCATCAATCAACACGTTACTGCGAATGTTCTTGGTACGGACAGCAGTATCTTCACAGAATTTACCACCTGCCACAGGTATTGGTTTTGCATAGTATGATTAGATGCAGAACAATTTTTGGGAAGGGTATAGAAATAAACAGTGCCTACATTTTTAATTGTTTTGTGCATAGTGTTACGCGGACCTGTCACTCGTTTGTTAATCTTCTTCCTACGAAACCCGGACACTCAGCTTTATCTCTACGCATACTTCCGTTCATTATAAATTGTAAGAAAGCGCATCTCGTACTTCTCGTGTCAGTCCGGCTGTGGAGCCAATAAAGGATTCATTCTTTGACCAGCACCCTACAGAGTAACATTTATTCTTCTTGATCTCTTACACGCCCTATGGGATTTAGTATACAATTTAGAATTTACTCGTGTATTTCCGAGCCGCCCAGCAGGACACGAGTGAATTTCGAGTCAGTGTCGTTTATCTTTTATTCCGGGCAATTTTCCCCGTGACATTTTGGCGACCCTGCCATGATTGGTGATTCGTCAAGTAAAGTGATCTCCCAAAAACTTCTACGGCTAGGACTACGTGAGCTTGCAACCAACGACGGGACCACGAGAGCCTCAAGGAGATAAGCGAGTCGGCCGACCACTACTGGAAAAAAAAGAGGAAACAAGGTGAGCATTGGCTTACATTTCATTTACTAAACACCGCAAACCTCGCGCGGAATACAATACAGACTTTAGAGAATACGAAGGTTCTTTTATCAATAAAATGGAAGCTAAATTAGAAAAACTAGAAAACCTAGTTCAAAGCGATAGCGCCTCACTGGCTACACTACTGGTTAACGTAGAATGCAATCACGTTATGTTACAAAAAGACATAGCCGCGCTTGACGAAGAAAATAAGGTACGACGTGAAGAAATAAAAGAGATAGCGCAGAGAATCCGGAAGATAGCGACTGATGACGAATGCTCACCTAATCCGAGCCCAACGGAGGACGAGGACGACTAACCGCGACCAGGAGCAAGTTCCTGGCATGACTCACGCGTTACGCCCTCCGCGCCGCCCGTGTTTCCTCGATCTAGTATTCCCGCAAAGGACGTAGTAAGAACGATTCCTTCACTCCGCGGCCGCGACGCTACCGGAGTCGAATATTTTATTTCTTCAGCAAAAGCAGCGCACACGCGATGCGGAGAAGATGAATTTCTATTACGCTTAATAATCGCAGAGGAGATTACCGAACACGTGGAGAGAAGTATTAGACATTTGAGTATCGGATCATACGAAGAATTATACGACGCGCTTAGGAAACATGTAGCACCCGCCACCACGATAGCTAACGCACGCAGCAAATTAAAAGAAATAAAGCACGGAAATACGGAATCGATACATTCATATAACCTACGTTTTCGCCAGCAATATAGTGAACTCCGCAATCCAATACAATTATTCTAAACCTCAGGCCCGTAAGGTCATGCTAGATGCAGAAGATGAATCTGCCAATCACATGTACATACAGAATCTCCGTTCTGATGTTAGCCAGCTCGTATACGCACGACACCCATCGAACCTGACTCTCGCTCAGTGTTTGTACAAGAACGTGGAGCACCAACGTTCTTGCCCTTAACGTGCAATAAATTAACTCACGTGACGCAGCGAAAAATGATAGTTTAAAGAAGTCCTAACTGTACATTAATGGCGTCACAATAAACGAGCACGTTTTTTTTAAATTCACGAGAATTTATCTAACTTCAACTAAATTATAGTAATTCACACTCTTACTTAAGGAAATTAACAACCACGCAAGTACGTGAAGTGGAAAATCAATGATTCCAGAATTAGGAACTAATTATCGGAGCACCGATTGCTCTTTGTATTTCGCGTCGCGTGAGTTAATTTATTGCACGTTAAGGGCAAGAACGTTGGTGCTCCACCTTCTTATACAAACACTCAGCAATGTGCTGCAGAAACAGAAACATGGTTACGCGAAGCATCGGGAAGTTCACAAGCCATAACTCGTACGGTCCAGGCGCCGAGACGCCCGACTCCACTATCGCGTCCCACACAAGAATCGTCCGCAACCCGATCCCAGCTAACGGCTACACCTCAATAGAACGCTTCCAATCATTCGGTGCCCCTGTCATCACGCGTAAATTTAAAATGTAATTTCTGCGGTATACTTGGACTCACGGCTAATCAATGCCGAAAACGTAACTATCAACAACAGAATTTTCAATCGCGGCAGCAAGGAAAACTTCCACCTCGCGTCAACCAGGTCTTAACGAATCTTCCGACGGATCCGCAACCCCAAGAGTATCCAGAACAACCGGCCGATTGCGACATATATTCGCTCAACTGGGGGGAATGCGACAAAAAGGAAGACTACTCGTCGATACAGGCTCAGGAGTTAATTTGATTAAAGCATCGCTGCTCAATCCTTCTGTTGAACGTATAGCCGAGAGAAATGACTTTTTCATGGGTCGCGATCTGCATACCTCCCACCAGCGCGTTCAACTAATCAGTCTCGGACAGAAACACGATTTTTATGAAATCCCAGATGACTTTCCTATATTGGAGGACGGTATTATCGGACTACCGTACCTCGATGCTCATAATTTCACAATCACCAGTAAAACCTTAACGATTAGCGATCTTCCTATACCACTCTTCAGTGAATTATCAATGTTTACGTGAATCGCAGGCGATGGACAATAACAGATCGACAATAACCGATCGAGGGAAAACCCACAACCCACTAAGTGGTTGGATCAATTATCGGATAATTTAGTCGGCAACTTATATTGCATAAAATACGAAAAATTTCAGAACGCGGTGCATGCCGAAGGGAAGGAAACAGTCAATCGAGGGAAGATCCCATAACACGCTAGGCGGTTGGATTAACTGGTTCTTCTGTACAATGACATACAGTATTGGCTCCCGGTGAGCTCGCTGGTCGGGACCGGCGTTGAGCTCACATTGTGAGCAGAGCCCTAATTCCGAGTGTTCGTTTCTTGCTTCTTTCTAGCCGAAGGGGGCAGCGAGATGGAACGCTTTGCGTGCGCGGCGGTCGTGCGCGACGGACGCGAGCACTCAGATGGAATCATGACTGCTCGATGCATGCGCGCGACGGTCAGATAGCCAGGCACGGCACGAGTCTTTTTTACGCCCTAGGCGAGCTTGCCAAATTCCGCCATTTATTATAATACATTTAATTGAGCTTCTTCATGTCCTTACTTTTAATTTTTACTCGTAGTTTAAAACCGTTGTAATACAATGTTACGTTCGGAACGTAAAATTTTTCATTTTGGTCAGGGTATGGATCAACAACGCCTAGCGTTATGGGAAATCCCTCATTGATCATACTCCTGCCCATTAATTAATATTATTTTTGATAGAACAAAAATCCCTTTCTTGGAGCGTCGTCGTTTCGACGTATTGCCGTCTCGCGATACAGATAAGGCGGTGCTGACGCAGCGGCGATCTCACCAGAGAGTCGCGTTCGAAAAGACCCAGTGATTCTCCTTCTGTGCCGAATCCGTCCTGTGTAAGCGGCAGGGGTGCGTTTCAACAATGCCTTGCAGCATTGTGGGAGAACCCACGTTGAGAACACCTCTGACCGCCGCGTTAAACATTGTAACATAATCAGTAACGGCTACAGCGGGAATGCGCAGACTGGATCATTTCTTAGAAGACTGACGGAATTGTATACTCTACATCCGGTGTAGGGAACCGCGCCTTCCCACGGTTTTGTCGCACGTTTCGGAGCTTGTGTGAATTATTAATTAATTAAAAATTGTTGTTAAAATTGAATATCCAACACAATTTCTGATAGTCCAACGACTGTGGGATTCCCCTAGTCAGAAATTGTGTATATGAAATTATGAACATTGAGGGAGGGGCCCTCAGCTGTGCGAAATTGTATGGTTTTCGAGATGTGGAATGTCATGTTTTCCTGTGCATACGAATGTTCCGTAAAGATCGATCATATATTGAATCGGGAATCTGATGGATGAACGTGAGCACACACACACACACACACACACCGCCTCGTTAAGTAGACGGGCCCATGGTAACGCGGCCGAGCGATAAAATGCAGCGTAAGCATTTTCGGCACGGACCCACTCTGGTCGCTGCCGAGAGCGTGAAGCTGCGACACTCTGTGACGGTAAATCGTGAGGTGCGTGTCATTGGGGTCCGCAAGTGTTTTAGAGCTGGAGTTCTCCGGTCTACTGTGTAACCACGTGTGTTTGAGATTCCATTAGTTCTCTGCTCCGCCGCACCCAAGCTCACCTCAGCACTTACCGGGCAGCGGAACACGCCGCTGATCGATATTCGATCCGGCGATCGATACTCCTAGTCGCCTGCTCAGCCAATCACCGATCACCACGTAACGCGAGCGGCCCAATCACAATGCGTACTTTCTTGATCGATTCTCGAGGATTGTTCGAGAAGACGCTCAACCGTTTTCTGCGTTTCCTTTGTTCACTCTCGTTTCATACCGCTTGTCGCGACAACGTATTTTGCCACGCAACGTGTGAAATTCCTTTTTGTGCACAACGCTTGTGCTCAATTCTCCACTCAAATTCACGCGAGTGATTTATTGGACTTGTGCTCAACCAACACATTGTTTTAATAAAGTGACTCGGTCAATTTGACTCAAAATTCGCGCACCGCATGTTGCTTTCTCACCGTCGATCCCTAACCTCACCTCCAGCGTGCTCACCCACCTTAATTTCAAACAGCGTGAAAGACTCGACTTTGCGAAACAAATTCTTCTAATAACTTCGAAACAATTTATTCTAAACAAATATTCTATTAACTTGCGAAGTAATTTATTCTGTTAACGATTTACTCTAAGTTTTCAACGGATTTGCTCAATTAAAATTATTATTATTCAGTTTCACTTCATGGTTCAACTCACGCCAATTCAAAACGATAATCAAGTGTGTGCGTGTTCGCGTTTCATCCTTTTTTCTGATTCAGGTTTATCAGCGACTCAGAATTATACAAGCTCCAAGGTTTTATCAGCGACAAGAAACTATTTGAACCTCAAAAAGAAAATTTAAAACATATTGTCATTTAGATTATTGTGACTGTCTGGTGAGTTGCACCTCTTAACTCTTTCTGTACACATTATTACACTGTTATAATTAATTCGTATCTAATGATAATTTCTGACAATCAATCGATTGTGGGATTCCCCTAGTCAGGAGTTATCTCCGATTACAACGATATATTGAAATTCTCCATACTTTATTATTCCATTGTTATGTTTTTGCTTTCATTCAGTATTTAATCATTAAAGCTTTATTTACTATTAAATTCTACTCATCATTTACCTATCTGATTCCATTGAAAAGACCCGTACGGGACTAGAGCACCAACGATCCCAAAATCTACCCCTTATCCATCTGATAAGGTACTTAGACATTTAAAATATAAAAAATTTGACTGTTACAAGCGCGGCGAGCCTCCTTGCTTTTCTGACGAAAATATTCAATACAGCAACTTCCGATAGTCTAACGACTGTGGGATATCCCTAATCCGAATTTGCTTGTAAAAAAACGTGCCGCTCGAACACTAAAGCCCGCGGCGCGTAACAAGAGAAAGTCGTATTCCGGTCAGAAAAAAACATCGCTATGCAAACCATTCACAATATGCACAACAAATGGTTATGTAGTTGATACAGCAGGACCGTTCAACGGAAACATGAATGATGCGACAATATTAAAAACTCTATTACAAGATCCCACCGGAACAAAAACACTTTTGCGACCGGGTGATTTTTGTATCATGGACCGTGGCTTCCGAGATGTTGTGAGGTATATGGAAAATCAGGGATATAATGTTTTGATGCCGGCATGTAAAGGGAAGCGAATGCAATTGACATCGGAAGAGGCAAATGCATCACGGTTCATTACAAAAATAAGATGGGTAGTAGAAGCGGTGCATGGTGCTATACAGGGTGTCCCAGCTAACACTGGACAGAGCTATATCTCCTAAAGTATTGTTATTAAAAATCTGAAAAAATTAGGGAATGCATGGTACGAGGGGACCATCTTTTTCGCCCGAACGAATTTTTTTTTCGATTATTATTTTAAAAGATACGATGGTCAAGTTCGGATTTTCAAATGGCACTAACTTTTTGGAAGTCCTGGGTTGATAGTGCGTTAAAAGACAAAATCAATAAGCTATAATGTATACACTTTATTTCCACTGGTTTTTAAGATATTTCGCTTGCAAATTTCCTGATTTTCAGTGGAAAAACCGTCCCTGGACTGGCAAGGACCGGGGTCAGTTTTACTGTCGTCACGGGTAGCACTGCCTTTTGAAATAGATACCTACCTGCCAAAGGTCTACCCCGGCCCACGGGCTGGACAATTCTTTTCCGTCAGAAATGCCACTTAGGAAGGTACATCTGCAGTATCGAGAAGCGCACCGTTACTTTTATTTCGCACTTGCTTCTACGCTCGGATGACCGGTTCTTTTCGGAGGGATGCACGTTCGATTGATTAGGTTAGAAGGTGTGAAAGTTGCTAGACAAAATATCAACCATCGGAATATCAGAACCAATTGGATTTGCATCCCTCACAAACGGCTGCTCTCTTGAAGAGGCCTTCTTCACAGAAATACCTCCTCCCCAATGCCCGCCTTCTCTCGCACGGAATACGTCAACGCATGCTTCTGTTTTAATATCGGAGCTCGTGTTTATACTCGAGAGGACCACGCGTGGACAGCGGGCAACCCCTTTTCTTCCTGTGTCTCCCCACGAGGAGTATTGACGGTGGATTGTAGGAGCGTAGATGTCTCGATGCCAGTTATTGAATTCAGGAGAGGATAGAAACATTTTATTACAAAACACACATGTACTATAATTAAAGTAAATCGTATTCCTCTCGGGCAGGAGTCGCCCGACGCTCGTCGAAGAGATGCGGCCTGCTACCCCGTGGCGACGGTTGCCCTTCGCAGGACCTCACTCGATTTTTATGGCTTTTTCCGGAAAAAGGTACGAATCCTGGGTCGAGCGTAGCGAATTAGGGTCGAACCCCGGCAGTCGAGGGTCTAATATCCATTACAACGTATTAAGAAATTTTTTTCTTCATCGTATCGAAAGGGAAATGACGCCGATGGATTCCTTATGTTTTTCCGATGAAAATCATACCAAATATTATGCAGATCGGACTACTTTGACACAACCTTATGTAAAAATTGTCCGATTTACGCGAAATTTTGTATGATTTTCATCAGAAAAGTATAAGGAATCCATCGGCGGCACTTCTATATCCATACGATAAAGTATAAGGAGTTATTTTATTTCTTAAACAGATACAGGGTAATTCTGGAGCAGCGTCCGTCAAGGAGATGCGGCCCCTGGTACCCCGTGGCCGGGACAGTCCTTCGCAGGGCCTCACTCGATTTTTGTGGCTTTTTCCGGAAAAAGGTACGAATCCTGGGTCGAGCGTAGCGAATTAGGGTCGAACCCCGGCAGTCGAGGGTGTCACATTCATTACAGCGTATTAAAAAATTATTTTCTTCGTCGTATCAAAAGGAAAGTGCCGCCGATGGATTCCTTATGTTTTTCCGATGAAAATCATACCAAATATCATGCAAATCGGGCTACTTTGACAGAGGCTATTTGTACACACTGATGTAAAAGTTGTCCGATTTGCACGACATTTGGTATGATTTTCATCGGAAAACCCCAAGGAATCCATCGGCGGCACTTCCATATCCATACGATAAAGTACAAGGAGTTATTTTATTTCTTAAACAGATACAGGGTAATTCTGGAGCAACGCCCGTCAAGGAGATGCGGCCTCTGGTACCCCGTGGCGGGGACAGTCCTTTGCAGGGTCTCGCTCGATTTTTATGGCTTTCGACCCTCGAAGGGGTTCGACTGCCTATTAAGAAGTGAGAAATCTGCGACTCGTGCATTTCTCACCAGATCTTTGCGAAAGTGACACACATCGATTCCTGATGTTTCGCCGATGAAACTGACACCAAGAACGACGTAATTTCCAATTTGTATTCCTTATGTAAAAGTAGTCCGATTTACATGACATTTGGTATGATTCCAATCGGGAGAACGCCAGGAATCGATGTGTGTCGCTTTCGCAAAGATCTGGTGAGAAATGCGCGAGTCGCAGATTTCTCACTTCTTAATAGGCAGTCGAACCCCTTCGAGGGTCGAAAGCCATAACAATCGGGTCAGGCACTGCGAAGGCCTGTCCTCGCCACGGGGTACCAAGCCGTATGTCTTTCACCGGCGTAGCTCCAGAATCACCCTGTATCTGGAAAGAATGCTGATCCAATTGGGCACGATAAAATCTCCTCCCACAATGCTCCTTTCACCACTACACAGTACTAAATTTCATCCATGCACGCACGACGTATGGTCTGAACAATGAAAGGGTTAAATATCCAGTTTTGCCGTCCATTTATCAATTAAATGCGCTTACATGAAATCGATATGTTTTCAGATAAAAAATATTTTTCAAATCTTCGAGGCGACGGGAAGCGTGCACCCGCTGAAGAGGAGCAGGCCATCTATTTACAGTGCTGCGGAAGAAACTGATGTTGTGGCGGCATTTCATGCTTACCCCACAACAACTATTCGTCAGGTGGCGGCAAACTCCGACATGTCAAAATCGACAATTCAGAGAGTTGTAAAGAAGAATGGTTTGAAGCCGTATAAGCCTAGCACACAGCACAAGCTATTTATTAGAGATTACGGACCACGGATTCAGTTTTCGATGTCGATACTTCAGCAACTCGGAGAGAATCCAGAATTCATAAGAAATATTATGGTAACGGACGAATGTATATTTTATACAAATGGTTTAACATGCCATCAAAATTCACGAATGTGGGCAACAGAAAACCCACATTGGATACGTGAAGATAATAGCCAGTATCGCCAGTCAGTTTTAGTATGGTGTGGGATTTTCAATCGAAAAATATATGGACCCTACATTTTCGATGGAAATGTAACGGGAGCAGTGTATTTGGAAATGTTGAAAAATTATCTGGGAGATATATTACACGGTATGTCACTGGCAGAAAGACGGAACCTGTGGTTTCAACAAGATGGGGCTCCGGCGCATTACGCCAATATCGTGACTAGATGGCTGAATGCAACATTTCCCAATCGCTGGATCGGTCGCAATGGGGCTGTGGCATGGCCACCACGGTCCCCCGACCTCTCGGCCTGCGACTTCTTTCTGTGGGGGTACATAAAACAGCAAGTGTTTGAAACCCCCGTTGAAAATGTCGCAGACCTAAGAGAACGCATCATTAATGCGTGCCAAAACGTCCCCGCCGAAATGTTGGAGGATGTGGAATCAGCATTTTGCCGCCGCGTATTAAATTGTATTTTGAATGACGGCGGCCACGTGGAGGGGCAGCCGCCCGAAATGCGGATTCCATGAGTACCGCATTGAGGATTGCAATCGGGTAAATCGGTTAAAAATTTTTTTTCACTGATGACGTAGTAGATATCGACGGAATTAATGAACGCATATATGCGCTGATATTTTCATTAATTCCGTCGATATCTACTACGTCATCAGTGAAAAAAAAATTTTTAACTGATTTACCCGATTGCAATCCTCAATGCTGTACTCATGAAACCCGCATTTCGGGTAAATCGGTTAAAAATTTTTTTTTCACTGATGAAACCACGACCGATCCATTGCTTGGGAAATGATGAGTTCAGTCATCTTATCACTGCAGAACCGTCTTGTTGAAACCATAAACTTTACGTTTCAGCAAGTGGCATGTCGTGTAAAATATCATCCACATCATTTTCCTGAAATTCTAAATATGTTGCTCCTGTTTTTCCTTCGAAACAATAAGGTCCATATATTTTTCGATTGAAAGTACCACGCCACACTAAAACAAGACGCGGTATTGGTTATTATCTTATTTTGATGGCATGTCATGCCCTTCGTATAAAATACACGTACATTCGTCCGTTATCATTAAATTTCGTAAAAACTGTGCATTATCTTCGATTTTCAGCAGTATCCGCATCGCAAATTGAATCCGTAGTCCAAAATGTCTATTAAATAGTTTATACGGCTCCAAACCATTTTCTTTACGATTTTATGGACTGTCGGTATTGAGTCGCCCATCTGAATGGAAACATGTATGTGTCCTTCTGCGCTGCGTGAAAAGATCGCCATGGTGCTCGACCGACGCTCTACATAAATTGGTCCTTCGAGCCGGTTCTCGTGCCACGAGGCCCTTGATCCGCATCCACTCGGTTAGAGGGGATTCAGCTGCATAGGAGTGTGGCATCCTGTATCTTCACCAATACAGTCTGGAGACAGCAGCGCACAGGACGTTGCATCCAACGCACGGACCGGCGAATTCGACAGTGTCAGCAGTACACTTCATTCGCCAGAGACAACGTCCTAGTCAACGCAGCAGTCAACGCCAAAAGGGCTGCTGAGCATCATCCACAACAACGGAAAGCGTGAAGGATGCGCGCCGTCCACGGGAAACAATTCGTCCTCAATTCGCGCACTATAACACCGATGTCGTGCGACCCAAACGACCTGACTGCACTCACCCCCGCGCAACTCCTCATTGGCGCCCGGTTGACAAGTATTCCCGATTACGATTTCTCCACGGTAACGGTCGAGCGTTCATCAGCCTGGGAACACGTCCAGAAAATGAGAAATCATTTTTGGACCCGATCGCGTAATGAATATTTACAGCAGCAGACGGTTCGCAAGAAGTGACACACAGGTCAGGCCCAGGACATTGCGTTGGGTACGCTGGTGGTCGTTCGCGAGGACACCACGCCACCGTTGAGCTGGCCACTTGGACGAATCACCGCCGTGCATCCAGGTGACGATGACGTCATCGGCACATTGCGTTAAGCGCATCGCGCCGCTTCCGATAGATACGCAATCTCCTCATTGTACATAAAGTTGTACCAATGTTCTAGTCTTAGACATAAGGTACTAGTTCATAAGGTGTAACCTACCGTCACAACGTTGTGGTAATTTAATCTTCTGCCTGTTTGTAATCGGCGCCAAGCCTCCGTACCGCACCACCGCGCTCCATTCTGTTGAACGAGACTGTTCAAGGGGGGCGGCATGCTGCGTCGCCCATCTGAATGGGAATCACTACCGTGCTGGACCTCAGCGCATGGTCACATGTATGTGTCCTTCCGCGCTGCGTGTAAAGATCACCAGGGTGATCGCCGAAAGACTTCCGAAGGCGAGTGCGAACGTGCATCGCGCCTCAAGCAGGAGACGAGACGGCGCGTGGTCTCTTCGTCTCGTGACGCCTGCCCGAGCAGCCGCAGAACAAGTCTATCTTATATTACAATAAAGTTTCAAGTTCGTGCACAGTGGAAACAGTTTCACTTGGCGAACAACACTTTTGAATACGTCGGCCCTTTCATTAATTTGAAACGCGACACCCTAAGAGCGGCCTACGCTCTACAGTCGGTGTGGATAAGTCACAATTTTCCGCTATTATGCGAACTGATGTTGTCGGGTTAGCATGGAACGCAACCACGTTTACTTGGAAGTTGCTTCAAAAAGCTCACAAATATTTTTTATGAAAAAACATACCGATTTCATGTACACGCATTTAATTGATACAAAAAATACAGAACTGGACATTTAACCCTTTCATTGTTAAGCCCATTCGTCGCGCGAGCAAAGGTAAAAATACGTACTGTGCAGAGGATGGTTAAAAGATGCAAAGGGGAAGGTTTTATGATTAACGAATAAAAATTTATAACACCCACAATTTCCTAGCTGCAACCCAACCGGCCATCCGAGCGTAGAAGGAACTACGAAATAAAAGACTATTGAAGTTAAAAATTGAGTTATATTCTCCTACTTCCCTATAGTACAGGTACAGGGTGATTCTGGAGCAACGCCCGCCAAAGGATGCGGCTTGTCACCCCGTGGCGAGACAACCCCTCCCCCGCAGTGCCTTGCCTGATTTTTATGACTTTCGACCCACGAAGAGGTTCGAGTGCCTATTAAGAAGTGAGAACTGTTCAGGATTTCAAATGTTTGCTTCTTTCCTTCGTCGCATCGAAGGGGAAGCGGCGCCAATGGATTCCTGGCGTTCCGTCGATTAAAATCATACCAAATTTCATGTAAATCGGACTATTTTTAATCACCTCAAGTCCGCTTGAAATGATATAAATCGATTTTCCATGGAATTTCCTTCATTATGGTCCGAATTACGTCGTTCTTGGTGTCAGTTTCATCGGCGAAACATCAGGAATCGATGTGTGTCACTTTCGCAAAGATCTGGTGAGAAATGCACGAATCGCAGATTTCTCACTTCTTAATAGGCAGTCGAACCCCTTCGAGGGTCGAAAGCCATAAAAATCGAGCGAGACCCTGCAAAGGACTGTCCCCGCCACGGGGTACCAGAGGCCGCATCTCCTTGACGGGCGTTGCTCCAGAATTACCCTGTATCTGTTTAAGAAATAAAATAACTCCTTGTACTTTATCGTATGGATATGGAAGTGCCGCCGATGGATTCCTTGGGGTTTTCCGATGAAAATCATACCAAATGTCGTGCAAATCGGACAACTTTTACATCAGTGTGTACAAATAGCCTCTGTCAAAGTAGCCCGATTTGCATGATATTTGGTATGATTTTCATCGGAAAAACATAAGGAATCCATCGGCGGCACTTTCCTTTTGATACGACGAAGAAAATAATTTTTTAATACGCTGTAATGAATGTGACACCCTCGACTGCCGGGGTTCGACCCTAATTCGCTACGCTCGACCCAGGATTCGTACCTTTTTCCGGAAAAAGCCATAAAAATCGAGTGAGGCCCTGCGAAGGACTGTCCCGGCCACGGGGTACCAGGGGCCGCATCTCCTTGACGGACGCTGCTCCAGAATTACCCTGTATCTGTTTAAGAAATAAAATAACTCCTTATACTTTATCGTATGGATATAGAAGTGCCGCCGATGGATTCCTTATACTTTTCTGATGAAAATCATACAAAATTTCGCGTAAATCGGACAATTTTTACATAAGGTTGTGTCAAAGTAGTCCGATCTGCATAATATTTGGTATGATTTTCATCGGAAAAACATAAGGAATCCATCGGCGTCATTTCCCTTTCGATACGATGAAGAAAAAAATTTCTTAATACGTTGTAATGGATATTAGACCCTCGACTGCCGGGGTTCGACCCTAATTCGCTACGCTCGACCCAGGATTCGTACCCTTTTCCGGAAAAAGCCATAAAAATCGAGTGAGGTCCTGCGAAGGGCAACCCTCGCCACGGGGTAGCAGGCCGCATCTCTTCGACGAGCGTCGGGCGACTCCTGCCCGAGAGGAATACGATTTACTTTAATTATAGTACATGTGTGTTTTGTAATAAAATGTTTCTATCCTCTCCTGAATTCAATAACTGGCATCGAGACATCTACGCTCCTACAATCCACCGTCAATACTCCTCGTGGGGAGACACAGGAAGAAAAGGGGTTGCCCGCTGTCCACGCGTGGTCCTCTCGAGTATAAACACGAGCTCCGATATTAAAACAGAAGCATGCGTTGACGTATTCCGTGCGAGAGGAGGCGGGCATTGGGGAGGAGGTATTTCTGTGAAGAAGGCCTCTTCAAGAGAGCAGCCGTTTGTGAGGGATGCAAATCCGATTGGTTCTGATATTCCGATGGTTGATATTTTGTCTAGCAATTTTCACACCTTCTAACCTAATCAATCGAACGTGCATCCCTCCGAAAAGAACCGGTCATCCGAGCGTAGAAACAAGTGCGAAATAAAAGTAACGGTGCGCTTCTCGATACTGCAGATGTACCTTCCTAAGTGGCATTTCTGACGGAAAAGAATTGTCCAGCCCGTGGGCCGGGGTAGACCTTTGGCAGGTAGGTATCTATTTCAAAAGGCAGTGCTACCCGTGACGACAGTAAAACTGACCCCGGTCCTTGCCAGTCCAGGGACGGTTTTTCCACTGAAAATCAGGAAATTTGCAAGCGAAATATCTTAAAAACCAGTGGAAATAAAGTGTATACATTATAGCTTATTGATTTTGTCTTTTAACGCACTGTCAACCCAGGACTTCCAAAAAGTTAGTGCCATTTGAAAATCCGAACTTGACCATCGTATCTTTTAAAATAATAATCGAAAAAAAAATTCGTTCGGGCGAAAAAGATGGTCCCCTCGTACCATGCATTCCCTAATTTTTTCAGATTTTTAATAACAATACTTTAGGAGATATAGCTCTGTCCAGTGTTAGCTGGGACACCCTGTAGGTAAAAAATATCGCCTCTTGCATCATAAAATGGATAACAAACTCTTATCGACCCTAAAATCACTATGTCGTATTGGTTTTTTTTTATATAACAGCTCGATAATAGAGCATTATTCTTGATTTTTTTGGAGGTGGTCACTCAAAGGGTTGTTTCGAAAAACCACCCCCAAAAAATGAATTATTTTTTTCTATCCTTAATAATTCAGTTAAAATTTTGAAAAAATATATGAAGTACAGCTGGAATGTTGCTATTTTTCGTGTTTTTTTTCATTCAAATATCTTAAGGCTGCCGTCTCAAGTTTGTTATGGTCCGAATCGATCGAAGCGTCCCCAGTAAACAAACGGAGCCTAATGAAACTACTGCGGTCGGTAAAAAAAAGTTGTACAGAGGTGACATCTCCAGGTACTCTATGTAGACGAATTTTTTACGCATAGTTGCCACATTTTCTGTTCTCGCCGTCTCCGCCGCGCTGTTGCCACAGCTTCTTTTACTTAGAAGTCTTGAAGGAATACGGCAGGAGAGCTGCGTCTAGCGTCAGAGCCTCGCTGAACGTAGCAATAAAGGTCCGCGCACACATATCCGTTCCGTGTCACTGCCGTTCCGGCGGAACTGACTCGGGACGGGCAAGTGTGTCTAGACCTTTATGAAAGATAGAGAGGTCCGGGAGTGTAAGAAGGAAAGATGGAAAGATACCAAACCTGACATAATTTGAACTATCATTATTAACGATATTAGACGTAAAATTTATTTGCAGAATTGAAAGCCCGTCACTTTCATATTGATACGGTAAAAAATAAAGAAATTCTGTTTCTGCATAATTGATGATAAATTGCAGAGTAACTCCAGGCGACAGGTTAGACGGCTAAACGATACAATGCCGCTCGCCTCGAGCTTCGGGGGACCTCAATAATGAACGTTTCAGTAACATATGTACTTCTGAGATTTCCCAGATGAAAATGAATTTAACACGGTATAAATCAGATTAATTTTAAACTATTTTATTCAGATTCGATCCCCGGTTTGTTTCTATTTTTGTATGTTTGATGTATATATGATTCAAATCTGGCAACTCAAATTTAACTCAAATTTAACTGAAGGGGTGAAAAAATTACCCAGTCATCAATAAATATTACCCATAACCACAAAACGACTTGGAATGTGTTCTTTACGAAAATGACAAAAAAGCTGCTGCGTTCAAGACGCTAGTGGAATCACGATTTCCATAATAAATACGCATAATTTATATCGAGAAATGATTCGTTACGTTCAAATAGGAAACAAATTGTTGTACAAAAAAATAATTATTAGCCTTTAGTGCATTTTAATTAAGTTTTCAGTGCATTTTGAATAAAATCGTTGAATATAAATTTGTTTTTTAGCATTTTTAGATTAGAAATGTTACATTTATATTTAATTATCAAGTACAGTTCTAGAAATACTCCGATTTATATCGTGTTTGAACTCATTTTAATCTGGAATATCTCAGCAGTATGTTACTGAATACTGAAAACGGCACGTTTTACATTTTATCAACACTGTATGCCTCTCCAACCGTGATTACAAGCCGCCACCGAAAAGCTCAAGTCCTCGCTGGTCGGGACCGGCGTTGAGCCCGTCTCGCGAACAGTGTTCGTTTCTCGCTTCTTTCTGGCCGAAGGGGGAAGCGAGATGGGACGCTTTGCGTGCGCGACGGGCGCGAACGCAAAGGACGGAGTGTCACGGCGTCCGAAAGAATCGCCGCGATTCATTCAAGCCTCCCTAACGACAAAATAATAATAGGGGAAATGCGGCAACAGCGCGATTAGACTCTCGATACGTTTCGGCAACTATGTCTTTCCTACATTTATCGGCTAGATTGGACTTCCACCGGTTTTGATGGTACAATGTACGAATATACCATCAACACCAGTGACGGAGAAACCTTGAAGCTTCATTCTGTCATTCCTCGAGTCTGTCTCAGTACACGAGTCAGAAATTCATTATTATCTCAACGTCCGGTGGTTATTAGCGTTCAAACGCACCAGACCACCCTGCACAGATGTCTACTGAAGGCAACTGTACCCGCAAAAACTTCCTTCTTGCCGATTCCACGACGTAAGACGGTTGAAACGGATTCTTTACTACGTCGCGTATACGTACACGCTTGTTCTAGCTTGTGTGAGCGTTAGCACACATTCAACGCCCAGGGAGACGGCAGCCTTAAGTAGTAACCGAGAAAACAAATAATATCGTTAAGGGTGTTTACCCCCGTATTACCCTTATCCGGGGGGGGGGGGGGTAGCGATCTCAAACTTTACATAATGGTGTTTCAGGCTAGGAGCATTGTTTAAAAAATAACAACTCCAAGAATCGACGTAGGGCCGTTTGCCCACGCTTATCCTGCTAGACCCTTTAGTTTGACTCTATTCTACGATTATATCGGAAACTGAGGTCTAATTGTTTTGATGGTGTAGTGATAGTTTATCAGCATGCCTTACAAATCGTTCACCAGTCTTCTTTTGTAGTATAATGTTATTCTTTTTCAAAACTCCAACAATTTTATAGGGACCGTGATATCGACTGCTAAATTTTCCTTTCCTGACAGTAGGTATACTAAGCGGGTTCTGGACCAACGGGTGGCGAGGGGGTAAAGCGGGGCAAGGGGGAGGCGGGTTGGGGGATCGCGACCCGTGGAGGTGGGGACGAGTCAGTGGAGGGGGAAGCCGGCCCATGGAGTGTCTGGAGGGGGAGCGGAATGTGCGCGCTCGCTCCACACACACACACACACGCGCGTGAAAGGTTGCGAGGGGGTACCGCCCATGACACGTCACGCGTCGTAGGAAGCGATTCGCAACCCTCTTATCGCCCCAAGGCCAGATCGCGCCCCGATATTTTCGTGGCAGTTTCGTATGGCGTAATCCGAGAATAAGGCGCAGCAGCGGTGCGCGCTATCTGTGAACCGCGAAAATTCGAAGTGTACTGGAGAGAGACGTACGATATGCATTTATCCTTTTCTAGGATCGTAGTCAAAACATACGGCCATCGAAAATTATCGATATCTGTGAAATTCGAACCAGGTGTATGAGAGGGAGAGACAGAGAGGTACGATATTTTTGTGTATCTCTGTCGAAACGTACGAATAGCGAAGGTCAGTTTCCAATGCGCTGCACCGGCGCTGGAGTGGCGGGTAGTAAAGCGGCCCACGTGACGGCTTCGCTGTCCTGCCCGGCGAATAGGTGGGGTACGGGGGCGGAGCCTCGTCCCAGTGAGAGGGGGGCACGTCCTGTTAACGATGCCAATTAGCATTCTTTAATGCAATTTAACCCTCACCCGTCCTTCGTATCAATTTGACACAATTTTCCCGTAATAAGTTTTATTATTCTGTTATTTGTGGGTAAATTTGCCCGAAACTTCGTGACTTTTATTTATTTAACGCAAAGCACACATGGTTAGTATTGTTGATGATAGATAATGATGTCAATGGTACAAATCAAATTTGTGACGAAAGAGTTCTTGTGTGTCAATATGACTCATATACTCTTACGTTTGTCGCAGTGTCTCTTATGTGTTTTTTACTGTGCATCGACTTGATGATCAGTACGGTCAAAATGCAAAACAGAACAGAAAAGTTGAAGTTCGAAGTGAAAATACAGTATTGTCTCCCCGTGAACTCGTTTCGGTGCACACGCTGTGGGCTTTTCGCTATTTCCCACCACTTATGTCTCACTCTTGTTCGGCGAAGGCGAGAGCGAGCGAAAGCCACTGGTCTCGCTCCGTCTTTCGGACGCCGTATCACTCCGGCGCACGCAAAGCGTTCCATCTTGCACCCCCCTTCGGCCAGAAAGAAGCGAGAAACGAACACTCGGAATTAGGGCTCGGCTCACGATGTGGGCTCAACGCCGGTCCCGATCAGCGAGTTCTCAGGGAGACAATACTGTATAAATAAGTGTAAAAAATACATGTGAGCAATAAGAAGTAGAGCTGTTACTTTTTGACCCGTCGGGTGCCCGGTTACCCGAAACAACTTCAAGCAATTGAATGTGTTATGGTCTGTGGTATTGTTTGATGTTAGCCAAAAATGATCAAACAATACTACATTCAATGGCTTGAAGTTGTTCCGGATAGACGGGTACCCGACGGGTCAAAAAGTAGCAGCTCTAATACGAAGCACGGGACATGAAAATAAAGGCAGTCTGTTTCGAATCGGAGTTGAGAATACAGTACACACTCGTTATATATAGACCCGGCGAACGGAGCTGGCGTCGGACGTACGGCGCGTTGCGGACATTATTCCGTACCGCCAATGCCGTGAGTGAGAAAACCCAAGAGGGAATGAGAGGGAACGAAAGAGTACGACACGAAGTTGCCGTCGACGGTTACGTGTGCGTGACCGACGCAGGTGCAGTTCATACACACATTAGCATTGCTCCTGTAGGTGTTTCCCCCTCCATCAGTGGTAGCTGGAGTTCGTGAATTATACGCCCGGTGACTATCCCCACCATTTTTTGAAATCCTTCGGCCAAGAGTGAGAGAACCCGAGAACGAACGAAAGAGTCGACGGCAACTTAATATCGTACAATGCATTGTTGAAACGATAGATCTAAAAGAATACAAGAATACATTTTATCGATCTTTCACCACTGTGTCAATTTGACACCAAGGGACAGATTCAGTTCGTGAAATGAGGAACGGATGAGGGTTAAATCACTGCAGGCTCGCGCAGGACATGCTTGAGCATAATGTCTCTGTTCTGGGCGTGGATGTTGTGCTGATCGCGGAGCCGCACCGCCAGCTCCGCAGGTGGCACAACGACACATCCGGGAAGACCTCGATCTGGGTCACGGGGTTTAATGGGCTCCTCCCCGACTTTGCCCGGCAACACGAGGCCGATGGGGTTGTTGCACTCCCCATGCAGGGGAAGTTGCTGGTGAGTGGATATTGCTTACCTAATATCAAAATTGGGGAGTTCGCCGCTTACCTTGACTCTGTGGAGGGCATTATTAAAGAGGCCCGTGGCCCCCGTATGGGGGTCATATTTGGTGGCGACCTCAACGCTAGGTCCCCTGCTTGGGGAGGCACAAAGTCTGACAGGAGGGGTTAGCTATGTCTCGACCTCCTTAGCCGGTGCGGTCTTACCCCGTCGGTAGGCAAGGGCCCCTTTACATTCTCGAGGAATGGGAGGTCCTCGTACATTGATGTGGTGTCTATTGACCCTGGTACTGCTAAGAGCTTTAAGACCAGGGTCCTTGGGCACTACACCTTTTCGGACCACCGATACGTGCTACACACGATGTCGAGGCCTCCCCATGGGAATGTGGTTCGAGCACCCCCGGAATTTTCCACCAGAAACATGGACCCGGACGCTGTCTTGGCCACGTTCGACGAGCAACTCAGCGGCGTCCGCGCCGCCTCACGGGCGGCGCTGACCTCTGGTGTGGGTGATACCCCAATGCCTGATCTCTTACAGAACATCCTTGAGACGGTCACCGCGGAGTCCCTTCCTCTGAAGACCGTGCCTCGTGGCAGCAGGAAACCGAACCGGTGGTGGAACGGTGCCACGAGGGGCCTTATGTTGAAGACCAGGAGAGTCGCCCAAAGAGCGAGGAAGAGGGCCAGTCCTGAGGCTGAGAGCCTTAAGGTTGCCTTTCTGGATGCGAGGAGGGCCGTCCAGGTTTTGATCTGGCGCTCTAAGGAGGCGGTGTTCGGCGCGCTTGCCTCAACGGCTGAGCTTGACCCCTGGGGGCGGCCCTACCTTGTGGTTATGGCCTCGGTGAGGGATAGACACCGGGCTATGGAGATGTCCCCTCAACAGGCCGGGTCGGCAATCGACCACCTCTTCGTGACCATCCCTCCCCCCTCCAACCCGATTGGGCCCCGCTAAGGCTCCTTGTCTGGTTGGGTCTCGAGGGGGAACCTCGAGTCCACTCTGAGCAGGGTGGGGGGAGGTCTCATCTACGGTGTGGTGCCTAGGATCAAGAAGAACAAGGCGGCTGGTTTGGACGCGGTCCCATCCGAGGTGGTGTCCATTACCATGAGGGCTAGGCCCTCGCTTATTCTGGAAATGGTGAGGGACACCATCTCGAGGTGCAAGATCCCCTCCGCCTGGAAGACCGCGAGACTGGTGTTACTCCCCAAGCCGGGCAAGGACCCCCTTCTCCCGGGGGCCTTTAGGCCGATAAGTATTTTACCGGCCTTAAGAAAGGTTTGCGAGTACGCCATGAAGGCGGTCAGCGAGGACCAAATTGTGTCCGACCCCTTCCACCCGGCTCAGTTCGGGTTTAGGAGGGGCCTGGGCACCACGGACGCAATGGCCGAGGTCAGCAGGCTGGCTTCCTGGTGTTCCGCCACAGACCGTCGATGCGTTATGGTCACGTTAGATGTAAAAAATGCGTTCAACACGCTGAGGTGGGAGGTTATCCTCCGGGTCCTTGCCGCCAGATGTGTGTCCTCGGTGGTCTGTTCCCTTATGAAGGAATATCTAAAGGACAGATTTGTTTCCATCCACACCGGGGGCGCAATGGTGACGCGCCAGATTTTTGCGGGCGTGCCCCAGGGTTCGGTGTTGGGGCCCTTTCTGTTTAACATCGTTTTTGATGGGGTGCTCAACGCTATCAGCGCCCTCCCTCGTGTGTCGCCTATCGCGTACGCGGATGACCTCGCAATCTTAGTATACGGGAGGTCCACGGAGGCCATCAGTGCGGACCTGACTAAGGTTATGGCCAGTGTCTCTGTCTGGTTCTTGGCGAATGGCTTGGAGGTTGCTCGGGAGAAAACGGAGATCCTGGTGCTTCCCGGCTTTAGGGGCCGGAAGATACAGGAGTTCTCCGTCCTGAACTCTACGACCACATCCTCGGAGGCGGTGCGCTACCTCGGAGTGAGGATCGATTGCCTCCGTAATTTTAAAAATCACCTTACGGAGGTAACATCCAAGGGGGACCGGGTGGTGGGTGCTCTATCCGCACTCCTCCCTAACGTGAGGGGCCCCTCGCGGACGGTGAGGCGCCTGTATTATGCGGCCCCCATCTGGGCGTCCACCGCTGGTTCCGCCGCTAACGAGGCTACCCTGCGCCGCGCCCACAAGACTGCCTTAGTGCGTACGACCACGTCCTACAGGACCGTGGCGTACATGGCCCTTTGCGTGCTGGCCGGAAGACTGCCAATCGGCATTAAGGCAAAGATGTGGGCTGAGGTCTTCAGGGCTAAGGCGCAGGATAGAGTGGATCCTGCGCTCTGCGGTAATGCGCCGATCCTCGTAAGGAGGAGGAGAGAACAGAAGGGGCGGGTCCTCGAACTGGCCCTCCATGAGTGGCAGGCTGCTTGGGACAGGTTCGACGGGTCCAACTGGACTAGGAGGTTGATCGGCTCGGTCCGTTTATTCACTGGGGAGGCCGGCCGGAGGTTCCATGTGGATTACTGGAGTGCTCAACTCTTGTCGTCCCATGGATCCTCCGGCTCCTTCCGCTTTAGGATTGGTAAGGCCGACTACCCCGTGTGCTTGGACTGTCGGGCGGCGGTTGACAACGCCGAACACGTCATCTTCGCCTGCGGAACATATGCGGAAGAAAGAGTCGGTCTGTCTATGGCCCTTGGGGGTGGGTTGGAGCCGGGGAACCTCCTGGCTCGTGCTACAGCGTCGGACCTGGCCTGGTCCCACCTGCAGACCTTCGCTGAGGCGGACATGAGGGACCGCGCCTATAAGGAGATCGCACTCGATAGGGCGGTTAGGGAGAGAAGGGCCGCGGCCGCTAGGGCCAGAGCCGCTGAAGCAAAGGAAGGTCCCTGGTAGGTGTAGAGGGAGTGGGGAGTCGAATCCCCCCCCCCCTCCGAGGAACAAGAGGAGGAGGACGGCCCTTATGGTGCCGAGGACTCCTCCCAGTGACGTGAGAGGTGTGGCCCCCGGGGTTAGCACGCTGGCCCCCCTCCCGCACTAATATTTGGAGTTTTTGGTTAGGTCTTGCATCTTTTCGACGATTGTGCGTGGGTGTCTTGTGTTCGTCCATATGTGATGTATCTATATATTTATTTATGTTATTGTCGGTGTTGTCCTTTTGACGACGGCGGTCGGGTGTTTTACCGGGATGGGTCCGGCGCGTCTGCGCGGCCTCGTCGCAGAGAGTTGGGAGCGAGCGTATGCTTGCTATTTCCCGGTACGAGGAGGACTCCTCAGCCGCTTTTAAACGGCACCCTATGGCGAAGTAGTACACTTCAAGTGCCGCGGATAGGGCATGAGGGGATTAGGCGGACACCGTAAGAGGGGGTTTTTAGTGGGTATTCCCTTCGGGGCGAGCCCCACATAACCCGCAGAGGCTATTCTCTGCGGGTATGCGTTAATGCATTTTCCCCCTCTCTCTGAAAAAAAGAGTATCAACTACATTTAGCTTATTTAGAGATTTCATATCCTCGTAGTCAATGTCCAACGTCTCGATGATCACGTCCGCTATCGTATTTTCATCCAGGAAATCCGCAAGCCAGTCGCGTTTCTGCAACCCTTTAACGTATACTCTATGGGATGGGTCATCTTCTTCGTCGATCGCATCAGCTACAGCTTTCGTAATTAGCTGTTTAGCCATACTGTATGGAACGTCTCCATCCTCCCACCGTAGTCCATGATGTTTTGCCGTCAACCACCGAATGCTTGATTTGTCGGATTTTGTAAGAAGGAATTGTGACATAGGACTCCCAAAAATATAGTGCGAGAGAACTGTTCCCTTGCGTAGGACAGCCACTTCCTTCGCGACAAATCTTCCATCGACGATGAACCTTTGCAGGTCAACGAATGTTGGTACAGCCATTATCGGTACAATTTAGAGGTCCGTTCGCTTTCAAGACAGACGGGAGAATGCAGTCTTTCTCGTAAAGCATCTCGATTTTCACGAAGAAATTTGTGCGAATTTGACACAGGAGAGGGCGGGCAGGTAGCGCGACAATTTAATTCATTTGGCGCACCACGTTTGTCAGTGGATTGTATTCAACCACCCGATCGTGCAGAATCAGACAGTAGTCTGTAGTATGTGCCGGCACATTCTCTTTACACTCGAATTCTATGCGCACGTCCACGGTACCATTCTTGATCGACTCATTTTGTCGCGAGCAATCAATCACCACGACGGGGCCAAATTGTAGAAATTCAGTCACGGTGAATAATGCCTCGTTGCAACTATGTCCATAATACGATTTACCGAATTGCGTATACATGTGGTACAAGATGGCATGCTTATTCTTGTCAAAGTCCAAGTTCATGTCATCGTATGGGTAAAATTCCGAGTTGAGAAACAGTTTTACATTGGTCAATTTACAGTTGTTGAACTTAGTAACGTCTTCGCTCATCACATTCCTTCGACCAGTCTGTAGAGCAAGGATCACGCATCGCGGCTTCTCCAGCTGTGCGGATGCCTTCACGGCCCACGAATGCTTGATTGTGCTCTGTAAGAGAGGATACTCGTACAGATCCCACGATTGAAAACAAATGCTCAGGTTTTGTCCACCTTCCAAAGTACGTAGCAACGATAGCTTATTAATGTCGTTCAGCGTCACATGAGGCATCCGCCATTGTAGTTTAAGTAATTTAATTTCTGGTTCCAACATCGGTGAACCTATCAGAGCATTGTTTTTGTTGCGCGATCGTATTAAAATCAATTCGTGACGCGCATTAATAATCATGTGTTTGTAGTCCTCGCAAAATCCCAGCAAATATTTGAGTGGGATGCAAAAATTGAAATGATTTTTCACTATTAGCCCATCGCGTCGTTTCAAGCCCCATCCAGCATTCTCCATATTTTTGTCTTTGTTAGATGTCAGCGATACATAGTTTTTAAGCGTTCTAGTTATTCCAACGTTTCTGTTGCGATCAATCTCCACACCATTCAGCTCGTATCGAATCTCATCGAATAAGAACGCCACACAATTATTTCCCAACATCACCGTTAATGCATTATTTGGCTTATTTATCTTCAATTTCCCCTCCACATAGAGGAAACTTTCACACGGCAATGTGTATAAATCCTGTTGCTGTATCGGTATTCTTATCTCATCGTTGTATCCAAACGTCGTGTTTACGTATGGGTTGTATGTGTGAGTCTCGAGCTTAACGATGCGATTATCAAACGTCGGCTTCCCTCCAATGATTAGAATATCAGCCATTTTTGTTCAATTAAATGCGCACAATGAATCCCAAAGATTTCAAAAATGCAATGTTCGCAGCACTGAGCCTCTTCTTTTTAGCGTGATCAGAGCTGTTGCAGTTGTTGGTGTTGTAAACAATTTCACTTGGAAGAAACAGGTTTCTGGACTCGCTCAATACAAGCATTTCTTTCGCGCCACACGTATTATCGTCGTCGTCGTACGTGCAGTCTGATTGTAATCTCTTCACCTCGGAAATCGAGCAACCGTCCGTCTTGATCCACAACGCGTATCGTCAGATCCGTAATGATCATCGCTTTGGAGAGTGAAAACGATAATGCCACACACGTCTATATCTTAAACCTGAGACACGAATTAGGAAAACTCGTGATTGCTAGGAGTCCTCCGACCATTTCTGAAGCACAGTCTATTGCATGTGAAATGGAAATGTGGCTTCGAGAAGGTTCTCGAATGTCAAACGCGAACGCATCGCTCGGCAACAGATATAAGTCAGGTAATCAACACCCGACACCGCGTTCGATAAAACATTCCAGCGTATCATCCACCTCGTCCCGATCGATGAACGACTCAGAAAAGGAACGGAATCAATCACGCTCAACACTGCAATGTGAAATATGTAAACGCTATGGACATACAAAGGAACGATGCTATTCTCGAAATTTTCGGGACGGGCAACCAGGGAAACTACCACCACGAGTATACAACATAAAAGAAGAGAACCCACAGGAGAACGCGGAGGAGAACCACGAATATTTTGTACCACCGGAAGATTACGGCACATACGAGCAAAACTCAGAGGAATGGAAAGATCCGGAAGACTCTTACTTGACACCGGAGCAGGAATAAATTTAATAAAATCAAACATGATAGCTGCAGGAACAAAAAGAGTTTCCGTAAAGAAAACATTTTCAATGGGTAAAGACAAGCATATTTCTACAGAATATGTAACATTGACAGGTTTGGAGACAGAACATACGTTTTACGTGATCCCTGACAATTTTCCACTGAAAGAAGACGGTATAATTGGCATACAGTTTCTCGAAAAATACAAATTCGAAATTAATAACACTAGGTTAAAGTTGAACGGCACGGAGATAAAATTATTCTCCGAACCAAAAATCCCACCGCTTTCATATTTTACAACAAGCGCAGTAATAGACGGCAAATTAGAACGCGTGACATTCATTAACACTGAAAACGAAGAATTAGAGCCACCTCAAATCCTTGATATCGATCCACCAGATGCCAATGATAGACTCCGGCTTTTGAAACAAAGCATTCGCACAAATCACATAGAACCGCAACTCCGTAAAACCATAGAGAAAATAATATTTGGCTATTCGGACATTTTCACGCTAGAATCAGACCCTTTACCTTGCACTTGGTTAACCGAACATGAGATTATTTTAAAAGACCCAAAACCAATAAACGTTAAAAGCTATAGACCACCGGAATGCCATAAAAATGAGATCAAACGTCAAACTGACGACATGTTAAAGAAATCAGTAATCGAACCAAGCGACTCACCTTTTAATTCACCTCTATGGGTAGTTCCCAAAAAACTTGACGCTTCAGGCAAACGTAAATGGAGAATTGTGATTGACTTTCGGAAATTAAACGAACAAACTGAGCAAGACGCGTACCCGTTACCAAATATTGATGATATTCTCGACCATCTAGGTAAATCAAAATTCTTTTCCGCTTTAGACTTGAGTTCTGGATTCCATCAAATTTCAATGGAACCAAATTCAAAGAAATATACAGGTTTTAGTACTCCCGACGGACACTTTCAGTACAGGCGCATGCCATTCGGGCTTAAAAACGCACCCGCTAGATTTCAACGTATGATGAATAACGCACTACAAGGATTAATAGGCAAACATTGCTTCGTTTACCTTGATGATATAATCATTTTCGGCACTACCATAGAAGAGCACAATCGAAATTTAGCCATAGTTTTCCAACGTTTACGGGAAACCGAGCTGAAATTGCAGCCAGATAAATGCGAATACTTGTAACCAGAGTTAGAATATTTAGGACACTTGATCACAGCTGAAGGTATACGACCGAACCCCTTGAAACTGGAAGCTGTAAAGAATTTCAAGATACCAGGAAACGTCACAGAAGTGAAAGCTTTTCTTGGCCTTACGGGCTATTACAGAAAATTCATTCGGAACTTTGCTAAAATTTCTAAACCGTTGACAGAATTGACCAAGAATGACGTACCATTTCATTGGACAGACAGACAGCAAATTGCTTTTGACATTCTTAAAGGTAAATTACTTGAAGAACCAATATTAAAGCGACCAGACTTCTTACAACCATTCACTCTGACAACCGATGCTTCCAATGAAGGAATAGGAGCAATACTTTCACAAAACGGACATCCGTGCTGTTATATTTCCCGAACACTCATACCCGCCGAAACAAATTATACAACTACGGAAAAGGAACTACTTGCAATTGTATGGGCAGTAAGGAGATTAAGGCAATACTTATTAGGAAGAAAGTTTACAATCCTCACTGATCACAAAGCGCTAGTCTGGTTGTTTAACGTAAAAGACCCATCGTCCCGTCTGGCGAGATGGAGACTGAAGCTCGAAGAATATGAATATGTAATAAAATATATAAAGGGAAAGGAAAACACCGCCGCTGATGCTCTATCGAGAGTGCTCCCGCTAGGAAACTACGAAAGAGAAGAATTGTTAGAAGAATTAGACGAACTCGTCCGAGACCAGGAACATCTACCCCAACAGATTCCGAGTGAATCCTCGGCAGAACCAGGAACCAGTCAGAATACCCTTTATGACGATTTCAAGAATTGGGTTCTCACAGCCAACAGTAAAGGAATAACGATCAAAGAGATGACCCCACCTGACTGGATCCAGCTTAGCAGATCTAGACTAGGAGACTTCAACGAAGAGCAATGGGTTAATAATTTAAACACTTTCATTCATGAAATATTGGACAAATTGCGTCAAAATAATATGAGGATACAGTTGAATGATAACACCTTCAATTCTACAGAGAAATTATTCATTCAAAATTTCTTATCTTTCATTGTTAATCGAATACCGAATATCCAAATTTCATTTTGTCCAAATTCATATCGAGAACTCCAACCCAACGAAATTACAAAAATACTATACGAAAATCATAACGCATACTCCACACAGCACTTCGGAGAGAATAAAACCATAGAACGAATCAACCAAAGATATTACTGGAAAAACATGGACGAAGACATCGCTAATTTCGTCAAGAGATGTAAAACTTGCCAAATACAGAAACTCACCCGCGTACGGCCAACAGAACTACCTGTTATTCCTGACACTCCTACGGAAGCGAATGAGAAAATAGCCATGGACGTTTTCGGCCCACTTAGAAAAACACATAGCAAAAATGAGTATATTCTTTCCATTCAAGATATGTTAACAAAATATTTGATACTCATCCCGCTTCGCAACACACGCGCAGAAACAATCATCGAAAATCTACTAATTCATTACATTTACATCTTCTCGTCACCTAAACATATTTTAACCGACCAGGGAAGCAACTTCATTTGCGGACTAATGCAACAGTTCGAACGCGAGTTTCAAATCCGACACATCCGTACTACAGCGTTCCATCCACAATCGAATGGAGGATTGGAACGAGCTCACGCAGTAGTGAAAGATCTCATTAAGACTTGTATGAATGATAGACAGAATGAATGGGACGAAAATCTTTCTCTCATCTGCATGGGTTATAACACTTCAGTTCACGAAGCAACCGGTTATACACCGTTCGAACTAACCTTTGGAAGAAAGGCGAATTTACCATCAACCATCGCTACTACATCACCTCTCAGTCATGATAAACTCATAC
Organism: Andrena bicolor; assembly: GCA_960531205.1. Classification (NCBI taxonomy): domain Eukaryota; kingdom Metazoa; phylum Arthropoda; class Insecta; order Hymenoptera; family Andrenidae; genus Andrena; species Andrena bicolor. Next base: position 708,386 of record CAUIJW010000117.1, on the reverse strand, counting down.
AAATGTGGAAAGAACGATATCAAAGATACTTAACGAACGCACGAAGCAACATCCTTAAAAGCAAAGAAAAGAACAGAGCCACACAAGAACGTCGTATTATCAAAACACAAACTATATTCCAAGTAAATGATAAAGTATTAGTTTCAAATGATCATAAAACGGAGAAGCTTGCACCCAATTGGCTGGGCCCTGCTAAAATTTTGGAAGTTAACACCCCAAATTATTTGATACAGTATTTCGACACAAATCGCATAGTCACTGTGCATGGCAATAGATTAAAATTATTTCTGCACTAAAATTACAGGATGACTGCCGTACACCGTATACTTTGGATCGTTCCCTTGGTGTTGGGTTTTCACGTACAAGATCTCGGACATAACAACATTTACATTGAGAAGCTTCACTCCGCATCCGTATATCACTCCTCATGGATCCTTCTTTTTGCCCTAGACACTTCCAACATTCACACACGACTCGAACAGATTACCAACATGCTCGAAGAAACACGCACGATATGCAACAGGGCGTGCGACCATATCCACGAAATCGCGGCACTCTCGCAACAACTGCAACGAACTCTCCAAGACGAAAATCAATTGGTAGCTCTCATCCACCTAGAGGACAATCAACGTCGACGGCGACGTAGAGGTGCGTTCGACTTCATCGGTCACGTTAGCAAGTCCCTCTTTGGAACTCTCGACTCTGACGACCTCGAGATGATCAACAAAAATCTCGACAAGATTTTTGCGAACGAGAACAAATTGGCCAGTGCTATCCGCAATCAAAGCACCATACTACGTGGCATCGGGAGGAGGGAGCTGCAGACGGAACTCATGAAGATGTACAACACCAGTGCCAATCAACTAAGGAATATGCAGACTATCGTTAACACCGATCGGAAACGTATCCACCTTAACAGCCAATTGATTATGCTCTCCGCACTCTTGGATGAATTAGTCCGAGACATCAGGACACTCAAAACGGCCATCGCTATGGGACATAAAGGTATCGTACACCCAGACGTATTATCACCTAAAGATGTTATTCACAGTATGCAGGTTATGGAAGAAGAGACGAGAACACGGTACCCACTCGTCCTGAACGAATCGATTTACAACCTATTGATCCAGATCTCCAAAATCACCATTGGAAGCCTCAAGAAACAGTTCATCTACAAAATCGATGTGCCTGTACTCGAGAAGGATGACTGGGCAATCAAACGGATTCATCCCATACCGCAGAAGACTGGAGATTTCTTCACGTCCATTACTGTGACCCATGACCTGGTGATGATGCACAGAGACAAATACATACTACTCGACAGGGACTATCTTTTACGACATTGCATACACGCACATTCACGATACTACTGTAGACAGACACAACCTGCAACCCTTTCCTACCAAATCCACCATTGTGAGAGTGAAATCCTCAAAATAACGCCATCCCAGGATATTTCCAAGTCTTGCAACGCACGGTCCTTTCGCATAAAAGAACTGTTATATAAACAATTAACCACGCCTGATCTTTATCTAGTAGTTCCGGAAAAGCCGATCGTATTACAAACGCTCTGCAGAAACTACTCTACGCTAGAGCTGACCAACCCAGCGATCCTCTCCAGTTTTGAGGACTGTACACTAATCGGAGATGCTATACTTATGAAAATTGGAGGCAGTAACATCACCTACACTGTCGAGACCAGATACAAACCTGTCAACATCAGCTACACGATCAGCGAACGCGAGTCCATCTACCACCAGCTTCACGATCTGCCGTTCCAGTACGCGGAGGAGGCCGTTCAAGTCTACGGAACAACCCTTGACAAACTGGATGATGTGTTAGCATCAATACAAACCGAACATCGCATCCGATCATGGACATCAGTCGGATGGACCACCCTACAGTGGATCTCGTATATCTGTTCAGCCCTTGTCCTAATTTATCTATTGAAACGAATTGGCCTGTTTTCTTGTATTTCTAAACTTATTCCAAAAACTATTTGTTTTCGCATATTCAGTCCCACTTTCAATAATCAAACTCGATCTATACATAATCAGACGCAAATACCGGATAATAACCCTATTGTATTATTTACACGTGAACCAAATGAAACACTTGTAAGACCAATCACACCACTAGACATTAGACGTAAGAAACGAGCTGTAAAATTTGAAGAACAAATTTAATCTAACAAGGGGGGTGTCATATACGTAATAACCCCACTATGGGTATGTCCCCCCGCCAGGTGTACCTACCTGCGCTGCATGGCAACCGCATTGTATAAAAGGGCAGGAACGACACGAATAAAGAGTCAGTCAATTAATCAGTCTTCCTTATATAAAAAAGTTGCGATCCCGCGACACCAGCGAGATTCAAGTTGGGCGAGTTTGTGCGCGTGAGCAAATTTAAAACCATCTTCGATAAAGGCTATACGCCGAATTGGACAACGGAGGTGTTCAAAATAGCCAAAGTACAGGCAACTAATCCTGCAACGTATCTGTTCGTCGATTCCTGTGGAAAACCTGTTGCCGGAAGATTCTATGAACATGAACTACAACGCGTCACCGATCCTGATGTGTATCTAGTGGAAAAAGTGTTGCGTAGGAAGGGGGATAAGGTATATGTCAAGTGGCTGGGGTTTGATAAATCACACAATTCGTGGATAAATAAAAATAATGTATTCTAAAATAATACATGGTTCAATAAATACAATGATACATATATGTAAATGTGTAAACAATTTTTTTTATTTTAACACATTAATCCCACTATTTATAATACAATAATCCCACTATTTATAATACAATAATCCCACTATTTATAATACAATAATCCCACTATTTATAATACAATAATCCCACTATTTATAATACAATAATCCCACTATTTATAATACAATAATTCCACTATTTATAATAAATACAATAATTTATATTTTACAATGGGATATTATAATGTCCTCAGGACAGAGTGTCGTTCGAATCGGATACGATATGCCGCTTGCCGTCGTACGGACTTAGAGCGATTTTAGATTCCGAAATGGTGTACACTTTGTGCAATTTCGACCGTATACATGATTGTCTGCGAACCATTTCGATCTCCCTTTGCAAACACTGCGCGTAATCGTCGAAAGTTATCGTTCTGGCTATGACGTTGGTCTTGACGCCTTTCGCCTTTGTCGTATCTCTTTTACCGTCTACGCGAAGTGCATACATTTTCGCTCTAAGACCTACGAATTCGGTCATTATCGCACCGTTCTTTTCATCCTTCATCAGCCCTGGAACCTTCTTATTTAAGCGCAGCATATTATATGGATTGTCGATAGGATAATCACTTGTGGCGAATCTACCGATATTGTGTTTCATGGTCTCGTAGATATCGTCGCATCCAATATGATAAATGAGGCTGTCTGTGTCGGTGTATAGAATTTTACATTTTTGCTTGGGAGACATGTACTCGTGGTGAAATTCATACAAACAAATTTTTGATATGTCCAGAATGCACATACCCACGTATATCGGTTTGTTGAATTTTACCTCGAGTTTTCGCAATTCAACAGCTATTAAATTTTCCGAAAAAACATTTCTGCTGTGGAAATTCGGTTTCGCGATCATTGCCTCCGCGCCATATCGCCCTTCCCAATGAGTCTGTTCGCGAAAGCGACACTATTTACGCCATCTCCCAGGCCTACCGGTAATTAGGCAATGGTAACGGCCCGCTGACTCATGTGGAGCGTCGATCACTGCCCCTTCCATCAACCTGCGATCGATGGAAGGGGGACTCTTCTTCCTTCCAGGAAATCGCTGCCGATTTCCTGGAATTCAGACGCTCACTGTACGCGATACTAAAACTTTGACTACGCACCTTGCTTGCGCTTTCTTTCGAAACTACTTCGAATCGCTACGCGTTGCGACTTTGCTTCGCACGCTTCACTTAAAACTAAGGCTTCTTTTAGTAATAACTAAACCAACGTGCGTGAAATAATTGTTCCAAAGTGTTGAGTAAATAACTGTTAATTTATTGTGTCTGACCTTGTAAATATACTCGAATTATAACTGTAACTTAAATCTACAACTCTACAAGATACGTTGTCTTGCTGTCCTAATCGCTTTGAATAAACTCTGTGCACCGATCCGCTAATCTTTATTGTAACAAGTCAAAAGTTTTACGTCCACGTGATTCCGTACATTTTCCATAGTTTTACCGAATACCGCATTGTTCATCAATTTGTACAAATTTTTTTCAAAGTCATTTGTCGCGCCTGTCCTAAACCGTGTATTGAGTTCGATGTAATCGCGGAGCCAGGGAGATTGAGTGAATTGAAGCACGCGGTGTATCTTTGTAATACGAAGACCGTGAAGCGTGCACTGCTGCAGGTTGCGATAATGGATGACGTAACGCTGCTTATCGTATACCGTCGCGAGTAACTTGTCCTGCCGGCTACCAGGTGGTTTGGCACGCGTCGGGCAGAACGGTAGATCTGCATGAGCGTCGTGCAGACGTTGCGGATATTCCAGATCTACCTCGAGAATGTATCCAGTGGGTGAATCGACACGGATTGAAGACACGTCAAAATTTGCAGCATCTTCGACCCATTGAAATTTAGCGTGTGACAGAGGCTGACACATTGCCCATCAATACAAATTGTTCACGTCAAAGTACATCAAGTACGATGACTCTTCCGATGCGTTGTAAGATGGCATGTACTTGTTATTGGCATGTGCATATCTTCCTAAACACTGACTTAAACCCCCACGTATACCGCGTTCGATAAACATGACCATATTTTTTTATTTTATTTTCCGTCTTTATTTCGCCAAATTAAACACAGAATGGTGAAAAGGTGAGGCTCAGCTAAAGCTGTTATTAGGCCTAACCTCGTAATAGTATACAGACGAAGCGCATAATATAATATCATATCGATGTCGGTGAGCAATTCGAATGTAATTTTGATATGCTTTAGCATTGCATCCCACGTGAAACCAGGTAGAGTATAATAATGTGCAGAATCTAGTTCGTAACTCTTGATACAACTTTCGCGAAAATTTTCAAAAATATCTGCCAATAATAAGACATCTGTTTTCGAATACAAGTCGCTGTATTCGCCCAAAGTTCTAATCCCGAAACGCTGCCAGATAGTCTCAGCATGCGCGTAATCGCTCTCGGATACAGTCTCACCCGTTAACGAACTGTAGAATGACTCGCGTGGCGGTAAGCATGGATCCTGCAGCTTGTTCGCGCAATCAAGGTATTCGTACGGAAAGACGCCTTTTCGTGTCAATAAATTGAAATCTTCGGTGGATAATGTTTCAAATTTGGATTGTAAAATTTTTAATTCATCTGAGCTAAGAAAAGATGCTAATTTGTCGAGACTGGTATTGAGAAATTTGTAGGAATCGATGAATCGTAATTTAATGTAATTTCGCGAGTCTCATTCAGCCGTATCTTCGACATTTTTTGTGAAAGAAATATATTTTTCTTTAGTTATGGGCACTACATCAAACGTGACCTTCGAAAGCGGTAGCTATTTCCTCGATAATGAAATGTGAATCGTAGCCGGATAAATTATGGAAAACTATGGGGATGTAAAACGCATTTTTATAATTTAAATTGCACTCCGAATGTGCCGGGCCTCTAAACCGTCCGGATAGATGGCAATGATCACGAACTCGTACATCGTCAGCCTTGAATGGTTCTTCGCAAATATGACAGTGTGTTGCATTGTGAAATGTCGTCAACTATTCCAGAGTTAAATCCAGCATTGGAACATTACTGGTCAAGATGGGTTTGGCGAAGTTTGCAAATTTTTTCAGTTCGTATACGAACCATGAAACACAATCCGCGTCGCGGCAACATCGATACGTCGATAGCGATGTATCGTAGGAACAATGCATTTAATGTGCAATGTTATGCACTTTATGGTGCTGGTATGTATGTAATTTATTATCTACATCACCCACTCGGTTGTCCTCTGTTTTTTCAATAACACACTCGAGATCTGCGTACACCACGAAGGGGAGCCGCTCCTTCCTGCAGTGGTTCTCGAAGCTGAGGAAATTTTTTCCTTCGCTGGGCAGCACGATGGCACAGTCATCCATTTGCCCGCAGTCCCCTGCATGTGCCTCCAGCTTCTCGGTTGAGCTGAAGTAGTGCATACACCTGTAAACACAAAAAAAAATTTTATTTGTTTATTTGTTTTCATGAGACATTTTAATATTTCACAAGTTTTTTATACGTACCGATCACAGATGAATTTCTTTTTTTGGTGCCTGCTCAGCTGTGCACTCACCAGTTGGGACAAGTTCTTGATTAGCACAAAGTGCCCTACAACACCGTGCTCTTGATTTGGCGTGTAGGGCAAGTTGATGTGTGATCCCTCTTTTGGCTGGTGAGGCGCAGCGGAAAGACCGTCGACCCTTTCTCCTCGTCGAAGGTGTAGACGTTGATTGAAACTTCATTCTGCCGCTCAAACTTCCCTATTTGCTCCAGGGACATTGGGAACTCAATGCCCTGGAGATTTAATATGGAAGCATAGTGCGGGTACGAACTTGGGCGATCGGCATTTCTTTCGGCAGGATGGAGAGCAGCGACCACTGCCCACGCGAAACACGCATTGTCCGGGGATTGCACGCTAATTGTGGCTTTCTTTAGCACCAATTCCCGCGGCAACTTGAAGTGATTTCCCGCGCGCAGCGGATTGTACTTATTGACATTGACGGTCAGATTCATAATTCTCGCCAATGCCCATCCGCTGTCGCGTTCCTGGAACTCTTCCAGCGATGCCAGGGTGGGTTCGATGACGCATCGTTGGTACCACTCCTGCAGATCGGATGTGCCGAAGAGTTCGCAGTTTCGGCTGTTAATGCTTTTACAAGCATGCTTGTCACCCGCCACAAATTCGCCGTTAAATACAGTGTTCACTTTGAGGTTTCGACGTTTCCTCAAAGTGTCCCGCACATGCTCCAGCACAATGGTCGCCGCATCCTGGAGGAAGTTGCGCGGCTCGATATAGTTCGAATTTAGCACTGCACCAGTTAACACGCGGCTATCGAACGCAGTGTCTATTTCGCGCCACTAAAGTCCCGTTCTCGAATGTCCGGCACCTTCGCGCACGAAACGCCCGCAACGAATATTTTAGTCCTTCGAGCTGCGCGATTCGAACAACCAGCGATTGCCGAACACCGATCGATAATCGAGGACGTTTTACGCGGCTGTGCTCTTCTAAAGATTCGATGCACTCGTTGCACCGTTCTTCCCACGCGAGGTACTCTTCCCGTGAAATCAATCGTGCGGATTGATCCAACAATTGGCGTTCTACTTGCACGAATTCTTCCATGGTCGTAAATGGAATGTGAATGTAATATCTTTTCCGCACAATACGTTGCAACGATTTAAGGCTTTGTGAAGTTTAGAGTATATAACTCTTTTGGCGTACTCCCTCCCTCGAATGCATTGCATGCAAAAATGGCGAGCCATCCTAATATGGTTCTATGCAGTTTCTGCTGATACAGCATAATTCATTCTTTTTGGCGTTCCCCCTCCCTCAAATGCATTAGTTTCTGCTGATACAGCATAATTCTTTCTATGATTCACGCATATGACGAATTAGCGCGCAAGATCATCCGACACAGTTTCTGCTGATTCCGCATAATTCTAAGATTCGACGTTCCCGGAAATATTATATTACATTCAACGCGTGTCGAGACTTTTTTATCCTTGAGGATGAGACTCAATATACATATGCTGCGACGTTAAGATTTCAACACATTATGGAAAAATTGGTCGCTTTAGAATAAAATGTGGTGGTGGGGGAAGCAATTGCACCTCTATTTAAACCAGTCTCTCGGATGCTATTCAATCAATCACTCGGTAGTCTCAGTCAATGCGGGGAGGATACAGTTGTTTGGTGAGGTTTAATTTTCACATCTTAAAATTTTTATGTTTATTCCTAATACGCGCGAGCAATTTCATAGCTTTGATCGTTCTCTTAGCCCGCGTCGAACATCGCGTATCATGGTTAGAAGATATGCACTAACATCCATGGGCAGCAAATACTTGGAAATTGGGATCAGAGTACGACCTACGATTGATGTAGAAATTGTTCTCGGCGACAATCGTGGGATGTTTCTCATGTTACCATGGGATACATGAGGTTCGCTATGCGGCAGTCGTACGACCATTGAAGAACGTACACGATTATCTGAATCACCTGCGATGCAAATGGATCAATTAACTGCGGATTTTTGTGAAATCTATAATTCTCCGATTGTAAGGATGACACTACATAATAAGCCGCTGTATTTCAAACCGGATACAGTAACATTTTTATTAAATCTTGAACCATGTGGAGACTATGTGTATCTGCGGCTGTATCAAAATGTAAGAGATGTGAGGATAAAATTTGAAACTTTTGTTAACATGCTACAGCAAAGCGATGTTTCCTGCGAAACATTAGATGCGCGTCGTGCTGCTAAAATCATACGTGAAAGCGAACATTACTGTGAGGATTATTATGTAGATTGCGAACTGGTAGCATGTGCCATCAATGATATTCTAGCTGATGCTCGTAGGAAAAAATGTTAAAATTATATTCTTTTAATTTTAAATAAATTTCTTAAACACATATTATTTGTCAATTTCATTTACCCGTCTTCCTCCTCGACACCTAATTTTAAGATTCAACGTTCTTCGCGCTGCTAAATGATATCATCCTGCACTTTTACTTTTGCAAAGCTATGCATTTCCCCGATTTCACGATAGGAGGGGGTTTTGACTTCACGATAGGAGGGATTTTTTTATATATATATGCGAGCTTGGAGATGCAGTGAGACTAGTTGCATTTAAATCGTGGTCGACGCGCAGCCACTTTGATAGTTTTTAAACATTTTCTTCATTTTTTTGAGCTAAGTGAAATTGCTTTGAAGGAGACTGCTTTTAATACCGTAAGTTTCCATTATCATATTTTTAGTGAATCGTTGTGTTTGTAACCTTGTGAATTATAAGAAAAATCGATTTCAGATTATGTCATTGCCCGCGGAATTGACACCCCCCCCCCCGCTGCAGCTACAATCTCTGACTCCACTGCGCTGCCTATACATGACTGCAACCCTATAATATATGTTGCGGTTCAAACCGAAGGTGGTGAAGAACTTCATAAGACGGAAGTTGTTCACGATGGCGACATCTTTTTAAAACTATTCTATATGCCTATTAGGGCATGCTGTTCAGACCAGGAGATGCTGCCTGAATATTATGAGAGTGAGCGATATTGGTTAAACAGGCATGCGCGGCAAAAACCATTCTTTATAGATCTTAGTGAGGATGAGGATGAGGATTACGAAAACACTGATTATAACGATATATATCACCTGCACAGTTTGATGGATCCAAAAAGTGTAGTTTGGCGGAGATGTGCCAATGCGAAACCGATTGACTCTGATGCCATTTTTGCGAATGCGGTATCAGGGCTTCAGGCTCGCGATATTGGAATTCAGATAATCCCCGAGCAAGTTTGCGATGATTTGTTTTATACCGACGAGGCTCTATTTAATGAAATCATCGACAATGCTATTTTTACCGATGACGATAGTGCTCTATTCGATGGCGATGTAGTCGAGTGGGATAATTAAGCCAAATATTTGTAACAATATATTATCATTTTTAAGCACATATTATTTCTCCATTTCATTTATCCATCATCCTCGACACCTAATGTTAAGTTTCAGCGTTGTTCGCGCCGCTGAATGACATCATCCCACACAGCTGCTCCAGAGGACTCAGATTTCGCATGCTATCGCGCGATACGCTGCGATGTTAAATCTGAATGCTTAAAAAACTTGATAAATTTGGAACGAAAGCGGTTGTACCACTATGTAGCGCTGTGTTGTGCCCTGCGTGATGGCTCGCAAGGCTGGTACGGGATTTGGTGATATCGTAGGTTCGGGAGTGAACAAAAGATTAGGATCTACTGGGTGAACTACACCAAGTTGGTTAAATTTAGAGACTAAGTCTTTATTCAGAGACTAATTAATACTAGACTGAGGTTTACAGAAGTGTCAGCCGTGTTAACAGGTCGAGTGTCAAGTCTAGAATCCTCCTCTTTGTGGAATCGCATTGGTTTTATATCCTTCTTGGGCGTGGTACGCGTTACTATGCTCGGTCGCAGCGAGGCGTTCACGTGTTGCTGACATTGTAAGATTGGTCGCTAGCCGTCTTAGCTTCGAAACATCTCGAACGTTTATATAACGTAATATAATATGTGTAATATGTCTAACACGTGGGCTTGGGCGTTGCCTGGGCACAACATCCCTTCCCCCTAAGGGAGGAAAAGCCATAGCTTTTTCTTACGATACGTCTTAACAATATTTGTCTACATTTGACTATAATATATTTGTATACAATGGTTATGATGTGTCAAAGGGAACTGGTGGAAGAAGTTCCTTCCTTACTAACTATATTAATTATCGCTTCGGGTTTTTGCGTGGTTTTGTCGTGACTTGTGTTTTCCGTTGTACAATGTCGCGGTGTTCTCGCTTTGAAGTGTACAATACATTTATAGAGTGCAATGATACATAATGTAATTGTTATGAATCCCGTTATCGACGATAGCGTAAAGAAGCTGTAGTGATACTCGGTTGGTATAATCTCGGGTTTTTCTAGGTCGTTTTGTAAGTCGTCTAATTTTTTGCTAACTTTATTCAATTCTTCTGGGTGTTTGATTATTCTTTTTAGCTCGAAATTTGTGTTACGATATGAATTTACAGTGGTTTGTGGCAGTGTGAATTCGTCTAGTGATAAATTGTAACCAGGTAAGTAGTTCCATATTTTTTCTATACCGTATTGTTTTCCGGTTTCTATCGTAAATTTGGCCGTAGTGATAGTACATTTATTTCTTATTGTTATTATACCAGAGTCCTTAATACTATACATATTTGTGCCTTTATCGTCGCAAGTCGCTGCTAATTGTATCGGTTTTGGTGTGACGTAAATCCATGCGCCTGGTTGTTGTAATTCTATTAGGATTGTATGGTTCAAAGTCATGATTCGTATCTTACAATTGTTCGGTTTTTCTGTTAGTTTGGTGTACAACTGTACTTCGCAGGGTCCGTATGGTATCGCTTTGAATATCGGGTGGTTAGATGTGCAGAGATATAAATCGTTTATCGTTTTACATTTCGATAAGTCCTGTTCGCTTAACTGTATATAATCTTGCACCGAGGTGTCAAGTACTACGTAGGAATTGAGGGATTCTATGTACGCGTAGAATGATTCGTTTATCTTAGTGGGTACTGGGTGTACTTTGCTTAATTTGAATTTTTTCGCGTTTAGTAGTGGGATATCTAGTATTACAGTAATTGATTTAGTGTCCGAAAAGGCAGAAAGTGTAAGGATTTCATATAAAACGTGCATGTTTTCTAATTTTATACTTATGGGGAAGTCTAGTCCTTGCGGTATATAAGCTAGTGCAGAAGTGAGGTAGGTTATGATTTGCGCTGGTGGTATTAATCGGGGGTTTAAAATCCCTTTCTTTATATCCATTATGAATTCTAGTAGGTCTTGTGTGTCGCGTAGGAGTGTTTCTGCCACGCTATTTATTAATATGAGGTTTTCGTCTATGGTTTCTCGAAATCTAGTTATGTCGGTTGCGAAGTCTTTCTTGTGCGTGCGCGAGATAAATTTTTGCTAACGTAGGGCAGATCTTCTTTGCAGGAGCTCGATTGGCTCGTGATTTGTATTTTTTCGATTTTAAGCAATTTACATACGTTTTTGAACACTTGGCTAAGGAAATTGGTTCCTTGATCGGTTAACACTCGTTGTGGAATTCCGTATTCGCAGATTATTCTTGTGACGAATTCTTTTGCTACTGTGTTTGCTTCCTGATCTTCGAGGGGTATAGCTTTGCTGAATTTGGTTAACAAGTCTTGAAAGGTTAGTATGTATTTGTTTCGTCTACTTGTCTCGGGTAAAGGTCCTACTATGTCCAGTGCGCATTTTTCGAATGGTTCTGTGGGAGTGTCTGTAATTACCATGGGAGCTTTGGTTATTTTTGTTAATTTATTTTTCTGACATTTTTCGCATTTGGAGATGTATTTTTCAACGTCTTGGCGCATTCCTGGCCACGAATGATTTAATTTTATACGTTCCAGGGTTCGTTTTATTCCTAAATGTCCGCCTAAGGGAGTGTCATGAAATTCGCGCAGTATTTGATTTTTATCGTCCTCCGTATATGTTATATCGCTCTTTTCTTCTTCTGACTGGGATTCGTTTTCTTCGTCGGCGTTTTCGCTGGCGACGGCTAGTGTTTCTGTGTTGAGTTTTCGCTTCGTCCCTCGCGTAATCGCGAACATTCTACTGAGGGCGTCTGCGTTTTTATTTGTCTTTCCCGCTTTGTATTCTATGGTGTAATCGTATTCTGCTAGCTTCAATTTCCATCTCATTAATCTTGAGCCGGGATCCTTTACGTTAAAAAGCCAAGTAAGAGGTTTATGGTCTGTTACGATTTTAAATTTTGTGCCGTATACATAAGGTCTAAAATATTGCGTTGCCCATACTATGGCCAACAATTCTTTTTCTATGGTGCTATAATTTTCTTCTGCCTTATTTAGTATTCTACTTGCGTATGCTATGGGTAGGTCTTGACCTATCTTTCCCTGTGATAATACTGCTCCTATTGCTTTTCCGGAAGCGTCTGTTGTAAGAACGAATGGTTTCGTGAAATCGGGGTATTGCAGTATCGGTGCTGTTGTTAACTTTTCCTTTAATATCTCGAAGGCTTCCTGCTCTTGTGCAGTCCATCTGTATGCTTGGTCTTTCTTTAATAATTGCGTCAAAGGTTTCGCGATTTGTGAAAAATGTTCTATGAATCTCCTATAATATCCGGCTAGGCCTAAGAAGGATTGTATATCTTTAGTTCTTTTGGGTATCGGAAAGTTTTTTACCGCGTCGAGTTTCGTAGGGTCTGGTTTGATACCGCTTTCACTTATCACGTGACCAAGGTATATCGTTTCCTTTCGTAGAAATTCGCATTTGTTGGGTTGAAGTTTCAGGCCACTCTCGCGTATACGTTCGAATACTAGTTCTAGACGATCTTGGTGTTCTTTCAGTGAACGTCCATAGACGACAATATCGTCTAAATACACGAAACATTTTATTCCTTGTAATCCAGATAATACGGTATTCATTAGTCTTTGGAATGTCGCGGGAGCGTTTTTAAGCCCGAACGGCATTCTATTATATTCAAAATGGCCGTATGGTGTCGAAAATGCCGTTTTCTCACGATCTTCCTTTTTCATGGCTATTTGATGGAATCCTGACGCTAAATCTAAGGTTGAGAAATATTTTGCTCCTCCTAATTGATCTAGAATGTCCGTTATATTCGGTAAGGGGTATGAGTCGCCTACCGTCGCGTCGTTCACTTGCCTCAAATCTGCTACTACTCTGAGTTTGCGTTTTCCTGAAGCGTCTGGTTTTTTAGGAACTACTAGCAATGGGACGTTCCACTGGCTGACGCTTGGACTAATTATTCCTTCTTCTACCATTTCCTGAACTTGTCTATTTACTTCCTCTTTATGCGCTTGAGGTAATCTATACGGTTTTACGTATATAGGTTTAGTATCTGGGATTAGGGTAATCGAATGCTCTGCCATCGTGGTGTATCCTAATTTGTCTCCTTCTAGACAGAATATTTCATTATACTTCTCACATAGCTCGAGTAAGCTGGTTTCTTCTTCTTTATTTAGGTGATCTGTTCTAAGGTTTTCGCGCAGGGTTTGCATCCTATTTCTCCCGTGTACTGCGTGTACTACGTACGTCGGCGTGTCGCGCTCCTTGTCGCAATTCGCGTCAGTCGGGTCAGTTTCATAGCTCGTCAGTGTTTGTAACGTCACTGTTGGCATATTGATAAGGACTTCGTCCGCGGTAGTGTTCATTACGCTTATTGCACATTTCCCGTTCTGGCCTACTGTTAACGAGTTTCCTATAAATACTCCTGGTTTAATAGATTGTCTTTCCACTATACCTTCGCCTTTATCAGTTGTTCTAGCTAGGAGAATGGTTTCAGATCGCGGTTTTAAAGCTACGTTCCTTCCTGAGTAGGGGAATTGTATTCCGTATATCTCTATTCCTAGGTTTGCCCGGATGCATACTTCGTGTTTAGCCATAAAATCTTGTCCTAGGATTCCGTCTGCTTCTAATGGGAAGTCGTCTTTAACTAATCGGCAAGGATGCGTTACTGTTTTATTTCCGATTTCTATGTTTAATTGTACTAGACACAGCGTTTTGATTTCCATAGGGGCTATTCCTCGCAAGGATACTATTTCGTCTTCGGCTTGAACATCGCCCTTTACTTTACCTATCTTTATTAATGTAATATCGGCTCCTGTGTCTACTAACATATTCGCTCTTTCCTTTTCTAGTTCCGGCGCTCTAATTTCGATCGTATTTTCGAGTTGGGATGTCACTACCATATTTGCTCGGTACGATTCTACCCTAGATTCTGCGTTTGTTTGTCTGTCATCAGCTGTCCCGCGGCTCGTGGTAGGGAAATTTTGATTTTCGTTAGATGGTTCTCGACCCGGAGTTCTATTAAAATTCTGTCTGGTATCTTCGCGTCTGTAATTCGTATTCGTATAGCGCGGTCTGTAGTCTCGTCCGTTTGCTCTTTCCCTAGCTCTGCATTCTTTGATTAGATGTCCCGGTTTTTTACAGTAATGGCAGACCATGGTGACGCGCTGAACTTCCCTTTTTACTGTCGTCTGTTGCGTCGGGGAGTTTTCTCGAGGCATACTTAATCGCGTATAGCAATTTCTTGCTAAATGTCCCAATTTATTACATCGATCACAGCGCGGTACGTTTGATCCTTCCCTTCCCTTGGGGTGATTACCGAATTTCCTGTAATTTCGCGAGGTGTTTAAACCCATCGCTTGTTCCTCTTCTATAGCGGCGGCTATTGCTGCGTTCAACGTTGCATAGTTACGAGACCTTATGATCGTTCTCAGTTTTACATTTAACCCGAGGGTGAAAACGTCTAGGGCGCGCTCTTGTACTGATTCTGTTAATGCGTTATTTACTTCATCGCTGTTCCCTGCTTTTACCGATAATTCAGATAGTTCTCCAGCTAATTCTTCTACTCTACACGCGAATAATTTTACGCTTTCGCCTTCTCGTTGGTGGCAGGCATGGAATTCTGCCCCAACTGCTCCTATGGACCTTTTGTCTACGAATAAGGAAGTTAGGATGTCTTTTAATTTATCAAAAGTATCTACTTCTTTGTACTCTAGTACCTTGGCTGCTTTGCCTTTAATTTTCGTACCTATCACCGTTTTCAAGAATCTTGGCAGATCATTCTCGGGCACAAATTCTGCGGCACTTGTATAAGACTTCAGAAATTCTGCTAGCTCGTCCGACGATTTTCCTATGAATTTATCTACTAACGACAGCGCGGTGGATAATCTTTTTACGTCCGGTAGTGGAACCAAGAGGCTGCTTCCAGCATTTAGTGACATTTTTCTATCTTCTGTCTCTTCTATATCTAACAAGCTAAAGTCCGCTAGCACTATCGGGAATTCTCTATTCGGCGTTACAAAGTTTTCTGGGGACGATTCGGCACTTGAATCGTCGTTTTTCTTAACGCTTAATCGTAACGGCGACGGTCGTCGTGTTCGGCGAGACGGTCGTGAATAGTCTATAGAAGGTAGGAGATCTAGTTCCTCTCGTATGAAGGTTAGTTTTTTATCAAAAAATGATTCGAATGATCTTGACAAGCTTTTCTGACCCGGAAGTTTGAATTGATTTGCGCGTTCGTCTTCTATAGACATGCATGTACCGTTTCTATATTTTGATAGGACTCTGGTTTACAATAATTAGTTTCACGGTATTCGGTTACTCACAACGCTACTCTCTTCCACATGTCGACAGCTCGGTCAGGCGTCCTCTCGTCCGTGAACCGTAGATGGTGATAAGAGACGAAACGGATCCAGCAAGGTCGATCCGTACAGCTGTTCACTGCGTGCTCCGACGGCTGCTTCCTTCGCACGGCTCTCCGTCCGTCCTTCAGGTGCGGCTTCGACTCGTTCCTCGGTCCCCAAAGTACTTCTCGTGCGTCCTGGTCCTCGGATTTGCGACGTCCTCGAAGATGGGTTTGGTGTTAGTCAAATGGTCAATTCACCCGTTCACTCTCAGGCTGATTTTACTCGTCACTAGGCTCGTCGGCGTTCGGACTGCGTCGAACGTTTCTCCCAAAGGCCGTTCCTCGGTCCTCTGTACTACCTCGGTAGAGACGATTGCCAGTTCTAGCCTGTTCGATTGCGATGATCAAATAATATTGTCGGAGGTAGTTCAACCTCTGTCGACGTTGATCAATCGGTTGCGTCAAGGCTTGGTAAAATTTTTTACGATGCACTATCCCACCGCTGCCACCAATTTGTTGTGCCCTGCGTGATGGCTCGCAAGGCTGGTACGGGATTTGGTGATATCGTAGGTTCGGGAGTGAACAAAAGATTAGGATCTACTGGGTGAACTACACCAAGTTGGTTAAATTTAGAGACTAAGTCTTTATTCAGAGACTAATTAATACTAGACTGAGGTTTACAGAAGTGTCAGCCGTGTTAACAGGTCGAGTGTCAAGTCTAGAATCCTCCTCTTTGTGGAATCGCATTGGTTTTATATCCTTCTTGGGCGTGGTACGCGTTACTATGCTCGGTCGCAGCGAGGCGTTCACGTGTTGCTGACATTGTAAGATTGGTCGCTAGCCGTCTTAGCTTCGAAACATCTCGAACGTTTATATAACGTAATATAATATGTGTAATATGTCTAACACGTGGGCTTGGGCGTTGCCTGGGCACAACAGCTGTCTCTTTCCCTCCTCGAAGACGCGGTGTGCAAAAAAAACGCCGATCTTTCCCGACATTGTCCGACATAATCCGATAAGGTATTAAACAATTTCTCTGCGTTGCAAATAAACTGTCTGTATGCTGCATAATGCTTTGGTAAAATATTTGGGGGTCATCCCCTCCCTCTGAAAAAATTTCGGGGTGGGCCTCACCCTCCGCGGAAAGGACAATGTTAAGTCCTAGAGGGGATTACTGACCCAAGAGCGTACAGCATATGCTATACACCGTTGGAAAGATTTCGCCAAGACGAATCGATTGATACCATTTTTAACTTCGAAATCAGATGGGATCACCTCGAAAAATGCCCTCAAAGTTCGACATCTTGCGGTTTTGAACAAAAGAAACCGGTAGTAAAATCCCAACCGGCCAGACGGGCCTCGGGTAGGCACCTGAGCAAAAACCGAGGGATGTAAGCGATACTCCAGCAGGCCGGAGCGGCAAATTTGCCTTATGACCTTCATTACAGGGCCGTGTTGGGCCTACGTTTTCCCCATGGGCCCCTTTCGTAATGCCCAGTACGAAATCGCCAATGGATTAGTGGCCCATGGAGCAAACGCAGGCCCAACACGGCCCTGAAATGAAGGTCGTGGGGCACATTTTCCGCCCCAACCTGCTAGAGTATCGCTTGCATCCCTGGTTTTCCCTCAGGTGCCTACCTGAGGTCCCTAAGGCCGGATGGGATTTTACTACCGGTTTCTTTTGTTCAAAACCGCAAAAACTCGAACTTTGAGGGCATTTTTCGAGGTTATCCCATTTGATTTGGAAGTTAAAAATGGTATCAATCGATTCGCCTTGGCGAGACCTTTCCGACGGTGTATAGCATATGCTGTACGCTCTTGGGTCAGTAATCCCCTCTAGGACTTAACATTGTCCTTTCCAACGGTGGGTCCGGTCTCGAGAGGTCTCCGCGGTAGCTCGGCCCGGAGTGATCCCCTCCACGATCGCGGCTTCCCCCACTCCGCGGCTCATGCGCGCGCAACCGGCCTTCCACTCCCCGCTCCCCCGCATCAATGTTGCCCTCCGCCGCTCTCCCCCGCGCGCCCACACTTTCCTCTCGCCCCCACGCTCCCCTCAGAGGACCTGAGTTAGAACTGTCCTAGACATACTACTCTCTTAACTCAGCATAAACCAAGCTTCCGCATGTCCAAGAGCATTGAAACACAGACCTCACCAGACGAAGGTACACAAACCGTAGCAGTGCAGACAGGACACCACGGTTCTTGGGAAACTCTACCCCGAGTGGGCACCATATTCATATCGAGGCCGTATAGCTACAGCACCAGAGGACTCGTCCGAAAAGACCGAAGCTGTTTGACCCGCAGGATCACATCTAAGACAGTGGGGATCCAAACATCTAGTAGAAGCGCCCCAAAGCGTATTCCGGATTGGCTGGGCATCAAGGAGATGACGGACGAAAATATCAGGGATTGGACACCGGGGGAGCAGACCATCCCGAAAAAACGCAGACATGAGAACCATCTCAGTGCGTGACCTCGGGAAAACATGCCGCTGCCTGGTAATGTACGTAGAGGACCCCATGTCGTGTTACGCGAAATGAATAACTATATGGCGTCCAGACAACATTTATGTCTGCCAACAATGGACAGCATCAAGCCGGGACGATTTGTGACTGTAAAGTTTGACAGGAAGGGATGGCTCAGTGGTGAAATCATCGAAGTTAACGGAACCACCTGCACCACCTTTCTTGGCGACTATGGCATAGCCATGGACGGCCCCGTTTCGGAATTGTGGTCTCTGCCACCCCGGTTCCATGCTTTCCCCTGGCAGACAGTAAGGATTCGGCTGAGGGGCGTCAAACTACGATCCTGCCGACCGCTCCAGAGGACGACGCTAATAGCGGATGTCGTCATGGCGAGAAGGAAGGGCCTATTCGCCAACATCCAGCCGACACCAACCGGCCTCACAGCAACGCTGACGCTCGACCGGCTCCCGGTTAACCATCACTGGACCTCATCGAGCACTGGTTGCAGATCGGCTACGTGGTGCCCAGCGACAATTAAATTCTTACACCCCACAACACCTAGCGATAAGTGTGAATATATATAATTGAGATGATATGGTTTATAACGTCTATAAAGACAGTTATGAGTAATTTCCAATACATACGGTACAATGATTGCCTCACGGCTTCTTCCTTGTTTCTACCTCTCTGCTCGCTCAGCGACACACTCGTCGGCACTCTGGAGTGGGGGGGAGGGGACCCGACACTCTCACACGGTCGCTCGCACAATACAAATGTACACACACTTATTTCCTAACACGCCTCCTTACAGTTATATTGTACATTTCGATTTAATATATTTCCTTTTATTTTACATTCATCAGCTTCCTAAATTTTTCAAATTTTTCTTTACACAAAGATTTTGTAAATATATCCGCTATATTCTCATCAGAATTTACTTTAATTACATCGATTGTATTTTCTTCTACATATTCATGGATATAATGATAATGAATTTCTATATGTTTTGAATTTTTCGTAAAATTTCCGTATTTCGCTATATTAATAGTTCCTGAATTATCTTCGTAAATCTTTATTGGCTTCTCCAGCCTTACATCAAATACTTTACTTACTTCTTTTGTAAATATCAATTCATCAACTGCTTCTGATAATGCTACATCCCCCCAAAAAACTTTAAAAAAGTAAAAAAATTACGCCAAGTACATGAAATCAAGTAAATCACAAAATAAAGAAAATAATACTGATGAATACAAAGTAAAAAAAGATGTGAAATCAGAATGAGCTGCAAGTACATAATGGTGCTTTCCCGCAGCGTGCAAAGGCGACACTGTGTAACACAATAAAAGACAAAAAAAAGATGTCCGCGGCCTGGAAGTCAAATACTTGGCGTGGCCAGGCAAGGTCAAGGTGTCGCTGAATAAGAATTATTTAAAAAGGCAAAATAATGAAAATGTATTCATACTGTCAGAGTTTAAAATTGACAAATTATGTGAAAGGTTGTGAGAGGAAAACTATCGGTGTGGATGAATGATCTTACAATTATTTTAAAACGCAATATAATGAAAATGTACTCATATTGTCTGAGTTTTAAATGGACAAATTTTCTGAAAGCCTGCGAGGGGGGGGGATGGGTATTGATGATCTGAGAATACCTTGCCTGGCCACGCCAAGTATTTGACTTCCAGGCCGCGGACATCTTTTTTTTGTGTTTTATTGTGTTACACAGTGTCGCCTTTGCACGCTGCGGGAAAGCATCTTTATGTACTTGCAGCTCATTCTGATTTCACATCTTTTTTTACTTTGTATTTATTAGTACTGGCGCTCGCGAGCACCAGTGTGCCTTGGATTTCCATCCAAGGGGTGTTCGCAACACTGCTCCCCCCTCCGGAGAAGCGGTCGTCCCGGCCGCTGCAGTCCCTTCAACTCCCGCAGCCGTACCCTGGTCCGGAAGGGTGGAAAGGTCGCCGCGTGGCCCCTTCCGACCGGCGCCTCGGCATTCGCCTTCCCGCCCAGGGAAAAACCACTCCGAAAACCCTGGGCAAGGCGTGGGCACGTGGAATCCTCGGTCCTCGTCCGTTGTCACCGCTGCTTCTGCGGCTGTCCCCCGTCGTCCCGCTGCAGGCTGGGTCGCGCGCAACGGCTCCTTGCGTTTCGCACGCAACAGCTCCTTGCGTCTCGCGCGCAGCAGCTCCTTGTGTCCACACACGCAACAGCTCCTCGCGTATCGCACGCGACAGCTCCTTGCGTTTCCTCGGGATCCCTCGACGGCGGATCCTCCGGGGCTCCAACGGCGGAATCCCGCGCCGCTCCGGAACGTCCCTGGGCGGCTCCGCTCCGTCCAACGCCCCGCAGCGGTCTGGTCGCTCCGGCGCTGCGACCTGGTTCGCCCTCGACGGCAACCTGATTCGTCCTCGACTGCATCCTGGTTCGTCCTCGACGTCCTTCCAGCAGTCCTGAGTGGCCCTTCTCTCTTCGAAGTTCCCTTGCGAAGAAAACGTTGCCCACATTAGTCAGGAACCGAAGACAACCCGTTGGGGCCGCACGAGCCGGAAAACCAGGAAGGAGGGCCGAACGCGCAAGCAGAGGGTCGCAGCTAGTCGCAAGCATGCAAGCGGCCCGACCCCCAGTCCAGCCACCCGTCTCGTCAGCCCTGGCCGTCTTCCGTCTTCTTCCGATCCTGAGGCCTTGTCTTCAAGATGGCCCCATTCCTCTTCTTGGCCTCAGGTGCTGAACCAGGGGACCGTCCTGTGCGTCCTGCCAGCGCTCCCGTCTTCGCGACACCCCCTCCAGCCGATCCAAGCAACGCTTGTCCGCCTGGTGGTTGGGGATGCCATTTCCCTCCTGCTGTCCACCCTCCTCTCCTACTTTCTCCTGGGTACCCCGCGAGAACCTCCATTCCGGCCGCGACGGGGGCTCGTAGGGTCTCCTCCAGGGGGCTAGCGGGGCGCTTTCACGTATGTCCGCACCCCGCTGCGGACTGCCACGCTATTATGGCACATTCGGGGAATTCGGGAGCGCGTAGCCAGGCCGCGGCGGCAGTCCCCCGACACCTTGTCCCTCGTTGTGGGGTATCGTGCTCCCTGAAACAGACTCAAGAGCGGGGGCCGGGCTGCGAAGGCAGCCTCCGCAGCCCAGTCCACCGGATTAGCTTAATCTAATCTTCTTCCTTGAGTCCAGTGAAAGTCCTGCGACATCTTCACTCCTCCTGGGCACGTTTCCTTTTCCTCTTCGTGGTTGGGACAACCACACTCGTTCTCCTCCAGGACTTCGTCTTCGGACAAATGCTCGAGGTGTTCAACGTTTTGGTCACCCTGGGCTCCCTCTCGTGAGCGGGGGGCTCGCCAGCTCTGCGACGGTATTCGCCCTCGAACTCCCTCCGTCGCAACGCGTCGTGGATCTCTCGACGGTATTCGCCCTCGAACTCCCTCCGTCGCAACTTCGTACTCAGCTACCCCGCCACGGTATTCGCCCTCGAACTCCCTCCGTCGGGTCTTCGTACTCAGTTACGCTGTGACGATATTCGCCCTCGAACTCCCTTCGTCACAGCTCTGCAACTCTGCGCACCTCGGGCGCCTCCTCGTTGCAGCAGATCCGCACGCTCACGCGGCAGCGCTAGCCCGGTTCCAGGTGTGGTCGACCGGTGCTTCCCCCAAAACGAACGAGCCCAGGTCCCACCGTTTCCAACGGCCTCTCTTCGCTCTTGGAGCCGTTCCTCTCAATTCCTCGATCCGAAGCAGTTCCTCTGGAGATGTCCGGTCCTTCCACACCGCCAGCAGGTTTTCTTCGTGTCGCCGTTTTCCTCGGGCTCCTGGAATTCTCGTTGCCTCGCCGGAAACCTTTCAAAATTGTTAGAGAATTCAGCCTCGCGGTCTTGCGTGTACCGTTCCCGCGACTCGTCCGCGGGGCCGCGAGATATCGCCTCAACGGCCTCTATCTCCAGAGCTCTGGTCACGGTGGCTCTTAGAGTCGTGTACCCGCCGAGTCGCAGTTCTCGCTGCAAAACCGAGCTGGACAACGCCGTCACGAACTGGGACGCGGCAAGTTTATCGCGGACTTCCGCGGGGCAGTCGGCGAATGCGGACTGCGCTAAACGTTCAATTTTGGTGGCAAGCGAGGAGATGCTCTCACCCCGCTGCTGCCTATGGCTCTGGAAGAGCACGTAATTCAGATTAGACAAGTTCTTCGCCCCGTAGCGGAATTCTAGCGCCGAAACCAAATCCGCGTATCCCTCGCGCTGGGCGGCGGAGAGCGTCGTGAGGACGCTTCGCGCCGGCCCCCCGAGGGAAGCAATCAAGGCCGTAGCCTTCCTTTTGTCATCCCACCCGTTAGCACGCGCGATAGTCTCAAACTGCACTTCGTACTCCTCCCAGGACGTTTCTCCATCAAAAACTGTCGGTTTCACGGCGTACCCCAAACGGAGTACGCGCGGCTCCGTAGGGGGGGGGGGCAGCGGCGGGCGCAACGACGGGGGCGGAGACATGCGTCGGGGTAACACTATTTACACCATTATTTACATCACTATTTACATCGCTATGTGCATCATTATTTACAACCGCGACTGTCTCCCCAACCCGTGGACTCGCGCCGCTGTCAACCGAGCCGCGGGTACCCTGCAACAAGGAGAGTACGACCTGGATGCGATCTTCCATTCCTGTCAACCGGGCCTCGAGGGCCGCTTGTGCTCTTCGGTCGGCGGCTTCCTTTTCCTCCCTGAGACGGTCCTCCCGCTGCCAGCGGGCCTCGTTGACCCTTCGCAGTTCCCGCATCTGTCCCGCGATGTTGAGCTGGAGGCTGGTGAAAAGCTCCCGCAGGGACGGGTCGCCCGATGCTCCGGAAGGAGGGTCCGCAGGGGCCGCGGAAGCCGCGGAAGCGCGAGTGGGCATGCCGCTCCGGGCGGGCATCCCACTTCTGACACCAATGTTACGATTTTGGTTGGGCATAACGCGTATTTACTGAACGGCAACGATAACAGAACATTAACAGCGGATAACGAATACAATCAGTCAGGCGGAATACAATATCCAGACGTCTGCTAGCAATGGTGGCTGACTTTCGAGTGACAGCTTGACAGGCGATCGCCTTCTTCTCGCTGTCCTCTTGTCCCGCTCGCGAGCACCAGTGTGCCTTGGATTTCCATCCAAGGGGTGTTCGCAACAGTATTATTTTCTTTATTTTGTGATTTATTTGATTTCATGTACTTGGCGTAATTTTTTTACTTTTTTAAAGTTTTTGGGGGGATCTCACTTCTTTTTACAAAGATAATTTGCGTAGGAATTGACTTCAGATAATTTTTAATTTGATCCGATTTATATTAAGTTTTTTTTATGGGGATTTCAGAAAACTCTAGCAAAGCTGCAAAGTGTATGTTACAATCATATATCAAGATAATACTCATACCTTCCTCCTCGCAGGCTTTAAGATAATTTGTCAATTTAAAACTCAGACAATGTGTACGTTACAGCATCATTTTACGCTGCGATTATCTACACATACATAAAATCCTCAGTTTAGTTACAAATAAAAAGCAGTTCGATGATATACAAACATGTCGCAATTCAAATTTCGGCAATTTACCTCGTTTTTGAGACTGCATTTTGATTGCAATTCAATGGTAGAACGATATATATTTGTAAAAACACGTGGCATCTCCAATTTTGACAACTTACCTTATTTCACACTCGCCAGGTTATAATCTGGCTGTAAGATGTCAAAATTTGGAGTAGATTGCATAGGGAAGGTAGCGTTTGACGAACGAAACATGTATTAGTTCGTTTTGGCTGAAGGTGTGCGTGTAACGCGTAATATACGTATTATGTTTGACCAAAAATTTCTTGGAGAATCAGGAGAATCAAAAGAAGAAAAATCTTACCGTTTCTGACAGATCCATCAGACGATATTACGATATCTCTGTCATGCGTGGACCGATTTTATTGAAATTGGTCTTATTCGAAAGCTGATATGCGGTTTAATAAGAAAAATGCCTTTAAATTTATAAAATATTGCAGGCGTGATGAGATAATTAATGAAATAAGGGTCAGGTTAGGTTGGAATAGCCCGGCGACGAGTAAATGATAGCGGTAGCCACAGTCGACATATACAGGGTGTCTTTCATGTACTTGGCGTCGAGACGCTACCGCGTCTCTAGATAAGGAACGAGATATCCGAATGGTCACTGATGATTCAGATGCGAATACATCCCTACTCGTGGACCGCCCGTACCATACGCCATGCTTATCGCAGTCTTTAAAAAATGCAAGCGCCGCCTCATTGCAAGTGTGAATCAGGAAGCTGTTCATAGATAGGAACCATTTGAAGGAATACATATATGGCAAGTATTATTTGACCGTAACGCTTACAAAGTTTGACTTGTGATAGATATCATACACGGGTTTTACTGTTTCAGAGACTAAATGAAGCCAGACGAGAGAGAGAGAGAGAGAGAGAGAGAGAGAGAGAGAGAGAGAGAGAGAGAGAGAGAAACCATGTCAGAGTAGAGCAACGATCTGCCATGAAGATTCACATGTTTCGAGGTTTCTGGTACGTGTTCAGGAAAATAATAGTGAAACATAGAGAGAGAGAAAGAGAGAGGAGTATAAAGAATGATGTTTTTTCTTCTGTTTCGTTACATGTGCTACTGAGGAAGCTGTCATCCCTCTACGAGGCAGTGAACAGCCCTTTCCCGAGGCAGCGGACAGCCCTTTCCCGAGGAAGCTGTCAGCCCTTTCCCGAGGAAGCTGACAGCCCTTTCCCGAGGAATCGGACAGCCCTTTCCCGAGGAAGCTCACAGCCCTTTCCCAAGGAAGCTGACGTTCCCCCCCAAGGAAGCGGACAGCTCTCCCTACATAGTGATGCGTGTAGTGCGAACGATGTCTTCAGTATAATCGTGTGTATGCGTGTGTGTGTGTGCGTTACCATATATACTGTTAACGGCGCACAGTGGGACAAACTGCTCCTTTTTGTGTCAAAATCGTAGAACTGTTGATAGGAATAAGGTAGAGGGATGAAACTGTTTGGAGGTTAATGCTAAGATGTTGCAGATTAAGGGAAACATGTTTAAATTGTATCAAAAAAAGTTTTGACCCTGAAAATCTAAGTTGAAGTTGACATTTTCGACGAAAATTTCGGTTTTTCCGTCATAATTCGCAGTTGAAGTTTTTTCTTTACTTGTTATACATAATTTCCTATAGATTTTGACGCGCTGAATTCAAATATCACCGCGAAATTGGTCTAGCTCCTCAGGATTCGAAGAAAAATGCGATTTAATTTGAAAAATCGATAAAAACCGTGTTTTTTTCTGGTTTACGTGGTTTGATGACAATATTTTAGATTTATTTATTGTATTTATTCCTATGGAGTATAAAAAGATAATAGAACACTTTAATACTTTGAATTGTGCTATATAAAGGGTTTACATGTCGTAACCTGTTGCGTACTATATTGTAACGTCCCACAGGGACTCGAACCACAGACCAGGTATAGGCACTGATATATATACTATGGATACGAGATTCCCATAAGCCCGCTGTACAGCGGTTGAAGCGAATTGAAGGGTGAGTTTAGATGCCAGCGCCGCCACTGTTTGTCCGATGTATTAAAGGAAATACTCGCGTCAGCGGCAGTTGACGTCGGTTGGCGTGGCAAAGTGGGGCAAAGTATGGAGCACCGCGGGTGATCGCGGAGCGAAGGGAAGTAAGTACAACGGTCGAACGATGGTGGCGCATCATGCCAAAAGCACCTTCAAATCGCTTCAAGCATCTCCAATCCATTGTATATATATCAGTGGGTATAGGATAGACCTATCACGCAATGTAATTTTGTGTCACATGCTCGGGGGGCTCGCGAGCCCCCTTACCATTTTCGTGTCACACCCAACGTTATCGATTCAGTCTAAAATAAGATTACAATGCTACGAGTGGTAGGAATTGAAATTAAATCTTATCGGAAACATTTAAAATCTAAAACGGCCTGAACGTTACGACTAATTTCAAGAAACATGTTGCATAATTCCGTTTACTAATATATTTTGATAGAAGCATAATTTGCACTTATTTCTATAAATTTCGATGAGAAATATCAACAGACGCGGTCGCGTCTGGAAGCTAATTCCCCTTCCCCCCTCTACCTATAGGCACACTGAGCGACCAAGTATCTATACACGAATGATCGCGAAATTGACAGGTCTCCGAACCTATTTTAGCCTTATTATCTTATTTTATGACATAGTCCCGGTGTTTTAACATGATTAAGCGACTAATTATTTTTTTTCGAACCCATTTGTCGTTTTACTTAATGTATCAAGCTGTTTTTCTTAAAGATAAAAGATTTATTCTGAATTAATAGTTATCAAAATGATACTTTTTTTACGAGACAGTCGGATAGCACGTAGCGCTAGTACTTGACGCCCGTAGATGTCGCCATTCTCGTTTTACGTCTCCAATTCACGCAGGTAGATGTCGTCTTTCGTAAGCTGAAGTTATCCGGAATGGTTTTGCTGAAAATGCGGTTGCGCAGTTGACGAAAAATGCAAAAAGTCGCTGCGTTCGGGTCTCTAGTAAATGTCACCTAGCTGTCACTTAATCATAACCTGCTAAGTTTTGGGTTAAATTCGAGTTTTTAGAAATGAAGCAAACATACAACAAGCAAACAGAGAATCGAAGCTAAAAAAAATCGTTTAAAAAGTATGATTTCTTTTCATTTTTGACGTTGCAAAAAATGAATACAAGAATATGAACCGCTCTCAGGATGAAGACCATTATGAAATACGGCACTAAGTAATTTAAATTTTTTTATTAGGGGAGACCGGGGCAAATCGGCCACTGGGATAAATCGGCCACAGGAAGTTTTACCTAGTAGAAGTTAAAATAAAATCTCGTGTTTGCTTTTGTAAACGTCTTTCTATGTGTCTACAGTACCAACGGAATTTGATAGCATTTGAGATTACGTTGCACTTTGTAGAAGGCAAAATACGTTTTCGGCAGTGATAACAAATTTTCGTGACTTATGCAAAATTTATCTTTATTCTGTAATATTCATGTTCTGAAGTTTGAGGTGAGTATTTATTGATTAAAATAGCGGTACTGATTACGATTTCGATGATAGTTTGAGTTATTTTGGAAAATCTCTATTGTGTTTGAGTGATTGAAGTTAAAGTTTACGTCTGGGGCAAAACGGCCATGTAACACCCGGGGCAAATCGGTCACTCACTGATGATGTCGAACCATAGTAAATAAGTAGTTTTATTAACTTTTGTGCTAAAAATATTCATCGATGCAGAGCTGTCGGTGGATTCGACGCTCAACAATGGAAAACAGTTAACGGTTTCGGGACGAGGTGAGGAGTCGCGTGGCATGGACGGAAGCGCCGCTACGCAGTGCAGTTCGATCTTTGGAAAAAGGAAGTTATATCCGTGCGTTTAAATATTGATCGAAGCGATTATAGCTTGAATAGTTACGAGGAGAAATGAATATCGTTTACATTTTTCAGCAACGTTAATCAACATCCAGCCGGAATAAAAGGTGGCCGTTTTGCCCCGAAGGAGTGGCCGATTTACTCCGGCATTTTTCGAAACGGCGATTTTTACACTATATTACAAATTCTCTGGAATGACTTTAGAAACGGGAAGTAACGAAAATTTGTTGTAGCATTTATGTACTATAGGGATTACTCTTTCGGATAGTATAATTCATATAGGTAATTGAAAAATTATTTTTTTTTTGTTAAATTTATCAATGAAAAAAGTGGTCGATTTGCCCCGGTCTCCCCTACATATTGATATCGGTTGTGGAGCAGCTGTATTTTTACAATTAATTTCTTTAACAAATGTTGCCATTTTCATCACAATAGTTTTATAATCGTCCGATTAATTTTGTCGTTGTCAATACATTTCGATGCTGATGTACCATCACGTATCATGCATCAATATGAACCGCTTTGAGGATGAAGACCGTTATAAAATACGGCACGTAGTAATTTATAACTAACTACCCTGATAACCAGATTTGGGGAGCAGAATCTGACGTCAGAACCGTAGTCGTCTGTGTCCGCATTTGGCTGCGTTCTGATGTACAGATTCTGATGTCAGATTCTGATGTCAGATCGGCAGCAGATGGACAGCAGATTCTGCCGTCTGCTAGGCACAGCCAACAGCGCCATCTGAGTGTCAGAATTGGCAAACAATTCCCTACGCGTGACGTCACACGGCCGCCCCTACGCGTGACGTCACACTAGGTATATCCCCACCCTTTCTACTGCGCGTAGAGAAGTTTTGGAGCAGATTCCAAGATTCTGCTCGCAGGTTATGTGAGCCGCAGTTTATTAAATAAGTTACCTATTTTTTTTCAAAAAGTATGTGTTTATTCTTTAATATTACAAGTACAAAATATATATAAGTGGCACATATATTAACATTTAATATTTACATTTAGAAATGGTGATTCTAGATGCAAACATAAGCCAATTTTCTCGAGAACGAACTTTTATTCTATATTACATTTTTATCTTTTATAGATTATCGACTTATTGTTTTTGCATAGAATCACCATATCCCTGCTTGTGTTAACTCTGAAAACAAATACAACATTAGTATAAAATTGAAACGATACTGGGAAAGTACCGATAAATTTTATTAAAGGTAAAGTACTTTATTTCAGTGATGCTGAAGTAAAGTGAGCACTGAAAAGTACTATTTGGTTTCATACGTTTTAAGAGATTGGCGCTGAAAAGTACCGATTATTGTTCCTTGTGAACGTCGAGAGGTTGTTCCCGTTGAACTCGATTAAAATGGGCACTGAAAAGTACCGTTTGGTCTCTTCGCCACTGTAAAAGGAGACACATCTCAACTTTTAATGGGCATATTTCTGAAAAATAAAATATTTACCGCAGTTAAGGGTCGTTTTCACGTGACAGTAAATCGTGACTTTTACGGATATGACACTAAATGTCGTGATTTTCAATATTACGTTAAAACGGACCTTCAGACGTCATCAGCTTCTTCTTCGGGCTGCTGGTCGTTCCAAAACTCGCGGCGCCTTTGCATATCACTTGGGGCTGCCGTCGCCCGTGGACCACGCCTCCTGCTGCGTACCCTTTCTTTCGCGGTCCGCAGCGCCCGCTGCATGGATAATTGGAAGTCCGATCGGAGGGGCTTGTTGAAATGCGGGTTCCCAGACACCGCTTCTGAAAAAGTAATGCACGCAAGGTACGTTAGTATAATTATGTATAAAAACATGAAGATGCGATGCATATACTCGAACGGAACTTGGGAAACCATTCCTATCGGTAGCGATGACAATGGGCTTGGACCTTGTTTGTGGTGGTTCTCGTCCAACCGTCTACGGTATTCCTCATCGGTACGAGGAGAATGATTTATATCATCGAAGGCATAATGCCTACCGTTCAGGGTACCGAAAACTGTACATTTGGAACAGGGATATTGAGACATATGCCCAAAATGATTCAATATGAATGCTCGAGCTGGTGCGTCAGCTATGAAACATCTCAGACGTATGGACAACTTATTAGCATGAAAATTTATACCTCCGTTGGACATGATGGCTTCGACGTCTGCAATAAATTTCTCAAAGAAAATATTGGGGTCGCGTGGTTTACGGCGACCTTTATAGATTCCTACCACTATCGGCTTCATACGGGGAATATTTGAAATCCTACATTGGATGGGCCAGAACTGAATGGGACTTTTGTTTACACGACATCCGTCTGTATGAAAATCTAATTCTAACTCTCTAACAAAATCTACAGACAAAGTATTCGGGAGACTTTTAACAATTTCTGTTTCCAGATCGAAATGAATATATTCTCCTGGTTCCACGACGAATGTAACAGCAGGTTTACGTGGCGTATCGAGAAGTGTTCTAACATCCTGAGGCAACTGGGAAAAACAGGAATGCGTTCGAAGGAGAGATAGTATATTATTTCCTTGAACGTGTGTTAAATTGTTGTCTACGAAACAGGACGCTAAACGTTGGCGAAAAGATGGCTCGGAGAAAGTACCACAAGACAATGAAACTGTATCGTGGATAGGAGAAACGCGTGACGTGGAAGTAGAAGGACCAGCGTCTTCTACATTTATATCGCGCCTAACACTGAAGCTATCGGGGATTAAATTAACAGGAACGAACGAACTACAACCTGCAGATGTGCTAGCAGCATCTTGCACGGTAGAAGTATTATCTGCTACTCTACTGACCGTATTCAATCCGGAACGGTATCGCACGCGTAAGTTATTTCGCATCTCGCGCATAACCCTCCTTTTTTGTCTCGCCGATAATGCGTGTACCGATTTTCGCGACGTAGACAATTTGAAATTATTAAATTCCATAATTACTTACGTCTTGTGAATGGCTCGGGATGATTTTCGTGGTTTCGATGCTCTGGAAATTCTTCGGATCTGCCGTCAATGACTGCCACCTCAGAATGAACGAGAATTCGAAACAAACGCGAACTGGGAAGTAGAGTCCCGACCAATCACGAATGACCGCAGGGCGGCGCAGCCAATCCGAGCGTGGGCCACTGTACCGCCAAAATGTTACCTCGTGGTACCCTTTATTCGACGTGGTACCCTTTGTGCTTGAAAACGAACGCTCGGATTGGCTGCGCCGCCCTGCGGTCATTCGTGATTGGTCGGGACTCTACTTCTCAGTTCGCGTTTGTTTCGAATTCTCGTTCATTCTGAGGTGGCAGTCATTGACGGCAGATCCGAAGAATTTCCAGAGCATCGAAACCACGAAAATCATCCCGAGCCATTCATCCCAGTATCGTTTCAATTTTATACTAATGTTGTATTTGTTTTCAGAGTTAACACAAGCAGGGATATGGTGATTCTATGCAAAAACAATAAGTCGATAATCTATAAAAGATAAAAATGTAATATAGAATAAAAGTTCGTTCTCGAGAAAATTGGCTTATGTTTGCATCTAGAATCACCATTTCTAAATGTAAATATTAAATGTTAATATATGTGCCACTTATATATATTTTGTACTTGTAATATTAAAGAATAAACACATACTTTTTGAAAAAAAATAGGTAACTTATTTAATAAACTGCGGCTCACATAACCTGCGAGCAGAATCTTGGAATCTGCTCCAAAACTTCTCTACGCGCAGTAGAAAGGGTGGGGATATACCTAGTGTGACGTCACGCGTAGGGGCGGCCGTGTGACGTCACGCGTAGGGAATTGTTTGCCAATTCTGACACTCAGATGGCGCTGTTGGCTGTGCCTAGCAGACGGCAGAATCTGCTGTCCATCTGCTGCCGATCTGACATCAGAATCTGACATCAGAATCTGTACATCAGAACGCAGCCAAATGCGGACACAGACGACTACGGTTCTGACGTCAGATTCTGCGCTCTCATGCCAGACCCTGCTACCAATCTGATGTCAGATTGGAGGCAGATGGTTATCTGGGTATGAAAAAAGTGATGAAATCTCCCCCCCCCCCCCAATAAACATGACTCATGTATGAAAGAAGCTAATTCCCTTTAATTCTCGAAAAAAGTTCACATGCTAAGATTGTGTAATCATCTTTGCTAATTCCAATTGTATTTTCGTTCTCCGTTCGAACACTGATTCCTCTGTCACTTTTTATACTTGACATTCCTTTATTGGTCACAAATCAATTCAGTGCTCAGATTTTCAGCTTCGGTTTTAAGGAATTAGCGGGCGTTGTATAAGAAAAAAACCTTGATGATGACTACCAAGTTTTTATTATTTTCCATCGTAATACGATTTCCATACGTCATTTTTAACAGAACATGTCGCTCTTATAAAAGTTTTTGTGTCAATTACTGGCCTCGCCCGCTAATTCCTTAAAACCGAAGCTGAAAATCTGAGCACTGAATTGATTTGTGACCAATAAAGGAATGTCAAGTATAAAAAGTGACAGAGGAATCAGTGTTCGAACGGAGAACGAAAATACAATTGGAATTAGCAAAGATGATTACACAATCTTAGCATGTGAACTTTTTTCGAGAATTAAAGGGAATTAGCTTCTTTCATACATGAGTCATGTTTATTGGGGTTATATAAATACAACTGCGTAATAAACATTTGTACAGTCTCTTAGTTAGGTTATACACTAGGGATGTTCGATTCCGATTCGATTCTTAAAAAAATCGATTCTTTTGGTTAAAAGATCGATCTTTTAAATCGATTCTCCGCTGTTCGATTTTTCTGAGAATCGATTCTTTACACTAAGAATCGAGAACCGATTTTTCTTTCTTCTACACGCAGAACTGCAAAAACTGCGCAGCAATCAGCCATAAGGCTGGTTCGGACACGTCGAGTCATTTAGTAGAGTAGCGAGTAATTTAGTAATTGACCATGTATGGACACTAAAATTTAGTCGATTAGTTTAGAAAAACAATAGTGAATTACTAAATTACACGTTACTCAACTAAATTACTTGACGTGTCTATCCTAGCATTATGGATGATCCCTGCGCAGTTCTGCGTATTGGCACGTGACATACTTGTAAATATTGAAAACCTTAGTGTTAACGTTTGAATGTGTTCAACATACTTATAGAAATTGGTACGTATATAATTATTATCATTTATTTCTCAAATATTATTGTTCGATGCACATTGCAATACCTTGATATTTATTTATACCTGAATGTTTCCCCTTTTCCTCACAGCATGTTAACGTTTCATACCTATCCTTGAAAAAATTATAATTTTAATTTTAACTGGTGGTGGATTTGGATATTATAGGAAAAACAGCACAAAAAGTAAGTATACTTGGTATGTAGTGTCTGAACTACTTCAAAATTTAAATAGAACATAATCTCCCTTAACCTCTTTTAATCTTTTGAACACATTAAGTTTCAAGAAGAGAATAGATTTTTTTAATGATTTGCAATCTTTTGACAGAAATATTGAAATGTAAAATATTTTTTCAGTGCCTAAAATAAAAACTTCTATTGTTTGGAGATTTTTCATAAAATCGGGAGATGGTTCAACATGCAAAATATGTAATAGGGAAGTAAAATCTGGTGGAAAAGGTGGTGGCACGACTAATTTAAAAAATCACTTACTGCGAAATCATGCAGGAAATAAAGACGTAAAAGTGGTTTTATTAGAAAGTAAAATTGCCAATGACAACACTCCTAATAAAGAAAAAG
The DNA here is from genome assembly GCA_960531205.1 of Andrena bicolor. Taxonomy (NCBI): domain Eukaryota; kingdom Metazoa; phylum Arthropoda; class Insecta; order Hymenoptera; family Andrenidae; genus Andrena; species Andrena bicolor. The sequence continues at coordinate 674,871 of CAUIJW010000117.1, read as the reverse complement.
CAAATAATTCGGTAAACCAATATTTTACAATAATTACATACATGCCTTAATTATTTTATCATAATAGTTGTTTACTCTTGTTCTTTATTTTTAGAATTGTGCAATCGATAATAATAAAACTCAAAACTTAAATTCCCAAATAAAATTGACATCAATGCCATTACAGGCATCTACATCCACATTTATGTCCATGGACACAGACCTATCCGAATCTGATTTGACACTTTTGGCAAGTCCTGTTTCTTCACCAGCACTGTCTCTATTTGAAAGTGAGAACAGATTTTGTGATCCGAATGATTCTGTTCGGGAGCCAAGGATTGATAGCACCTTTAAACGAATAAAATCATTTGAAGGTAATATATGTAAATAAACTATGTATAATAAATAATCATAAAAGTTTTTCCTTTAAGAATAACAAGAACTTAGATTTTATCAAACCCATGTACAAAAATGCATATCTTTTCAGAAGGAGGTGCAAGGGCTGGAGAAATTACAAATGCCATTTTGTTTTTGATCGCCAAAGATAATCTGCCGTTTCAGACCGTGGATAAAGAAGGTTTCAAGAATCTTATGAGAACAATTGTTCCATTATATTCTGTACCAGGAAGAAAATCGATTACCCAAAAAATGGAAGAAAAATACTATTACCTATCAGCATGTGAAAAACAGAAATTAAAAACAATTGATTACTTTTCGATAACTGCTGATATCTGGACTGATGTGCTCAATACAGTTAGTTATTTGGGGATAACTGCACATTATGTATTTGAAAAAGAATTGAAATCTACGGCGATTGGAGTAACTGAATTAACAGAGCGACACACCTCTGATGTCATAGGAAAATGGATGAAAAATATAATAGAGGAGTGGCACATCAGTGATCAAAAAATAGTTGTTTTCGTAACTGATAACGGATCGAATATTAAGAAAGCAGTTAAAGACACATTTGGCGCTACCAGACATATTTCTTGTTTCGCGCATTCTATAAATTTAGTTGCCCAGAACACCATGAACTTTCCAGATGCAATATCGGTATGCACAAAAGTTAAAAAAATTGTCTCCTTTTTTAAACATTCTATTATTGCTATGGATGAGTTACGGAAACTCACTGACCTAAAATTAATACAAAGCATTGATACCCGTTGGAATTCAACCTTCGCTATGTTACAACGTTTCATTTTACTTTATAAAGAAGTTGGAACGATTTTATTAAATATGCCGGATTCATCTGTTGAAATGTTGAGTGCAACTGAATTGCAACTGATACAGGAAATTATAATTGTATTAAGTCCACTGGAAAAAGTGACGACAGAAGTATCTGGGGAACGGTTCGTTACGGCCAGCAAAATAATTCCCTTGATTAATTGTTTGAAAAACAAAACGCAATCAATTCACGAGAGTCTGAAAACGACAGTTGCACTGTCTTTAAATGATCGACTCCAACAATCCATTTCGACACGATTCGGTCAAATAGAGAATAATTCCATAGTAGTTAGGCTATGAGAGTTCTGGCTCAAGTGGAGGCGAGGGGGTGAGGCGGGGCGGGGGGAAGGTACCGCGCTCTTCCGCGAGATGGGCGAGGGGGTGAGGAGGGGCGGGGGGTACCGAGTTCGTGGGTGAGGGGGATGACGTCACAGGGGAGGGGGATTCCAAGATGGCGTCGACCGAGTTCGTAGGTGAGGGGGATGACGTCACAGGGGAGGGGGATTTTCAAAATTTTCAAAATGGCGTCGCGCGCGCCGGTCGAGTTCGTGGGCGAGGGGGTTGACGTCACGGGGGAGGGGGAGGATTTTCAAATTTTCAAAATGGCGTCGCGCGCATTTCGTGTTGGCGCCACCTACTGGACGTTTAAGGTACTTTGGGCCCGCGTCGGTATTTGGGCCCGTCTTGGTAAATTTTCCAGGTTTTCCATACATTTCGGGTTGGCGCCACCTACTGGACGTTTAAGGTACTTCGGGCCCGCGTCGGTATTTGGGCCCGTCTTGGTAAATTTTCCAGGTTTTTCATACATTTCGGGTTGGCGCCACCTATTGTACGTTTAAGGTACTTTGGGTCCACGATGGTAAATTTTCCAAGGTTTTCATACGTTTCGTGCTGACGTCACCTGTTGCATGTCTAAGGTATATTTGGGCACGCGTCGCCGCCGCGCAATCTCCGTACGTGTGCGGGGATCGGTGCGCAGGCGCGACCGCGACCGTTTCGTGGAAATTCAAATCGCGTTTTCGATGATGATTTCTGAGAAAGAGGGTGGACCATGATTTCTGAGAAAAGATAAGGAAATATTTGAATCGCGGGACCGATACAGCACACGTGCAATGATATAAACATAGAGCGATAATTATTATTATTATTATTATTATAAATCAATCATCGCGATAGCCCATGGAATAAACATTGCACCGCGACATGCAGTGTGTTTATGTTTGAATCGTGGGACCGATACAGCGCACGTGCAATGATGTAAACATAGAGCGATAATTATTATAAATCAATCATCGCGATAACCCATGGAATAAACATTGCACCGTGCTATGCCCTGTGTTTATATCTGAACAGGATCGAACGCGTTTTTGGCGCCTACGTGCACGCGCTTCGTGCCGTGTGTTTATGTTTGAATCGTGGGACCGATGCAGCGCACGTGCAATGTTGTAAACATAGAGCGATAATTATTGTAAATCAATCATCGCGATAGCCCATGGAATAAACACGACATTGCATTCCATGAGGATTTCTGAGAAAGAGGGTGGTACATGATTTCTGAGAAGTCATACAGCGCACCGCGACATGCAGTGTGTTTACATCTGAACAGGATCGAACACGTTTCGGGCGCCTACGTGCACACTCCTCGTGCCGTGTGTTTATGTTTCAATCGTGGGACCGATACAGCGCACGTGCAATGATGTATACATATAGCGATAATTATTCGGGGAAGAGTTCCGAGTATTTTAATGATCGAGGAGGAGACTGTAAGTCAATCGTATTTGATTTGAATTTACCGCGTATTCTCTATCCCTTGTGTGGTATACATAGACGCATTGACCATCACCATCACTAATGTAATATACTTTCACACATTGATGTGTACGTGTGCGTGAATCAGTATAAAGTGACGTGCATTAGTCTTTTAGGCATCAGTTCACCACGTACGCTTAAGTGCTAACAAGTATCGCAGGAGTCATTTTTTTCGTCGATGAGAATCATACGTATTGCATATCAAAATGTACAAACGAAGCTTAAACGATTCATCCTGCACATCCGACAACGCTGGTGGGGTTCCAAATAAACGCCAACGGCAACAATATCATCAACAGTCCAATATGAGGTATGTATACATTAATATACACTTTACACTTACTTCTTTCACTGTAAACGTCAACGAACAATACATTAATTTCGTGTACATATTTCTTACAGTTCAGGATCCACAATGCCAAAAACGTTGAAAACACCAAAACCATCGATCGTACGGATCCTGGGGCGTGATTATCCACTAACCTCAACAGCTTATAAACGGCTAACTATTGGAATACGCATTGGTATGGATTCGTGCCACGTTGAGATCGCCATAGCCGACAACAAGGGTAGCGAGGTATACTTTTCAATGTCTACGTGGAAGCTCCTACTGCAAAACGAGGCGGACATACTCCAACGATTACGCAGCAACGCAACATCGTCCCAAACCCCCATCGTAATTGATCATTTGCGACTCGAATTCACGCGTATGCATGATGATCAACTTATTAAAATCACCGATAATCGCGTTACCTTATACATGACGGAAGTTACGATGCGTAAACTGTTCGCGTATGAACATTGCATCAATCATATGTTCACCTGGTTGACTGAAAATATGTACTCTGTAAGCAGTAAATATGCTGCCTTCGTGGAAGTTCTACGTACCGCTTCCGTACCAACGAATTATGTGAAATTAATTTCCGAAAGCGAGACCTTTGAGCAGCATTCTTTGATTGATTGTGAATTGTTAGCGTTAGGATTACAATCCATGCTGCGTGATGTAAACCAGGTACCACTATAGTACATGTATATATATGTTTTAATAATAAATAGACAACAATTTTTCAATAAATGTATATATTTTTCAAAAGCAGTGTGTGTGTTTATTCATATATATCCATCCATGCGTACTTAAATTATAAAATCTGTATTTGTGGGAAATAACGTTCGTATGGGAGGGATATTCTTGCTCGCGGGTAAAGGAAGCATCCGTCGCTGTCATTGCACGCATCACCGCCGTCGTTGTGTTCATCGCTATAGAAAACAAAAAAATAATTCTTACATATTCGTTTCTCTGCATATGACGCGTAAAGTAGATGCAATGCGAGTGTAGGACTTACATTAGGTAACGCTGCGTATATAATTCCATATTTTCCCGACATTCTCCAGCGCGCAAACACCGCAATTCTTGTGAAATGCACATCGAAGGGTATTCGTTGAAGACATAGACCTCAGGTTAGGAACGTCAGGGTCCACGATGTCAGGCATGATCCCGCAATAATCATCGCCAACGTCGTAGCCGCCGTCGTCTTCGACAGTTCGAGTGTTGTTGTTGTTGTTGTTGTTGATCTTTCGTCCCGTCAGTTCATACAAATTATATACATCCTCAACGATTATGTCAGGTAGTAGTTGCAGCATCCACGTTTTCTTTTCCGTACCCTTTACGATTACGAAGTCAATGTTCGCGAGTACGCTGGCGAGGAGCCCCGGAAGTTTGGAGTATGGAACATAGCCGTCAGACCAGCGAAGCCCATGATGATGCTTCGCGAGCCAGGATGCTTGATCGCGATCCCGCGAATTCAGATGTTCCCAGAAGTATGGCGGTTCGAAGATCCAATGACTGATCGTCGGTGTTTTATCGTTGTTGATGTTTGCACGAATCGCGATCTCTTTGACGACGAACTCGCGTTCGATATTGAATCCTTGTAGATCGACAATGGCGAACATTATTATACGTTTTAGATAGCACCGCGGGTGACGATGTCGGAACAGCAACTGAGGTCTTCGACTTGGACGATTTAAAACAGTAGCAGTATTCGTAGTAGTAGTATTAGTATTAGTAGTAGTAATCGAACTCGTACGCACGCTATATTAGTTTGCGTACCATGTTGGTTAAAGGGCTGTATTCGACTATACGATCGTGTATGAACAAACAGACGGCTGAAGTATTAGCGGGAATATTTTCTTTACATTCGAAATCTATTCGCACGTCCACCGTAGCGCTCTTCAACGATTCATTTTGCCTAGAACAATCTATGACCACGATAGGCGCGTATTTAAGGAATTCGTTCGCGCTCAGCAACGGTTCTCCGTGACCGTAGTACGATCGGATGAAATTCGCGTACATATTGTACATGATCGCAAATTTATACTTGGGAAAATCTATTTGCATGTCATCGTACGGATACGTCTCGGAATTTAGGTAGAGTCGAAAGTTTGTGAGATTATTCGGGTCGAATATCCACGCGGGTTTATTTGGACGATTCTTTCGATCTGTTTGCATGCCGAATAACACGTATCGTGGTTTCTCGATTTGCGACGTAGTTTTCACGGTCCACGTATGTTTCGTTGTCGCTTGCAGTAATGGATACTCGTGCACGCTCCAAGATCGGAAACTCATCGCGATCGGTCGTCCGCTTTCCAATATACGAAGCATCGATAGTTTATTCACTTCCTCCAAAACGACGTGGGGCATACGCCACTGCACCTTGCGTATCTCAAGTTTCGGGATCGCAGTGGCGGAGGTGCAATGCATCGCGTTCGAATCATCTCGCGCTCGTATAAGAATTAGCTCGTGTCGCGCGTTCATCACGATGTGTTTGTAATCCTCGCAGAATCCTAATAACACGTTCAGGGGTACGCAGAAATTAAAAGCGCCCGAATGAAAAGTATCCTCTTCATAATCGATGTCATAATTCCAACCGGCATTCGCAAGCGCTTTGCTTCTCTCGGCTGACAACGAAACGAAATTTTTCAACGTGGTAGTGATTCCTGGATTTCGACAACGATCGATCTCGACACCGTTCAATTCGTATCGAATCTCATCGAACATGAACGCGACGCAATTATTGTCGAGAACAGCGGTCGCGGACGTTGGCGGGCCTTTCGCGTCTTGCGCTGTCAACGTGCCACGACCTTCGATGTAGAGAAAACTTTCGCACGGAAGCGTGTACAGATCTTGCTGCTGTATGGGGATTCTTATCTCGTCGCTATTGTCGAACGTTGTGTTGGCGTACGGATTATACGTATGTAACTCGATCTTCGTGATACGATTGTCGAAGGTTGGCGTATTCGCCACGTCCAAAATAATCGACATCGTGATTGCGCGTCTAATATGCAACGATGAAGCCTAACGATCGTAGGTAACGTACGTTTCGACGAGTCAACGGCTTTCTTATGCTTCTTACCGGTCCTCTTCTTATCGCTCCTCCGGTCTTTATTCTTCTTACACTTTCGTCTGTAGATAAAGGGTTACGTAGATGACGCGATGTAGAGACGGTAGGAGTATCAGCGACGATTGATGATTCATACGTATGATCTAACACTAACATACTACACACGCGCGCATACACGTACGGTCACGCTACCTATCGCGCGAACGTCGTTGAACGTGTAAACGAATCGTTATTTCTTCTCCACGGAAGTCTATAGGGCGATCGTGTTGATCAACGATGCACAACGTTAGATCGTGTATTGCTCGTGCGACGATCGGCAGGTAAATGACATGTCGCGGAGTTTCCGATATCTTATATCCTGGAGGTACGCGAGGCGAAAATTCATGGATCGTGTGTACCTGTTTATCGTTACTGTACGCGCCGGTAGTGACGTTACACGTTACTCTGATCACGTTAACGTTTATAATATTTACGGGTCCGTCGGATTCGTGCCAGATTCTCGGTAATAAGACGCGATTCGGGGAAAATCCTAGCAACGAACCCACATTGTTCGGTTTCGTAAAGTCCACAAAGAACGAACAGTACAGTTCACTTTTCATGGTGTTGTTGTTAGCTCGTAGCATTAGAGGGTACTTGTCGTCATCATCGTTCTCGTTGTTACCGCGTCTTCGAGGATATCGATCGAGTAATCGTTGCTTCAGGTACTCGGCGATAGCGTCTAATTCGTAGGAGCCGTGGGGAATCGTAATGTATTCGTGAGCGGCGTCAGCGTTGGTGCTGTTTTCGGTGTTATAGTTTACGACGAAATAGAATTTATCGTTGCTCGAGTCGATGTTTGGTATCGTGTGAAACGTCTCCAAGTCTGCGAGTCCTAATTCGTATTGACCATCACTCAAATCTATCGGCGGAAAATAGTTTACCGTGAGCGCGCTGCTGCGACCCGTTAACGTGAGCGTGAACGACATATCATAGATTACACTCGCGAGACGGAGAGAGGGGAAGTGACGCGCGCGTACGAATACTCGACAATTTATCGATATTATGAGTCTTTATTATAGAAGGTGTGAATCACCATTACGCATGGATACATTGTAACATAATCTTAGTACACACACACACCGATAGTAATATTAGTATGTAGGCCATAATTCCATAGACTTTTGCTGTAAAAATTGCATGCACAAGCGACCGCAATTCATCTCGTCGAAACGTTGAAAACGATTGTGATTGTAGGTGATCGTTGTACCGCGCCCGAAATAGTAGATCAATTCCGCGGGAGGTCGCAGATTCCCAAAACTATCAAAGTACTGTACTCGCGGTCCGCGTTTGACGTACGCGACCCAGTGCGTACCGGTGCCTCGATTTTCATCCAGATTCGCGATACCGCATTCGTTGCTTCGTACGCGCGTAGGAAGCGTGTCGCGCATAAACACGCCTCGAAAGAACGGGATGCTGGCGCATTCACGTTCTAATTGCAGGTTCGTCATAGGTTGTTGCGTTATCGCTGCCACCGTCGCCACGCGCCTATGCGATCGGCGTTTTTTTTTTTCTTTGTTCGCAGTCGTTGGCGTCTCGGGTTCAAGCCCGCGCCTCGCTTGTACGGTGTCAGATGCATCCCTCGCCCCTCCATCGCCCTATTATGACGCAAAGTCTCTTCCAGCTGTTTTCGAGAGGCCTTCGAATCGTTGACCGCTTTGGTTATACCAGCCGCTCCACCGGCCAATGCCCCGATAGCTGATAAAGCAGGTAGCACGAACGGAAGAAATGGAAGAAAGCCCCCGCGTTTCGCCACTCGTAGATTGCGATGTCGTCGTCGCCGTTGCGGATGTTTCCTTCCAGACTTTCGCTGTTTACGTTTCGTCCTTCTCATACCCATGCCGAGTTTAGTCTTAGCCTTCATCGTTGCCCACACTCCAGTCGCGGCTGCTTTTTCACCAAAGGTCGCGTCGTTCGCGAATACTCGTTCTCGCGCTCGTTCGGCTAACGCACGATCCGCCTCGTGTCGCCCCTCTAAATCCTTGCGACTAGAGTACGCGATATCGTGATCGCGGCACGCTGCGTCCAGAGGATTCACACCTTTGTCGCCACGAGCCAATCGCTTTAGCAAACGCGTTCCCGGTCCGCAGAACTGATAACCTGGAACGTGTAGTTCGAACGGCAGACGGTTTATGATACCGTTTACGAGACCTGATCCAGTCTTCTTCCTTCTCTGATTCTTCCCTAGTCCGTGAGACGTTGCGGTCGTTGATACAATCATATACGTTAGAATAGTCACGATAGCTACTACAATAATAAACGCATACGCACGCGTCACCGATCACTGTGATAGTGACCTGCGCGACGCATGCCACGAATATAAATAGTTGATTATATAATATGCGATTCGCGAAACAGTCGGACGTTATTCGCGTGACCGCGAACAGAATGCTCGAGGATGATAGGGATTCGAGTCGATCGAACAGACACGGCCCATTATTACCGCACAGCGTACGAGGCGTGATTTGCGGTCCGTCTGGGTGCGGAAAAACGAACGTACTTCTAAGTATGCTAGAGAGTCCGAACGGTTTGCGTTTCGAGAACGTGTACGTATACTCGAAATCATTGCATCAGCCAAAGTATCGATATCTCGAACAGGTGTTGTCGCTCGTCGACGGAATCGAATACTTTCCATACTCGGACAACGCTGAGATCGTTCCACCGAGAGACGCTCGGCCCGATTCGATCTTCGTGTTCGACGATGTGGCGTGCGACGAACAGAATGCGATACGCGAATACTTCTCCATGGGCCGTCACGCGAACGTGGATTGCTTTTATTTGTGTCAGTCGTACGCTAGAATACCTAAACATTTGATCAGGGACAACGCGAATTTTCTCATGCTGTTCAAACAAGATGGCACGAACTTGCGCCGCGTGTACAACGATCACGTGAACACAGACATGACGTTCGAATCGTTCAACGACTTGTGCGCGAAATGTTGGCGTCGGCGATACGATTTCGTGGTGATCGATAAGGATAGTTCCATGTACGAAGGTCGATATCGAAGAGGATTTAACGAGTTTGTCGTAGCTCACTGACATCAGTAAACCGCGAGTCATTCATCGAGCAGCACGAAATGTCTAACGAATCGTCCGCGACTACGATAACCTCGAGCAACGTCGACGCGAAGCATTCGCAAAAACATAGCCGACGTCGTCATCGACAAAAAGGAACGAAACATCAAAAAGGGCTGAAACATCAAAAGGGGGCGAAACGTCGGTGTGCGGACACAAAGGCTGAAATCGCCAAAGTCAGTGACGTTATACGCAAAAAGAGCTTGGCCTTGAAAATTGGTAAAATGGCTACGGAAGCGGCTGTGGAGGCGAGCACGCGTCCCATCGTCGAACCGCTGAAACGATTGATCGAGAACTCGTCGGCGTTGAAAATGCGTTCAATACCTAGATCCCGACCAGTGAAGAGGAAACACGAATACGATCAACAATCATCGAAGAGACTTCGTCTCGTTACTCCATCGATAACCAACGAACGTCCGAATAACCGTCCAGATTCTAGCGACTATGACGACGACGACGACGACGACGACGACGACGATGATGACAACGACACCGACAACAACGACAACGACGCCGACAACAATGACAACAACAACAACAACAATACCGATAACGACAACAATGATGTTGACGATGAAGATAATGTTGACGATGATGTTGTTAATGATATTGTTGATGATGTCGACGACGAAGATGATGAAAAAATTCAGGATAATGAGTCGTCGGCAAAGGTTTATGATTTGGATTCGCTGCGTAACCCCGTCGATGATATTGAAGTGTATTTACGGAACGCCAAAGGACCCTTGTCTCGAGAATACCTGCGACTGTTGTTCACCGATACCAAGAAACGAATCGATAACGTGTACGGCGTATACTCTGGATCCGACGACGACCTAATGATCGGTGATTCCGTACTCACCATCGACGAGGACGGGGACGACATTCGTGTCAACGGAACGCGATACGCGGGGACTAGGGGTTTGTACGAACTACTGTTCATGCGAATCCCCAACGTTAGCATGTACACGGACGCGGATATGCACTCGTACCGACGCATCTTACTATCAACGAACGCGCATAAGCGAAACCATTCACCGAGTAAGCGCACGCTGGGTAACAGGGGGTACAAGTATAAGAAAATCATATCCGCGATAATCGGTGGGGTGCGGACGTTGGGTGTCAGACGCGTTAGGGGCATGGGTATGAATGGGGGCGCGGGCGACGCGGTTACGCGACGAGGACAAGGATTACCAATCGACGAATCGATGACGGTTACCGATAACGCGATCGATTATGTGTACTGGGACGATCCGAACGAATTGATCGATAGACTGAGATTGCTCGTAGCATCTCGCGCGGCAGGTCACACGGGTCACGATAACGAAATCGCATCCATCGTGGAGGAACTTCGCGAGGCTAAACATATCATAAATTGAACGATTCGGTGATCATCGCGTCAGTGGTGTTCGCGCATACGCATCGTTATGTCGGTGAATAAGTTTGGTACCTCGTTACGCAATAACAACAACAACAACAACAACAACAACAACAATGACGAAGCGAGAATGGCAATGACGAGATTATTGTCCTCGGTGGACGAACGCTTTACCCAAAAAATCGAAACAGCTATCGCGAGCGCTCGACTGGACGCCGAGTATCAACGATCACAACTCGAGACGCGAGTACAACGAACGATGACGGATATCGTTAACGCGCAATTATCCCAGCTAGAGGATGAGTTAAATACCGCGATGGAACGACGCTTCGATCACTTGAAAAACATACTCGAAACGTTCACGACAACGACGTCGCCGACAGCGAAAACAACCACGGATCTGTACAAACGAAAGGAACTGCGAAAAGCGAACGAGGGTCCGCGAAAACGTCTTTGGAACATCGCAACCATCACCGACCCACCCGCGAAAACATGAGCAAGGAGCGAGTACAATTAGTGAACGAATTACACGCCCCCGCGAGACGAAATTTCCCACGGCGTAGCGTCGTGATTCGCGGTTACGATGATTTGTGGCAGGCCGATTTGGTGGAGATGCGTCCGTACGCGAAGCAAAATCGTGGATATCACTATATACTAACGATCATCGATGCGTTCAGCAAGTACGCGTGGGCCGTACCCGTGAAAACAAAAAGTGGACGCGACGTGACCGCGGCGTTCACGATCGTGTTGCAGCAGAGCGATAGATGTCCGCGAAATTTACAAACCGACATGGGTAAGGAGTTTTACAACGCGGAGTTTCAACGATGTGTGAAGACTCGCGGAATCAACCACTACTCCACGTACAGCGTGATGAAACCGTCGATCGTTGAACGTTTCAATCGTACGCTGAAAAACCTCATGTGGAAAAAATTCTCCTTGAACGCGTCCTATCGTTGGGTCGACCTGTTACCTGCGCTCGTACACACCTACAATCATCGCAAGCACCGAACGATCAACGCCCGACCCGTTGACGTAACCCCCGCGACGCGTTTGTCGTTCGCCGCGAATGAATCCCTTTCACCCTCAGCATCGGAAGGAGTTAGACGACGCGCGAAATTCAAAGTTGGTGACAAGGTACGCGTGAGCAAGTTCAAGACACTCTTCGAGAAGGGATACACTCCGAACTGGTCAACCGAGGTGTTCGAAATCATAACCGTACAACCAACGTGTCCGGTGACGTACATTCTGCGTGATTCCGCGGGAGAACCGATCTCGGGTGGATTCTACGAGTACGAACTACATTCGGTCGCGAATCCGGACGTCTATCTGGTCGAGAAGATTATTCGTCGTAAAGGAAACCAGGTGTACGTTAAGTGGCTCGGATTCGATTCGTCGCGGAACTCGTGGATAAGCAACAAGGATATTCTATGATTCCCGATCACGAACGCACTCGATGTTACTAAAATAAATGAATGAAAAATAAATACATACATATAAATACATAAACAGTGTCCGTTTATTCAATTTTCCACATGCTCCTTCACCTTCTCGTATATGCGTACAATTAATCTTAAAAGTATGAAAAAAAATATACATATATACCGACGCGTATAAAATACAATTTTAGTTATTCCGCGCTATATACAATTTTGACTATTCTACGCTATACATATATCCATAAATAAATACCCAAAGAAACGTATATACATATGTGCATGCAAACATACAACATACTAAACATGCAAACATACTAAACATGCAAACATACTGAACATGCAAACATACTGAACATGCAAACATACTAAACAATGGAATTGTCGAGGGACTCGTCGGGGTCAAGCTGGAGACGTTCGTGTGTCTTGAGCTCGGGGATTCGATAATGACCCCACGGAAGGGTGTCGACTCGATCGGCTAAAATACACCGCTTATCGTCGAACGGACTGAGAGCGTTCTTCTCCTGACTCACGGTATACACATGATGCTCTTTGGAGCGTATATTGTTCTGCCAAATCGATTTCTCGGTGAGATCGCGGAGACAACGAATGTAATCGTCGAATTGTACATGATTCGCGACCACGTGCCTCCGCACACCCTTCACTTTTTTTGTCTCACTCGTAGACCCCACTGTCGCGTTAAACGTTCTAGTTGCGTACATCTTAGACCTCAATCCGACGAACTCGGTCATCAAGGCGCCGTTGTTCTCATCTTTCATGAGTCCCGGCACCTTTTTGTTTTCGCGGGGCATACCGTACGGATTGTCCACCGCGTAATCACTCGTGTCGAATCGGGCGACGTCACACTTCATCGTTTCATACGCATCCTCGCATTCCACGCTATACATTAAACTATCGGTGTCGGTGTACAGAACCTTACACTTATCACCGAACTTCGCGCGCATATACGCGTAATGGAACTCGTACAGGCATTCTTTCGATACGTCCAGTACACTCATTCCCACGTATATGGGTTTATCAAACTTAACTTTTAATTTACGCATCTCGATGGCCACCAACTGTTCGGAGAAGATCGTGCGACTATGAAAGTTCGGCTTCGCGATCAGCGCTTCCGCACCGTAACGACCGTCCCACCGCGTCACCAGTCGCACATCTACGCGATTCCGCACATTCTCCATCGTCTTTCCATACACTGCGTTATTCATTAATTTATACAGAGTCTTCTGAAATTCGCTGGTTGCCCGCGTCCGCAAATCAGTGTTCAAACGAATGTAGTCGCGCAACCAGTGCGACTGATCGAATCGCAACACCCGATGAATTCGCGTTACGCGTAAACCGTGTCGCACGCACTGTTTCAGGTAGCGATAATGTATGACGTATCGCTCCTTATCGTCGAGCGTGGCAAGTAGCTTTGTCTGTTTTCCTTCTGGAGCGTGCTCGCGCACCGGGCAGAATGGAAGGTCAGCGTGGGCGTCGTGGATCTCCTGGGGATATTCGATGTCGACCTCCAACAGGTATCCCTCGGATTCCTTGGCGTCCTCGGTGTCCTCGCCGTCCTCGGTATCCTCGCCGTCGGGTAGTGATGATACATCGAGCGCGGCAGCCGTCGCATCGTCCAGCCATCGAAACCCACCTTTCGGCATAGCCTGCGACATCGCCCATCCGTACAAGTTGTTGACGTCGAAGTACATCAGATACGTCGATGCCTTCGATTCGTCGTACATCCCTGCAGGCAGGTACTTGTTGTTGGCACGCGCGTACCTGTGCGAGCACTGACTCAGACCGCCGCGTATGCCACGCTCTACGAACAGTAGCATGTCCACGTCCGTTAAAAGTTCTAATCGTACGCCGGTGTACTTGAGCATCGCGTCCCACGTGAAACTCGGTAGCGTAAAATAATGCGCGGGATCTAAATCGTAACTCGCGATACAGTCGGTGCGGAAACTCTCGAATACGTCGGCGAGTAACAGTACATCTGTTTTCAAGTACAAATCACTGTACTCGCCCAATGTCTGTACGCGAAAAGTATTCCACACGTTCGCGGCGTGCGCGTAATCAGGCTCCGACGCGGCGCTATCGTTCAACCGATTATAGAACGCTTCGCGGGACGGTAAACGCGTATCATTAAGTTTAATGTACGACGTCACGTAGTCGTACGGGAAGACGCCCTTCCTGGTAAGGAGATTGAATTGATCATCCGACAGGGATTGAAACTCGCGTCGTAGAATCGCGAGTCGTTCTTTGCCGAGGTCCGAAGCGAGTTTCTCCAGACTAGCGGCCAAAAACTTCAACGAATCTATGAATCGAAATTTCAATCCCCTCTTCCAATCGGTGTTCTCGGCGTCGATTCCCTTGACGTGTTTCGTGAAAGATATATACCGCTCTTTCGTTACCGGTAGCAGGTCGATCTGTCCTTCGAACGCGGACGCCAACTCCTTAATCACGAAATGCGCGTCGTAGCCTGATAAATTATGAAACACTACCGGTATCGTGTACGATCGTTGAAACTGTAAGTTGCACGACACGTGGGCCGCGCCTCGGTACTCGCCCGTCGAGTGACAATGGTCGCGCACTTTTTTATCCCCCTCGACGAAAGGTTGTCCGCACACGTGACATACGATCGCGTTGTTAAAACTTTGCCACTGGTGTTTCGTTAACGAGTTCATCGGTTTCGCATTCCGTAACCACGAATACGCAATGTCCGCAAAGTCTCGAAGTTCTTGTACAAACCACTTCACGCACTCGGATTCGTGACGATACGCGCGATAACGGCACAGAGACGCGTCGGTGGAACAATGGATGTAATATCCCACGCTGTACGCTCTATGCTGCTGGTATGTATACGTCCGACTCTGCTCCGCAGGCTCGACGTCCTCCAGCATACATTCGAAGTCCGCGTAAATGACGAATGGTGCTCGTTCCTTGTTTTTAAAGTTCTTGAACTGCAACCATTTATCCTTCAGGGACGGCAATTCGACGGCGCACTCGTTCAGACGTTGGCAGTCCACGTTGTGCTTCGTCAATTGCACGTTCGAATGAAAGAAGCTGAGACATCTGCAACGATAATAGTATTAATAATACAACATAATAATCAATAACACAACGATCGAAATATACCATATTTTACTCACCTTTCGCAAACGAATACTTGTCCATTGTGTTTGCCGAGCTGCTTCGAAATCAGTCTCGACATGCTGCGAATGCACGCGAAATGATAACGTTGAGGCTCGTTGGGGTCCTGCACCAGTAGGAGGTTCGCGTGTCTCTCTCGCTTGTCCTCGGTCAAACGCAGAGGTGCGCAGCTTCCGTCGGACCACGCGTACACGTTCACCGACACGTCGTTCATCCTCTCGAACTTTGCCAGCTGGTCCAACGTTACGGGTAGAGTCATATCGCCCGTACGAAACACATCCAAGTAGTGTTGGTACGATGCGATCCTATCACTATTCGCAGCAACAGGGTACAAACTGGCAACGACAGCCCACAAGAAGCACGCATTGTCTCTGTTCTTTATGTTCACCACCGCTTTCTTCAGGACGACGGCGCGCGGAAGCGGTACGTTGCAACCGCCTCGAAGTGGATTATGCTTATTAATATTCACTAGAATATTTAGCACTGCCCTTAAGGTCCATCCACTGTCGCGATCTTGAAACTCCTCGAGCATCACTAGCGTGTGGAGCGATCACGTGCTTCGAGTACCACTCGCGAACGTTCGAAGTCATGAACAGTACTCGATTTCGCGTACCGAAACTTTTCATCTCCGTATTCTCACCCAACATAAACTCCGCGTTAAAGTTCGTATTGACGGACACGCTCTTATGTGCCGTGATAGCGTTCGTGACGCGCGAAATCACAATTCTCCGAGCACCTTCTAAAAATCGACGCGGATCGACGTGTCCCACGTTGATAACCGCACCGGTTGAAATACGACCTATAAACGCCGATTCCACGTCTTCCCATACGACTTTGGGTGCAGTCGATCGGCCCGAAACACCGCAACCGACTCGCGAAAACTTTTCCCGCACGATCGCGCGCAAAGTCTTGATTCGCGTGATCAGCGACACTAGGCGTTGTTTCGCGGCCACTGACATTCCTCCGCTGCTCTGGTACTGGACGATGAGCTGCAGGCACGTGTCGCAATGATTCACCCAATCTCGGAATTCCGCAATAGAGCGTAAAAGCTTAGACATCTGGGACAAAACCCTGTACGTGTCCATGAACCCCTCCATGTTCACTTATTCACAAAGGTTTTTTTTTGTCTACCAGACACGCACGAATAGTGTCGAATGGGTGATACGACTCTTCCAGGTGATGCGGTCGGTGATCGGATATCGGAAACCCAACGGCAAAATGAGACGCTTCGAGTGTAGTCGCAAAATCGGTGTCGGGTGCTCATCCAAAAATCTTGCTAATTCACGACACAAAAACGAGTCCACGGTGATAGTCAATGTTCGAGGGCACAACACTTTGTACACTTCGACCGCGCCGTTCTCAATGTCTTGCAGAAGCGTTAACGGTGTACACACGATCGCGGTAAAGTACTTCACATGTTTGCGATGCACATCTTTATCACCAACAATGCAATACAATGTGCATTTGCTCGCAGTACTGTATCGCGCGATATGGCGTAGCAATTGACGGTGGTGATGCGACAATTGCATAAATCCGTTTTGAACGATAATGTTCCACGAAGTCTCGAATAATGACTGCGGGCTTAACACGTCCCGGATTTTATGCTTCTCGATCATAAGCGTTTGGTGGTCCAACTGCGGCATCGCGGATGAAGGACTCGCGTTAATCAGATGCCCACGGGCCTATATCGAACTCTTTTCACCCTTACACGGTCCCGGTCCCGCTTCCACTTACCTACTATAAACACACTGCATGGCGCGGTCCAATGTTGTGTTTACTCCATGGGCTATCGCGACGATTAACTTACAGTCTCCTCCTCGATCATTAAAATACTCGGAACTCTTCCCCGAATAATTATCGCTATATGTATACATCATTGCACGTGCGCTGTATCGGTCCCACGATTGAAACATAAACACACGGCACGAGGAGTGTGCACGTAGGCGCCCGAAACGTGTTCGATCCTGTTCAGATGTAAACACACTGCATGTCGCGGTGCGCTGTATGACTTCTCAGAAATCATGTACCACCCTCTTTCTCAGAAATCCTCATGGAATGCAATGTCGTGTTTATTCCATGGGCTATCGCGATGATTGATTTACAATAATTATCGCTCTATGTTTACAACATTGCACGTGCGCTGCATCGGTCCCACGATTCAAACATAAACACACGGCACGAAGCGCGTGCACGTAGGCGCCAAAAACGCGTTCGATCCTGTTCAGATATAAACACAGGGCATAGCACGGTGCAATGTTTATTCCATGGGTTATCGCGATGATTGATTTATAATAATTATCGCTCTATGTTTACATCATTGCACGTGCGCTGTATCGGTCCCACGATTCAAACATAAACACACTGCATGTCGCGGTGCAATGTTTATTCCATGGGCTATCGCGATGATTGATTTATAATAATAATAATAATAATAATTATCGCTCTATGTTTATATCATTGCACGTGTGCTGTATCGGTCCCGCGATTCAAATATTTCCTTATCTTTTCTCAGAAATCATGGTCCACCCTCTTTCTCAGAAATCATCATCGAAAACGCGATTTGAATTTCCACGAAACGGTCGCGGTCGCGCCTGCGCACCGATCCCCGCACACGTACGGAGATTGCGCGGCGGCGACGCGTGCCCAAATATACCTTAGACATGCAACAGGTGACGTCAGCACGAAACGTATGAAAACCTTGGAAAATTTACCATCGTGGACCCAAAGTACCTTAAACGTACAATAGGTGGCGCCAACCCGAAATGTATGAAAAACCTGGAAAATTTACCAAGACGGGCCCAAATACCGACGCGGGCCCGAAGTACCTTAAACGTCCAGTAGGTGGCGCCAACCCGAAATGTATGGAAAACCTGGAAAATTTACCAAGACGGGCCCAAATACCGACGCGGGCCCAAAGTACCTTAAACGTCCAGTAGGTGGCGCCAACACGAAATGCGCGCGACGCCATTTTGAAAATTTGAAAATCCTCCCCCTCCCCCGTGACGTCAACCCCCTCGCCCACGAACTCGACCGGCGCGCGCGACGCCATTTTGAAAATTTTGAAAATCCCCCTCCCCTGTGACGTCATCCCCCTCACCTACGAACTCGGTCGACGCCATCTTGGAATCCCCCTCCCCTGTGACGTCATCCCCCTCACCCACGAACTCGGTACCCCCCGCCCCTCCTCACCCCCTCGCCCATCTCGCGGAAGAGCGCGGTACCTTCCCCCCGCCCCGCCTCACCCCCTCGCCTCCACTTGAGCCAGAACTCTCATAGCCTAACTACTTTCCATCATGGCGGTTTCAACGATCTTAGATCCCCGATTTAAAAAATTACATTTCAATCAGAATTTAGCCTGTGCAAATGCGATAAATCGTATTGGTAAATTGATGAAACAAATTGATGGGAAGAAAGATATAAGTACTGAAACTAATTCCGGAACACATACAAGACTTATTGATAATGATGATCAGGACTTATGGTCTTTTCACGATAATCTTGTTCAAAATACAACTATAAATGCCGAGGAATCGCATCAAGACGACGTGATGGCGACGGATTTAAAGCATTACCTGAATCAACCTATGATGAAACGCAAGGAAAATCCTATGAATTATTGGTTGAAGCAATGTGAAACAATTTACCCAACGCTCAGCATTATTGCCAAAAAATATTTAGGAATTGTTGCTACATCGGTACCTTCCGAAAGATTATTTTCCAAGGCTGGCAATATTTTAACTGAGAACAGAAGCAAGCTATTGCCTAATCATTTACAAAATTTATTATTTTTAAATTCATTGTCAATAGAAGATTGGCAATTGAAAGTAGGATAATTTCATAAAATTTTGCATAAAACACTGATCTCTAAATCACTCATATTTTTTATATTTTTTATATTTTTATATTTTATTTCATGAAGTTTATTGTATAAAGTTTGGGTTTAAACAGAGTATAACGCAGATAGCTTTGTTTTCTACGAAGTATTTATTTTAATGTTACAAAAGAAGATATTTTATTTAATTTAAATAGACCGCTAGCATATGTACCAATGTGGGGACGCCTCGCCTGCCTCATTACGCTCAATGTACAACAATAGCGTTATTATTACCAATACATCTAGTATATATATATATATTATATAAAATAAGTATATTTTGAACTTGAAAATGTAACCGAGTTCGTGGATTCGTTATTGTGAGCCTAGGCTTTTTTTCAATAAACTCAAATTCAAATTTATTAGTTGCTATTTAATATGCATATATTAAAAACTTAATAATTTTTTACGATTTTTAGATCGATTCTTGCAAAATCGATTCTTTGGTGTCGGGTTTTTAACAGAATCGATTCTCATGATTCGATTCAGAAACGATTCCGAAAATCGATCTTTTAATGTGAATCGAACATCCCTACTATCAACTCAGGTCTTCAGAAAAAATAGTTCCATTTGAAAAACCGAACTTGACCATCGTTCCTTTTAAAATAATAATCAAAAAAAAATCGTTCGGGCTAATAAGTTGGCCTCCTCGAACCATGCATTCCCTAATTTTTTCAGATTTTCAGCGACAATACTTTAGGAGATATCCAGCTGTACACTCTTCCCGCGGACACCCTGTAGATATAAGATTTCATTATATCAGGGAAAGATATTGTGAAAAGATTTTTAGTTTAGAATATGTTAATACAAAGTTTCAAGTTGCAGATGTCTTTACAAAACCACTGGCTCGACAAGTTTTTCAACAGCATCGAGATATTATATGTATGGAAGGGAATAGTGAAAAAGAGGAATAGAGAAGAGGTTCTGATTATTCTATGAGTCCGATTATTCTATGAGTTCTGCAAAGAGTGTTCTGATCTGGTCACTATATACATATATAGAATTTAAAGATAAAGAATGAAGAATAAAGAATGTTATTTGATTTGTTCTTTTTGTAGACATTGTATAATTCATGTAATTTCTTTTCTTCGTGTTGCAACAAACAGTGGGAGTGTTGGAATATAGGTTTATTGCAACAAGAAATTGGTAATAAGTTTGGTTCAGAACTATATTTTGTTATTCCTAGTTTCCAGGACATTGTAAAAAAATACGTTATCCCTTTGTACATTCGATTTATATCTTGCTGCGCAATATAAAAACCTTCTTAGTTCCAAGCGAGTTTAATTTCAGTATTATATTCTTAAATAATAAACAATTTTGTTCAGAAACTGAATCCAGCATATAAAATTCCTACCAGAAAAACTCTTTCAACAACCATACTTGATGATCGTTTACAAAGAATTTGAACCATCTATTGCTAGCATTGACTCCAGGGATGTCATTCTTTTATTAAATGGATGGAAGAATTCAGAAGCAAACACTAAAAATGTTGTAGCAATGTTAAGGGGTTAGGCTACTTTAGGGATGCGGAAAACTAGGCAATTTGTAAGTGGCAGTAAAAAAAAAGAGTAAACAACCGATTAATACGAAACTTTGTACTTTATTTAAGTATGTATGTATGTATATGTTTATTGTATCCCCTAAGGGTTTACAATCTCCTTTCACGCTTCCTTCTCCTTCCTTCTCTTCTCTTTACATTTTTTGTCCTATCCTTAATTTCTATCCTTACTCTACTTCTTAACCTATTTTTTTTTTTTCTATTTTCCGCTGTCTCCGTTCTCGCCTCCGCGCTCTCTCGCCGCTCTCGCCCTTTCGCCGCAGACATAGGTCTCTCCTCTCGCCGCTCTCTCTCTCTCTCTCTCTCTCGCCGCTTTCGCTCTTTCGCCGCATACAGAGGTCTCACCTCTCTCGCTCTCGCCGCTCGCCGCCCCGCCACTCTCTCGCTCTCCTTCTCTACTCTTATTTTATTTCTTTTTCGCCAGTCTTTCTCTCTCTCCTCTTACAGTACTTTCTCTTATTTCCTATCGCTCATTCCCGCCTCTTTCGACTTTCATTTCCTTCCTTCATTCCTTCCTCCTCCCTTTTTCCCTCCCTTCCTCCCTCTCCCTCATCCCCTTTCTGCACCCTCCCTCCTCTTTCTCTCCAACTTCTTCATCCATTCCTCTCCTTTCCCTCCTTCATCCAATATTTCTCTTATCCTTTCCCCTATTCCCCTCTCATTTTCCTCTTCCCTTGTACACCTATCCACCACGTGTTCCCATGTTTCTTCGTCTCCTCCACATATCCTGCATCTCCTCTCCTCCTGCTTTTCCCAATACCACCCTCCTCTCATTTCGTTTCCCAGTCTAAATCTCGCTATCCTTCCATACCTCTCCTCGCTCCATCCTGCTCCCAGGTATTTCGGGATCTCCTCCGTTCTTACTTCCCTATACCACCTATTGTACCTCGACTCTCTTATTTTCTCTCTTCTCTCCTCTTCCTGTTTCCTACAGTCTTCCTTTTCCATTTCTTCATACCCCTCCCGTCTCCTTCCTCCCTCTCCCTCCTCCTCCCATCCCCTTTCTGTCTTAAACTCTTTCCTCTCTCTCTCCCATGCGGACCGATCTTCCTCCTTCTTTTCCTTTACCTCTCCCCAACATATTCTTGCCAGCTCCCCCCCTTCCCCCCTGCTCAGCTTCTCCTCATACTTCCATGCTCTTCTTCCCGCCCACGTCCTTAGCTTCATCCTCTTCGCCTCCTCCCTTACCATATAACCCGGTGTTCTCCAGTCTACCCCTAGTGTCCACCTTAGAAACCTCTCCTGTACCCTCTCCACTTCCTCCCTTCCCTTCCATCCCCAAATTTCCGCTCCATAACTCAGCACCGTCTACACCAGCATGTCAAAGAGCCACATCCTCCTACTCCATTTCTTTCCAAATTTTCTCTTTCCTATTCCCCATGCCTGCCTCATTATCACCCCTGCTTTTCTCACCCTATCCTTGACGTGTGCCTCTTGTCCTCCGTTTTTCTTGAACACATATCCTAGATATTTAAATTCCTTTACCTCCTCTATCCGCCTTCCCTTCCACCTCCATTCCATCTATCTTTCTCTTCCTCCCCCTTTCCTGAATCTTACTATTTTGGTCTTCCCCACGTTCACCTCTAACCTCCTCTTGTCCATATACTTTTCCATCCTCCTCATCATACTTTCCATTTCTTCTTCCCTTTCCGCCATTACCACCACATCATCTGCATATGCTAATGCACATATCCTCCTTTGCCCCACCTGTATCCCTCCCCATTTTCCCTTCCTTAACTCCTCGTCCAGGTCCGCGATTAGTATATTGAACAACATTGGGCTTAGCGGGCACCCCTGTCTCAATCCGTTGGCCGTCCAGAATCTCTCCCCTATTTCCCCTCCCACCTTCACCCTACTTATCGTCTCCCCATATATTTCTCTCACCCTTTCCAATAAGCCTGCCCTCACCCCTCTCCTTTCCATCACCTCCCATAAAATCCTCCTGTCCACTGAGTCGAATGCCGCCTTGAGGTCAACGAACAACGCTATCAATTTTCCTTTTCTTTTACATATGTATTTCCCTACCACGTAATTTAGCACATAGATGTTGTCCGTTGTCCCTACTCCTTTTCTAAATCCCACCTGGTTACTTGGGATCATCTTCTTCTCTTCTATCTCCTTCTCCAACCTCCCTGCCAGTACCGTTGCATAGATTTTGTATGCCGACGGCATCAGCGTCACTCCCCTGTAATCCTGTACCTCCTCTCTGTTGGGAAACCTAGCAGAGTGAGCAGTAACGGAACAGAGCAAATACGATAGTATCTCTTATTAATACAATAGTAATGATGATAGATATGAAGATAATAGTAATGATGAATATAAGAAATATTGTGAAACTGTTCGTATAACGAAATGCGTGTTTCGTCTACTGCGTCTGGAGAAGAACTGAACTGGGAACAACCACGGTCTTCGGTTGTCAAGCCCTTAAGAGGCCGAGCGGTGCATAGGCCATAAATGTGACACCGACAGTGTCCAGACCTCGGTCCTCTGGTTGAAGCTCGTATCGCTGTTCGGCTGTATACTCCAACACTCTCCTCCTCCTTTTTTCACCAGCGGTACTATTATTTACTCTTTCCATCCCTGTAGCCATCCCTCTCCTTCCCTTACTCTTTTACAAATCTCCCACGCTATATCCACCGCCCTCTCTCCGCCAAACTTCCACGCCTCATTCGGGATATCGTCTCCTCCCATCGCCTTCCCCTCCTTTAGCTTCTTTATCACTCCTCTTATCTCTTCCTTACTTACCCCTTCCTCCTTTTCCTTCCTCCTCTCTTCCTCCCCTCCCATCCTTACCCTATTTTCCACTCCCCCTAGTATCCCCATAAAATACTCCTTCCACTCTTCCTTACTTATTCCTTCATTCACCCCTTTCCATGTCTTTCTTCCTCTATTAACTATCTCCCAGACTTTGTTCTCCGTCTTTGCTTCCGCCACCTCCCTTATCGCCCTCTCCCTTTCTTCCTCTTTCTTCTTTTCGCATATCTCTTTGTATTCCCTCCTCGCCCTCCTATATTCCTCCCTTCTATTCTTATTTCCTCTCCACTTTCTCAACTCTCTTCTCACCTCCTTCTTCTTCCCTCAGCATTCTTTATCCCACCACCCTTCCCTCCTTCGTTGCATCTCACTCCCCCCTGCCTCCTCCCCCTTCTTCATCTCTTCCTTTATTCTTGCCTCCACCTTGTTCAATTCCTCCTGTAACCTCCCCCCCCCCACTATGTTCGCCCCTTCCATCCCCTTCTCGTACTCTTCCTTCATTCGCTCCGACCACTGTCCCTTTCCTATTTTTCTTTCCTTCTCTTTCCTTCTTCTTCTTCCCACTCCTCCTTCCTTCATTGTCACTACCAGCGGGTGGTGGTCTGATTCTACTCTGTCCCCTATTTGCATCGTTTCTATTCCTCTTCTCGTTCTGTCATCCCCCAACACGTAATCTATCACCGTTTCTCCCTTTCCTCCCGTGTACGTGTATTCCCCCTCTTCATCCCCTTTTATGTTCCCATTTAAAATCTCCCACCCCGTCTCTTCCACTATCTTTATTAATTTCCTTCCGTCCCCATTTACTTTTCCATCTTTCGACTTCCTTCCCCCTCCCTCCTCTTCCTCCCCTCCCTCTACCCTACCACCTTGTCTGCCTGTTCTCGCATTAAAGTCTCCCCCTACTACCACCCCTCCTCCCTCCCTCTGTCCCTCCATCCACCCTCTAATAATTTCCAGCTTCCTCTCCATATCCCCGTTCACATACACCGCCACCACCGTCCATTCTTGCTCCCCTGCCTTTATTCTTTCCACCATTATTCCTTCCTCTTCCTTCTGCCCTCGCTACTGTCTTCCTACCATCTCCTCCCTCACCCCTATCATCATACCTCCCATCGCTCTCCCTTTCGTATTCCTCCTGCTTGCCCATTGTGCCCTCCACTTGTATCCCTTCGGTAATCTGTTCCTGACCCTGGTCCAGCCTTTTTCCTCTATCCATGTCTCCAACAGGACTATTACCTCCCATTCCCCTATCCCCTTCCAGAACTCTTCCTCCTTGTTTGTCAGTCCTGCTACGTTCCAAAATCCTATCCTCCAGCTTTTCATCTCCTCCTTCTGTTCCTTCCTTCCCTCCTCCTCCCTTGCCACATTTAGTTTTTTGTCCCCTCTCTTCTCTGTCTCCCTTCCTCCTCCCCTCCCACCTTCCTCTCTTCCTCCTTTCCCTCTTTTCCCTTTTCCCTTGTTCCCTCTTCTGTCCTCCCCCTCTCCCTCCTTTTCCAGTCTCTTAAAACCTCCCCCTGCTCATCCCAAAACCACATTTTCCCGTCTATCTCTATCCGACCGTAGCTTACCCTCACTCTTTTCCTTTCTCTTCCCTCTTCCTCTCCTATCTCCTTTAACCGCCACTGCATCTTCCTTTCCTTCCAGGTTAGGTCGTATCCTACCCACTCCTTTCTCCCCCTTAGTTTCCCTTTGTTCCTCATTACCTCTCTTTTATCCTCCATACTCCCCATCCTCACTTCCAGCATCACATCCTCCCTCTGTCTCCCTCTTCCTCCTAGCTCTCTCACTCTCTCTATTCTCCCCTGTACTCCCATCGCCTCTAGTACTGCCTTTGCCCTTGCCATCTCCGTTCCTTCTCTGCCTACCCCTTTTACTATTATGTTTTTCCTTTTCTCTTCTCTCTCCTTCATTTCTAGTTTTCTTTCCACCTCCTTTACCCTTCATTCCCATTCCTCTCCTCCTGCCCTCTTATCCATCTTGTCCCCTCCTCTTCCTTTTCCTCCATTTTCCTCTTCCCTTTCCCTCCCCTGTTCCATGTTCCTTAACCTCTCCTCTATCTCCTTTATCTTTTCCTCCTCCCTCCTCACTTCCTCTAGCCTTTTTTCCATTCTCTTCAATCTGTTCCCCATTTCCTCTTTTTCTCTTCTCCATTTTTCTTACCACTCTTCCATCTTCCCTCTTAGTCTTCCCATATCTTCCTTTACCTCCCTCCCTTGTTGTTTTACATCCCCTAAATCTTTCCTCACTTCATCCCTCATTTCCCTTATCAATCTCTCCAATCCTCCACCTTCCCCTTCCCTTTTCTCCTCTGGTGACCTTTGCACCTTTCTACGTTTTAAAAACGCCTCCGCTCCCTCTCTCTCTTCCATTTGTTTTTCCTCATCTTTCTTCCTCTTTCTCTTCCACATCTCTTTAATTTCTATCACATTTCCTTCACTTGCTGTCCTTTCTCTTGTCAGTCTCTCCGCATTCGTTTTCCTACCCTTCCTTTTCCCCTCCTCTTCCTTTTCCTCCGCTATCCTTCCTGCCTCTACCTTTCCTTTCCCTGTTACCTCTCTCTTTTCACCCTCTTTCTCTTCCATTCTTTATTCCACTCTTCCACTCTCCCTTCTACCTCTTTTTTTTCCTTTCCTCCCTACTTTATCTACCGTTCTGCGCTCTCCTCACTACCTCTTTCTACCGCACGGTGTCTCCACTGTCCTCCTTCCCTGCTCTTCCGTCCTTCTCTCCTCTGCCTTCTTTTCCTTTCTCGCTCGCTCCTTCCCGCCTTGCCCTAACCTCAATCTTCGTCTCTTCCACCTGTTTTCTCCTCAACCCTACCTTCCTTTTCCTCACCCTTTCTCTCCCTTCCCTCCCGTCTCTCCCCCTATTCCCTTCCCCAATCCCTTTACACCCCAATCCCTTTACACCCCACTCCCCTTTTTCCACCTTTTATGCCCTTTCCTTTCACTCTACACGCACTCACTTCTGCTCTCTGCCGTACCGGAAATGAAAGTCTACTTTACTTAAGTATAATATGTACTAACAAAAGCTGCTGCAATATTTAAAAAATGTTTAAAACTAAGTCCGTACGACGCTATTTTCCGGAACACCTTTTTTTAACGTCCAACTGGTGTGCAGTATTCCGACAAAACGACTATTACTAGCAACAAAAACAGAAAAGATTTCATTAATTATGATAAATTCCTGAGCATTGACGATCAAACATTTCAATGTTTGTAAAAATTAACAAAATGGTGGGCAGAGTTTGAATTTCGACGAAAAATGAGTCAATTTATTGTTTATGTTTCGCCAAACAATTAGAAAATTTAAAAAAACGGATCGTCAATACTTAATAAATGTAATAGCAAGTATAACTGTAAATTTTCAAAGCGATTGATTAAATAGAACTCGAGCAATCCTGCACACCGTTTTGAAAAACACGGTTGTGAGAAAAACGCGTTTAAAGTTTGGCAAACTAAAGTTGACCGCTGCAATTTATCCTACCTGGAAATACGTGATGAAATTAGGGAGGTTTAGACACAGTATAGGTATAATTAGTACACATATGGTCAAAGGGGCCCCGTCTATTGTGTGCGCCCCACAGTGGGACAAACTGTTCCTTTTTATGTAAAAATCGTAGAACTCTTGATAGTAATAAGGTAGGGGGATGAAACTTTTTGGAGGGTAAAGCTAAGATGTTGCAGATTAAGGGGAAAATGTTTAGAATGTATCAAAACAAAGTTTTGACCTTGAAAATCTAAGTTGAAGTTGACATTTTCGTCGAAAATTTCGGTTTTTTCTTTATAATTCGCGGTTGAAGTTTTTTCTTTACTTGTTATACATAATTTCCTATAGATTTTGACGCGCTGAATTCAAATATCACCGCGAATTTGGTCTAGCCCTTCAGGATTCCAAGAAAAAGCCGTTTTAAGTTGAAAAGTCGATAAAAACCGTGTTTTTTTCTGGTTTACGTGCTTTGATGACAATATTTTAGATTTATTTATTGTATTTATTCCTATGGAGTATAAAAAGATAATAGAATACTGTTGCGCCGAGGTGTTTCCGGCACCGACCACCCCGACGCAAAGGAGTAATAAATGATAGACACGGGTGCGCGACACAACTATATTTGGTGCGGCTGATAAAAGACAGTATAACCCGTGCCTCCGAGCGCTACGGCGTTCGGTACAAGACAGACTTCCGCGTCGTCCTGATAGTCTTCTCGAAGGGGGTTGACCCTCTTCTGTCTTCCGCTGCGAGCACCAGCAGGCTATGCACGGGCCTATACCCGATGCTCGCAACAATACTTTAATACTTTGAATTGTGCTATATAAAGGGTTTACATGTCGTAACCTGTTGCGTACTATATGCTCGCAACTCGATTGCCGAACCGTATACGCATCTCACACGCCAAATTAACTTGGTAGGAGATAGTTAAGAATGGAAAATGAATATACTCGTGGATAACTTAACAATCACTATATAAGTAAATAAGAAAAATCTAAAAACTGTTATAAATGTGAATATTTCTAGCTTGTAAAAGTCTTTCGTAACCGCTTAATACATGATTGTTGGCGTTCTACTTAGAGCATGATTATAGTAAAAGTACATATGTTAGATTAGTAAAAGATTCTCGATCGAGGAACTGTGCAATTTATCCGGCCTACCAATCTGTCAGAGATGCTATGACGGAATGTCAACGGGAACATTATAGAATATGAGAAACACAAGTTCGAGAGTACAACTAATTAAGATACCGTTTTCAAACTGGTCGACATCTAGCCGCTTAATAAATCGCTGTCACTCCCGTTTCCTTTGGTCATCTCACTGAAAAGTATTTTAATGTAAATATAAATTTTTTCGTAATTACACATTCATTTTTGCAGCAAATAACGTAAGTAAATTTTAATTTACTTTTAAATTATACACTTTTAAATTTTCTTACCTCTCCTCAATAAATCTTTTAATGTCTAGTTGCATATGGTTGATTTTTACAGACCTCTTGCGATATTCTATCAATATTAACGATATTGCTAGATCGGTTAGATAGACCGCTCGATTAAATACATCGATCATCCTATTTTTCCTGCTATTTTGACGAGAATGTGATTGGAAGAAAACAATTAGGTTTGCTCAGCGTTTTCCTTAGCGTCACTGAGTCCGGCATAACCCTTTCTGAAACCCTCACTTTTTACATCTTTCTTATTTAATTATATAGTGATTGTTAAGTTACCCACGAGTGTATTCATTTTCCTTTCTTAACTATCTCCTACCAAGTTAATTTGGCGTGTGAGATGCGTATACGGTTCGGCAATCGAGTTGCGAGCATATTGTAACGTTCGGTTGTCCGGGAACGACTAAACGCCAGCAGGTTCTCGAGCGGAGAGCGGCGTCCCTCGAGAATAGGATAGGTGGGGGTTCGTTGGTAGAATAAAGAATTGAAATTCAACTTAAACTTAACAATGACTTTTATTAAAACAACACTTATTCCTAATAACCTCTATAATAATGCTTACAACTACGATTATATGTTTTATGTTTTTTATGTTTTGGGGTTTATCTATTCTAATTAATTCTAATACGCTTGCGAAATTGAGTATATATGCTACTGCCGTAAATTCGGCCGGTGCCGTTTCCGGAGCGGTTCCCGAAACTCTTGACAGAGTTTATGTTTTATGAATCTGCTGTGAGAGCGGCCGCTGCCATTTCCGGAGCGGTTCCCGACAGTCGTGGCAGAGTTCTTGTTCTAGTGTTCCGTAGACCTTGCTTTCGCTAAGCGGCTAAGCTGCTGCCTACTAATAGGAGCAACGCTTGAAACCTCCGCGAAAACAAAGTTCTCAACCTTCAAATGAAAGATCCAAAAAGGAGCACCAGTACCTTTGTACATACACAGAGAACCAGTCGCTGCCGTCTCCGGAGCGTGCTGAAGTTCTACTGGATAGTACTTAAGCTGCCTCTAGGAACTAGCATTCGTTGGTGGCAAGAACGTATCCGTATTCGAATGAGCGCGCCGCGCCGAGTGCTACGTGCGCCTCCTTTTATACTGGAGAATTGGTGGGCTGGCGCATGCGCAGTGAGTCGATATTCGTTATTTTGCAGTTTTCTCGCTTATT
This sequence comes from Andrena bicolor, assembly GCA_960531205.1. Taxonomy (NCBI): domain Eukaryota; kingdom Metazoa; phylum Arthropoda; class Insecta; order Hymenoptera; family Andrenidae; genus Andrena; species Andrena bicolor. The sequence continues at coordinate 645,108 of CAUIJW010000117.1, read as the reverse complement.
ATATAATATTTTGTTTTACGCTTTTGACAGTACTTATATTTAATTATTTCTAACATTTTTATAATATTGTGATCGTGTTTGGTAGCGACACGATTACCGGTGGGACGGAGAAGGGATTACTGCCGACTCAGTCGGTATGACCAGGTTCGGCGAATGAGTAAACGGCGTTTTGGTAACAACAATAGTGTTTATTGTAAGCTGGAATTATATTTACAATTGTTTCCGATCGCGTCGGAAGAGCTACGGAGCGTATGAAAGAATCGGTGCAGCGTTTCGCGGCGGCGGCGACTTTTCGGCGAGCGGTAGGAGATGGGATGCGGCGTGTGTAACGTTCTGCTCGGGACGGCCTTAAGGGGCACGTTCGTACGAGAGTCGTATACGAGAGGTTCAGAGTGCAATAGGGTTCCGGCCTAACGGGCGCGGAGGTACGTCTCTGACGTAGGCGGGACGCAAGATAAATCTCGGTCTATTTCGGACAGAGGCTGGTAGCGGCACAGTCGTGGCGGTGGCCGACATTGGCACACCTCAGTGTTTACAAAAAGCGAGTCTCTTGTTTACTTGCGTGAAGCGGTATTGCGACATGCACAAGAGCTCCTGATTCCGCTCGCCGCGGCTCTTATATCGTGAGCCCGTACATCTTACCTCGCGAGAGAGATCACGGGGCCGCGGCCGCCAAGCGGTCGCGGCGCCAACTAAGCCCATTGTCTCGGCTTCGGGCGCTCGCACGGCGCGTGACGTGACTTCGTCACAATATTTATTTCTCTAATCTATGCTTAGTTTAATATTAACGTATAAAAGTATGTACAATGGTTGTGCGTGGTAACATAGGCTGGCTGCGTGGTAATGTGGTATTGTTCTATTTTATCGACGGTCGGTGTCTAATGGTTCGAGCATCGACGAAGTATAGAAGAGACCTATCACCTTATGGGACTTCGTGTCACCACCCAAACTGTATTACCGACCCATAATTCGAGGACTGAATTTAGCGGCCTCTGTTCATGAACAGCGTCCAAATCCTGAACTACTCTGAAATGTATTGAAATGCTGAAAGGTGTGTGCGTGCTTGTATACGTGTGACTTGTTTAGAGTTTGTCACAGAGGTGAGAGGGCAAGAAGGTTTCGTAGCCACAACGGTAGCGTGTCAGATTGTCATGCGGGCAGCCCGGTGTTCAAGTCGCCCTGAACCGATAACTTTTTCGGTGGATGGCGGCCCGGCAACGGAATGGCTGGCCTTCTGTTTTATTACAGTCCACAGGCCTGCGGGGCCGTGAGCGGGGGCTCGCCGGCCTCTAGCAACAGCGGTCCGAGCGAGGGGCGACGCGATGTGTGGTTCCATCGCGCCACCCCATCATAACTTGGAAAGAGTTTAACCGGAGGGGGTATTTGCACTCCCTCCAGGATGGGTCCCCCCTATTTGGGGGGGCTCGACAGGAGAGGTTCCAGTGCACCGGGGGGGAGGTGGCGAACGCATCGTTTTGTTTGGATCTCGCCCAAGTCCTCCCCTCCGTCATGCGGTCCTCCCCTGTCACGAGGCCACCCTGGTGTTTTTAGTGGGTGCAAACCCCACATAACCCCGCCCCTCCCCCGGGGGACGGGGTATCCGTTAGGGATTTTCTCCAGGTAAAAAAAAAAAAAAAAAAAAAGAGGTGAGAGGGCAGGCTTTCGGTACGCTACGCTTTGGCTCGGTCTGTCAGCGACTGACGTGGATTCACGTGGATTTTTCTCCGAAAATCTATTTCCGTGATCTGGAATATGGCGCCGAAATATGGCTCTTCTTGAAGGCTTATACAAGCTATAAATTGCAAGATTATATTGATTGTTAGTACCTTTCGTGTAGTGGACCACTTAACTAACATTTTCGCGTATCGTACGTCGAAAAATATTAAAAATTGATGCTGTTACTGACATTCCCGTAAATTTCTGCACTCCGCGCATGTCTAAATGGACGGTGCCCACCCTACGACACGTATAAATCATTGAGAACAAGGAATCCAAATGTTTTTGTAAAATTTATATTCGTAGTTTTCGGGATCCGAGGACATTTTGCAATAATTTATTTATTACTTGGGAACGGTAGATTACTAGTTAAAACTCTACGTTTCGTTACAAATTGATTGGCTCTTTCCTGATTAACTTTTGTATGGATTTAAAAATTCCAAAAAACATCTAGGATATAAGTACCTGTTGTGCCCTGCGAGGTGGCACGCAAGGCTGGTAAGGGAAATGGTGATGTCGTAGGTACGGAGTGAATCAAAGATGGGAATCTACGGGGTGCACTACACGGTTATTTTCAGATGTTACTCTTTATTATAACCTTAACTTAACTAGACTGGGAATCACAAGTGTTAAGTCGCGTTAGCACGTCGAGTGTCAAAACCAGAATGTCCGTTAGCTGTGTTAGGTAGGTTTTTATAACCTGCTGGGCGTGGTACGCGTTACTAAGCCCGGTCGCGGCGATGCGCTTACATATTGCTGATTTGATAGATTTGGTCGCTTAGCGGCTCAGCTGGGAAACTTCTCGAACATAGCGAAATGTCATATGATATGTATAATATGTCAGGCGGCGCGTGTGCTTGGGCGTTTCCTGGGCACAACATCCCTTCCCCCTAAGGGAGAAAAAGCCATAGCTTTTTCTTAGCGGTCGGTTAACATTGTTTCTTAACTAGTAATTCGGTACATATGAATATTATTAGTTTACAATTGATACGACCCTTATATAATAAGATTACAATATCTCAAAGGGAATTGGTGGAGGACGTCCCTTCCTTACTAACTATTTTGATTATAGCTTCGGGTTTTTGCGTGGTTTTGTCGCGACTTGTGTTATCCGTTGTACAATGTCGTGGTGTTCTTGTTTTAAGGGGAACAATACATTTGTAGAGTGTAAAGATACATAATGTGACAGTCAAGAATCCTGTTATCGAAGATAGTGTAAAAAAACTGTAGTGATAGTCGGTAGGTATAATCTCGGGTTTTTCCAAGTCATTCTGTAGTTCGTCTAATTTTTTGCTAACTTTGTTTAGCTCTTCTGGGTGTTTGATTATCCTTTTTAATTCGAAATTAGTGTTGCGATACGAATTTACAGTGATTAGTGGAAGTGTGATTTCGCCTAACGTCAAATTGTAGTCTGGTAAGTAATTCCACGTTTTTTCTATTCCATATTGTTTTCCAGTTTCTATAGTAAATTCGGCGGTAGTGATAGTACATTTATTTCTTATAGTTATTATACCAGAGTCCTTAATACTATACATTTTCGTGCCTTTATTGTCGCAAGTCGCTGCTAATTGTATCGGTTTTGGTGTGATATAAATCCATGCGCCAGGTTGCTGTAATTCTATTAGGATAGTGTGGTTCAGGGTCATTACGCGTATTTTACAATTATTCGGTTTTTTCGTTAACTTGGTGTATAACTGTACTTCGCATGGTCCGTATGGTATCGCTTTGAATATCGGGTGGTTAGAGGTGCAGAGATATAGATCGTTAATAGTTTTACAATTCATTAGGTCTTGTTCGCTTAGTTGTATGTAATCTTGCACTGCCGTATCGAGTACTACGTAGGAGTCAAGGGGTTCTATATACGCGTAGAATGATTCGTTTACTTTCGTGGGTACTGAATGTACTTTGCTTAGCTTGAACCTTTTTGAGTTTAGCAGTGGAATGTCTAGTACTACGGTTATTGATTTTGTATCTGAAAAAGCTGAGAGAGTAAGGATTTCATATAAGACGTGCATGTTTTCTAATTTTATTCCGATGGGGAAATCTAGTCCTTGTGGTATATGAGCTAGTGCTGATGTGAGATACGTTATGATTTGCGCTGGCGGTATCAATCGTGGGTTTAGGACTCCTTTCTTTATGTCCATAATGAATTCTAGTAGGTCTTGCGTGTCACGCAGGAGCGTTTCTGCCACGCTATTTATTAAAACGAGATTTTCGTCTATAGTCTCTCGAAATCTAGTAATGTCAGTCGTCTGTTGGAGTAGGTATTGAATTTGCCAAGTCGCGTTTAAAAGGGTTTTTTCGTTTTCCTGTATATTGTATATAGTTTCATTTAGGAGTTCGGTGTTAGCTCTTACAACTTGCAATTGCCCATTGATAGCATTTTTCATTCTACTGTCTTGTCTTTTTAGGAAGTCTATTTGGTCGTTGATTTTCTTTCTATCTTCGGAATCCATTAGTCCGAAAAGTGATTTGCCTATGTAACCTAATCCGTCTATTAATCCGCGACGCTGTTTTGGTGCGGAGCTTATGGTTTGTTGAACATAAGTAATGAGCTTGGCTACGCGGTCTACTTTGCCTTGGATTTTTGTACCGAACGTTTTACAAAATTTTTGAAAGTTTGCAGTAGTAGGTGTTTTACACTGAGTGAGTATGTCGTATAATGATTGCTGGAGACTTGTTTCGCGTCTGTAAATGTAGGATATGTCTACGTGTAGTATTAATTTCCAACTATCTCGGTAGATCTGTAGGTCGCCTATGTTTTCGAAGTAGATGCCTGGGTGATCTTGGAATTCTTTAATAGCGAAGTCGGAGTCGGGGGTCGTTCCTCCCATTAATAGTATCGTCATTAGTTGGGTTGTCATTCTGTAAAATATAATGTTGAGCTGTAGTTGGTTTTACGTGTTGTTGTTTGCTACGTCTACCTCATGCGTGAGTGAGATTAGTTTTTGCCGCGTGGACCGAATGTCTTTCCTATCTCACTTAGGTTTAAGTGGGGCGACGTGCATAAGGCTCGATATTCTCGTCGCTTCTTATTTCGTTTCATTCTTCATCATGCTTTCCGTCCTGGATATCCCGAGGGAAATCGTGCTATTTTTATTGGTGTGTTTTTAGTGTTAAATGTTGTTCTCTACGAGTGTAGTGGCGCGGGTTGGTGTTTTTCCCTAAAATGTTAATATTTTCGTTTTTATTTTTTTTTTGTTTTTGTTTTTAGAGTTTGGAATATCCGGCTCCTCCGGGTTTCCTTAATTTTTCTTATCGGAAGGCGGTGCGCGAGTACCGTTCGGACATGCGGCGGTACCGCGCGGAATGTTTGTCCTGGCTGGACGAGGAGGATGCCTGGGGAATCCGTTCCATGTTCGGTGAGTTTCTTATATAGAAATTGTATACCCTCTTTGTATTGTATTTCTCCCTCTTTTTTTTTTTGAATTCTCTGTTTACATTTTGTATCTGGTTATTATTCCAGAACTCTATGGTGATGTTTTCGAGGGGCCCGTTTCCCGCAAGGTTTCTTGGGTGCTTTTTGATGAAGATTTTTAATCAAAAAAAAAAAAAACTTTAATAAACTTTTAAAAAAAAAATTTTTTGTTAATAAATCTTTCTTTTATAATTTTACTTTATACTAGTTGTTCGAGTATGTTTACTTCCTTTCACGATTGCGTCCTCTTCTTATTCTTACTATTCGATAAAGTGTTTTAGTCTGTTTGCGTGTACGCGAAGCATTCGTCGTCCTTTAATTATAGTATAGTTATAGTTATCATGTACGCCTTCGATCGTGTAAGGACCTATCCAAGCGGGGTTTAATTTCTTTGATCTTCCGCGTCTCACGGTCTCGTCGTGTAGTAGTACTTGGTCTCCTATCTTGAAGGCTTTTTCGGTTGACTTTTTATCGTATTGTCTTTTAGATTTGTCTTTGTTGATCCCCAAGGTTTCGCGCGCCATGTTATTGGTTGACCGTAACCTTTCACGTAATTCTTCGGCATATTTGTCATACGTATACGTTAGTTGCGGTGCCTGGTTTAGTGAGGACGGTAACGTTGCTTGTCTCCCGAATACGAGTTCGTAGGGAGTGTAGCTAGTGGACGAGTGCGGGGTAGTATTGTACGTAAACATCGCATATGGTAACCATTCATCCCAATCGGTCTGGTCTTCCGTGATAAAATTCTTCAGGTATTCTGCTAACGTTCTATGGCTTCTTTCTAGGGCTCCGTTTGATTGAGGGTGATAGGCTGTGGTTTGTATCTTTTCGATCTTGAGCAGTTTGCACACGTTTTTGAATACTTGGCTAAGGAAATTGGTTCCTTGGTCTGTTAGCACTCGTTGTGGAATACCGTATTCACATATTATTCTCGTAACGAATTCCTTCGCTACCGTGTTCGCTTCCTGATTCTCGAGAGGTATTGCTTTACTGAACTTCGTTAGTAGATCTTGAAAGGTTAATATGTATTTGTTTCGTCTGCTGGTCTCGGGTAATGGACCTACTATGTCTAGAGCACATTTCTCAAATGGTTCCGTCGGGGTGTCTGTAATCACCATGGGCGCTTTGGTTAATTTCGTTAGTTTATTTTTTTGACATTTTTCGCATCTGGAGATATACTTTTCTACATCTTGGCGCATTCCTGGCCATGAGTGGTTTAGTTTTATACGTTCGAGTGTTCGTTTTACCCCTAGATGCCCACCTAAAGGCGTGTCGTGATATTCGCGTAGTATTTGATTTTTAAAGTCTTCAGTATATGTCGTATCGTTCGTGTTTTCATCTGGTCGGGTCTTGTCTTCTTCGTTGGTGCTTTCTCCGTCGACGTTCAGTGCGTCGGTGCTGAGTTGTCGTTTCATTCCTCGCGTAATCGCGAACATTCTACTGAGGGCGTCAGCGTTATTAATCGTCTTACCCGCTTTATATTCTATGCTGTAGTCGTACTCTGCTAATTTCAATTTCCACCTCATTAATCTAGAGCCTGGGTCTTTTACGTTAAAGAGCCAAGCCAGAGGTTTATGGTCGGTTACGACGGTAAACTTGGTGCCATATACGTATGGTCTGAAATGTTGTGTCGCCCATACGATTGCTAACAACTCCTTTTCGATAGTACTATAGTTTTCTTCCGCTTTGTTTAACACTCTACTTGCGTATGCTATAGGTAAATCTTGCCCAATCTTTCCCTGCGATAATACTGCTCCTAATGCCTTTCCGGAAGCGTCTGTCGCCAGAACGAATGGTTTCGAGAAATTGGGGTATTGTAGTATCGGTGCAGTTGTTAGTTTTTCCTTCAGTATTTCGAAGGCTTCCTGTTCTTGTGCGGTCCACCTGAATGCCTGATCTTTCTTTAATAATTGCGTTAAGGGTTTAGCGATTTGTGAAAAAAATTCTATGAATCTCCTATAGTACCCGGCTAAGCCTAAGAACGATTGTACGTCTTTTACGCCTCTTGGTACCGGAACGTTTCTGACAGCATCGAGCTTCGAGGGATCTGGCTTGATCCCGTTTTCGGTTATCACGTGGCCTAAGTACACGGTTTCTTTTCGCAAAAATTCGCACTTGTTGGGTTGGAGTTTTAAGCCACTTTCGCGTATGCGTTCAAACACTTGTTCTAATCGATCTTGGTGGTCTTTTAATGAACGTCCGTATACAACTATGTCATCTAAATACACGAAACATTTTATTCCTTGTAGGCCCGATAGCACGGTATTCATTAGTCTTTGGAAAGTCGCGGGAGCGTTTTTTAGGCCAAATGGCATTCTATTATATTCGTAATGACCGTACGGCGTCGAAAATGCCGTTTTCTCACGATCTTCCTCCTTCATGGCGATTTGATGGAATCCTGATGCTAAATCTAGGGTTGAAAAGTATTTCGCCCCACCTAATTGGTCTAATATATCGGTTATGTTCGGTAAGGGGTACGAATCTCCTATAGTTGCTTCATTTAGTTGGGTAAAATCTGCTACAACCTTGAGTTTACGCTTTCCTGTCGCGTCGGGCTTTTTCGGTACTACTAGCAACGGAGCGTTCCATTGACTAGCGCTCGGACGAATTATACAGCGTGTCCCAGAATTGATGTACATCCCGGAACATGCAATATCCTGATGGCAAAAGACATCGAAAAGTCCTTAACCGTTTTGTGATCCGGGGTTTCGTTTTCGAGATATTAAGAAAAAACCCCGACCAATCAGAGCGCGAGCCTTCCGCTGGAGCTCCCGCGCTAGCGTGGCCGCGCGCCGGGCCGCGCTGCGACTACGAACAAGCGGGCGCGGCATACATCGAAGGAAATTGCGTAGAATGGCAAATGAAAAAGACTTAACAAAAAAATTTAATCTTTTGCCATGGTTTGTTTGCCATTTAAAGTGAATAATGAATAAAGGATAAATGGATGAAAATCGTGTGTAACGTAAAAGGACGAATACACAGTTGTTTTTTTAGAAGATTCGAAAATACTAATTATTTGGAGTGAGAGGCTAAAGAACATGTAAATTTCCTTTTTTAATAACGTACAAACGAAAAGGTAATGCAACAGGGAACGAGTGAAAAGTGATCGTAGTTCGTTATTGTGATAAAAATCCGTAGTTCAATAACGGCCAACACTGTTGTTGATAATGAATAAGTCGGTTTAAAAACTGCGAAGAAAAATTTACATACGGAAATTTGAAGAGTTATCGCCGGAAATAAGCCATAGCCTGCGTTAAATTTAAAAAATATTAGTCGCCAATAATGTAATTAAAACTCACCCTTTCGAAAATTCACCTGCAGCTTGAAAACCTGTGTCACTGGGTCACTGAACCGATCCTGGTCATGGAGAGACGCGCCGAGTGCACAGCTGTGTTCTAAGGTACACGACACCATGCAAAGTTAAGGGTCGCAACGTCAAGTGCGCCCGGGTTAATGTACCGAATGAACTTCACTGCACGCCTACTAACACTGATCACTTAATTTATTTTTCATAGAACGCGTTGTTCTTGAAAATGAATTTTTACTTGGCGTTTGGAGCCGTGAGTATTCCTGCGCAAATTGTCACGCTGCAGCACTTGCGTCCCCGTTGTTCGGGGGGTAAACCGAGAACATCGCGTAATACTCTTGAGCAGAGAACATTTCTGCGACGTGATTGCTTACTGACTGACAAGATTTTTCCAAGCGACTTCTTCTACCCCCAAGTAGCTTCTCTGGTTCCATTATGAGTTAACTCCCACCAGGCCAAGAGGCTTTAGGTAAAAAGAAGCCAGCACACTTTCGGAACACACGTGTTTTGCAGAAGTGCAACGAAAACTTTCACAAAAGCCCGCGCTCCGTCCTTCTACTGCCAATGTACCCATTGCTTCGAGATAGAAAACAGACACCACGTGTATCGGTTCGAAAGGGTCCGAAGGGAAGAGGCGCAGAAAGTCTTCGAGTTGCTATAAAGAAGAAAATGCATACCATTCCTGTATCCCCTTTCCGACACCCTGAGTTCACGTCTACTACAAGGCGGAACCAATTAAGTCATAAATTATCCGAAACTGTAGGAAACCGTTCTCTACCGCCGACTGCCGGGACAATACGGTCATAAACCGCGACCCTGGCGAAATGCTCTGGCTGATCAGCCGGATTAATTTTGGAGAACTAGAAATTACAGAGTATTATCCAGCATCAATACGTCTCGCGGAGAGACATAGGAAAAGAAGGGGTACTCCGCTGACTGCGCGTAGTCCCGCCTGCTTCGTCCTACCCTCAAATTAAAGACGGATCCCTTATCTCTCGTGTCTAAACACGCGCTCGAATTTCAAAACAAAAGCACGCGTCGACGTATTCCGTGCGAGAGACGGTGGGCTTGAAGTCCGATTGGCCCTAGTCGAACCAATCTGCCCTGCATCCCTCCCAAACGGCCACTGTCCTCAAGAGGCCCTCTTCACAGCAATATCTCCTCCCCCAAGGCCCACCTTCTCTCGCACCGAATACGTCGACGCGTGCTTTAGTTTTGAAATTCGAGCGCGTGTTTAGACAAGAGAGATAAGCAGGCCCGATTGGTTAGTTCGGGACCAATCGAACTTTAAGCCTACCTTCTCTCGCACGGAATACGTCGACGCGTGCTTTAGTTTTGAAATTCGAGCGCGTCTTTAGACAAGAGAGATAAGCAGGCCCGATTGGTTAGTTCGGGACCAATCGAACTTTAAGCCTACCTTCTCTCGCACGGAATACGTCATTGCGTATTGTCCTTCAATTGAGGGACAATCCGGGGCATGCATTATCCTGATACCGGAAGACATCGAAAAGTCCTTTACCGTTTCACTTCGAGGTCGCGATTATAAAAAATCCGAAAAAGTACTACCACATTCGCTGATATGTTTTTTGTAAATTAAGCTTATTTCTAGAGTAACGCAGCTGATATTAACGTCGCAGTAAGCTGTTAAAGACAATGGTGCGCCCCGTCTCAGGTAAAGCAACCGCGCGCGATTACAGTCAGCTGACCGTACCGCTACGACCCCATTTTTCTTCGGTCAGGTCAAAAAACAGGTCGACAGAAGGATTGCAGGAGAATCTTAGTATCCCACTCTTGGCCAATGACACTGTTCTTTATAATAATCAGATTTGTAAGTTCCAGCTTGTCCTTATCTTGATTATTTGTAGAAAAATGTCATTGTTCAATGGAAACCACGAGAAGGTGGTGGGCTTTTTCCATCAGGAGAGGTTAAGGAGATGGGTCAGGAGAATGGCATGGGTAAGAGTCAAATGACGGGGTTAGCGGTTGGAAGTACGAAGGCAGTCGAAAGTACTTACATCGAGTCATGGAGAGAAAGCAGTGATCGATTTGCCGTGGAATTAGCTTAGTGCAGTGATGAGCAACCTTCTGTCAGAAGTGGGCCACAAGTGGAAACCTACTTCTCTATGCGGGCCACAATATTAAATACATATATATAACTAATCCAAGAATTTGCCGTTACAACTTTGCGTTTTCTACTAGAATTTAAACTCATGGTGAAATAAACAAAGTACCTTGAGTTTTAGTGAAAATCAATCTAAAAATTGTTAACCTTCACGTTTGTTTTAGTAACTGAATCTAAAATCTAAATGACGTATAAATTACAAATATCGCACCTAATATTATCAAGCTCGTTCGTGAAAAATCCGATATGACGATGTTCAGGTGGGCCACGCGGCGAAGTTCAGGTGGGCCACATGTGGCCCGCCAAGTGCGTGTTGCTCATCACTGGCTTAGTGTATGTTACGCACTTAAAACAACACTAGAAACAAGCACTCACTCACTGGCATTATTAATGTACACTCTGTTGCATTACACTGCTCAATCTGTCACTCACTCACTCACTCACTCACTCACTGGCATTATTAATATACACTCTGTTGCACTACACTACTCACAATAAATGTTCAAACAGGTCTCCTCCTGTCTCTACACACTTTTGAAGCCTTCTGATGGAGGAATTGCGAACATTATCGCACAACCCTTGTTGTTTAATTTCTTCAAATGCCGCGATTATCCGTTGTCGTAATGGAGACAACGTAATGTTTCTACGGTATCAATTTCAACGGAGTATACCTTTTGTTTTACATACCCCCAGAGGAAGAAGTCCAAGGGAGTAAGATCTGGAGATCGTGGTGGCCAATTCATTGGACCCCCACGGCCTATCCAACGACCCGCGTAGGCATTATTTAAAAAGTCCTTCACAATATTTGCAAAGTGTGGTCCAGCTCCATCTTGCTGGTACCACATATTTTGCCGCACATTCACTGCAACATCTTCCAAAAGAATCGGCACATCGTTCTCCAAAAAATTTAAATACGCTGCACCTGTCAATCTTGCTGGTAGAAAGAAAGGGCCCAAAATGTCATCACCAATTATCCCAGCCCAAACGTTGACGGTCCACTGAGTTTGATAACTTCTGATGGTGGTTGCGTGTGGATTTTCATAACTCCACACATGTGAATTTCTTGAATTAAAAACACCTTCTCGGGTGAACGTACTTTCGTCTGTCCACAGAATCCTTTTTAACACGTCTGGATTTTGTTGATACACGTTCAAGAGCCATTGACAAAACGCCAATCGAACTGGCAGGTCGCGAGGCAGTAGTGCTTGTACCCGCCGCAGGTGGTATGGATACAATCCTTCTTCTTGTAAAATTCGATGTGCAGTCGATTTCGGTATTCCTGATCTTCTTTCAATGTCACGCACACTTATAGTTGGATTTTCTTCCACGAAATCGATCACTGCTTCCTCAATTTCCACGGACTCGTTGCTTCTTGTTCTTCCCCTCGTACTGTTATCAGAACGAAATTGACCATTCGTTCTTAGGTTGCATATCAACCCCGTCATTATTCTTCTGGTTGTGGGACGCCGATTGGGAAACCGCTCATTGTATACGCGTACAGTAGCGACAATGTTGGTATCACAGCTCCCGTACACCACGAACATATCGTAATACTCTTCGTTGGTATACATTGCTTGCCAAATGTTTGATGATAGCTCTGTTAATATCCGTTCGCTTTCGCTCCAGAAACAGTTCTGACTGTCTCATGTCAGGTATTAGCAATAGCACCCCCACAACGTCCTCGAAGGTAGGTACATGATTGGTCACTTCAATATTTCGAAAACATAAAGAGAGGCGAAGGAACGGTGTCGGTTAAGCGAAAACGTTATGATCATTTCGTTGTAAAATTTATTATGGGGCTAAGTCCTGAAACGTAACACGGGGGTGCTATTGACAATGCGTTCCGTTTCTATCCTCTCCGCCCTTCGTTTCGTTGGTAAAACTCATTTGGTTTACTAAGGGGTTAATCGGTATACTGCTTCATTATCGGGTGGGACAACATGGTGATCGGGGCGCACTGTTCTCGACCGTCGACTCAGGGAACAATACGATCATAAACCGCGACCTTCTTTAGACTACGTTGACGATCACCACTGTTAGTTTTTACGATTGGTCAGAAACAATGTCGAAGAAGTAACACAGAAACGTGGGAAGTCTGGCATCGACAGAATTAAGGTACATGGCCGCTCACTGGTGTTTAAAATTTATGACCGGGCCTTCGTACTTCCAACCGCTAACCCCGTCATTTGACTCTTACCCATGCCATTCTCCTGACCCATCTCCTTAACCTCTCCTGATGGAAAAAGCCCACCACCTTCTCGTGGTTTCCATTGAACAATGACATTTTTCTACAAATAATCAAGATAAGGACAAGCTGGAACTTACAAATCTGATTATTATAAAGAACAGTGTCATTGGCCAAGAGTGGGATACTAAGATTCTCCTGCAATCCTTCTGTCGACCTGTTTTTTGACCTGACCGAAGAAAAATGGGGTCGTAGCGGTACGGTCAGCTGACTGTAATCGCGCGCGGTTGCTTTACCTGAGACGGGGCGCACCATTGTCTTTAACAGCTTACTGCGACGTTAATATCAGCTGCGTTACTCTAGAAATAAGCTTAATTTACAAAAAACATATCAGCGAATGTGGTAGTACTTTTTCGGATTTTTTATAATCGCGACCTCGAAGTGAAACGGTAAAGGACTTTTCGATGTCTTCCGGTATCAGGATAATGCATGCCCCGGATTGTCCCTCAATTGAAGGACAATACGCAATGACGTATTCCGTGCGAGAGAAGGTAGGCTTAAAGTTCGATTGGTCCCGAACTAACCAATCGGGCCTGCTTATCTCTCTTGTCTAAAGACGCGCTCGAATTTCAAAACTAAAGCACGCGTCGACGTATTCCGTGCGAGAGAAGGTAGGCTTAAAGTTCGATTGGTCCCGAACTAACCAATCGGGCCTGCTTATCTCTCTTGTCTAAACACGCGCTCGAATTTCAAAACTAAAGCACGCGTCGACGTATTCGGTGCGAGAGAAGGTGGGCCTTGGGGGAGGAGATATTGCTGTGAAGAGGGCCTCTTGAGGACAGTGGCCGTTTGGGAGGGATGCAGGGCAGATTGGTTCGACTAGGGCCAATCGGACTTCAAGCCCACCGTCTCTCGCACGGAATACGTCGACGCGTGCTTTTGTTTTGAAATTCGAGCGCGTGTTTAGACACGAGAGATAAGGGATCCGTCTTTAATTTGAGGGTAGGACGAAGCAGGCGGGACTACGCGCAGTCAGCGGAGTACCCCTTCTTTTCCTATGTCTCTCCGCGAGACGTATTGATGCTGGATAATACTCTGTAATTTCTAGTTCTCCAAAATTAATCCGGCTGATCAGCCAGAGCATTTCGCCAGGGTCGCGGTTTATGACCGTATTGTCCCGGCAGTCGGCGGTAGAGAACGGTTTCCTACAGTTTCGGATAATTTATGACTTAATTGGTTCCGCCTTGTAGTAGACGTGAACTCAGGGTGTCGGAAAGGGGATACAGGAATGGTATGCATTTTCTTCTTTATAGCAACTCGAAGACTTTCTGCGCCTCTTCCCTTCGGACCCTTTCGAACCGATACACGTGGTGTCTGTTTTCTATCTCGAAGCAATGGGTACATTGGCAGTAGAAGGACGGAGCGCGGGCTTTTGTGAAAGTTTTCGTTGCACTTCTGCAAAACACGTGTGTTCCGAAAGTGTGCTGGCTTCTTTTTACCTAAAGCCTCTTGGCCTGGTGGGAGTTAACTCATAATGGAACCAGAGAAGCTACTTGGGGGTAGAAGAAGTCGCTTGGAAAAATCTTGTCAGTCAGTAAGCAATCACGTCGCAGAAATGTTCTCTGCTCAAGAGTATTACGCGATGTTCTCGGTTTACCCCCCGAACAACGGGGACGCAAGTGCTGCAGCGTGACAATTTGCGCAGGAATACTCACGGCTCCAAACGCCAAGTAAAAATTCATTTTCAAGAACAACGCGTTCTATGAAAAATAAATTAAGTGATCAGTGTTAGTAGGCGTGCAGTGAAGTTCATTCGGTACATTAACCCGGGCGCACTTGACGTTGCGACCCTTAACTTTGCATGGTGTCGTGTACCTTAGAACACAGCTGTGCACTCGGCGCGTCTCTCCATGACCAGGATCGGTTCAGTGACCCAGTGACACAGGTTTTCAAGCTGCAGGTGAATTTTCGAAAGGGTGAGTTTTAATTACATTATTGGCGACTAATATTTTTTAAATTTAACGCAGGCTATGGCTTATTTCCGGCGATAACTCTTCAAATTTCCGTATGTAAATTTTTCTTCGCAGTTTTTAAACCGACTTATTCATTATCAACAACAGTGTTGGCCGTTATTGAACTACGGATTTTTATCACAATAACGAACTACGATCACTTTTCACTCGTTCCCTGTTGCATTACCTTTTCGTTTGTACGTTATTAAAAAAGGAAATTTACATGTTCTTTAGCCTCTCACTCCAAATAATTAGTATTTTCGAATCTTCTAAAAAAACAACTGTGTATTCGTCCTTTTACGTTACACACGATTTTCATCCATTTATCCTTTATTCATTATTCACTTTAAATGGCAAACAAACCATGGCAAAAGATTAAATTTTTTTGTTAAGTCTTTTTCATTTGCCATTCTACGCAATTTCCTTCGATGTATGCCGCGCCCGCTTGTTCGTAGTCGCAGCGCGGCCCGGCGCGCGGCCACGCTAGCGCGGGAGCTCCAGCGGAAGGCTCGCGCTCTGATTGGTCGGGGTTTTTTCTTAATATCTCGAAAACGAAACCCCGGATCACAAAACGGTTAAGGACTTTTCGATGTCTTTTGCCATCAGGATATTGCATGTTCCGGGATGTACATCAATTCTGGGACACGCTGTATCTTCTTTTATCATTTCTTCTACTTGTCTGTTTACCTCTTCCTTATGCGCTTGTGGCAATCTATACGGCTTTACGTATTTGGGTTTTGTATCCGGGGTTAAGGTAATGGAATGTTCCGCCTTCGTTGTGTATCCTAACTTGTTTCCATCTAATCCGAATATATCATTATACTTTTCGCACAGCCCGCGTAAGCTGGCCTCTTCCTCTTTATTTAAGTGTTCAGTTCTAAGGTTTTCACGCAAGATTTGCATTCTATTTCTTCCGTGTACGGCATGTACCTCGTACGTCGGGGTGACGCGTTTTTGTCCGGTGATCGCGTCCGTCGGGTCAATTACTTCTCTCGTCAGCGTTTCTAATGTCACTGTTGGCGCGTTGATTAGGGCTTCTTCGGTAGTAGTATTCATTACGCTTATTATACATCTCCCGTTCCGGCCTACTGTTAGCGAGTTTCCTATGAACACTCCTGGCTTAATGGATCGTCCTTCTACTATTCCTTCACCTTTGTTCGTAGTTCTAGCTAGGAGGATGGTCTCGGAACGCGGTTTTAGAGTTACGTTTTTTCCTGAATATGGGAATTGTATTCCGTACAACTCTATTCCTTCGTTTGCTCTGATGCAAACGTCGTGTCTGGCCATAAAATCTTGTCCTAATATTCCGTCTGCTTTTAACGGGAAGTCGTTTCTGACTAACCGACATGGGTGTGTTACGGATCTATTTCCTACTTTTAAGTTTAAGTGTATTAGACATAACGTTTTTATTTTCATAGGGGTTATTCCTCGCAACGATACTATTTCGTCTTCGGCACGGACTTTATCTTGTACCTTCCCTATCTTTATTAAAGTGATATCGGCTCCAGTGTCCACTAACATATCCGCTGTCTCGTCTATCAATTCAGGCGCCCGTATTTCGATCGTGTTTTCGAACTTAGTAGTTGTCACCATGTTCGCGCGGTACGACTCTACTCTAGTTCCTGCGTTAGTTTGTCTATCGTCCGACGTTCCGCGGCTCGAGGATGGGGGATCTTGGTTAACGCTAGCTTGTTCTCGACCTTGATTTCTGTTAAAATACTGTCTCGTATCTTCGCGTCTATAATTCGTATTTGCATAACGCGGTCTATTATCTCGCCCATTTGCTCTTTCTCTTGCTCTGCACTCCCTGATTTGGTGACCCGGTTTTTTGCAGTAGTGGCAGACCATAGCTACTTGCTGTACTTCTTTTTTTATAGGCGTTTGTTGCGTCGGATAGTTTTCTCGCGGCATGCTTAATCGCGTATAGCAGTTCCTGGCTATATGTCCTAATTTATTACAGCGATCGCAGCGCGGTACGACCGACCTTTCGTTTCCTTTGGGTAGATTACCGAATTTCCGATAATTTCGCGTAGCATTTAAACCCATTGTCTGTTCTTCTTCTATTGCTGCTGCTACAGCAGCATTTAACGTAGCGTAGTTTCTTGATCTAATAATTGTTCTCAATTTTAAATTCAACCCGAGGGTAAAAACATCTAGGGCGCGTTCTTGCACTGATTTTGTTAGCGCCTCATTTACTTCGTCACTGTTCCCTGGTTTTACCGATAGTTCAGATAATTCTCCAGCTAACTCTTCTACTCTACACGCAAATAGCTTTGCGCTCTCTCCTTCTCGTTGGTGACAGGCATGAAACTCTGCTCCAACGGCTCCTATAGATCTTTTGTCTACGAATAAGGAAGTTAAGATGTCTTTCAACTTATCGAATGTATCTACATCTTTGTACTCTAATACCTTGGCTGCTTCGCCTTTTATTTTTGTTCCTATCACTGTTTTCAAGAATCGCGACAACTCATTCGAGGGGACAAACTCCGCGGCGCTCGTATAAGACTTCAAAAATTCCGCTAGCTCGTCAGAAGATTTTCCTACGAATTTATCGACTAATGACAGCGCGGTCGCTAATCTTTTCACGTCCGGTGACGGTACCGGGGAGCTATTTTCCACATTTAGTGACATTTTTCTGTCTTCTGTCCCTTCTATATCCAATAAACTAAAGTCCGCTAGTACAATAGGCGTTACTATTTGGCGTTACGAAGTTTTCTGGGGACGATTCGGCACTAGAATCGTCGTATTTTCTAACGCTTAGTCGCAAAGGCGACGGTCGAAGTGTTCGGCGAGACGGTTTAGAATGGTCTAAAGAAGGTAGGATATCTAGTTCCTCTCGTACGAAGATAAGTTTTTTGTCAAAAAACGATTCGAATGATCGTGACAAGCTTCTTTGACCCGGGAGTTTAAATCGAATTGCGCGTTCGTCTTCTATAGACATTCATGCACCGTTTCCAGTTTTTTTTTTTTTTTTTTTTTTTTTATAGGACTCTGGTTTACAATAAGCACTTTTACGCTATTCGGTTACTCACAACGCTACTCTCCTCCACATGTCGACGGCTCGGTCAGGCGTCCTCTCGTCCGTGAACCGACGGCGGTGATAAGAGATGAAACGGATCCAGCAAGGTCGATCCGTACAGCTGTTTTTACTGCGTGCTCCGGCGGCTGTTACCTTCGTACGGCTCTCCGTCCGTTCTCTGGGTGCAGCTTCCTCTCGTTCCTCAGTCCCCAAGTCCTCTCGTGCGTCCTGGTCCTCGGATCAGCGACGTCCTCGTAGGTGGATTGTGGTGTTTAGTTAGTTGTAGTTTCACCCGTTCACTCTGAGGCTGATTTTACTCGTCTCCAGGCTCGTCGTCGTTCGGACTGCGTCGAACGTTTTTCTCGAAGACCGTTCCTCGGTCCTCTGTGCTACCTCGGTAGCGACGATTGCCTGTCCTAGCCAATGTGACTGCGAAGACCCAATAATCTTGTCGGAGGTAGTTCAACCTCAGTCGACGTTGATCAATCGGTTGCGTCAAGGCTCGGTAAAATTTTTACGAAGCACAATCCCACCGCTGCCACCAATTGTTGTGCCCTGCGAGGTGGCACGCAAGGCTGGTAAGGGAAATGGTGATGTCGTAGGTACGGAGTGAATCAAAGATGGGAATCTACGGGGTGCACTACACGGTTATTTTCAGATGTTACTCTTTATTATAACCTTAACTTAACTAGACTGGGAATCACAAGTGTTAAGTCGCGTTAGCACGTCGAGTGTCAAAACCAGAATGTCCGTTAGCTGTGTTAGGTAGGTTTTTATAACCTGCTGGGCGTGGTACGCGTTACTAAGCCCGGTCGCGGCGATGCGCTTACATATTGCTGATTTGATAGATTTGGTCGCTTAGCGGCTCAGCTGGGAAACTTCTCGAACATAGCGAAATGTCATATGATATGTATAATATGTCAGGCGGCGCGTGTGCTTGGGCGTTTCCTGGGCACAACATACCCGAGCGTATCGTTTGCGTTAAGGTTAGTTTTCATTATTCCTAGAGTACATACGAGAAAACAGTTATGGTATTTTTTAAAGCACAAGTAAAAAAAGGGTCTGTTTTACGGTCGTCGCGACTCGTGAGTGAGATAAAATGGGAGGGAAATGGCACGGAGGTCCATTCCGCAACAAACGATCATTCTGGCAGCGGCAACAAAGTATGATACCTACTATTGCCCGATGAGAAGATGAGCTACTACCCACAAGCTGAAATGTCACAGGGGCAAGGGGAATCGCCTGTTCGCTCCACCCTATCCCCTCCAAGAAGTCCTAGTTTTCGGTTCTTAGCGGCTAGCCGTATCCGCGGATTGTCGCGATTAGTTGCGTTCGAGTTCTTCGTCACGGGACGAACTGTGTTGGAGGGGATAGGTTGACGCCAGTGGACGATTCCCCTTGCCCCTGTGACATTTCAGCTTGTGGGTAGTAGCTCATCTTCTCATCGGGCAATAGTACATACATTCTCTTCTTGCGTTCTCCGTGCGCCTGATTTTCGTATGTCGATGTCGGCCCACGGACGAGCTATACCCAAATGCCCGTATTGAAGCAGATTTTACTTTCTTCTATAAATTTTGCAAAAGCCGTAATCAGTAGCTAAAAGCGGAAAAAATGTATGTATACATGCTAAGCTAATTGTAAGATGAAATTTTTACATTTTTTTTTATTCTTTGTTTGAGCATTCATTGCAAATTACTGAGATTTTTTTAATAAAAGGAAAATCAAAGACGATGTCATTCGGGCAAGTAGGTAGGTACATATGGTGGTGAAAGAAACGCAAACGCCGGATTTAGCGAGCTTTGCTTGCGAGACATTTCAAGTCGCATCGATTTTTGCCTTCAGGTGCATCGTGTTTCTGGGAACGGCATCTGTTTTAAAAAAAAAAGACGAACGTCTCGGGGGCCTTGACCTCAACAATCGATGAGAAAAAGGCCGCACATTTACTGAACGTTCGCTATCGTATTATTTGTTGGGCTTTAAAAACATATGTTCTTTCTGTACCAATCTTTTGTCGTACCTTCCTCATACCATACTGCGTCGTAATTTGTTTCATTTTAGTAGAAAAATCTGACATAAAATACAGATGTTTGCATAATGATAAAAATATTAAAAAATTATGTTTCCATTAGAGGATGCTGCATATTAATGCCCCTGTATTCCTTCCAAGCGCCGACCAACATATTGTTATAAAGAGTCGATAGCTTGTGAACAATTTTAGAAACCTATGTAAACCTGATACCTATGTTTCCATATTTAGAAGAATGATAGGAACTAGAAGAAATACTGTATTGCGTTGTTTCAAGTATATATGTGGTAAAATGTTTATAAGACCGACTCGAAAAATCCGATCTTACCATATTTTATGGAAGAAAGAAAGTCAGAAAAGCATGTATTTAGCCGCGTATTATAATATTCTTAATAGTTTTCTTAACAGGTTAGTTAATTGAATGTCAGGGTCGCTTAAAGTAATTATTTAAACATTTAAAGACTGCAGTTCGTCAAAATATAAAAGAATTTAATGAAATAACTTTTCTCCCGCTTGGGACGACATGTCAATTTTCCGTGTACCCAGGCTCAAAAATATCATTCCAACCCCTTTCATGCGGCCGCCCAGGCTAGGGAAAATGCGCAGGCTGGATGCGCATGATTATTATATGGTCCACCCCTCGAAGTGACAGAAAATATAACCTATATGCTACATGACAATAAATTTTTATTGGCTATTTCGTTCTTTTACGCTACGATTGTGAACTTTTTATAACTGAACATCCTTCCAAAATATTATTGTCACGCCGCAATGGTATACTCATGAAATTGGGTATAGCATATAGGTTATATTTTCTGTCACTTCAAGGTAGAGGTGTGATTATCAATAAAGTTATCGATAAATGTCGACAATATCGAAATGTCATCGATATTTCGATATATCCATAATGTCGTTATGATATCGTTGAGGCGAATAGAAGTGGCTGAGGTACCCGAGATAGCATACGATATCTATAAGCCATGATTAAGACGTCTTTCAGACTTTCAAGACGTCTGAAGACATCTTAAAGACGGTTCTAGACGTCGCGTGTTATCTGCGTATGTTCGCCCATTCACAACGGTGTTTTTCGGTGTTGGACAGCGGCGTTGTGAATGGGCCTAGCACTGATATTTACGGTGCCCACTTTTCCAGCACGTTTCGTTCCCAACGGTGCAGACCTTTTTCCGCGCAGGCTCAAAAATATCGTTTCAACTACCAAAAATGTTCGCGGCAAAAGGTAAGCACCGTAAAAACCGATGCTGGGCCCATTCACGGCGCTGTCAGGACCGAAAAACACCGTTGTGAATGGGCTCAGCACCGATAATTTCGCCCATTCATATCGGTGTTTATTCAAATATATTCAAATACAAATAAATAGATTCTGAATTACTCTATTATACAATTAATACCTTACATTTTACACGTTGGCAACGATGCTCGAAAAGTAAGCAGCGTAAAAACCGGTGGGTGCTGGACCCATTCACGGTGTTGGCCAGCACCGAAAAACACCGCCGTGAATGGGCCTCAGCACCGGTTTTTACGCTGCTCACTTTTCGAACACCGTTGGGAACGGTGCTGACCATTTTCCGTGTAGAAGAAGCGAATAGATCCCCAGATAGCACACGTTGTCTATAAGCCGTCTTTCAGACTTTCAAGATGTCTTGTGTGCTATCTGGGTCTATTCGCCTTAACGATATTGTCGATATATCGTTAAATATCAACAAGATATCGATAATCTATCGATAATCGATAGTCACACCACTAATTAAGCATAGAAATTTGTAAACATGAAAATTGATGCTAAAATCAATTAGAGTCTAATAGAAGGCATGAATTTGGCAAACATAAACAAATTAAGCTGAAACTTACTATTTCAATGAAATGTATTCAGAAAATGACATTATAATCGATTTCATAAATATACCGTAGCGGCGTAATAATAAAATTTTGGAAGGATCTTATGTCATAAAAAGTTCACAAATGTAGCGTAAAAGAACAAAATATCCAATAAACATTTAGTTTAATGAAGCATATAGGTTAAGTATATTTTCTGTCACTTCGAGGACAGAAAATACACTCCGCGTCAAAATTAAGGGAACACTATAATTTCCCAAAAATTTTGGTCATTTTCAAATGGCTGTATCTCTGCGAAAAATGGTCGCAAAAAATATTTAAAAAACGCATTTTAAAGCTTAAAGTTTCTAGTTTTTGAATCAGGTACTCAATTTTTTTTCTTCGTCCATTATGATACTGTTTTATCAAGATGAAGCGCAGGAAACGAAGTTTCAGAAATTTTGGCCTAATTTGGACGTATGCACGGGCCAAAAATTTTTTTTTCAGATAAATCCAATGGAGGGCTCTTATAGAGCAAACATTTCTCTTTAATTTCGTTTTTTATATTTTGTTGTATGAGTTTTATTGACCGAGTTATTCGCTATCAAAGCAAAAAAGGAACTTCCTACTTTGAACGCCTATAACTTGCTAACGCATGATCGTGGAACATTGTTCATGAGTGTTTTGGAAAGCTAAGACAGTTTCCTTTCAGAACCCTTAGTTGCCAATTCAATGAGATTTTTTTTAACCGTATTAAATTCATTTTAAAATTATCCCAAAAATTGCATATTTACCATTTTCCAGAAAACATGATGCCACTACAAGGAAAATCATGGAATCATTCAAGTGTCCACGTTTTTTCTGAGGTGAAACTACTCCTAAAACACTGTGCAAAAGGCCGGACCGATCAGATTTTTTTTCCGTATGTCCTCGATGGTCAAACATGTGATACGGTCTGAAAAATTGAAGGATCACCTGTTTTACGTTATGTTTCTCTGTAAAACCCTTTCTTTTGTTCTCGCGGCTTTTGAACACTTGTTGCACTTTTTTTTGTTAGTTCAACGTCATTTTAGTAAAAAGAAAAGATTTCAAAAATTTAAAAAAAAAATTATACCCAAACTCTCCGCAATGACGAAAACTGTACTTCAATAACTGGCATTAGCACCATCCAAAGCGCGCCATGAATTGGCGCTTGCGCGGTCGGATTTACACTTCATTGTATGTGCGTCAGCATGGAGAGATGAGACCCTGCGGTTCGTCACTCCCGCAGTATTTTATGACTCCAAACTCACTCTCCGATGCGTGTGTGTATGAGAGCACGTGCGTGCGTTGTGTATGTGTATGTGTATTTGTGTGTGGTCTAATAATGTGTGTTGCCACCTCCCCGCATGATGACTTCCCTCAATCGGTTGCGCATGTTAATGCAATTGCGAATTTGCCTTTGGGGAATTCTCTGCCAAATTTGGCGGAGGGCGTCTGCTAATTGTCCCAAATTCGCCAGGTTCGGGTACTGTTGTCGCAAACGTCGCCCAAGAATGTCCCAAACGTGCTCAATCGGATTCAGATCTGGGCTCACTGCTGGATGGCCAAGAACTGATATCCGATTTTGCCGCAGAAATCGTAGCGTATGGCGTGCCGTATGCGCCCTTGCATTATCCTGCATAAGGACGAATCGGTTCCCCATACGTTGACGCCGGGGGAGTACAACGGGGCGCAGAATCTCGTCCACGTATCGCGCAGCGGTCAGCCCACCAGGCGGGAGCACAATTAATGGGGTACGTGAGTACCGCGTTACCCCGGCCCAAACCGTAACTGATCCACCATTGAACGCAACAACCGGCCTTGTATGGTTGGCATTATGGCGTTCACCACGACGACGCCAGACCCGAACCCGTCGATCATTCCCGTGGAGGCAAAATCGGGACTCGTCAGTAAAAAGGACATTTGCCCATTGTCGCTGGCCCCAGTGCACGTAATGGCGAGCGTATGCCAAACGCTGCCGTTGATGTGTGCGAGTGAGCAACGGGACTCGCACTGGACGCCTTGAACGCAAGCCAACGTCCCTCAATCGACGTCTGACAGTACTATTGGAGATCGGACGTGGCGGATTATGTCTGCGGTTCATAAATTGTCCCGCAATAACGCGTGCAGTGACGATTGGCTCCCGAAGAGCATGTCGCGTAATCCTCCTATCCTCTCGAGAACTTGTCGCACGTCTGCGCCCTTGCCCTGTTCTGCGAGAGTACAGTCCAGTCTCTCGAAATCGAGCATACAGACGGTTGACAACCGACGGACTAACACCAAACGAATTGGCAACGTGTCGCTGGCTGTGGCCCTCCTCCAACAGAGTCACAAGCCGAGCGACTTCGAACTCAGTTAGGTGACGCCGGGGCATAACTCGTTGCAAAAAAGGAAGTTTGCTAAAATTCGAATTTAAAGTCGCAAGTTGTAGCGTGAGTAGCCGTGGCGCGGCGTCTCGTCTTGCTGTGTTGGCGCATGCGCAGTGAGGCGTAGGTCCGACCGCGCATGCGCCAACTCGTGGCGCGCTTTGGATGGTGCTAATGCCAGTTATTGAAGTACAGTTTTCGTCATTGCGAAGAGTTTGGGTATAATTTTTTTTTTAAATATTTGAAATCTTTTCTTTTTACTAAAATGACGTTGAACTAACAAAAAAAAAAACGTGCAACAAGTGTTCAAAAGCCGCGAGAACAAAAGAAAGGGTTTTACAGAGAAACATAACGTAAAACAGGTGATCCTTCAATTTTCAGACCGTATCGCATCTTTGACCATCGAGGACATACGGAAAAAAAAATCTGATCGGTCCGGCCTTTTGCACAGTGTTTAAGGAGTAGTTTCACCTCAGAAAAAACGTGGACACTCGAATGATTCCATGAATTTCCTTGTAGTGGCATCATGTTTTCTGGAAAATGGTAAATATGCAATTTTTGGGATAATTTTAAAATGAATTTAATACGGTTAAAAAAAATCTCATTGAATTGGTAACTAAGGGTTCTGAAAGGAAACTGTCTTAGCTTTCCAAAACACTCATGAACAATGTTCCACGATCATGCGTTACCAAGTTATAGGCGTTCAAAGTAGGAAGTTCCTTTTTTGCTTTGGTAGCGTATAACTCGGTCAATAAAAATCATACAACAAAATAAAAAAAACGAAATTAAAGAGAAATGTTTGCTCTATAAGAGCCCTCCATTGGATTTATCTCGAAAACAATTTTTTGGCCCGTGCATACGTCCAAACTAGGCCAAAATTTCTGAAACTTCGTTTCCTGCGCTTCATCTTGATAAAACACTATCATAATGGACGAAGAAAAAAAAATGAGTACCTGATTCAAAAACTAGAAACTTCAAGCTTTAAAATGCGTTTTTTAAATACTTTTTGCGACCATTTTTCGCAGAGATACAGCCATTTGAAAATGACCAAAATTTTCGGGAAATTATAGTGTTCCCTTAATTTTGACGCGGAGTGTATAATAGGGATGTTCGATTCACATTAAAAGATCGATTTTCGGAATCGTTTCTGAATCGAATCATGAGAATCGATTCTGTTAAAAACCCGACACCAAAGAATCGATTTTGCAAGAATCGATCTAAAAATCGTAAAAAAATATTAAGTTTTTAATACATGCATATTAAATAGCAACTAATAAATTTGAATTTGAGTTTATTGAAAAAAAGCCTAGGCTCACAATAACGAATCCACGAACTCGGTTACATTTTCAAGTTCAAAATATACTTATTTTATATAATATATATATACAGTCGGGGACAAAATTATGTGGACACTTTTAAAATCGTATTACTTGTTCAAAATTGGTCCGAACAACTTGAGTTTTTTTGAGAAGCTAGAAGGATTAGTTTGCTAAGTGACGTGTTTCGTAATTTTGAAAAAAGTTGCAATTCGTCGGAATAGCAAAAAAAATAGGAAATTTCATTTTTTCCACTTTTTTGTCTGTCCTCGTAATGAAAATTCAAAAAACCCGTTTGTAGATTTCAGTAAGTTATATACGTGCCTAATATTTCATCAAAATCGGTTAACGCTGCTCTGAGCTATAAACGATAAAAGATCGCAGAATAAGGTCGAAAATCGCTGATTTCTGTGAATTTCCGCAATTTTCGACCTTATTCTGCGATATTTAAGCGTTTATAGCTCAGAGCAGCGTTAACCGATTTTGATGAAATTTTAGGCACGTATATAACTTACTGAAATCTACAAACGGGTTTTTTGAATTTTCATTACGAGGACAGACAAAAAAGTTGAAAAAATGAAATTTCCTATTTTTTTTGCTATTCCGACGAATTGCAACTTTTTTCAAAATTACGAAACACGTCACTTAGCAAACTAATCCTTCTAGCTTCTCAAAAAAACTCAAGTTGTTCGGACTAATTTTGAACAAGTAATACGATTTTAAAAGTGTCCACATAATTTTGTCCCCGACTGTATATATACTAGATGTATTGGTAATAATAACGCTATTGTTGTACATTGAGCGTAATGAGGCAGGCGAGGCGTCCCCACATTGGTACATATGCTAGCGGTCTATTTAAATTAAATAAAATATCTTCTTTTGTAACATTAAAATAAATACTTCGTAGAAAACAAAGCTATCTGCGTTATACTCTAGTAGTTAGGCTATGAGAGTTCTGGACCAAGTGAAGGCGAGGGGTGAGGCGGGGCGGGGGGAGGTACCGCGCTCTTCCGCGAGATGGGCGAGGGGGTGAGGCGGGGAGGGGGGTACCGAGTTCGTAGGTGAGGGGGATGACGTCACAGGGGAGGCGGATTCCAAGATGGCGTCGACCGAGTTCGTAGGTGAGGGGGATGACGTCACAGGGGAGGGGGATTTTCAAAATTTTCAAAATGGCGTCGCGCGCGCCGGTCGAGTTCGTGGGCGAGGGGGTTGACGTCACGGGGGAGGGGGGGGGGGGGGGATTTTCAAATTTTCAAAATGGCGTCGCGCGCATTTCGTGTTGGCGCCACCTACTGGACGTTTAAGGTACTTTGGGCCCGCGTCGGTATTTGGGCCCGTCTTGGTAAATTTTCCAGGTTTTCCATACATTTCGGGTTGGCGCCACCTACTGGACGTTTAAGGTACTTTGGGCCCGCGTCGGTATTTGGGCCCGTCTTGGTAAATTTTCCAGGTTTTTCATACATTTCGGGTTGGCGCCACCTATTGTACGTTTAAGGTACTTTGGGTCCACCATGGTAAATTTTCCAAGGTTTTCATACGTTTCGTGCTGACGTCACCTGTTGCATGTCTAAGGTATGTTTGGGCACGCGTCGCCGCCGCGCAATCTCCGTACGTGTGCGGGGATCGGTGCGCAGGCGCGACCGCGACCGATTCGCGGAAATTCAAATCGCGTTTTCGATGATGATTTCTGAGAAAGAGGGTGGACCGTGATTTCTGAGAAAAGATAAGGAAATATTTGAATCGTGGGACCGATACGGCACACGTGCAATGATATAAACATAGAGCGATAATTATTATAAATCAATCATCGCGATAACCCATGGAATAAACATTGCACCGTGCTATGCCGTGTGTTTATATCTGAACAGGATCGAACGCGTTTTTGGCGCCTACGTGCACGCGCTTCGTGCCGTGTGTTTATGTTTGAATCGTGGGACCGATGCAGCGCACGTGCAATGATGTAAACATAGAGCGATAATTATTGTAAATCAATCATCGCGATAGCCCATGGAGTAAACACGACATTGCATTCCATGATAAGTTCTGAGAAAGAGGGTGGTACATGATTTCTGAGAAGTCATACAGCGCACCGCGACATGCAGTGTGTTTACATCTGAACAGGATCGAACACGTTTCGGGCGTCTACGTGCACACTCTTCGTGCCGTGTGTTTATGTTTCAATCGTGGGACCGATACAGCGCACGTGCATATAGCGATAATTATTCGGGGAAGAGTTCCGAGTATTTTAATGATCGAGGAGGAGACTGTAAGTCAATCGTATTTGATTTGAATTTACCGCGTATTCTCTATCCCTTGTGTGGTATACATAGACGCATTGACCATCACCATCACTAATGTGATATACTTTCACACATTGATGTGTACGTGTGCGTGAATCAGTATAAAGTGACGTGCATTAGTCTTTTAGGCATCAGTTCACCACGTACGCTTAAGTGCTAACAAGTATCGCAGGAGTCATTTTTTTTCGTCGATGAGAATCATACGTATTGCATATCAAAATGTACAAACGAAGCTTAAACGATTCATCCTGCACATCCGACAACGCTGGTGGGGTTCCAAATAAACGCCAACGGCAACAATATCATCAACAGTCCAATATGAGGTATGTATACATTAATATACACTTTACACTTACTTCTTTCACTGTAAACGTCAACGAACAATACATTAATTTCGTGTACATGTTTCTTACAGTTCAGGATCCACAATGCCAAAAACGTTGAAAACTCCAAAACCATCGATCGTACGGATCCTGGGGCGTGATTATCCACTAACCTCAACAGCTTATAAACGGCTAACTATTGGAATACGCATTGGTATGGATTCGTGCCACGTTGAGATCGCCATAGCCGACAACAAGGGTAGTGAGGTATACTTTTCAATGTCTACGTGGAAGCTCCTACTGCAAAACGAGGCGGACATACTCCAACGATTACGCAGCAACGCAACATCGTCCCAAACCCCCATCGTAATTGATCATTTGCGACTCGAATTCACGCGTATGCATGATGATCAACTTATTAAAATCACCGATAATCGCGTTACCTTATACATGACGGAAGTTACGATGTGTAAACTGTTCGCGTATGAACATTGCATCAATCATATGTTCACTTGGTTGACTGAAAATATGTACTCTGTAAGCAGTAAATATGCTGCTTTCGTGGAAGTTCTACGTACCGCTTCCGTACCAACGAATTATGTGAAATTAATTTCCGAAAGCGAGACCTTTGAGCAGCATTCTTTGATTGATTGTGAATTGTTAGCGTTAGGATTACAATCCATGCTGCGTGATGTAAACCAGGTACCACTATAGTACATGTATATATGTTTTAATAATAAATAGACAACAATTTTTCAATAAATGTATATATTTTTCAAAAGCAGTGTGTGTGTGTTTATTCATATATATCCATCCATGCGTACTTAAATTATAAAATCTGTATTTGTGGGAAATAACGTTCATATGGGAGGGATATTCTTGCTCGCGGGTAAAGGAAGCATCCGTCGCTGTCATTGCACGCATCACCGCCGTCGTTGTGTTCATCGCTATAGAAAACAAAAAAATAATTCTTACATATTCGTTTCTCTGCATATGACGCGTAAAGTAGATGCAATGCGTGTGTAGGACTTACATTAGGTAACGCTGCGTATATAATTCCATATTTTCCCGACATTCTCCAGCGCGCAAACACCGCAATTCTTGTGAAATGCACATCGAAGAGCATTCGATGAAGACATAGACCTCAGGTTAGAAACGTCAGGGTCCACGATGTCAGGCATGATCCCGCAATAATCATCGCCAACGTCGTAGCCGCCGTCGTCTTCGACAGTTCGAGCGTTGTTGTTGTTGATCTTTCGTCCCGTCAGTTCGTACAAATTACATACATCCTCAACGATTATGTCAGGTAGTAGTTGCAGCATCCACGTTTTCTTTTCCGTACCCTTTACGATTACGAAGTCAATGTTCGCGAGTACGCTGGCGAGGAGCCCCGGAAGTTTGGAGTATGGAACATAGCCGTCAGACCAGCGAAGCCCGTGATGATGCTTCGCGAGCCAGGATGCTTGATCGCGATCCCGCGAATTCAGATGTTCCCAGAAGTATGGCGGTTCGAAGATCCAATGACTGATCGTCGGTGTTTTATCGTTGTTGATGTTTGCACGAATCGCGATCTCTTTGACGACGAACTCGCGTTCGATATTGAATCCTTGTAGATCGATAATGGCGAACATTATTATACGTTTTAGATAGCACCGCGGGCGACGATGTCGGAACAGCAACTGAGGTCTTCGACTTGGACGATTTAAAACAGTAGCAGTATTCGTAGTAGTAGTATTAGTATTAGTAGTAGTAGTAGTAGTAGTAATCGAACTCGTACGCACGCTATATTAGTTTGCGTACCATGTTGGTTAAAGGGCTGTATTCGACTATACGATCGTGTATGAACAGCAACAACCTATGACGAACCTGCAATTAGAACGTGAATGCGCCAGCATCCCGTTCTTTCGAGGCGTGTTTATGCGCGACACGCTTCCTACGCGCGTACGAAGCAACGAATGCGGTATCGCGAATCTGGATGAAAATCGAGGCACCGGTACGCACTGGGTCGCGTACGTCAAACGCGGACCGCGAGTACAGTACTTTGATAGTTTTGGGAATCTGCGACCTCCCGCGGAATTGATCTACTATTTCGGACGCGGTACAACGATCACCTACAATCACAATCGTTTTCAACGTTTCGACGAGATGAATTGCGGCCGCTTGTGCATGCAATTTTTACAGCAAAAGTCTATGGAATTATGGCCTATATACTAATATTACTACCGGTGTGCGTGTGTGTGTTTGTGTGTACTAAGATTATGTTGCAATGTATCCATGCGTAATGGCGATTCGCACCTTCTATAATAAAGACTCATAATATCGATAAATTGCCGAGTATTCGTACGCGCGCGTCACTTCCCCTCTCTCCGTCTCGCGAGTGTAATCTATGATATGTCGTTCACGCTCACGTTAACGGGTCGCAGCAGCGCGCTCACGGTAAACTATTTTCCGCCGATAGATTTGAGTGATGGTCAATACGAATTAGGACTCGCAGACTTGGAGACGTTTCACACGATACCAAACATCGACTCGAGCAACGATAAATTCTATTTCGTCGTAAACTATAACACCGAAAACAGCACCAGCGCTGACGCCGCTCACGAATACATTACGATTCCCCACGGCTCCTACGAATTAGACGCTATCGCCGAGTACCTGAAGCAACGATTACTCGATCGATATCCTCGAAGACGCGGTAACAACGAGAACGATGATGACGACAAGTACCCTCTAATGCTACGAGCTAACAACAACACCATGAAAAGTGAACTGTACTGTTCATTCTTTGTGGACTTTACGAAACCGAACAATGTGGGTTCGTTGCTAGGATTTTCCCCGAATCGCGTCTTATTACCGAGAATCTGGCACGAATCCGACGGACCCGTAAATATTATAAACGTTAACGTGATCAGAGTAACGTGTAACGTCACTACCGGCGCGTACAGTAACGATAAACAGGTACACACGATCCATGAATTTTCGCCTCGCGTACCTCCAGGATATAAGATATCGGAAACTCCGCGACATGTCATTTACCTGCCGATCGTCGCACGAGCAATACACGATCTAACGTTGTGCATCGTTGATCAACACGATCGCCCTATAGACTTCCGTGGAGAAGAAATAACGATTCGTTTACACGTTCAACGACGTCCGCGCGATAGGTAGCGTGACCGTACACGTGTATGCACGCGTGTGTAGTATGTTAGTGTTAGATCATACGTATGAATCATCAATCGTCGCTGATACTCCTACCGTCTCTACATCGCGTCATCTACGGAACCCTTTATCTACAGACGAAAGTGTAAGAAGAATAAAGACCGGAGGAGCGATAAGAAGAGGACCGGTAAGAAGCATAAGAAAGCCGTTGACTCGTCGAAACGTACGTTACCTACGATCGTTAGGCTTCATCGTTGCATATTAGACGCGCAATCACGATGTCGATTATTTTGGACGTGGCGAATACGCCAACCTTCGACAATCGTATCACGAAGAT
This sequence comes from Andrena bicolor, assembly GCA_960531205.1. Lineage (NCBI taxonomy): Eukaryota > Metazoa > Arthropoda > Insecta > Hymenoptera > Andrenidae > Andrena > Andrena bicolor. Next base: position 613,648 of record CAUIJW010000117.1, on the reverse strand, counting down.
CGAGTTACATACGTATAATCCGTACGCCAACACAACGTTCGACAATAGCGACGAGATAAGAATCCCCATACAGCAGCAAGATCTGTACACGCTTCCGTGCGAAAGTTTTCTCTACATCGAAGGTCGTGGCACGTTGACAGCGCAAGACGCGAAAGGCCCGCCAACGTCCGCGACCGCTGTTCTCGACAATAATTGCGTCGCGTTCATGTTCGATGAGATTCGATACGAATTGAACGGTGTCGAGATCGATCGTTGTCGAAATCCAGGAATCACTACCACGTTGAAAAATTTCGTTTCGTTGTCAGCCGAGAGAAGCAAAGCGCTTGCGAATGCCGGTTGGAATTATGACATCGATTACAAAGAGGATACTTTTCATTCGGGCGCTTTTAATTTCTGCGTACCCCTGAACGTGTTATTAGGATTCTGCGAGGATTACAAACACATCGTGATGAACGCGCGACACGAGCTAATTCTTATACGAGCGCGAGATGATTCGAACGCGATGCATTGCACCTCCGCCACTGCGATCCCGAAACTTGAGATACGCAAGGTGCAGTGGCGTATGCCCCACGTCGTTTTGGAGGAAGTGAATAAACTATCGATGCTTCGTATATTGGAAAGCGGACGACCGATCGCGATGAGTTTCCGATCTTGGAGCGTGCATGAGTATCCATTACTGCAAGCGACAACGAAACATACGTGGACCGTGAAAACTACGTCGCAAATCGAGAAACCACGATACGTGTTATTCGGCATGCAAACGGATCGAAAGAATCGTCCAAATAAACCCGCGTGGATATTCGACCCGAATAATCTCACAAACTTTCGACTCTACCTAAATTCCGAGACGTATCCGTACGATGACATGCAAATAGATTTTCCCAAGTATAAATTTGCGATCATGTACAATATGTACGCGAATTTCATCCGATCGTACTACGGTCACGGAGAACCGTTGCTGAGCGCGAACGAATTCCTTAAATACGCGCCTATCGTGGTCATAGATTGTTCTAGGCAAAATGAATCGTTGAAGAGCGCTACGGTGGACGTGCGAATAGATTTCGAATGTAAAGAAAATATTCCCGCTAATACTTCAGCCGTCTGTTTGTTCATACACGATCGTATAGTCGAATACAGCCCTTTAACCAACATGGTACGCAAACTAATATAGCGTGCGTACGAGTTCGATTACTACTACTACTACTACTACTAATACTAATACTACTACTACGAATACTGCTACTGTTTTAAATCGTCCAAGTCGAAGACCTCAGTTGCTGTTCCGACATCGTCGCCCGCGGTGCTATCTAAAACGTATAATAATGTTCGCCATTATCGATCTACAAGGATTCAATATCGAACGCGAGTTCGTCGTCAAAGAGATCGCGATTCGTGCAAACATCAACAACGATAAAACACCGACGATCAGTCATTGGATCTTCGAACCGCCATACTTCTGGGAACATCTGAATTCGCGGGATCGCGATCAAGCATCCTGGCTCGCGAAGCATCATCACGGGCTTCGCTGGTCTGACGGCTATGTTCCATACTCCAAACTTCCGGGGCTCCTCGCCAGCGTACTCGCGAACATTGACTTCGTAATCGTAAAGGGTACGGAAAAGAAAACGTGGATGCTGCAACTACTACCTGACATAATCGTTGAGGATGTATGTAATTTGTACGAACTGACGGGACGAAAGATCAACAACAACAACGCTCGAACTGTCGAAGACGACGGCGGCTACGACGTTGGCGATGATTATTGCGGGATCATGCCTGACATCGTGGACCCTGACGTTTCTAACCTGAGGTCTATGTCTTCATCGAATGCTCTTCGATGTGCATTTCACAAGAATTGCGGTGTTTGCGCGCTGGAGAATGTCGGGAAAATATGGAATTATATACGCAGCGTTACCTAATGTAAGTCCTACACACGCATTGCATCTACTTTACGCGTCATATGCAGAGAAACGAATATGTAAGAATTATTTTTTTGTTTTCTATAGCGATGAACACAACGACGGCGGTGATGCGTGCAATGACAGCGACGGATGCTTCCTTTACCCGCGAGCAAGAATATCCCTCCCATATGAACGTTATTTCCCACAAATACAGATTTTATAATTTAAGTACGCATGGATGGATATATATGAATAAACACACACACACTGCTTTTGAAAAATATATACATTTATTGAAAAATTGTTGTCTATTTATTATTAAAACATATATACATGTACTATAGTGGTACCTGGTTTACATCACGCAGCATGGATTGTAATCCTAACGCTAACAATTCACAATCAATCAAAGAATGCTGCTCAAAGGTCTCGCTTTCGGAAATTAATTTCACATAATTCGTTGGTACGGAAGCGGTACGTAGAACTTCCACGAAAGCAGCATATTTACTGCTTACAGAGTACATATTTTCAGTCAACCAAGTGAACATATGATTGATGCAATGTTCATACGCGAACAGTTTACACATCGTAACTTCCGTCATGTATAAGGTAACGCGATTATCGGTGATTTTAATAAGTTGATCATCATGCATACGCGTGAATTCGAGTCGCAAATGATCAATTACGATGGGGGTTTGGGACGATGTTGCGTTGCTGCGTAATCGTTGGAGTATGTCCGCCTCGTTTTGCAGTAGGAGCTTCCACGTAGACATTGAAAAGTATACCTCACTACCCTTGTTGTCGGCTATGGCGATCTCAACGTGGCACGAATCCATACCAATGCGTATTCCAATAGTTAGCCGTTTATAAGCTGTTGAGGTTAGTGGATAATCACGCCCCAGGATCCGTACGATCGATGGTTTTGGAGTTTTCAACGTTTTTGGCATTGTGGATCCTGAACTGTAAGAAACATGTACACGAAATTAATGTATTGTTCGTTGACGTTTACAGTGAAAGAAGTAAGTGTAAAGTGTATATTAATGTATACATACCTCATATTGGACTGTTGATGATATTGTTGCCGTTGGCGTTTATTTGGAACCCCACCAGCGTTGTCGGATGTGCAGGATGAATCGTTTAAGCTTCGTTTGTACATTTTGATATGCAATACGTATGATTCTCATCGACGAAAAAAAATGACTCCTGCGATACTTGTTAGCACTTAAGCGTACGTGGTGAACTGATGCCTAAAAGACTAATGCACGTCACTTTATACTGATTCACGCACACGTACACATCAATGTGTGAAAGTATATCACATTAGTGATGGTGATGGTCAATGCGTCTATGTATACCACACAAGGGATAGAGAATACGCGGTAAATTCAAATCAAATACGATTGACTTACAGTCTCCTCCTCGATCATTAAAATACTCGGAACTCTTCCCCGAATAATTATCGCTATATGCACGTGCGCTGTATCGGTCCCACGATTGAAACATAAACACACGGCACGAAGAGTGTGCACGTAGACGCCCGAAACGTGTTCGATCCTGTTCAGATGTAAACACACTGCATGTCGCGGTGCGCTGTATGACTTCTCAGAAATCATGTACCACCCTCTTTCTCAGAACTTATCATGGAATGCAATGTCGTGTTTACTCCATGGGCTATCGCGATGATTGATTTACAATAATTATCGCTCTATGTTTACATCATTGCACGTGCGCTGCATCGGTCCCACGATTCAAACATAAACACACGGCACGAAGCGCGTGCACGTAGGCGCCAAAAACGCGTTCGATCCTGTTCAGATATAAACACACGGCATAGCACGGTGCAATGTTTATTCCATGGGTTATCGCGATGATTGATTTATAATAATTATCGCTCTATGTTTATATCATTGCACGTGTGCCGTATCGGTCCCACGATTCAAATATTTCCTTATCTTTTCTCAGAAATCACGGTCCACCCTCTTTCTCAGAAATCATCATCGAAAACGCGATTTGAATTTCCGCGAATCGGTCGCGGTCGCGCCTGCGCACCGATCCCCGCACACGTACGGAGATTGCGCGGCGGCGACGCGTGCCCAAACATACCTTAGACATGCAACAGGTGACGTCAGCACGAAACGTATGAAAACCTTGGAAAATTTACCATGGTGGACCCAAAGTACCTTAAACGTACAATAGGTGGCGCCAACCCGAAATGTATGAAAAACCTGGAAAATTTACCAAGACGGGCCCAAATACCGACGCGGGCCCAAAGTACCTTAAACGTCCAGTAGGTGGCGCCAACCCGAAATGTATGGAAAACCTGGAAAATTTACCAAGACGGGCCCAAATACCGACGCGGGCCCAAAGTACCTTAAACGTCCAGTAGGTGGCGCCAACACGAAATGCGCGCGACGCCATTTTGAAAATTTGAAAATCCCCCCCCCCCCCCCTCCCCCGTGACGTCAACCCCCTCGCCCACGAACTCGACCGGCGCGCGCGACGCCATTTTGAAAATTTTGAAAATCCCCCTCCCCTGTGACGTCATCCCCCTCACCTACGAACTCGGTCGACGCCATCTTGGAATCCGCCTCCCCTGTGACGTCATCCCCCTCACCTACGAACTCGGTACCCCCCTCCCCGCCTCACCCCCTCGCCCATCTCGCGGAAGAGCGCGGTACCTCCCCCCGCCCCGCCTCACCCCTCGCCTCCACTTGGTCCAGAACTCTCATAGCCTAACTACTTACTCTGTTTAAACCCAAACTTTATACAATAAACTTCATGAAATAAAATATAAAAATATAAAAAATATAAAAAATATAAAAAGTATGAGTGATTTAGAGATCAGTGTTTTATGCAAAATTTTATGAAATTATCCTACTTTCAATTGCCAATCTTCTATTGACAATGAATTTAAAAATAATAAATTTTGTAAATGATTAGGCAATAGCTTGCTTCTGTTCTCAGTTAAAATATTGCCAGCCTTGGAAAATAATCTTTCGGAAGGTACCGATGTAGCAACAATTCCTAAATATTTTTTGGCAATAATGCTGAGCGTTGGGTAAATTGTTTCACATTGCTTCAACCAATAATTCATAGGATTTTCCTTGCGTTTCATCATAGGTTGATTCAGGTAATGCTTTAAATCCGTCGCCATCACGTCGTCTTGATGCGATTCCTCGGCATTTATAGTTGTATTTTGAACAAGATTATCGTGAAAAGACCATAAGTCCTGATCATCATTATCAATAAGTCTTGTATGTGTTCCGGAATTAGTTTCAGTACTTATATCTTTCTTCCCATCAATTTGTTTCATCAATTTACCAATACGATTTATCGCATTTGCACAGGCTAAATTCTGATTGAAATGTAATTTTTTAAATCGGGGATCTAAGATCGTTGAAACCGCCATGATGGAATTATTCTCTATTTGACCGAATCGTGTCGAAATGGATTGTTGGAGTCGATCATTTAAAGACAGTGCAACTGTCGTTTTCAGACTCTCGTGAATTGATTGCGTTTTGTTTTTCAAACAATTAATCAAGGGAATTATTTTGCTGGCCGTAACGAACCGTTCCCCAGATACTTCTGTCGTCACTTTTTCCAGTGGACTTAATACAATTATAATTTCCTGTATCAGTTGCAATTCAGTTGCACTCAACATTTCAACAGATGAATCCGGCATATTTAATAAAATCGTTCCAACTTCTTTATAAAGTAAAATGAAACGTTGTAACATAGCGAAGGTTGAATTCCAACGTGTATCAATGCTTTGTATTAATTTTAGGTCAGTGAGTTTCCGTAACTCATCCATAGCAATAATAGAATGTTTAAAAAAGGAGACAATTTTTTTAACTTTTGTGCATACCGATATTGCATCTGGAAAGTTCATGGTGTTCTGGGCAACTAAATTTATAGAATGCGCGAAACAAGAAATATGTCTGGTAGCGCCAAATGTGTCTTTAACTGCTTTCTTAATATTCGATCCGTTATCAGTTACGAAAACAACTATTTTTTGATCACTGATGTGCCACTCCTCTATTATATTTTTCATCCATTTTCCTATGACATCAGAGGTGTGTCGCTCTGTTAATTCAGTTACTCCAATCGCCGTAGATTTCAATTCTTTTTCAAATACATAATGTGCAGTTATCCCCAAATAACTAACTGTATTGAGCACATCAGTCCAGATATCAGCAGTTATCGAAAAGTAATCAATTGTTTTTAATTTCTGTTTTTCACATGCTGATAGGTAATAGTATTTTTCTTCCATTTTTGGGGTAATCGATTTTCTTCCTGGTACAGAATATAATGGAACAATTGTTCTCATAAGATTCTTGAAACCTTCTTTATCCACGGTCTGAAACGGCAGATTATCTTTGGCGATCAAAAACAAAATGGCATTTGTAATTTCTCCAGCCCTTGCACCTCCTTCTGAAAAGATATGCATTTTTGTACATGGGTTTGATAAAATCTAAGTTCTTGTTATTCTTAAAGGAAAAACTTTTATGATTATTTATTATACATAGTTTATTTACATATATTACCTTCAAATGATTTTATTCGTTTAAAGGTGCTATCAATCCTTGGCTCCCGAACAGAATCATTCGGATCACAAAATCTGTTCTCACTTTCAAATAGAGACAGTGCTGGTGAAGAAACAGGACTTGCCAAAAGTGTCAAATCAGATTCGGATAGGTCTGTGTCCATGGACATAAATGTGGATGTAGATGCCTGTAATGGCATTGATGTCAATTTTATTTGGGAATTTAAGTTTTGAGTTTTATTATTATCGATTGCACAATTCTAAAAATAAAGAACAAGAGTAAACAACTATTATGATAAAATAATTAAGGCATGTATGTAATTATTGTAAAATATTGGTTTACCGAATTATTTGCTTTTTCTTTATTAGGAGTGTTGTCATTGGCAATTTTACTTTCTAATAAAACCACTTTTACGTCTTTATTTCCTGCATGATTTCGCAGTAAGTGATTTTTTAAATTAGTCGTGCCACCACCTTTTCCACCAGATTTTACTTCCCTATTACATATTTTGCACGTTGAACCATCTCCCGATTTTATGAAAAATCTCCAAACAATAGAAGTTTTTATTTTAGGCACTGAAAAAATATTTTACATTTCAATATTTCTGTCAAAAGATTGCAAATCATTAAAAAAATCTATTCTCTTCTTGAAACTTAATGTGTTCAAAAGATTAAAAGAGGTTAAGGGAGATTATGTTCTATTTAAATTTTGAAGTAGTTCAGACACTACATACCAAGTATACTTACTTTTTGTGCTGTTTTTCCTATAATATCCAAATCCACCACCAGTTAAAATTAAAATTATAATTTTTTCAAGGATAGGTATGAAACGTTAACATGCTGTGAGGAAAAGGGGAAACATTCAGGTATAAATAAATATCAAGGTATTGCAATGTGCATCGAACAATAATATTTGAGAAATAAATGATAATAATTATATACGTACCAATTTCTATAAGTATGTTGAACACATTCAAACGTTAACACTAAGGTTTTCAATATTTACAAGTATGTCACGTGCCAATACGCAGAACTGCGCAGGGATCATCCATAATGCTAGGATAGACACGTCAAGTAATTTAGTTGAGTAACGTGTAATTTAGTAATTCACTATTGTTTTTCTAAACTAATCGACTAAATTTTAGTGTCCATACATGGTCAATTACTAAATTACTCGCTACTCTACTAAATGACTCGACGTGTCCGAACCAGCCTTATGGCTGATTGCTGCGCAGTTTTTGCAGTTCTGCGTGTAGAAGAAAGAAAAATCGGTTCTCGATTCTTAGTGTAAAGAATCGATTCTCAGAAAAATCGAACAGCGGAGAATCGATTTAAAAGATCGATCTTTTAACCAAAAGAATCGATTTTTTTAAGAATCGAATCGGAATCGAACATCCCTAGTTGATAGTGCGTTCCAAGACAAAATCAATAAGCTATAATGCGACTCCTGCCCGAGAGGAATACGATTTACTTTAATTATAGTACATGTGTGTTTTGTAATAAAGTGTTTCTCTTGTCTCCTGAATTCAATAACTGGCACCCGGATATCTACGCTCCTACAATCCACCGCCAATACTCCTCGTGGAGAGACACAGGAAGAAAAGAGGTTGCCCGCTGTCCACGCGTGGTCCTCTCGAGTATAAATATGAGCTTCGATATCAAAACAAAAGCATGCGTTGACGTATTCCGTGCGAGAGAAGGTGGGCATTGGGGAGGTAGTTTTGCTATGAAGAGGGCCTCTTCGAGAGAGCAACCGTTTGTGAGGGATGCAAATCCGATTGGTTCTGATACAATATGCTCGCAATGGTTGGAATTTAGTCTAGCAACTTTCACACCTCCTAACCTAACCAATCAAACTTGCTTCCCTCCGAAAAGAACCGGTCATCCGAGCGCAGAAGCAAGTGCGAAATAAAAGTAACGGTGCGCTTCTCGACACCGCAGATGTACCTACCTAAGTAGCATTTCTGACGGAAAAGAATTGTCCTGCCATTCCCGATGTAGACCTTTCGCAGGTAGGTATCTGTTTCAACAGGCAGTGCCACCCGTGGTGCCAGTAAGACCGTCCCCGGTCCTTGCTATTTCAGAGGGTTTTCTTCCAGTGAAAATCAGTAAATTTGCAAGCGCAATAGTTAAAAAACCAGTGGAAATAAAGTGTATACATTATAGCTTATTGATTTTGTCTTGGAACGCACTATCAGCTCAGGTCTTCAGAAAAAATAGTTCCATTTGAAAAACCGAACTTGACCATCGTATCTTTTAAAATAATAATCAAAAAAAAATTCGTTCGGGCTAATAAGTTGGCCCCCTCGAACCATTCCCTATTTTTTTCATATTTTTAGCGACAATACTTTAGGAGATATCCAGCTGTACACTGTTACATGGGCCCTTCAGGTCCATCCCGTGCTCACTGTCCTCGCGTACTTTTCCTACGACGATTCAGCTGAATCGCCTCGCGCGTGTCAATCGCGTTGCGCTTAGCCCGTGGCAACGACCGCGCTCGGCCCGGGCCACGGATATTTCGCAAGCATCAAAGAATTAGTGAAGCAATCGACAGCTGCCGACAGGGCAGTTTCCCCCATTCCTGGGGACTGTCCGAGGTTCGGCCCGCGACGAAGAATCGCGGAACAGGAATTCGTTTTCGAGAGCTCGTGCTAGGAAGTTGCGACGAGCCAGCGGGCCGTCTAGAAACCGCGACCTCGCCTCCACGTAGATACCGCGACACCCGTCCGGACGGTCGAGATCAGCCCTGGGTAACTCCTTCCGATATACCGGGAACGGCCTAGCCGGGAGAGCCATTGCGCGAGATACGAACCGCCGTTGACTCCGCGAAGACGTGCGATGGAACGAGATAGCGAGATCATCGATGGACTCCGATTGTACCGACTTCCGTGTGCTACCCGAGAGCACAGCGAGCGACCACGACCTACGCTAGGTTGAGCGACCTACAGAGCGTACGAAGCGATAATCGGCAAGCGTGCCGAAACCCGAGCTCACTGCGATAGAAGGGACGGAGCGCCGTCCCTAGGGTATGTCTTTATAATTACTTTAACCTTTTATTCAGAATATATTTTACTATGTTATTTTCCCATGTATTCCGTGTCACCATTGATTTAATCCCCTTTTCTCCTTATCCTCCTACGGTAAGTTTAGTCAAGGCGTGCTTTAGCACCTTGAAAGAGCAAGAACCCCGCGAGTCACCCTAGCCGCTCAGGGCGATTCGCCAAAAGTCCCTTCAGGACGTAACAACACTCTTCCCGCGGACACCCTGTATATGTTTAGTCGTTTAATGAAAAACAGGATTTTTGATCAATTGAATTGCGCTTTGATTATCTAAGAATGACGTAATATGCATCTTTACATCACATATTTCTTTGATAAGTTTTCGAAACCACATTATCTCTTTAACTGTTTGACATGCTGCCATGTATTCAGCATCAGTTGCAGAAAGAGCTACCGATGTTTGACGTTGAGAATTCCAAGCAATTACACTTGACCCCCATTGGATCATATATCCTGTAGTTGATCGTCGTGTTTCCAAATCACCCGCATAATCGGCATCCCTATAAGCTCTCAAATGCGTATCTTGATGTGTTCCCAAGATTAAACCGAAATGTAAAGTGCCTTTTAAATATTTGATTATTCTCTTAACGGCGTTCCATTGAATCTTGGTGGGATTCTCCATGTACCGACTTGCTCTATTTACAGCGAATGTAATGTCAGGCCTTGTACCAGATGATAAATACATTAAACTCCCTATAGCTTCTCTATATGGTGTTCGAAGAACTTCCTCTTGATTAACGGTGTGCGCCTGTGTGTAGATTTCCTGATGGGGATCCGCAGGAATAGTTACTGGGTTTGCATCCTTCATCCTATATCTGTCTATAATGTAGGAGGAAGAATAATCACTGGTCTGGGTACTAGTGTATAAGTTTAATAACGAAAATATAAGTGGTGATAGAAAGACAATGTTCGCGCTAGCGACTCGCGACGGTCTCTGCGGCAGGCGACGCGTCGCCCGGCCACTTTTCAGAATCTCGCAACGCACGGCAACGTCGAATGTCGCCGTTTCGGTCGCTGACAAAAAAAACAGCGCCTTGCCGCGCACTACCGATGTGATGTTCCCGCGCGCGCGCGTGCCCGCGTAAGCACAGGACTTCGCGGCCCTACAATAATTTTCCGTGTATAAGATGTCTGATGTAAGAAAATTGACCCATCTCGTCTTTGCTCAACCTGAAGACCAAGAAATGCTCCAATTTCAGCATGAGTTATTTCAAACTCCTTTTTTAAAGCCTCTAACAAATCGTTAATAGCCTGTTCATTTTCTGCTGCAACTAATCCATCGTCTACATAGATTGCTAGAAGTATTCTTCGATCAGTACTGCAAAATACACAAGGGTATGCACTGGTTACTTTTAAATTAAAACTTTTTAAGAAATCAGTAAATCTACGATTCCAACATCTAGAAGATTGCTTAAGACCATACAGACTTCTAAGTAACTTGCAAACATGGGAGGTTCCGTCTGTAAAACCTTCTGGTTGTTTCATGTAAATCATTTCTTCTATGTTTCCATATAAGAAGGTGTTTTGATATCAAATTGTCTCATAACTAACCTTTTTCTAGCTGCAATCGTCAGAATCATTCTAATTGTGTCAAATCTTACCACCGGACTGAATGTCTCCTTGTAGGCGATTCCTTCTTTTTGCTTGTAACTTTTTGCAACCAATCTTGCTTTATATCTTAGAATTTTTCCACTCGTATCTCTTTTAATCTTATATACCCAGCGATTATCTATTATATCTTGAGTTTCTGGTTTATCCACTAAACACCAGACTTTATTCTTATTTAAAGAAACTATTTCTTCTTGCATGGCTTGAATCCAGTATGTTGAATCACAACTTTTCATTGCATCTTCATAAGTCAAAGGCTCACCATCCTTATCGTTACTTTCTTCTGCCTCATTAGCTCCTTCAGTTACTAAAAGTTCGTCATTATTTATACTGTCATTAATATTTACATAATCGTTATAACGTTTTGGTTGTTTCAATAGAGTCCTATCCCTTAAGTTTCTTCTATTAGCTGGTGGTGCATCATCAGAATCACTTCCTAAGTGTAAGTTGTCTTTAACAACTCCCTGATCCTTATTTATTGACGCAACAGATTTTTCAGATTCCTCATACGATTGATCATTTTGTGAACATTGGTTCTCAACTTCAGCATTTTCCGCTCCACTTATTGACTCTTCTCTTTGTTGCTGACAGACCGGTAGATTATTTTCTTCAGGTGGACTCAAAACAAGATTCTGTAACACCATCTCAGTTTCGGGTTGTGTTAGTAATTTCATCTCGTTTTGGGATTGTTGCTCAGATTGTTGCTCTAAATCTGATTTGCCATTGAAGAACACATCATGTAGTACTTTTATATAATCTCCTTTTGGAAGCCATATCCTATAACCCTTGGTATTTTCATCACAGCCCATGAAATACCCCTTTTCAGCTTTTGCATCTAATTTTTGCCTCATCTGTTTTGGAATATGTGCGTACACCTGTTCTCCAAAAATATGCAAATCATTAATTTTTGGTTTCCGATTGTACCATAATTCATATGGAGTTGCATTCTTAATACTACTTGTTCCTGTACAGTTCAATACATGTACCACTGTATTTATTGCTTCTGTCCAGAATCTTTTTTCAAAACCTTTCGCATATAGAACAGTTCTTGCAGCTTCCACTACTGTTCTATTTTCTCTCTCAGCCGATCCGTTTTGCTCTGGACAATAAGCTACAGTCCTTTGATGTTGGATACCAAAAGACTTTAAGAAAGTAGTAAGTTCTTTATTAATAAATTCTAAACCATTGTCTGTCCTCAAGGTTTTAATTCCTTTTAGACAATGTTTTTCGGTCTTCTTAACAAAGTTTTTAATACAACTTGTTACATCAGACTTAGCAGTTATAAAATATACATAACGATAATGTGAATAGTTGTTCTATAGAAGTAGAAAATACCTTGATCCACCCATGGATTTGACTTGCATAGGTCCACAAACGTCTGCATGAATTAATTCTTCTATGCGTTCAGTCCTGGTGTCACTTTTGTGAAAAGGTAAACGATGACTTTTCCAATAGCACAAGCATCGCAAAAGGATTCTGTTTTGTCCTTAATCTTTATATTATTATGATCCAAAAACTGTTTAACTCTAGGAAAATTCTGATGAGCAAGCTTCTGATGCCAATTATCCAGAGTGTCTGTTTTTGTTGCTACTGCTGCTACAGTCAATGCCGATTTATTTTGTTCAGAAAACTCTTGTTTTGGTGAGTTGACCTTAAACTTCATCATAAACAGTTTGTTTGTTCTCTCTCCCACTGCAATGGTACGTCCTTCCTTAACAAATTTACAAAAGGTATTGTTGGATTGTAATTCAAAACCTTTGTCCATTGCTACTCCAGAAGAGAACAAATTATAATTCAGTTTGGGTACATATAATACATTTGTTAAATGATTTGAATTCCAGTTTTCACCATCAAAGGTAGAAACGTTAATACTTCCTTTACCATAAGCCCTGAGATATGTACCATCTCCAATACATACCCATGCTTCTTTATTTAAAGATTCATTCCTGTTGAACGTCATATAGTCTGTAGCACCAGAATCCAGGTACCAAACGTTTACCCTATCTACTTGCTGCTGTAATGAAGCTAAAGCTTCACTCACAAGGCCCTCACCCTGAGGAACTTTCTGAGAGACTTCTTTGTCTTCTGGTGCGGTCTTTTTAATGTTACTACGACATTCTCTAGCCCAATGTCCTGGTTTCTGACACTTATAGCATTTGCCTGTTTTAAATTTTGCAGTTTTCTTCTCTCCTTTTCCTTTTTTATAATGCACATTAGATGCTAGTGCATTTCCACTTCCGTTGCTCTCAGATCTCTTGTTTTGTCGTAATTCCTCCATTATCAACCTCGAAATAAGGTTGCCTTTTGTACGTTGTGCTTCCGGGGTAGACTCCCACGCACTTACGAAGAAATCATAACTAGCTGGTTGAGTCAGAAGAATTTTTGTGATTATCATGTTTTCTGAAACATTTTCACCCATTAACTGCAAACTATGAGCTATGTCTTCTAGCTTGGCGATATGCATCGCCATGTCGTCAGAAGATTCCTTTGTGGTTGTAAACCACTTCTGTTGAAGTACACGAATCGTGGTTTCTGACTTCTGTTCGTAGATGCTGATTAGTTTTTCCCACATACTCTTAGATGTTTCGCAATTGATAATATGCATCGTGGGTTGCTCTAATATCGTCGTGACAATTATCTTTTGAGCCATACTATCCAATTTATTCCAAGCTGCAAGCTGTCTTTGATATTCTCTGAATACCGTGACCTCGGCCCCTGCCGCTGGCATCTTCGGTAGAGTGCTTGTCCCCTGGACAACTTCCCAAGTACCATTCGCTTTAAGAATCACACGTACCTGGAATTTCCAGATGCTCCAATTCTCAATGTACTTGAGTTTATTGATTTTTGTTAATTCAGTCTCCATGGTATCCTTTGAGAGGAATTTTTTTCTTTTTGCACGTGGCCGAAAATATTTCCTCAGAAGAATACCACCTCTTAAATATGTATAATCTTCAATTATGTTTATAATAGCGTTCCTGGGCCTATAACCTGTTAGATTATTATTTAAGAATATAATACTGAAATTAAACTCGCTTGGAACTAAGAAGGTTTTTATATTACGCAGCAAGATATAAATCGAATGTACAAAGGGATAACGTATTTTTTTACAGTGTCATAGAAACCAGGAATAACAAAATATAGTTCTAAACAAAACTTATTTCCAACTTCTTGTTGCAATAAACCTACCCACACAGCACACTTCGTTGCGGCAAAGTTGCAGGATAGTTGCAGTAACCTTGCGTCGTTGCATGGTTGCAGCGCAATGTCGATGTATGGTTGCTGCGACGTTGCTGTGCAACATTGCATGGAGCGGACATAGAATTGTTGCTGTGCAACATTGCACGGAGCGGACATAGAATTGTTGCTATGCAACATTGCACGGAGCGGACATAGAATTGTTACTGTATAGTTGCGGCATAGTAGCGTTGCAATATTGCACTGCAACTTTGCCGCAACTATGCCGCAACTATGCCGCAACTGTGCCGCAACTTTGCCGCAACTATGCGGCAACTTTGCTGCAACTTTGCCGCAACTTTGCTGCAACTTTGCCGCAAGTTTGCTGCAACTATGCCTCAGCTTTGCCGCAGCTTTGCCGCAACTTTGCCACCACTTTGCGGCGTTAGCAAATTTTAAAACATACCATACAAGCAACCATTTAATCAGTTCCAAGCAAAAGTCAGAATCTACTTTACTGGTGGCACCTGCCAAGCTGATGTTTCCGTGAAGGCGAGCACGGCGCACAGTGGGCCAGGTCGGTTTTGATATCGGGTCGAATCGCGGCACAAACAAGGGGACCATGCAGTAGTGGACATCGCTTTCGGAACGACAATATATGGGGGTCGTAGTACAGTATTGTCCCTCTGAGGGCTCGATTCGGTGGACCCGCTGTGGGCTTTTCGCTATCCCCACCATTTTTGTCTCACTCTTGTCCGGCGAAGGCGAGAGCAAGATGGAACGAGAGCGAGCGAGGATGGCACGAGACAGACGACGTGTTGATGTTGTGTCTCGCCCCGTCTTTCGGACGCCGCACAGTGGTCAAAAATCGAAAAAACCTGCCCAAAACCTCAAGATGACCTTTGATGTGTTTAAAAATGGGTAGGCAAGGTATTCTCAGATCATCAATACCCATACCCCCCCCCCCCTCGCAGGCTTTCAGAAAATTTGTCCATTTAAAACTCAGACAATATGAGTACATTTTCATTATATGGCGTTTTAAAATAATTGTAAGATCATTCACCCACACCGATAGTTTTCCTCTCACAACCTTTCACATAATTTGTCAATTTTAAACTCTGACAGTATGAATACATTTTCATTATTTTGCCTTTTTAAATAATTCTTATTCAGCGACACCTTGACCTTGCCTGGCCACGCCAAGTATTTGACTTCCAGGCCGCGGACATCTTTTTTTTGTTTTTTATTGTGTTACACAGTGTCGGCTTTGCACGCTGCGGGAAAGCACCATTATGTACTTGCAGCTCATTCTGATTTCACATCTTTTTTTACTTTGTATTTATTAGTATTATTTTCTTTATTTTGTGATTTACTTGATTTCATGTCCTTGGCGTAATTTTTTTACTTTTTTAAAGTTGTTTGGGGGGATACCATCTACAGTAACCTACATCCAAGAAGGTTCCGTAGCCACAACGGTAGCGCGTCAGATTCTCATGCGGGCGGCACGGTGTTTAAGTCGCCCTGAACCGATAATTTTTTTTTTATTTTTTTTAACAGTTTTTCCCGTGGTAATATATTTTGTGAATAATTGCCTCAAAGTTACCGTACAACTTTGCAGCAAGCGGACATAGAATTATTGCTGCATAGTTGCAGCAACCTTGCGTGAGTCATTGCCATCTTGCACCGCAACTATGCTGCAAGTATGTTGCAAGGAGAGTGTGCTGTATGGCTACATTCCAACAAAATTTTTTAAAATGTACCGACTCCACTCTAGTAAATGGTATGTTGCAACCAAAACAACTTGCTTAATAATTTGTCAATCTCTTTAGGATTAAATCCACCTTGTTCTAGGTTTTCTAAAAACAATAAAATAATTATATTTTTCATATTTTGTACACAGAATATAAAAAATCTTTATATCATTATAGGTTACATGAAATTTTTATACTCCTTGTCAACAGTGGTTGGTCGGTATTTTACGCCGCGGCGCAAATGCATTTACATGTCGCAAATGTACGTATTATACAGGGTGTCCCAAAAATGCTGTGGGTCCTTAAAGGGGGTGATTCGGGGGGTGATTGTAAACAAGTTTTTCCTTTGCGAAAAAGTTCTCCGATGTTTCGTTAACGAGATATTAACAAAAAGAACCGACCAATCAGAGCGCGAGTCTGACGGCCGAGTTCCCGCGCTAGCGTGGCTACGCGCCGCGCTGCGAGTGTGAACAAGCAACTCGGCATGCAACGAAGAAAATTGCGTAGAATGGCAAATGAAAAAGACGTAACAAATAAAATCGAACGCGTTGTCATGGTTTGTTTGTTATTTAATGTGAATAATGAATAAAGGATAAATGGATGAAAATCACGTGTAACGTAAAAAGACGAATACACGTTTTTTTTTTAGAAGATTCGAAAATAATAATTATTTGAAGTGGGAGGATAAGGAATACGTAAATTTCCTTGTGTTAATAACGTAGCCACGAAAAGGTAATGTAACGGGAAATTAACGAAAAGTGATCGTAGTTCGTTATTGTGATAAAAATCCGTAATTCAATAACGGCCAGCACTGTTGCTGATAACGAATAAGTCTGTTTAAAAAGCCCGAATAAATATTATCGCCGGAAATAAGTCATCGCTTGCGTTAAATTTAAAAATGAATGATTACCAATGACGTAACTAAAACTCACCCTTGTTGGAAATTCACCTGCAGCTTGAAAATCTGTGTCACAGGGTCACTGAACCGATCCTGGTCATCGATGGACGAGCCCAGTGCACAGCTGATCCCAGGTATACGACACTACCCAAAGTTAAGGGTCGCAATGTCAGGTGCGTCCAGGTCAACGTGCCGAATATTCACTTCACTGCACGGCTACTAACACTGATCACTTTATTTACTTTTTATGGAACCTGTTGTTCCTACGTTTTAAAAATTGGTGGCCCCGAAAGGGGCCGATTGTTGGCAATTGAAGAATCGGAATATTCTAGCGCAAATGCTCGCGCAGCAGCACTTGCGTTCCCGTCGTTCGGGGCGTACACCCAGAACATCCGGTAGTATTCCTGGGCTGTGAACAGTTCTGCAACGCGATTTCTAGCTGACTGACAGGATTTTTTCCAAGCAACTTCCGCTACCCCCAAGTAGCTTCTCTGGTTCCATTATGAGTTAACTCCCACCAGGCCAAGAGGCTTTAGGTAAAAAGAAGCCAGCACACTTTCGGAACACACGTGTTTTGCAGAAGTGCACCGAAAACTTTCACAAAAGCCCGCGATCCGTCCTTCTACTGCCAATGTACCCATTGCTTCGAGATAGAAAACAGACACCACGTGTATCGGTTCGAAAGGGTCCGAAGGGAAGAGGCGGAGAAAGTCTTCGAGTTGCTATAAAGAAGAAAATTCACGTCTGCTACGAGGCGGAACCAATTAAGTCATAAATTATCCGCTGACTTGCGGGATAATACGGTCATAAACCGCGACCCTGGCGAAATGCTCTGGCTGATCAGCCTGATTAATTTTGGAGAACTAGAAATTACAGAGTATTATCCAGCATCAATACGTCTCGCGGAGAGACACAGGAAAAGAAGGGTAGTCCGCTGACTGCGCGTAGTTCCGCCTGCTTCGTCCTACCCTCAAATTAAAGGCGAATCCCCTATCTCTCGAGTATAAAGACGCGCTCGAATTTCAAAACACAAGCACGCGTCGACGTATTCGGTGCGAGAGACTTTGGGCTTGAAGTCCCATTGGCCGCAAACTAACCAATCGGGCCTGCTTATCTCTCGTGTCTAAACACGCACTCGGGTTTCAAAACAAAAGCACGCGTCGACGTATTCGGTGCGAGAGACTGTGGGCTTGAGGTCCGATTGGCCCTGCATCCCTCGCAAATGGCAACTGTCCTCAAGAGGCCCTCTTGACAGTAATATCTCCTCCCCAAGGCCCACCTTCTCTCGCACCGAATACGTCGACGCATGCTTTTGTTTTGAAATTCGAGCGCGTGTTTAGACACGAGAGATAAGGGATCCGTCTTTAATTTGAGGGTAGAACGAAGCAGGCGGGACTACAGGAATGGTATGCATTTTCTTCTTTATAGCAACTCGAAGACTTTCTCCGCCTCTTCCCTTCGGACCCTTTCGAACCGATACACGTGGTGTCTGTTTTCTATCTCGAAGCAATGGGTACATTGGCAGTAGAAGGACGGATCGCGGGCTTTTGTGAAAGTTTTCGGTGCACTTCTGCAAAACACGTGTGTTCCGAAAGTGTGCTGGCTTCTTTTTACCTAAAGCCTCTTGGCCTGGTGGGAGTTAACTCATAATGGAACCAGAGAAGCTACTTGGGGGTAGCGGAAGTTGCTTGGAAAAAATCCTGTCAGTCAGCTAGAAATCGCGTTGCAGAACTGTTCACAGCCCAGGAATACTACCGGATGTTCTGGGTGTACGCCCCGAACGACGGGAACGCAAGTGCTGCTGCGCGAGCATTTGCGCTAGAATATTCCGATTCTTCAATTGCCAACAATCGGCCCCTTTCGGGGCCACCAATTTTTAAAACGTAGGAACAACAGGTTCCATAAAAAGTAAATAAAGTGATCAGTGTTAGTAGCCGTGCAGTGAAGTGAATATTCGGCACGTTGACCTGGACGCACCTGACATTGCGACCCTTAACTTTGGGTAGTGTCGTATACCTGGGATCAGCTGTGCACTGGGCTCGTCCATCGATGACCAGGATCGGTTCAGTGACCCTGTGACACAGATTTTCAAGCTGCAGGTGAATTTCCAACAAGGGTGAGTTTTAGTTACGTCATTGGTAATCATTCATTTTTAAATTTAACGCAAGCGATGACTTATTTCCGGCGATAATATTTATTCGGGCTTTTTAAACAGACTTATTCGTTATCAGCAACAGTGCTGGCCGTTATTGAATTACGGATTTTTATCACAATAACGAACTACGATCACTTTTCGTTAATTTCCCGTTACATTACCTTTTCGTGGCTACGTTATTAACACAAGGAAATTTACGTATTCCTTATCCTCCCACTTCAAATAATTATTATTTTCGAATCTTCTAAAAAAAAAACGTGTATTCGTCTTTTTACGTTACACGTGATTTTCATCCATTTATCCTTTATTCATTATTCACATTAAATAACAAACAAACCATGACAACGCGTTCGATTTTATTTGTTACGTCTTTTTCATTTGCCATTCTACGCAATTTTCTTCGTTGCATGCCGAGTTGCTTGTTCACACTCGCAGCGCGGCGCGTAGCCACGCTAGCGCGGGAACTCGGCCGTCAGACTCGCGCTCTGATTGGTCGGTTCTTTTTGTTAATATCTCGTTAACGAAACATCGGAGAACTTTTTCGCAAAGGAAAAACTTGTTTACAATCACCCCCCGAATCACCCCCTTTAAGGACCCACAGCATTTTTGGGACACCCTGTATGTCGTTTTTAAGTCGACTTCATACGTGTCATTTATCGCAAATGTCGTAAATAGAAATATTCATTATTTTAAAGTTTCAACAATTAAAATGTTGGAAAAATATAATTCTTTCTGACTCGCTTGTCGGTTGCATGCGAATACATACTATAGAATACTGTAGAATACGTCGGTTACATCGAAAAATACGTATAATCGCCACTTTCCTGACCCCAAGAAAGTATTCAAAAGCGTGGTGTTAATTATTGTTTTGTACTTGTTTAGATAATAAATAATAAAACATGAATCGTGAAAAGTAAAGTAATTAGAAATAAATGTACGATAATAAATAAAATTTATTTAAATTGAAAATTATGTAAATAAAAATAGGATTTCCGTTTCCGGTGAGAAAGTGGTAAGACGGAGCGTAAAGGAGTGGAAAGTGCAGAGTGCAGAGTGAGTGCAGTAGGTGTGCAGGAGAGAGTGCGCTGTGGTGGAAGGGTGTGTGAGAGGTGGTAGTGAGGGGGCAAAGGGAGGGAAGAGGGCTAAGGGCGGGAGTTAGGGAGGAAAAAGGGTGAAAGGAGAGGCTGGAAAAGTAAGGTTAGGGGAGGTAATAAGACTCACCTACTGGCGATTCGCGCGTCACTTTCGGGTCCTGGGCCCCAGGTTGGAGCGACAGGTGTTCGCCCTAGGGCGCATCATGCCTAACCTGGGAGGCCCGCACGAATCAGTTCGGCGACTATACGTGACGGTCGTCCGGTCCATGGCGCTCTACGGAGCGCCGGTCTGGGCCGGCGACCTGGAGGGCTGTCGCGTGGGGCGAGACCTTTTGGCAAAGGTTCATCGCCGCGCGGTCCTCCGTGCCGTGCAGGCTTACCGCACGGTGTCACACGCCGAGCTGTCGGCGCTGGGTGGGTCCCCTCCATTCCATCTGCTCGCTGAGATGGAGGCGGAGGTATACTTCGCCTCGCACGATCTCAGCGGAGCGAGGGACCCCCTGGCGCCGGTCGGACCCGACGCGCGGGGCCAGGCCCGGCGACGCATGGGAGCCAGGTGGATCGACTGGCTCTCCCTCCCGGAACATCGGGAGGGACGCGTCGTCGGGGCGCTCCTGCCCATTCTCGGTGAATGGGTGGGGCGCAGGTACGGCAGGCTGACCTTCCGCCTGACACAGATACTCACCGGAGTCGGTTGCTTCGGTGACTTCTTGTGTCGCATCGGGCGGGAGGAGACGCCGCAGTGCCACAGCTGCGGCCGAGGCGACGTGGACTCGGCGGACCACACTCTGGCCAGGTGCGCAGAGTGGCTGGACGACCGCCGAGTCCTAGAGCTGCAGCTGGGTCCCGATCTCTCGCTGGCGACGGTCGTGCGTCGGATGGCGGGAGACGGGGCGAGTTGGAAGGCCGTCTCCGAGTTTGCGGAGGCGGTCATGCGGGAGAAGGAGGAGGCGGAATGAGAGCGCGAAATAACGGGCCACCCGTCCCGTCTCGCGGCCCCCAGATGCCGGGGGAGAAGGAGTAGATGACGCGGCGCCGGGCGAGTTCAGGCGGTGACGTGAGCTAACGCGTCACCCCGCTCCCCGACGGCGAGTCTCCGGGGCTGGGGGGCCCTTTTTGGGGCCAGTTTCGGGAGGGTGGTGGCCGGGCCACGCGGTGCCGTCGGGGTCGTGTCGTGAGAGGTCGCGACGCCCGACGGCGGAGTTAGAGTCAGGGGTCCTCGATCCAGGGGACCCCACCGGGGGGCAGCCGAACACCCGCTGCCCCCCCGGGAGCCGCGCCATTGGCGCCGTTTTATGGATTAGCGCGCTCCCGCGTTAGTAGCGATCGAGCAGCGGTAGGGTAAATTCGACGGTCAGCGGTTCAGCCGACCTTGTGCCGACTCCCCGCCCGGCCGCGGCCCTTCGGGCCGCGCCCCG
This sequence comes from Andrena bicolor, assembly GCA_960531205.1. Taxonomy (NCBI): domain Eukaryota; kingdom Metazoa; phylum Arthropoda; class Insecta; order Hymenoptera; family Andrenidae; genus Andrena; species Andrena bicolor. The sequence goes on along the minus strand of CAUIJW010000117.1, from coordinate 592,046 downwards.
GATAGCTGCTCGATCGCGGGGGTCGCGGGGTGGGAGTGTCGGGGGACACTATCACCCCCTAACAACAACATCATGCGACCCCCCAGAAGAGACGACGCGGGCGCGTGATCCGCCCGCGTCGTCGGCGACTCGGGAAGACCCCGCCGCTACTCGGGGTTGTAGACCGCGGAGTTCGCACCAGCGCTGCGGGGAGGGCAGTCGAACGTATCGCTAGTTTGCTCTCGCGTCTAGTCCCTCCCCTCGTGGGGTGGGGACTTGACTCCGCGCCCGAGGAAGATCACCGTGGAGTTTTAGTGGGTGCAAGCCCCACATAACCCCGTCCCTCCCCCGGGGGGCGGAGTATCCGTCACGGATTTCTCCACGTCAAAAAAAAAAAAAAAGGTTTAAGGTAGGCATTTCTCCTTCTCCGAGGTGGTGATGCTCGAGAAGGAGGAGGCCGAGAGGGACCGCGAACGGGCGGGTCTTCGACCCGGCCGCGCGGGCCCTCGTAGGAGGAGACGCGGCAGATAACCCGGGGCCGGGGGAGGCCGTGCGGCGACCTAGTTGCGTAGGTCGCCCCGCTCCCCCGGTGAACAAATCCACCATTGGCCCCGGGCCAAGCGTAGCCGCGTCTCCCGAGTGAGTGGAGCGGGAGGAACGGCCGCACCCCGCAACGGGTGCGGCGGCAAACCCCCACGGGGTTTTGGGAAGGGCGGCGGCTCCTCTCGGTGGGGGCCCCACGAAAAGGGAAGGTGAACAGGGGGCCCGCGAACAGGGCCCCCCACTGAGGAGTGGCGAAAAGAACGCCGCTCCCAATGGAGCGATCGAGCTCGCGGGGCTAATCGGGCGGCCGAAAGTGGGCCGCCCTGCAGGCACGCTGCCAGCCGCTCGCCCGGGGTGTCCTCCGGGGTTACACCCGGCGGCCTTTTTCAAGGCCCCCTCGGGACGCGGCCGCTTGGGCGGCCCTCAAGGCCGTCAACGCCTTGGCCCGGCCGCGCTACTTTCGTTGTCGCGCGGTCGGGTAGTAGCTCGATCGCGGGATCGCGGGGCGGGGGTGTAAGGGGACACCACCCGCCCTAGTAGCAGCGACCCCGGAAGAGGCGGCGCGGACGCGTGGTCCGTCTCGCGTCGCCAGCTGAGAGAGAACATAGCTGGGGGAGGTAGGATACTCCCCCAGGGAAGAGCCCCCCCACCCTCCGGGGGGCTGTTGTGCGCGGAGTCGCACGAAGCGCAGGAGGGGAGGGTAGCGAACGTATCGCTAGATTGATGTCGCGGCAAGTCCCTCCCCTCGGGCGCGCGACTCCGCGCGCGAGGTAGACCACCTTGGAGGTTTTAGTGGGTTCGAGTCCCACATAACCCCCGCCCGCCCCCGCGGGCGGGAGGTATCCGTGGGGATTTCCTCCAAGTAAAAATAAAAAAAAAAAGGCTAAGTAGGATAAGTTGTGACGACCACTTTGTGCGGGCGTCACGCGGGATCGGGAAGACTCGTCGAATAACTCAACCGAGTCGCAGGGTTCCGAGTGATTTGAGCTTCCGTCAGTTTAAGTATATTTATTGAATATGTACAATCCTTATTCCTATGTGGTTATTCTATTGTCCTATTAGCTATTAGTGCGCGGCTATTGGCCGGAGGTGTCGCCGTCGGTCGAGGCTCGGCACGTGTCCGTTTGCCTGTCGACTATGTGGTGACGAGGTTGGGGAGAGATGCTTTCAGAGAGCCCGGGCAACGTCCAGTCGCTTCTCTGTCGGCGGGTCGGAGGTACGGTCGGTCGAGGGCCGGGCAACGTCCAGTCCCCTCGATCTAGGCACGGGTAAATCGGAGGCGCCTTCAGAGAGCCCGGGCAATGTCCAGTCGCTTCTCTGTCGGCGGTTCGGAGGTACGGTCGGTCGAGGGCCGGGCAACGTCCAGTCCCCTCGATCTAGGCACGGGTAAGTCGGAGGCGCCTTCAGAGAGCCCGGGCAATGTCCAGTCGCTTCTCTGTCGGCGGTTCGGAGGTACGGTCGGTCGAGGTCCGGGCAGTATCCAGTCTCCTCGATCTAGGTACAGGAGGTTCGGAGGTGCCTTTAGAGAGCCCGGGCAATGTCCAGTCACTCTCTGTGGCGGTACGGAGGTACGGAACCGGTTCGGGGAGCCTGGGCAATATCCAGCCACTCCACCGAAGCAGGTTGGTTACGGGGGAGTCACGCTATCAGCGTCCACACAATACGAATCCGGGCAATTTCCAGTCCTTCGATTGGTGTGGTGAGGGGGCTCCTTAATCCCCACTCGGATACCTATCTTCGGTCGCCGCGGGTCTTATATCCTAATGTACGCTGGGTTTCACTTGCGAGAAGCGGACGCGATCTAGTGGCGCGTGGCGTACTAAATGTACCGAGCGCGGATCGCGTTGTGGAGGGGGTACCGTGGGCCGTTGCGCCTCGGCTCGGGTCGGCTGCGCTCGCTTCGTGACGTTTCGTCACAAAGTTAAGTTAAGTCGGGGTAAGGTAGGTTAAGGAAAATGTAAGGATGGATGTAAGGGTAAAGGAGATTGTAACCCTGAGGGGAACAATTAATAAACTACACTTATTATCTTCTATTTTTGTGTTGTGCCCTGCGTGATGGCTCGCAAGGCTGGTACGGGATTTGGGAATATCGTAGGTTCGGGAGTCAACAAAAGATTGGAATCTACTGGGTGAACTACACCAAGTTAGTTAAATTCAGAGACTAAGTCTTTATTCAGAGACTAATTAAAACTAGACTGAGGTTTACAGAAGTTTTAGCCGTGTTAACAGGTCGAGCGTCAAGTCTAGAATCCGTTCATTTGTAGAATCGCATTGGTTTTATATCCTTCTTGGGCGTGGTACGCGTTACTATGCCGGGTCGCAGCGATACGTTCGCATATTGCCAACATTGTAGGATCGGTCGCTAGCGGCTGTCTTACCTTCGAAACGTCTCGAACGTTTCGCAACGTAATATAATATGTGTAATATGTCTAACACGTGTACTTGGCGTATTTTTTTCACTTTTTTGAAGTTTTTTATGGGGATCTCACTTCTTTTTACAAAGATAATTTGCATAGGGAATGACTTCAGATACTTTTCATTATTATTTTATAACATACAAATTATCACGGGACAGAAGTAACTATAAATAAATTCAAAAATTCTACGTAAGTTTAACAACTACGAAAAGAAACCATGTGCACCGCATTGCCAATCTATATGTATTATATGTATGTATAGTACTAGGTGCGCGAAGCAGCTTATGGCGCTGAAAGTTGCCTTTCGCGCTGAACGTATTTAACATTGAAGTGTAATAACAACCACAATTAACACCTTTCGAAGAAAAATAAGTATGCATTTTTAGCATTTCGTGGCCAAGCTTGTTTTTCTACTCGTAAATCATCAACGGATACCCACGTTGTGCCTTTACCCCTTACCATACTCGTGTAATGACCATCGGCTATACTTTTACTGTGGTGAAAAATCGCTCCCTTAAGGGGGTATACCCGTTTGAACCCTCGGAAAATGTATACATTTTATGGATTTTTTTACAAGTCAATGGTTTGATGCAGATTTCCCGTTTTTTTACTATCCTTACATAGTATTATGAACTACTCAAAAAAAAAGTTTCAGTTAAAAAACTATTGTTTTTGGGAAGTTATGCATACACATCCGAAAGTCTTTCGATTTTCAACGGCTAAACGGTGGCCCTGAAAATTCCCCATTACTTCAAATTTAACACTTACACGTTCTATTATATGTTCTTGCCCTGTGGGTAATATAATTTTCAATTTTTCAACGTCATTATCAACACCTCGTGTAACTGAAACAAGTTTAGCAATGGTACCGTTGACAATATTTCTTCTAATCATGATTTGCACTCCTACTTTAACAATTACGACTCTTGCAAGTCCCGCCGTTCGGGAGCAATCATCGTCATTATTATTTAGTACCTTTGACACCTGTTTTTTCAAGTACGGTGCACAATTAATTGTATTCATGGTATATATAAACTCTAAATTAAAAATAGTTTGCCAGTATAAAAATATGTGTCAATTTAAATGCAATTTGTTACTATATATTATTTTGTAAATACACGGTATTTCCAGAAACTTATACCAAAGAAAATGATTCTCTGTGGAACCTTCTCTGGACAACTCTGCGACTCTATATATAAAATATTAAAAAAATTTGGTGACTTAGCTTGTTAATTGAGACAATAATTCCATGTCCTATTAACACCTGGCAAGTTATAATTCAATAGTATAGGTATATATGTACAATGATGGACAACGATCCCTGTTGAATGATCCCGAGAGTCGACGAACGAAACATGTGTAGCTTCTTTTGGCTTAAGGTGAGCGTGCAACGCGTATACGTGTATATAATATACTAGCATGCCCCGTCTCGGCTTCGCCCGAGATCGTAGCGTGACTGATACGTGTTTATTAGAATTAATATCTTTTCTATACCTATTATATAAAAACAGAGCCGATTTTTATATTCGCGCAAAACTCAAGACCTGTTGAACTGATCTTCCTCAAATTTTGACACGTTATTCCTATATACTCTAAGACGGACATATGCTATGTAGCATGTCTCAGAAACGCGTTATTAACATGTAATTATATGTAAACATTCCATGTGTACTGTTTTGCATACCACGTGATAATAAATTTGCAAAACCAATTTGTACCCCGACGATCATTCTGACATATATATCCGCGATAATCCAGTTCTCTCGCGAGAAAGCGCTCGAAAAGCTTCGCCACCTGGCGGTAACATCGCGGTACTGCTACGGGCGAGGTATCGCGCGGGTTGAATATGCGCATGCGCGCGCAAGTAGACTGTCGTATATAGGGGTCACGTGGTCGGCCAAACAGTCGTACACGTGAAATCTTTGCATATAAATTACATGTTAATGACGCGTTTCTGAGACATGCTACATAGCCTATGTCCGTCCTAGAGTATGCAGGAATAACGTGTCAAAATTTGAGGAAGATCGGTTCAATAGGTCTTGAGTTTTGCGCGAACATAAAAATCGGCTCTCTCTTTATAAATAGTAAAGATTGTGTCGACGAAAGTATGTGAAGGTATATGACGGTGTAAGGGAATGGTGGCGTCGACGCTTCGGGAGATCCGGAGCTCGCATGGGGCACCGACATAGCGGATGCCCCGAGGGTCTCGGACGAGGAACTCGAGTCCGCGGTGCGTCGAATGCGTTCGAAGAACGCTGCACCCGGACCGGACGGAGTGCCCGGGCGTGTCTGGGCCTGCGCGATGGGCGCCCTAGGGAGCGGCCTCAGGCGCGTCTTTGACGCGGCCTTGAGAACCGGGAGGTGTCCCCGTGCGTGGAAAGAGGCGAGGCTAGTGCTGCTGCGAAAGCCTGGTAAGCCCGCAGAGTCACCCTCGGCCTATCGGCCGATTTGTCTCCTCGACGAGGCGGACAAGCTCCTGGAAAGGATTATAGCTGCCCGCCTCATGGACCACCTCGGAGCCGCGGAGTTCCCGGATCTGTCCGACCGCCAATTCGGTTTTAGACGGCAGCGATCGATCGTAGACGCTATTCTACTGGTTCGGTCGCTGTCGGACCGGGCGGTCGAGGGGGGCGGTGTCAGCGTGGCGGTGTCACTAGACATCGCCAACGCGTTCAACACCGTCTCCTGGGCGGCGATCGAGCGGGCGCTGGTATACCATAGCGTCCCGCTCTACCTTCGCCGCCTGATCTGGGACTATCTCAGCGACCGGGTGGTCTCCTACGTCGGGCGAGACGGGGACGGGGTGGCTCACGTGCACCGCGGCGTGCCACAGGGGTCCGTTCTAGGGCCCCTGCTTTGGAACTTGGCATACGACGCGGTGCTGCGGGTGGAGTTGCCATCGCCTGACGTGTCGTTCGTGTGTTACGCCGACGACACGCTGGTGGTGGCCTCCGGGCCGAGATGGCAAGCGGCACTAGACCTCGCGGAGAGAGCACTGCGGCTCGTAATCCCCGCGATAGAGGCGCTCGGTCTGCGAGTCGCCTCCGATAAAACGGAGGCGGTATGGCTCGGGGACAGGGTGGGGACTGGCATCCCCATCAGAGCGTCTCTTAGGGTCGGGGAGGCCTGCATCCGGGTCGGCCGATCGATGAAGTATCTCGGTCTGACCCTGGACACCTACTGGCGATTCGCGCGTCATTTTCGGGTCCTCGGCCCCAGGTTGGAGCGACAGGTGTTCGCTTTCGGGCGCATCATGCCCAACCTGGGAGGCCCACACGAAGCAGTTCGGCGTCTATACGTGACGGTCGTCCGGTCCATGGCGCTCTACGGAGCGCCGGTCTGGGCCGGCGACCTGGGGGGCTGTCGCGTGGGGCGAGACCTTCTGGCAAAGGTTCATCGCCGCGCAGTCCTCCGTGCCGTGCGGGCTTACCGCACGGTGTCACACGCCGAGCTGTCGGCGCTGGGTGGGTCACCACCATTCCATCTGCTCGCTGAGATGGAGGCGGAGGTATACTTCGCCTCGCACGATCTCAGCGGAGCGAGGGACCCCCTGGCGCCGGTCGGACCTGACGCGCGGGACCAGGCCCGACGACGCATGGGAGCCAGGTGGATCGACTGGCTCTCCCTCCCGGAACATCGGGAGGGTCGCATCGTCGGGGCGCTGCTGCCTATTCTTGCCGAATGGGTGGGGCGCAGGTATGGCAGGCTAACCTTCCGCCTGACACAGATGCTCACCGGAGTCGGATGCTTCGGTGACTTCTTGTGTCGTATCGGGCGGGAGGAGGCGCCGCAGTGCCACGGCTGCGGCCGGGGCGACGTGGACTCGGCGGACCACACTCTGGCAGGGTGTCCAGAGTGGTTGGATGACCGCCGAGTCCTCGAGCTGCAGCTTGGTCCCGATCTCTCGCTGGCGACGGTCGTGCGTCGCATGGCGGGGGATCGGGACTGCTGGGAAGCAATGGCCTCCTTCTCCGAAGCAATAATGCTGGAGAAGGAGGAGGCGGCGCGGGAGGAGAAGATGACCCGGGGCCGGGGTAGGTCGTGCGGCAACTTAATTGCGTAAATCGCCCCGCTCCCCCGGGTGTTAGGCCCCGGACCGCGCCGTCCCGCTACTCCCCGCCATAGGGGTTTGGGACGGGGCCGCGCCACGCAACAAGCGCGGCCGTTATGCCCCCGGTGCGCCGCCCCCTCTGTGTCGGAGGGGGACGCGCGCCGGGGGACACCAGGAAGGAGTTGAAAAATGCGGCGGCCCTCGTTGTCACGAAGGGCCGCCGCGGACGACGAAGCGGCAGGTGGCCGCCGTGGTCGGCGAGTCGTGGCATTGGACTCGCCAGGGCCGCGGCGGCGTCGCGAGGAACGGAGAACGGGGGGGGGGTCTATGTTAAAGACCCCCCCCCCCCCAGGGGAGCGGCGGCCGCCGCTCCCGTCTGAGCGATCGAGCTCCCCCGGGGCACAGTGCCCCGGCCCGGCCGAGCTATCGAAGATTGCGCGGCGACCGGTTGGGAGCTCGATCGCGGGGTCGCGGGGCGGGGGTGTCGGGGGGCACCACCCGCCCTAGTAGCAGCGACCCCGGAAGGGGCGACTCGGGCGCGTGATCCGTCGCGAGTCGCCAGTCCCGGAGAACAGTGCTGGGGGAGGTTATAATACTCCCCCAGGGACGACCCCGTTCAGGGGACCTAGCGCGGGGCTGCACCGAAGCGCAAGGGGGGAGGGTAGCGAACGTATCGCTCGATTGATCTCGCGTACAAATCCCTCCCCTCAGGCGCGCAGCTCCGCGCGCGAGGTAGATCACCTTGGTGGTTTTAGTGGGTTCGAGTCCCACATAACCCCCTGCCCGCCCCCGCGGGCGGGGGGTATCCGTGGGGATTTCCACCAAGTAAAACAAAAAAAAAAAAAAGGTGTAAGGGAATAAGGGTGTAAGGGAATAACGGTATATAAGGGTATATAAGAGTATAAGGGTTTAAGGGTATAAGGGAATATATGAGTATAAGGGTATAGAGGTATAAAGGTATTGAAGGGTGTAAGGGTATATAAGAGTATAAGGGTATATGGGTATAAGGGTATATAAGGGTGTAAAGTTATAAAGGTATAGAAGGGTGTAAGGGTATAAGGGTATAAGGGTATGTAAGAACAGAATTATTTGCTAAACGCGCCAAGCGACATGGCGTTCCTCGTGGAGCGTCTGACTGTAAAACAAAGGACGATCGACGTACACCTCCATTCGCAGCCGACTCGTCGAATAAAACAGTTGTTGCTAACCAGCCGAACGAACACCACGTCTTCGCGTTTGATTAACCTTTCCCGATTCCCCTTACAATCTCAGGAGTGGGATAAAGTGCCCTATCCTGTGGTTAGCGGTTCAGTGCCTGTATTGTTACGTGCCGTATTCCTCCGATCTTATTGCGTTACGCTGCATTTGATCATTTTCGTAGTTGCATCGCATTTTGGGTGACGTTGTGCAATCAGTAGCACACGTGTAGGAGACCGCGTGCGCCGCATTATTACGTCGCGAAACTAGTGCGGATTCGGATCGGGTACTGAGCGACATTGGTGCAGATTTGCGCGGTTACGTTGTTGGTGACTTAGTGAACCATTTACGTGCCTGGTGTCACTGGTTATTGACAGTGCTTCGTCGGGAAGTGCATTACGCTGACGTATCACCATGAAAAACGTGAGTGAATTATCGGTGAACGAGCTGAAGGAGGAGCTTCGACTAGCTGGTCTGATCACGTCAGGAGCAAAAGCAGAGTTGGCTGCTAGACTACTGACCGCTTTCTCGGATGGAATTATCCCTGAACCAGAGCAGGACGAGCAGCGCGATACCGACGAGGATGATACGGACGCCGGTGGAAGTGCATCGGTTTCACCGTCGCACAGTGGATTCAAATCTCAGAAACACGGCAAAAATATGAAGGCAATCTTTGATATTTGCAGAAATGAGTATTCTAGAGTTTTCGAGGTCGCTGATTACGAATCTGAAGTAAAAATGGCAAAAAACAAAATGGCGGATCCAATATGGCGAACGCGTATGCCAAAAAAATATCAGATTTGGTCTAAACTTGGTATTCTAGGGTTTTCGAGGTCGCTGAGTACGAATCTGAAGTACATTTTGAATTTATTAAAAAATGTTCCCAGTTCATGAAAATAATTTTTTTGCAAACGCAGTTGATTGAAATATTTATATATTTATATGTTGATATTTTTAGATGGGAATGCAAATAATATTAAATTATTTTCATGAACTGGGAACATTTTTGAATAAATTGTAATTTTAGGGATTGGAGCAAAAACGAGCAAAATCTGAAAGTTAATCTCAGTTCTTTGATAATCAGAGATGATAACTGTGCAAACAACAATGCTTGATCGGACTTGGAAGTTAACTAAATGTTTAATTCTTTTTGTATTGTGTGTGGTAGGAGACCCTAAAAGTCGGCGAAAAATCGAAATACAAAAGAATTTTTGCATATTGGATCCGTCATTTTGTTTTTTGCCACTTTGACTTCAAATTCGTACTTAGCGACCTCGAAAACTCTAAAATACCAAGTTTAGACCAAATCTGATATTTTTTGGCATACGGGTCCGTCATATTGGATCCGCCATTTTGTTTTTTTGCCACTTTGACTTCAGATTCGTACTCAGCGACCTCGAAAACTCTAAAATACCAAGTTTAGACCAAATCTGATATTTTTTGGCATACGGGTCCGTCATATTGGATCCGCCATTTTGTTTTTTGCCATTTTTCCTTCAGATTCGTGATCAGCGACCTCGAAAACTCTAGAATACTCATTTCTGTAAATATCAAAGATTGTCTTCATATTTTTGCCGTGTTTCTGGGATTTCAACCCACTGTTCGTCGGAACGAGACCTCCTGATGAGTGAGATGCAACTTTTAAGGCGTGAGAACGATTTGACACGTCGCGAATTGCAATTAGCGCAGGGAGAGAATGAAATTTTAAGGAACTCTCCGCGGTGGGACAACTCGACGCATGGCCCGCGATCGAACGTGAACATTAATCTTTTTGCTGAGTTCTTTGGCTCTGTATATAATCCTCAGGCTGGAGTGGCGCCTGCCCTGACTCCCGGTTCGCCGTCTTACGGTCATGTAAACATACATTCGATTTCCATCTCTATTGGTCAAATCTACTCCAAGCTCAATTCACTTGATACGTCAAAGGGCCCTGGATATGACGGTATCCCGCCTCTGTTCCTAAAGGAGTGTGGTTTCATTCTCGCAAGGCCCCTCTGGCACATATTTAACTCCTCATTAGCTAGGGCGATTTTTCCGGAAGCATGGAAGACCAATTTGGTTACCCCTGTTTTCAAGGCAGGCGACCGCTCCAATGTTAGAAATTATCGACCTATATGCAAACTATCTGTCATGCCCAAGATCTTTGAGGAATTAATAACCGAACAATTAACGCCCTGTCTCACTAATATCATTTGCGACGAACAGCATGGATTTGTTCCTGGTCGTTCGACGACAACAAATCTGGCGATATACCACTGCTTCGTTTCCGATGCACTGGATGCAGGTCTACAAGTCGACACGGTTTACACTTACTTCCGGAAAGCCTTTGATTCGGTGGATCATTGTATCCTGCATCTTAAACTTCTCGCCATCGGGATTAGCGGTTCGCTCCTTGCTTGGATCACTAGTTACCTTGAAGGCCGACTGCAGGTAATCAGGGTGCAGGATCGGTTATCCAATCCAGTTAATGTGACTTCGGGTGTCCCTCAGGGTTCACACCTTGGTCCTCTCCTGTTCCTTCTCTTTATAAATGATCTCAAGGATGTTTTTCGGCACAGTAGATTCTTGATGTATGCAGATGATCTAAAAATCTTCCGCACCATTAGTGGCGCTCTGGACGTGAACTTATTGCAGGCTGATCTCCCTAGATTTGAGCAGTGGTGTATCGTCAATAGGATGCTGCTAAACACAGATAAATGTGTGCTATTAAGGTCCCATAGATCTGTAAGAGGCATTCCGTCCATATATATGCTTGGAGATACCGCCTTATCTGAAGTTGCTGAAGTCCTAGACCTTGGTTTTTTGTTTACGACTGGTCTGGATTTCCGCAATCATTATCGTAATATTACTTCCAAGGCCATGAAAACCCTTGGGTTTATCGCCCGTTTTGGTAAACACTTTAGACATCTTAGGACATTAAAGTTACTATTCGTTGCACTTGTTAGGCCGCAGATTGAATATGCTTCGGTGATTTGGAGCCCCAGACACAAGCAATATTCTAACTTAATTGAAAGGGTTCAACACAAGTTTCTGAGATTAGCCATGAGGGCATCAGGTCACCCTATGCAGTTCACTGACCACGATTACATTCCAGCCTTGCTAAAAACGAGGCTTCATACTCTAAGCGACCGTCGAGTTTGTTCCGATCTGCTATTCTTATACAAAGTTCTCCATGGTCAGATTAACTGCCAAGAGCTTGTTGCAAGGATTTGCTTTCAGGCTCCGCAACGGTCACTGCGTCCGAGACCTCTTTTTGTATCCCGGGCCCCAAATTACCAGAATTATACTGCCGATCCCATAAATTGTGCTATGGAGGAGATAAACCAGTGTCCTGCGGACCTTGATATATTCTTATCCTCCTTCGCGACGTTTAGGGCTCTGTTACTAAGGAGACTACCGCATCCGTAATTGCGCTCAGCGTTGCGGTGTTTATCGTCGTTTCTTACATTGTTATGTTATGTTTATTTGTTTTGTTTTATTTTACTCTTTTATGATGTTTTTCTATGCTTGTTGTACTGATATGTTCAATCTTTGTATACTAAAGGATTCTCCCGTTGAAATAATAATAATAATAATAATTAAAACCATCGGAGACTTAGTGGCTGATTTCGAGGGCTCCGAGGGAACGTTTTTATAATGGGAGCAATAAATTAAGCTGGTGCGGGACTCGTATACGCTGGACGAGGGACAGACTAAAATCTTAATCGCAAGCAAGCTGAAGGGCAAGGCCGCAGCGTGGTTTCAAGCCAAACCTGAGCATCTGCAACTCAGTGTCGAGCAAATCTTGCAAGAGTTGAAGAAAATGTACGATCACCAACCGAGTAAGTTATAACTAAGGAGAACCTTCGAACAGCGAAAGTGGAAAAATGGCGAAACCTTTTCAGATTATGCACACGAGAAACTGCTGTTGGCGAACAAAACATCGGTGCCCGGCGACGAATTGGTGGACTGTGTTATCGATGGCATTGAGGACTTTATTGATAGAGGCATTCAAAAAGCTGTCTCTGCCCGGAGAGAAGACTACCACCAGACGAGAGGTGACCACGAAGGAGAAGGAGAAGGAGCAGGAGGCTCATCCGTCCAAACAAGACTTCGCAGAAGAAGGAACGAAGCCAAAGAAGCCACTGCGTTGTTACAACTGTCGCAAAAATGGACACGCCACGAAGGACTAGCGACAACCGAAGCGAGAACCGGGGTCCTGCTTTGCGTGCGGTGAGAGCGACCATCAAATTAAAAATTGCCCCAAAAAAGGTAACACGGTTAGTACGGTACGAGACGCGGACGATGATAGTTTTCGTAAAGAAGTAAAGTACAAAATGACCGTATCGCATCGGTCAGTTACGCTCTGTCTCGAAACTTTGCTGGACACCGGAAGTCCGATAAGCTTTATTAAAGAAAGATTTGTAACAGGCTACGCGCGAGAGAACACAAATTGTACGAAACGGTTCTGCGGCATAAATGGATCTGAATTAACGATTAAGGGCAAGATCAAAGCGAATGTAACTCTAGACCGCGTGGCCGGAGAAAACGTTATACTCAACGTCGTTCCGAACAATACAATGTTGATGCCTGTCGTGTTAGGCAGGGACGCGTTAAAAACATTTAGCTTCGTGTTAACTAAGCGTGATTCAGTAGACGACGTAGACAATGCTTCAGCAGAAATTTTAAACATGGAAGTGGATGAAAGTAATAGTATGCTCGACAAAGTAATAATAAACGACGAGATAGACCATAAGGATCAAACAAGATTAAAGTATTTGTTTGTATCGGAATATGTCGAGCCAAAGCCACCGGATACACCGGCAACGAAAACCGAACTTGTCATTGTTCTTCATGATACAAAGCCTGTTCATCTCGGGCCCCGTAGGCTGTCTTATGTAGAAAAGGAGAAATTACGCATAATTTTAGACAATCTAGTATGAAGGGGAATTATACGTCCCAGCGATTCAGAATATGCCTCTCCCATCGTTTTAGTGATTAAGAAAGACGGTACAATTAGACTATGCGTTGACTATAGAATTCTGAACAAGATCATCGCTAGAGATAACTACCCTCTTCCACTTATAGAAGATCACTTAGATATTTTACGCGACAAAAGTATTACACGACACTGGATCTGAAAGAAGGTTTTCATCACATTAGCATAGCCGAGGAGTCCATAAAGTATACATCATTCATTACGCCGCTAGGGCAATACGAATACCTAAAAATGCCATTTGGCCTGAAGACCGCCCCTTCTAAATTTCAAAGATTTATTGACACTGTTTTCGCAGAATTGATTAAATCCGGGGACGTTGTAGTTTACATGGACGACTTATTAATTGCAACACAAAATCTTGAGTTTCATTTTACTGTATTGAAACGAGTGTTCAAACTGTTAATTGAAAATAAGCTAGAGCTAAGATTAGATAAATGTCGTTTCTTGTTTACTAAAATAGAATATTTAGGATATATAGTTACAAAAAGTGGTCTCGAAGCGATAGAACGTTTTCCCGTTCCACAATGCGTACGCGAGGTACAAAGTTTCGTCGGTCTGTGTTCATATTTTAGAAAATTCATTCAAAACGTTGCTGTCATAGCTAAACCTCTGTATGATCTCTTGCGAAAAGGTGTGGAGTTTCACATCAGTAAACCAGAATTGCGCGCGATCAACACACTGAAGACACAATTAATTTCTGGACCAGTATTGGCCATATATAGTCCGAAAGACGAAACAGAGCTTCACTGTGATGCGAGTTCAATGGGATTCGGGTCGACATTATTGCAACGAAAAAGTGATATGAAGTTCCACCCTATATTTTATTTCTCGAAGCGAACCACTGACGTAGAGGCACGCTATCACAGCTTTGAACTTGAAACTCTTGCAATAATTTATGCGTTGCGGCGTTTTCGCGTATATCTACACGGAATTAAATTTAAAATCGTCACGGACTGCGACTCTCTGAAAATGGCACTCAATAAAAAAGACATCAATCCGCGAATTGCTCGATGGGCGTTAGAACTACAAAATTTTGACTACCAGGTGGAACATAGATCGGGTGATCGCATGAAACATGTAGACGCGTTGACTCGTGCCACTTGTATTTTGGTTGTCGAGGCAAATACTCTGGAACAAGATTTAGCGATCTGCCAGACGCAAAACCCAAAAATAGTCGAAATTAGGAAAAAACTGGAAAAGTCTGAGGATCAGCTGTTCAAGATGCGTAACGGCCTCGTATATCGGAAGATAGGCAATCACTTATTGTTTTACGTGCCGGAGAAAATGGAGAGCAATATTATTTTCAGCTATCACGACTCGATGGGTCATTTGGGCAAAGAAAAGACAGCGACCACAATTTCGCAAAATTATTGGTTCCCCAAAATGGGTATAAAGGCAACGCATTGCGTTTTCTCCGCGCACAGGGAAGCCGGAAGGAGTGTTACATAGTATACCGAAGGGTAACACCCCGTTTTCGACATTACACATAGACCATTATGGTCCTATCCAGGGTGTTGACACTCAATGTATTATTTTGTTCTCATGTCAGCGCCATCTAAGCGGGCTGGGGTAAAACTAAATTAGTAGAAGGGAAATTTGAAACGTGGGTTCAGTACTTTGCACTTAGAGCGAATTCGGCAGGCACGCACTGGCACTGCACTGGTGCCAGAAATTATCGTGCGTGACTTTGATCGGTTGATTTTTATAGAGCTATTGCCGTATCTATCAGAAATAACCAATTCAAGTCATGTATGATAATTTCTGGCACCAGTACAGTGCCAGTGCGTGCCTGCCGAATTCGCTATTAAATTCATTGAACTTCAGAAACGACTGATATGAGATACAATTTCTGTAAGGAAGGAATGAAACAATATACATTTTCTTTAGTTACACAATCTTTTATTATGAATGTTGATGGCTTACATTAATGTGCTTTTCACAACTTACGAAACATTTGACTAAAGGTCGCTGAAAAGAACGCTAATCGACGCTTATGCGCGTGTACATACGGTTATGGACGCTGATGTACGATATACACCTAACCTATACAGCCCGCTATAACACTAGGATTATTTGTGATTAAGTCCGTCTTTTCGGTTAAGTCAGGCCCACTCCTGCCAGATACCTCGTATCGAGGAATAGATTGAATTATTCCAAAGTAATTAACGATAACAAGAAATTCTTGATTCGCAAAGCTCACGTGACACTTTGAAAGGACGAGACACAATGGCCGCTACAATAGCTTCCAAGGAGGCGCCGGGAGCGCTTCTCGTGGCGGCTCCCCACATATTTGCGCGAACAACACCATCTAGCGTACAATTCTCTCACTAAATTGAGTACAGCGCCGCCATACAGGCTGGGGTAAAACTAATCTCGTGAGAACAGTTTGCCCATAAGAGTGTCAACACCCTGGTCCTATCGACAAAAAACGATTGATAAAGCAATTAGTTGTTTAAGTGATTATTTTAGGAATTATAGCAAATCGCACACTATAATTTCGGATCGAGGAACGTGTTTTACGTCACAAGAATTTGCAACGTTTCTCACGGAAAACTCCGTTAAGCATGTGATGGTAGCCACGGGCTCACCCCAAGCAAACGGCCAGGTCGAAAGGGTGAATAGGGTATTGACGCCCATGTTATCTAAACTCACGGACGAGGACATTGGTCTTCACTGGTACAAAACGCTAGGAAATATTGAGTACTGTTTGAATAACACTATCAATAAATCAACCGGGGAAATGCCGAGCAAATTATTATTCGGGCATGATCAGCGCGGTCAATTTGATGACGAAATAAAAGATTATTTTAGAGACACTATGCCAAGGGAACGCGATTTCGATGGTGTGCGGGAAAAAGCTGCCGAGAAAATTGTCGTAACTCAAAAATATAACGAGAATCATTTTAATGCGAAACACAAAACCCCACATAAGTATCGGGAGGGAGAGTATGTTATGCTGCGGAATTTTGAGAGCACACCGGGGGCTGCACGTAAATGATTCCTCAGTTTAAAGGCCCTTATCTCGTCGCGAAAGAACTGCGTAAAGATAGGTATTTGATTTCGGATATAGATGGATTCCAGCAAACTCAAAAAAGTACCAAGACGTTCGGGAGGCCAAAAATATGAGACCTTGGCTACCAACTGAGTGATTATGTATATATATGTAAATATTTTTTATTTTATTTAGTAGTTAGCATTGGAACATGTTCATTTTATTTTTTTTAATTATTGTTGTTAGGTCCGACGTGACTCGGGAATGGTTGGGAGAGGAACGAAAACTCATAACACCGTGATATGCACTTCACACGATATAATAGACAAAGGTATACATAATAATATAAAGACTTATATGGAGGCGCGTGGTCATGCAGCAAACGTGCATGCCAGTCATGCTGAATTGTCGACACCCTGCGCCCTCTGCCAGGACGCGGAGTCTCATAGGCGCGTGCGCAGTCCCAACATCTCCCTCCTTCAGAAAGGGTTACCAGTACGCGTAAGATGCAGCGTTGGGGTCCAGCTGCAGGCGCCGTGGTGCGCAGCGTATGCGCACGGGTCTGGACGGTGTCGGCGGAACTGCCGACCCTCCAGGATCCTGAGTCCCTGAGCCCAGTGCTTCGATCGGCAGGTGTAGTCCCCCGGCGTCCGGGTCGGTCGCGACGTCTGCTGGCTGCCTCGGGTTTTGAGTAAGAAGAGTTCTGTCATCCTCGTCCACCACCTCTCCCGGAACAGGAGCCGAGTCCACGGAATCCGGGTCAGCACCCCCTCGCCAAATGTGGTTGATGTGGCTCGACCTCGACTCCGCTGTCCAAACGAACAGAATAGTGCGTCCTCGAGACGACTCTCGAAACTCTGCCCCGCTCGCGATGATCCTTCCTGGTGAGCACGACAACTCGGTCGCCCACCGCCAGACTCCTTGGTCGAGCTCCGTGGTGCTTATTGAATTGTTCCACCATGGTCGGTCGCTTGGAGGTAACCGGATCGGTGACCTGTGGCTTGCCCCCCGGAAGCAACCTGGAAAATGGTGAGCTAATACGCCGACCAAAAGATAGCTCCGCTGGAGACCTTCCGTCGAGCGCCAATGAGCAAGGAGTGTAGCGGTAGCTGTACAAGAAAGCAGACAGCTGTTTCCTCCAGTTTGAAAGATCCTTCGTGATGGCCCTCTTGACCGTATCCACCATCCTTTCCACCTGTCCATTCGACTGGGGGTGGTTGACCGCCGACATCAGATGCGTGCATTGCATCTCCTCGCAAAATGTCTCGAACAGCTGCCAGGTGAACTGCGTCCCGTGATCCGAGACCAAGATGTCCGGGGGCCCAAATCTGGCGAACGTCGCGCGGCAGAGGTCCAGCGTGCGACTCGCCGAAATTGTTGTAGTAATGGCGACGTCCAGGTACCTCGAGAATGCGTCCACGAAGATTAATATGTATGGACCATCGATGGGTCCGGCGTAATCAATGTGGACCCTCTCCATGGGCCTCGACGGAGCAGGTCAGAGTTCGAGGGGCACTTTCCTCGGTAACTTCTGCACGATGGCGCAAGCGTCACATTGACGCACCATGTGCTCGATGTCCTCCAGCATCTTCGGCCAATAGACGAACTCTCTGGCGAGCTGCTTCGTCCTCCTAATGCCGGGGTGCCCCTTGTGCAGAGCAGTGAGAATTGCGGGCTGCATCTTCTTCGGGATGACAACTCTGTCACCCAGCAGGAGCGTGCCATCGACCACACTCAAATCCTCGGAGCGCTGCTTGAAAGGCTTCAAAGACTCCTGGTGCGGCGCGCGGTCCCAAGCGTTGTCCCGAATTGCCTTAATCACCGAACCCAGCAAAGGATCCTCGGTGGTGGCAGTCTTCAAGCCGCCACGAAGCTCCTTCCCGAAGTGATCAAGAGCCAGATTCCTAATCTGCTGCAACTCGGACTCCACTTCGCGGATGCTGGCCACTTGCAGCTCCTCCGCGTGGTCTCGACGGAACCTCTCCATCAGACGTGACAATCCGTCCGCCTCGCCGAACTCTTTTGTCGAAATGTACTCGATACGGAAGTCGTATCCGAGAAGCCTGAAGGCCCATCGCTTTAGACAAGCCGCTGTAGTCGGTTTGAGACCCTTCGTGTTTTCCGTTTGCAATAACGCCACAAGCGGCTTGCGGTCTGTCTCAAGAATGAATTTCCTCCCCCAGACGAATTTGTGGAATCGCTCCACTGCCGAAACAAGAGCGAGGGCCTCCTTCCCCAGCTGGGAGTAATTCCGCTGAGCGTCCGTGAGGCTCTGCGACATATGATATACCGCACGCTCGCCGCCGTCCGGAGTTCGCTGGAGGAGTACCGCACCGATGCCGGTGGAGCACGCATCGGCCGCCACCACGAGAGTTTTGGTGGGGTCATAATGCTCCAAAAGGAGTGGACTCAGCATTACCCTTTTGAACTGGTCCACGGCCCGGTCCTGCTTCGATATCCAGACCCAGGGACAGCCTTTCTTAGTGAGTTCTTCCAGAGGCTGTTTGAGTTGATAAAGGTGTGGGATAAACTTACCGTAATGGTTTATCATGCCGAGGAGGCTCTGTACCTCCGAAACGTTCGTCGGTTTTGGCATATTTGCCACGGCAAGTGTAGCCTGAGGATCCGTAGAAATACCTTTGGCGTTTATAATAAAACCAAAGTACTTAATTCCCTCAAGGCTGAAGACACACTTTTCCGCGTTGAGCCTCCAGCCTCTCTCTTCGAGTCGTTTAAGAACACCTCTGAGGCGCTGGTCGTGCTCCTCTCTATTGGAGCCGGTGATCACCACGTGGTCGATGTAGGCGTGCACACCCTGCAGACCCGAGAGCGTGTGGTCCATTGCCTGCTGGAAAATCGCAGGAGCCGTCTTGATGCCGAATGGAAGACGCTTGAACTGAAACAGCCCTTTTGGAGTAACGATCGTGGTAATTGCCGTACAACCCTCCGCGATCTCTATTTGGAAAAAGGCATCGCTCAGGTCCAAAACACTAAAGCACGAACTTCCGTTCAATTTAGCCAAAATGTTCTCCACACTGGGCAGAGGGTGACGGTTGTCGACCAAGGCGCGATTCACGCCAGTGGAGAAATCCGCGCTGCGTCGAATTTTACACTTGCCACCTTCCGGCAGGGGTTGCTTTTTTACGATCACTATTGGCGAAGTCCACGCCGAAGACTCAACACGCTCGATGATTCCGCTCTCCTCGAGGCGGAAT
Source organism: Andrena bicolor (assembly GCA_960531205.1). Classification (NCBI taxonomy): domain Eukaryota; kingdom Metazoa; phylum Arthropoda; class Insecta; order Hymenoptera; family Andrenidae; genus Andrena; species Andrena bicolor. Next base: position 572,674 of record CAUIJW010000117.1, on the reverse strand, counting down.
AGCTCCTTCTCCAATGGCTGCTCCATGGCGAACGCGACCAGCCGACACGGAATCCGCACGGGCCTCACGTTGTCCTCAAGGTCGAATGTGGACTTGAAGTCGAGGCACTTCCCCAACCTGTCCGCGAACAGGCCAGGAAACTCCACCTGCATTTTCGCCAGATAGGCGAGCGAAGCCCTCCTGTCGTCCACGCGTGCGCGCGGCCGGCCAGATGGGAACGGTTGTCCGTCCGAAGCAACGATCCTCGCACTAGAATCGTCGGAGTTCGGCGAAGCGGCTTGTTGGAGTCCCAAAATGCACTCGGCCTCCCGCGTCTCACTCAGAAGCGCGGGCCACAAATCGAGAGTGTCCAGCGCGTTTAGTCCAAGCAAGTTGAGACCGTCCCGACCTGCTACGTCAATGTCAGTTTCGCCCTCGCGGCCGACCGCACGTATACGGCCGCGAAATCTACCGATCAGGCTGAGCCTGCCACCGCCGGCATGCTCGACAGCCGCGCCCGCCACGAGTTTCGGCGATCCGAGCCGACACCATTCGTTTTTACCGATGACGGTAATATCGGACCCCGTGTCGAATTGGAGACGTAGAGTCCTTCCGTTGATCACGATCGACACGTATCGACGACGACGTCTGCCGGTCGCGGAAATAGTTTGGGTAATGATACTAGCGTTCTTACCGACGGTTCCCGAATCTTTCGCGCCGGCGCGACACACGGACGCGATATGGCCCTTTTTGTCGCATTTGTGGCACATCACCTCGCGAAATTTGCACCTAGCCCGAGGATGTGCACCACCACAACTGAAACACTTCCCGTCCGATTTCGCATGCGGTTTATCGTTTTGGGGTTTATTACTTTGTGGTTTGTCGTTTTGCGCGGGCTTCCGCGGCACTTTTTTCTTTACATTAATCTTCACAGCACCGCAGGTTGATGGCTGCACAGATTTTTCCGGGTCCTCCAGAGTCTTGAGGCCAGCGGTGACGTTCAAGTGAGCCTCGAGCTCAGCGACGACGTCCTTCATGGTGGCGTTAGGATGTTTTTCGACCACTCGCAGGGCCAATTTTTTTAACGCCTCGTTGTCCTTCGAGTAGCAGCAGTACGATTCGCAGACCGTCGTCTGACAAATTCGCTCGATCGAACTCTGCCGCGTGGCGGTTTATCCGATCGATGTGCTCCGTGATGAGAACATTGAGAATTTCGATACGTCGACGCGTTGTAGCCTCGTTCCGAGGAGGTTACTTGTCGGAAGGGTATTGAGGTGGACGAGAGAGTGAGGCACGGTGTACTGGGCAAACGGTATTTATTACGACTAGAGTACACGGTCGCCCGGCCAGGTCTGTGCTGGCTAACAATGTCGTTTTGGCTTGTCCTACGGCTTATTCTAGCGGCGGTACGCGGAAAGGTCGCGGCGGAGTACGGGTGGCGCGTCGCGGTCGCGTTCACGGGCTCGGAGCGTTTCGGCGGTCGAGAGGTAGGAGGGGGAGGTGGTCGTTCTCGTGCCTTGGCTGTTATTTCTACCAAATGCCGTGACCGGGAAGTCTTTAGTCCGTTCGCCCAGTGGGTATAACCCGCGGGTGATACGGAGACTGTAGGATGTCCTCTGGGACACACAAAGTCTGACCCTAAGATCGACGGAGGATATCGACCTGCGTCTAGAGATCGGCGAACTCGCGTTTCTCTAGGGGCCGTGGAGGTTGGGGAGTTCAAAAATACACAACGATACAGATTGGATGCCAAGAGTTCGCTGGGAGACTTCTGACCGGTTGCCTGTAGCGCTCGAGGTAAACTCTGCCTCACGGGCCCGTCGCGTTGGCCTATATGGGCCGCCGCGCCGACTTCGCCAGCGAGAGCGCCGCTCGGCGCGTGGCCATCTCGCGGCCGCGCCAGGCGCGCGTGGTGGGGGGAAGACTCGCGTCCACCCGTAACTAGTTCCTTACATCTCCCTCTCCCTTCGGAGGACGCGATCTTCCCCCACCGTCCATTTATATTTCATCCCTACTCTTAATATTTATAGCTTATTATGTAGCCCAGTACAACTTGCCTCACTCTCTCGGCCACCTCAATACCCTTCCGACAAGTAACCTCCTCGGAAAGAGGCTACAAGACTTGCGTCCACCCGTAACTAGTTCGTTACAGAGTAATCGGTACCCTGTCACGGATAATTAAGTAGAATGATATAAGCAATAGTAATATAAAATGGTATACAAAATAATAAATGATTGCAATAAGCGATAATATAAAAAAACAATAAAAATAGTAATACTGTTAAGGAAAGAGTACTTATCGCGCCATCTCCCGAGTCCAAACGAACCCAGGCGTGACGAATTATTGTAAGACCCCCCACCGCGCTCATGTGGAGCATCGAGCCATCTCTCTTCCATCGATCGGAGATCGATGGAAGGGGGAGAGCACGCGGATTCGAGGAAATCGACGGCGATTTCCTCGATCTACTAGTTGACGAGCCGTCCAAGAGGTAACTCTAACTCTTCTACACGCTGTAAATTACTAACGCTTCGCTTGCTTCGCTTTTGCTGGATTCGGGCCGAGTCCACGTGCTTTGCCACCGCTTTATAGAGATCGCCTACCGCGTAGGAACTAGTAACGTTAAAGCATTAGAACTACATTCAATTGTTATAAACGTGTCTAACGAACCTTTAATATATAAATGTACAAAGTGTAATATTTCTAACATAAGCGTTACCATTAAAGTCTCCTAAAATTAAACTAAAGGAACTATTCGCGAGTGTCCCAATTCTGCGACGTGCGCTGTTAGGAAATCTTGCTAACATTTTTTGGTCCTTCGAGCCGGATCAGCGCCGTTTGGATTCTGTGTTTCTGGAACGTTCGGGATTCCTCGCGTGTGTTGTGGGTAACCGTCGCGCGTGACCTCTGAAACAAGAGCAATGAGTCACTTAATAGCTAGCCAACGCGACCTAAAAGGACGTATAACGCGCGCGTACGATAACTTAAAGAAGTTAGGAGCTAACAATTGGACGAAGGGTAACGTTTCTACTAGATTGGGAGCGCTACGAAAGAATTGGGCGAAATTCGAGGCGCAACACGATCAATTAATCGCCATGGCCGATGAGCCGGAAATCGTCGACGATAAGTACTTCAAGGAAGACGAGCCGGCAGATACGGAAGAGAAATTCCTCACGCAGGAAGCCCTGCTAGTCGATAAATTAGAGGAGCTCACTAAACTACAACAAGCCGTAGCGCGAAGCCTTGAACGTGCAAGCAGGGACGATTCCCTACCCACTACGCGCTCCAAATCTTCGCTGCCGAAAATTCCGTTACCGAATTTCGACGGCCAGCACAAAGGGTGGCCATCTTTCCATGGCCTTTTTCGCTCCCTCGTGATTGAGGACACGTCGTTGTCGGATGCGGAGCGCCTGCATTACCTAAGAGGGGCCCTTACCGGTGATGCTGCGAAACTTCTTCTTAATATGCCGGTACGTGAGGAGAATTTCGAGGCTGCGTGGAAGATGCTAGAAGAACGGTACGATAATCAACGGTTGGCGATAAAGGCATTGATGACGGCCATCTTTAATTTACCCACGCTTACCCGAGAGTCAGGGCCTGAACTCAAGGGATTATACTATACCTTGTGTGATTCAGTCCAGTCTCTCGCTGCATTAAAGAGACCCTTTGATGCCACTGGTGACTGGCTGGTACACTTGGTCGTAAATCGGCTGGATCCCCAGTCTCGGCGAGAATGGGAGACGCAACTTGGGCAAAGCAAAACTCCTTCGACCTATACGGAGTTGAAGCTATTTTTAGAGGGTCGAGTTAATACTGTGGAAGCCTTGGAGGAGCAGGCGACGGTTCCAGAAGGACGAGCCACGAAGTCTGCTGGAGCATCTAAAACCGTCAAGGTCAACCAGGTGAGCAAGGCGAAGCGACCATCGGATCCGTGTAGTCTTTGTGGGGCGGAACACTTTATATTATTTTGCGCGGAGTATAAATCCAAGAGTCCTCGGGAAAGAAAGGGGGTCCTGCTAGAAAACAAAAAAATTGCTTGGGGAAACACCGCGCGGCGGATTGCAAGTGCGAGAAGAGATGCCAAGAATGTAATCAAAAGCATCATACCTCAATACATGAGGGGACCGCCACCCCCGCCCTAGGTGGAGAACCAGGGGTCTCAGTTAATTTGGGCCGGTCCGAGTCAAGGGAGGGTCTCCCTCACGACGCGACCCTTTCCCCGGTGTTGCTAGCTACAGCCAGGATAGTGATGCGCGCTCCGGACGGCGAGCCAAGGATAGTGCGGGCCCTCATCGACCAGGGTAGTGAAGTCTCCCTAGCAACAGAGGCACTCGTTCAATTGCTGCGACTTCCCAGAAAACCCTCCAATGTGCACGTGGTTGGTATTGGCAACCAACGGAGGGAACGAGTGCGTGGAAGCGTTCACCTGGAGTTCTCACCGCATGGAAGCGGTGGTTCACGGCAGACGACCACGGCGCTGGTGCTGCCTCGGATCACGGCCTACACGCCTCAAATCAAGAGGAGAATGAACGCGTGGACTCACCTGCAGGGCCTACCATTGGCAGACCCTAACTTCACGGATGGTACCCAGATCGATGTTCTGCTGGGTGCCGACGTGTACTCACTTATCTTGGAGGACGGTTTCCGCAAGGGGCAAGAAGGTGAGCCCATTGCCCAGAAAACTACACTGGGTTGGATTGTCTCAGGACTGGCGAGGGGTTCGCGCGGCGAAGACTCACGTGCGACCAGTGGACTCGTCACGCTTCAATGTACGTGGGAGGATGATCTTGCCCCGCTGGTCCAGCGCTTCTGGGAACAAGAGGAGGTGCAGACGGTCACAACCCTCAATGCCGAGGATCAGGAGTGTAAGGATTACTTCACCACCACACATCAACGCTTACCGTCCGGCCGCTACATGGTCCGTCTCCCCTTCAGAGAGAGGCAGGGACTGGGCGAGTCTCGAGCCGGGGCCGTCCGAATGCTTCATAGAATGGAGTCCAAATGCAATCGGGAGCCCCACTTTAAGGAGGCCTACCAGTCGTTCCTACGTGAGTATGAACAACTAGTGCACATGACTAAAACTGACAAAATTTATCCAGAAGGCGAGTGCTACTACCTGCCACATCACGGAGTACTCAAGGAAAGTAGCACCACCACGAAGCTTCGGGTGGTGTTCAACGGCTCTCATGCTACCAGTTCAGGGAAGTCCCTGAACGACCTCCTGATGGTGGGACCCAACCTGCTACCAGGTCTTCACGAAGTGCTGTTACGGTGGCGCACGCATCGCATCTGCCTGACGGCAGATATCGAGAAGATGTTCCGTCAAATAATTGTACACCCGGAGGATCGACGCTTCCAACGGCTGCTTTGGCGAAATCGAGAGGAGGACGCCGTGAACAATTATGAATTAAACACTGTTACTTACGGTTTAGCCTGCGCCCCCTACTTGGCCATTCGCACGCTGCGACAACAGGCGCAGGATGAACGCTCCAACTTCCCACGAGCTGCAAGGATCCTGGAAAAAGACGTATACATGGATGACGTGCTGACAGGAGCTGACTGTGAGACGGAGGCACGCATCCTTCAGCGGGAACTGCGTCTGCTCTGCAAGGCGGGCGGGTTCAATCTACGGAAGTGGGTATCGAACATACCCACCTTACTGGAGGGCCTCTCAGGCGAAGAGGCCACCTCGGCCGTCAACTGGGAGGAGGATACGCTTCACACGGCTCTAGGCATCCAATGGAACGTGCGAGAGGATGCATTCCGAGTTCGAGTGCCGGAGCATCACGCTACCCAGACGGTCACCCGTCGTACAATCCTCTCACACATCGCTCGAATCTTCGACCCATTGGGCTTACTGGCCCCGGTAACTGTAACAGCCAAAATATTGCTGCAGTCGTTATGGTTGTTGAAAATAGGCTGGGACACCATACTGCCACCTACCGTCGCACGGGAATGGAACCAGCTTCTGTCCGACCTACCGAGCCTGGAGGATGTCCGAGTGCCCCGCTGGTTAGGACTACACCCCAGGGTCAAGGAACTGGAGCTGCATGGCTTTGCGGACGCCTCGGAGAGAGCCTTCGCCGCAGTGGTATATATCCGAGTCGTGGACCATGATGACCTCGCGCAAGCGCAGTGGATCACGGCCAAGACGAAGGTGGCTCCACTTCACCGAGTCACGCTTCCACGACTTGAATTGTGCGCTGCCTCCCTACTGAGTCGGCTTGTGACTACCACGAAGAGGACTTTGGAGCTGGACAGTGCCTCGGTACATCTGTGGAGCGATTCCAGAATAGTGCTGGACTGGATTCGAGGGCATCCTTCGAGATGGAAGACTTATGTCGCTAATCGAGTGGCGGACATACAGAGAGAAGTACCTGAGGCCCGTTGGCATCACGTGTCCGGGAGCGAGAATCCAGCTGACTGCGCTTCCAGGGGCCTGGCGCCCAATCAACTGCCGAGCTACGAACTATGGTGGAAGGGTCCACATTGGCTCACCGGATCCCCTCACTGGCTGACCGATACTGCAATTCAAGAGGAGAGCACAGATCTGGAGGCCCGAATCGTATCGAATCTGGTCACAAATGGTAATGAAGCAGCAACCACTTACTTGATAAACAATTATTCCTCTATCCAGCGTCTACTGAGAGTGACGGCCTGGTGTCTACGCTGGTCACCACGGCAACCAAAGCGAGATGGAAGGAGCCCCTACTTGTCTCCAGTTGAAGTCGAAGGAGCCCGTATTCACTGGATCAGAGTAATTCAACACCGGGAATTTCAGGAAGAGCTACACCTACTACAAATGGGAGCTCCGCTTGCGAGCCGCAGTAAGTTGTTACGACTTACGCCTTTCATAGATGCCCAAGGGTTGCTGTGTGTTGGCGGTCGGCTGAAGCATGCTGCACTGCCATCCTGGGAGAAGCATCCGATCATTCTACCAAGGAAGGGACATTTCACGGAATTATTGATCGACGATGCTCATCGGAGAACGCTTCACGGAGGTACCCAACTTACTTTGGCTGCTTTACGCCAAAGGTACTGGATACTGGGGGGACGCCAGCAGGTCAAGACCCACATACACAACTGTGTCACCTGTCTACGCTGGAGGGCGGCGCCTGGCCAGCAGCTGATGGGAGATCTACCGGCCTGTAGAGTTACACCAGCCAGGCCCTTCCAACAAGTGGGCCTGGATTATGCGGGGCCGTTTATCCTGCTGGCATCTCGAGGCCGAGGCCAGCGAACACACAAGGGTTATGTTGCCGTCTTCGTCTGTCTAACCACGCGTGCCGTCCATTTAGAGGTTGTCTCTGATTACAATACGGAGGCCTTCCTCGCTGCGTTGCGGCGTTTCACTTCAAGAAGAGGCCTCTGCACTACCATATACAGCGATCGAGGCACCAACTTCGTGGGCGCTGCACGAGAGCTGCGAAGCCTGGAACCTCTCTGCAGTCAAAGTGAGGTTATGCAGGCCCACTTGATGAATGATGGTATCACTTGGAAGTTTCACCCACCTGCTGCTCCACACTTCGGGGGGGTTTGGGAGGCGGCCGTCAAATCTACAAAGCACCACCTACGCCGGGTGGTCGGAGATCAGCACCTGACCTTCGAAGAAATGACGACCCTCCTCACCCAAATTGAGGCTTGCCTCAACTCTCGACCACTTCAGCCACTTAGCGATGACCCAGGAGATGTCACGGCCCTCACACCGGGGCATTTCCTAATCGGCGACGCACTTCTCGCCGTTCCGGATCCACCTGTGGAGGACGTCCCCAGGTCACGGTTATCGAGGTGGCACTTACTACAGCAACTGAGGCTACAATTCTGGCGTAGCTGATCGAGGGAATACCTGCAGTCACTACAAGCTCGCAATAAATGGATGCGGCCTCACCCACAGCCCCGGGTTGGGGATTTGTGTATATTGCGTAACGAAACTTTACCACCCAATAAGTGGCCACTCGCGCGAATCACACAGTTGTTACCCGGACCGGACGGGTTAACGCGCGTAGTACACGTCAAAACTGCACGATCAGAATTTGTCCGACCAATTACAAAATTAATATACTTACCTTCTGTACAGAGCACTGAATCTACGGAGACCGCGTCCAATACACCGCACTGATATCACTATTCGACCGAAGGACGATCTCCACATGGGCCGGTCGGCAGCGCGAACCGCGAGCCGCGACCGATCACGCCATTCTAATTGGGCCAATCAGCGTCACGCCTGCTGGAGCATTCATTCATCTTTCGACGAAGGCGGGCGGGAAATGTTAAGGAAAGAGTACTTATCGCGCCATCTCCCGAGTCCAAACGAACCCAGGCGTGACGAATTATTGTAAGACCCCCCACGGAGATCGATGGAAGGCGGAGAGCACGCGGATTCGAGGAAATCGACGGCGATTTCCTCGATCTACTAGTTGACGAGCCGTCCAAGAGGTAACTCTAACTCTTCTACACGCTGTAAATTACTAACGCTTCGTTTGCTTCGCTTTTGCTGGATTCGGGCCGAGTCCACGTGCTTTGCCACCGCTTTATAGAGATCGCCTACCGCGTAGGAACTAGTAACGTTAAAGCATTAGAACTACATTCAATTGTTATAAACGTGTCTAACGAACCTTTAACATATAAATGTACAAAGTGTAATATTTCTAACATAAGCGTTACCATTAAAGTCTCCTAAAATTAAACTAAAGGAACTATTCGCGAGTGTCCCAATTCTGCGACGTGCGCTGTTAGGAAATCTTGCTAACAAATACAAAATAATAAATTAATAGCAATAAGTTTTAGAATGCAATAAGCGTTATTAATACAAAAATATAAATGGTCGCAATAAGGTTTATAATGCAATAAGCGTTATTAATACAAAAATATAAATGGTCGCAATAAGCTTTAGAATGCAAAATTAAATAATAATACAAAATAATATGATGATGGTGATATGCAATGTTAATGGTAATTATAATGTCTTACAATGATTGGTGAATGGTGATTATTGATCACTGATTTTAACACTTTGACGTTTAGTAACAAGTAACACTGAATATTTTGAATAATGAATAATCTTCCGTTAAGTAACACTGGATGTTGAATAAGGAAAAATGAATGCTCCGGCCACTCAGGACCTCATATTTATGTAGTTTTACAGGAGTGTTGCGGGGGTACGCGCGGTAGACACCTTGACACATTTCGGAATAAGACGCAGTAGGACTTTTGGGGTTTTTGTAAACGGTATGGCTATTAATAGACATATTTATGTCACGTACGCCAAATAGGCGTCGCAATTAGATTTCAGGGGTTTTTATGACTGCGAAAGGAGATACTCAACTCATCGAATGGATTTTTGGGTGTTTAATAGGAAAGGGGTTAGAATGGCTTGGACTCTGTGAGTCGTAAGGAGGGGATAGAGACGTGGTCTCGATTTAAGAGGGATTTGTAACGAGGGATTTGTTTGAATTCGTTTTTGGAGGGAATGATTCGTGCCTTGTAGGACGAATAGGTGAAGAGAGTTTTATAACGATTATCTCGTGATGGGGATCTCTAAGATACATCAGCGAGGTGGACTTTGTATCAATCATCTTGTGTTGGTGACCGCTAAGGTATAACATCAAGGTGGTCGGCGATTGAGGAGATGGGGTAGGAGTTGAGTTTAATAGTATTTGATGGAGTGATTTTGAGGTTTACGAATGGAATTTGGAATAGAAACGCGTGAAAAATCGTGGGACGTCACAACGATTCACATTTCATTATCGAGGAAATAGCTACCGCTTTCGAAGGTCACGTTGATGTATTGCCCATAACTAAAGAAAAATATATTTCTTTCACAAAACATGTCGAAGATACGGCTGAATCAGACTCGCGAAATTATATTAAATTACGATTCATCGATTCATACAAATTTCTCAATACCAGTCTCGACAAATTAGCATCTTTTCTTAGCACAGATCAATTAAAAATTTTACGATCCAAATTTGAAACATTATCCACCAAAGATTTCAATTTACTGATGCGAAAGGGTGTCTTTCCGTACGAATACCTTGATTGCGCGAACAAGCTGCAGGATCCATGCTTACCACCGCGCGAGTCATTCTACAGTTCGTTAACGGGTGAGACTGTATCCGAGAGCGATTACGCACATACCGAGACTATCTGGCAGCGTTTCGGGATTAGAACTTTGGGCGAATACAGCGACTTGTATTTGAAAACAGATGTCTTATTATTGGCAGATACTTTTGAAAATTTTCGCGAAAGTTGTATCAAGGGTTACGGACTAGATGCGGCACATTATTATACTCTACCTGGTTTCACGTCGGATGCAATGCTAAAGCATACCAAAATTACATTCGAATTGCTCACCGACGTCGATATGGTCGTGTTTATCGAACGCGGTATACGTGGGGGTTTAAGTCAGTGTTCCGGAAGATACGGACATGCCAATAACAAGTACATGCAATCTTACGACGCATCGGAACAGTCATCGTACTTGATGTATTTTGACGTGAACAATTTGTATTGTCACAAGTGTAATTTAGCGGATCGGCGTTAGCGAGTTTATAGACGTGAATAACGAGGTACGAGCGAATTACTTTAAGCAAGACGAATTAAATTTAATGGTTCGGAAGTAAAGTATATTGTTTAACACTTATATGGTTTTACAGGCACAATTATACATTTAGTGGCAGTTAAAGCGGCACAAATAGTTATTAAGCGAGCGAAGCTGTACAATTACACGTTCTGATTAGAGTTTCTATTATAATTTAAATTTCTGTACAAGGATTACAACGTCAAATATATAACTCTTACACGCACAGTCAATTTACAACAATGATTAGATATCGAAAGGAAGCGTTGAGCACTATTCTAAGTTGCGAAGCAATGTCGCGAAGCTTAGGTTTCGTAGCAAAGCGAAGGTTGTGCAAGCAAATGTGCAGGTAAAGTGTAAAGCAATGTATAGTTACCAAGCGGTGGTGAGATCAAGAGCAGAGTGAGCGATTCCCAGAAATCAGGGTCAATTTCTACGAAACGCAAGCCTCCCCCTTCCAGGAATCGTGTCGATGGAAGGGGACGCGACTCGCGCTCCACATGAGTGAGCAGGCCTATGCCACTTAATTAGTATAGAACGTCAATAGGTGTCACTAAGATGCCACTTTCGTGAACAGTATGGATGGGCAATGTGTCAGCCTCTGCCACACGCTTAATTTCAATGGGTCGAAGATGCTGCAAATTTTGACGTGTCTTCAATCCGCGTCGATTCGCCCACGGGATACATTCTCGAGGTAGATCTGGAATATCCGCAACGTCTGCACGACGCTCATGCAGATCTAACGTTCTGCCCGACGCGTGCCAAACCACCTGAGTAGGTAATACAAGGGAGTTCTGGATACGATGGACGAGGGGGTGAGGCGGGGCGGGGGGTACCGCACTCTTCCGCGACATGGGCGAGGGGGTGAGGCGGGGAGGGGGTACAGCGCTCGTAGGTGAGGGGATGACGTCACAAGGGAGGGGGTTTCAAGCCAGCGTCGCGCGTGCAATCGTTGATGGTGGTGGGGGTAATTGATAAACCGTTGGGGTGAAAATTCCCTAGATTTGATTTAGCGACACCGCCGATCGATGGAAAAATCCCCACGGATTCGATATTGACGCCACCTATCGGATGTTTAAGGAACATTGAACACGTGCCGTTGCCGTACGCGTGCATGGATCGGTGCGCAGGCGCGAAAGATCTCGGACGAAAGGATGTAACGCGGATGCTGTAATTCGATACCGATACCTATTCGAGATTAATTAACCTAAATAGCGCAACCACCTCGTGAAAGAATGCGACGTCTCCCTCGTATAAACATCCGCCGACGATTCGACGCGGCATCGCGATAGTTATTCGAGATCGATTAATCTAAATAGTCCAACCACCGTCTCATGAAAGAATACAACATCGCGTATAAACATTCGCCACCGAAAGATTTCACAGGGAACGTGGAAGATTGATGAGTAAATCTGACATATTAATATTAAGATTTAGTAATTTATTAAACTTAATTCTCCCACTCGACTACATCGTCAGCGAATAGAGCACTATCGTCGTCGGTAAAAATAGCATTATCGACGATTTCATTAAATAGAGCCCCGTCGGGATAGAGATCCTGCTCGGGGTCATTTTGAATTCCAACATCGCGGGCGTAAAGCCCAGATATTGAATTTGTAAAAACGGCGTTAAAGTTAATGACTCCAGCATCGACGCTGTTTCGCCAAACGACACTCTGTGGAGCACCCTCGCGATTCCGCTGATATATATTTGCGTATACATCATCGTCGGCCTCGTCATCATCATCTAATAAATATGTCCACTGCGCATGGCGATTCAGCCAAAATTGCTCATCCCCGTAGTGCTCATCTGGTGGTTCATCGATTATGGTGTCGGCATTATGGAATACTTTTAGAAAAATGTCTCCATCGTGATGAGCTTCCGCCTCATGAAGTTCTTCATCACGAATTTCTTCCGTTTGAACCTCGACATTTCGACACATAACATATACTTTCGGACTGTAGGTACGAATGGGTATCACAACAGCGGTATTCGTAGCGGCAGCGGGGAGATTCACTTGCGCGGACGATGACATAATCTGAAACCAATTTTTCTTATAATTTGAGAATTATAAGAAAAATTGGTTTGAGAAGTTGCTGGCACAACGATTCACGGTAAACTTGTCGAAGAGATACCTGTCACCGATCTCAATGAGGTTTGAATATGTTGTAGAAGTTAACATTCTGAACAACTTTTTCCTTTGCCGAAAAGGGCGGTCAGCTGTAGTTTCCGAGATATTCGCAAAAAAATGTAGTAGTATAGATAAATTTTTCATTAGAGGAGGATTCTCCGATTTCAATGACCTTCACATATGTTGTCAAGGTCATCATTGTGAACAACAATTCCCTCTAAACTTTTTGGCGGTTCGCCTTAGTTTCAGAGATATTAATAAAAAACTTTCGACATAATATATTGAAATCAGTTTCATAACCGACGGTATTAGTATTGGTTTGGGCTAGATTAGTTGACTATTTTAAAGTAATGGTGAAAAAAAATTGGATCACGGTGACCATGCTCGTTCTAGTGATCAGAAACAAAAAATGTAAAAATATTCTTCATTTGTATGCATTTGACCATCGTCCCTACCAGAATGATAAAAAAAGATTGAAAATTAAGCAAATGGTGTTTGAAAATTAAGTTTCGATTTTCGCACATTTTTTCAAATTTAAAGGTCTGTGAAAGTTTAAAAACAAAATATTTTCTCATAATTCTGATAGGGACGATAGCCACACGTGTGCTGATAAAATATGCAAAACTTGGACTGAGTTGGTCCAGTCGATCTTGAAATATCATGGTTACCGATTCGGAAAACGTGGTTTCGAGAAAATCGCGTTTAAAATATACTCAACGTTCGAAGCCAAACTAAGTTGTGACCTAGAAGAGTAACGGTCTCTTTGTAACCAAATGGTCGATTTTTGTGTTCTAAAAAGCGTAAAAATGCACCCCCCCCCCCCCCCACAAAAAAAGAACAGTCCGCCGAAACTTTGCCGATATACACTTGCAGGCAGAGATGGGCATTATTTAAATAAAAAATGATTTAAATGACGTATCAAATAAAAGAGACGTTAGTCTTATTCGTCATGAATAAGACTAAACCCGAGTCAATCTTTAATCGAGTTTAGACGAGTGAACGATACAATGTGGCACCGCTCGGACCTCGCGCGACATCGATCAAAGGATCTCGCGAGTCTCGAGGCTCGCCAAAGTTACTCGATTGAAACTCGACTGAAATACGATTGAAGACGAGAACACTGTTCATTCAATCAGGATTGAATCCCCATGATTGAAGGCAATTCAATCATGGCCGACGATTGAATGCCATGATGGAAGTTGTCAATCATGGCCGACGATTGAATACCCCACGATGGAAGGTATTCAATTGTTATATAACGACAATAACCCATAACACCTGGTGCAACGGACACCAGCAAGCTCAGCAAGATGCGCAACCAAAAGTAGACCGCATACGTTGCAAGGCCGAGATCGACAGGTGGAGACCAGTAGGCCTCCCCCCGTGATCACCAAACCGCGACCCCAATTATTGTATATAAACCCACAACCGAATAATCAGCAAGAGTTATTGTAAAAGATCAGTTACGCGATCACAACCGTGATCGATCGTCGAAGTGTCAGCTCGAATAAACCTTTGTTAAACCTACGGTGAGTTCTAACTCTTTAACCGGCAACGATCCACTATCTCTCGGCTCGGCCCGAGAATCCCGTTCCCGGTATCTTCACCCGAACAATCGGAGCCCGGCCAACGATCCGTTCGAGGACAACCGCGCAGTGCAGCCAGATTCTCAGGGAGAATCTCCACACCGGCAACCTCGCAACACAATCATGGCAGGCAATTGAATCCCCATCGCTTCAATCATGAGCACTTCGATTAAGATTGACTCGGGTTAAGTCTTATTCATAAGTCTCCAATAAAATTTTCGTTTTTTAGTCGTATCCAATTTTTTATTTTAAATAATTTTCTGCCCATCTCTGCTTGCAGGAACAAAACTGTTATGCGTCACACGTCCTGCTCAGTGAGCGCGCCGTATAGATACCTCTTTATTCTGTACCCTGTAACTTTGTAAATATTACGAATTGGAAAAAACTCTTTTGCACACGTATTACCCATATAATGTATCAGTAGAAAATGCAAAAAGAAAAACAAATTTTTTACCTGTCACACCATAATACAGTTAAAAAATCGAAAAATTTTAGTTTGTATATTTTCAATTGACATCTCAAAAATGTTCAGTTCAAATTTTGAATCGAAATTCCTAGCGGCACAGATTTTATAGACAGTTCAGGGGGATCACCAGTGTGACGGCCTTTAACTAGGTGTTTTATGAAGATGATTGTGATGAAGGTGATTTATCTTTTAATTAATAATACATTTATTAATCTAAAAAAGAATCAATTTTTTAATCGAATAAACGCTTGGAAAATAGGGCGCTCACAGGCAAGTCCCCGTCACTATAGACGAACGTGCTCGGCGTCAAACTTTAAGTACGTTTTTTTCAAAACAATTTTTCACGCATTGTCGCCCCGATAAAAAATGCAAGTCTTGACCGAATCTAAAAATTCAAACGGTATTCTACTCCTAATTATACTGGCTTCCGCGCTACCCTCTATTGCGAATTTTCATACACTCAATTTTTTTTTACGAAACATTTTTGTGCGAAAAAACCCATGTTTCGGGGACCCTATCGTTTAAACATTTGACAATAATCGCCCAGTTGTTTCTTAACACTGCCTGATGGTAGCGCGATAACGACACATGTGTAATTAAAGAATATCTTTGGTTTTTTGATTTTGGATCATCCTCTCTAAAGTAATCGTGGCGCCAGTACGGGCTAGTTTTTTTTACAACGATGCAGCACGCAATGCATATCAGAGGTAGCGGTGGAAAAAATGAAACAAAAATATTGTTTTATACTCTACATTTGTAGCAGAATAAAGTGTAAAAAGTTTTAGGCCCATACTGTTTTTTTCTAGAAAAACTCATAAAAGTCACCTATGTTTTCACGTGGTTTGTCAGGCGGATGCCCGTAATTGCAAATAAACCCTCGCTCGACACCAGAATATTGTAGTATCGGAAACGTAATAAAGATCCCCCCAAAAAACATTAAAAAAGTAAAAAAATTACGCCAAGTACATGAAATCAAGTAAATCACAAAATAAAGAAAATAATACTAATAAATACAAAGTAAAAAAAGATGTGAAATCAGAATGAGCTGCAAGTACATAATGGTGCTTTCCCATAGCGTGCAAAGGCGACACTGTGTAACACAATAAAAGACAAAAAAAAGATGTCCGCGGCCTGGAAGTCAAATACTTGGCGTGGCCAGGCAAGGTTAAGGTGTCGCTGAATAAGAAGTATTTAAAAAGGCAAAATAATGAAAATGTATTCATACTGTCAGAGTTTAAAATTGACAAATTATGTGAAAGGTTGTGAGAGGAAAACTATCGGTGTGGATGAATGATCTTACAATTATTTTAAAACGCAATATAATGAAAATGTACTCATATTGTCTGAGTTTTAAATGGACAAATTTTCTGAAAGCCTGCGAGGGGGGGGGGGGTATGGGTATTGATGATCTGAGAATACCTTGCCTACCCATTTTTAAACACATCAAAGGTCATCTTGAGGTTTTGGGCAGGTTTTTTCGATTTTTGACCACTGTGCGGCGTCCGAAAGACGGGGCGAGACACAACATCAACACGTCGTCTGTCTCGTGCCATCCTCGCTCGCTCTCGTTCCATCTTGCCCTCGCCTTCGCCGGACAAGAGTGAGACAAAAATGGTGGGGATAGCGAAAAGCCCACAGCGGGTCCACCGAATCGAGCCCTCAGAGGGACAATACTGTACTACGACCCCCATATATTGTCGTTCCGAAAGCGATGTCCACTACTACATGGTCCCCTTGTTTGTGCCGCGATTCGACCCGATATCAAAACCGATATCGGGCGAGGCCAGTAATTGACACAAAAACTTTTATAAGAGCGACATGTTCTGTTAAAAATGACGTATGGAAATCGTATTACGATGGAAAATAATAAAAACTTGGTAGTCATCATCAAGGTTTTTTTCTTATACAACGCCCGCTAATTCCTTAAAACCGAAGCTGAAAATCTGAGCACTGAATTGATTTGTGACCAATAAAGGAATGTCAAGTATAAAAAGTGACAGAGGAATCAGTGTTCGAACGGAGAACGAAAATACAATTGGAATTAGCAAAGATGATTACACAATCTTAGCATGTGAACTTTTTTCGAGAATTAAAGGGAATTAGCTTCTTTCATACATGAGTCATGTTTATTGGGGGGGGGGGGGAGATTTCATCACTTTTTTCATACCCAGATAACCATCTGTCTCCAATCTGACATCAGATTGGTAGCAGGGTCTGGCATGAGAGCGCAGAATCTGACGTCAGAACCGTAGTCGTCTGTGTCCGCATTTGGCTGCGTTCTGATGTACAGATTCTGATGTCAGATTCTGATGTCAGATCGGCAGCAGATGGACAGCAGATTCTGCCGTCTGCTAGGCACAGCCAACAGCGCCATCTGAGTGTCAGAATTGGCAAACAATTCCCTACGCGTGACGTCACACGGCCGCCCCTACGCGTGACGTCACACTAGGTATATCCCCACCCTTTCTACTGCGCGTAGAGAAGTTTTGGAGCAGATTCCAAGATTCTGCTCGCAGGTTATGTGAGCCGCAGTTTATTAAATAAGTTACCTATTTTTTTTCAAAAAGTATGTGTTTATTCTTTAATATTACAAGTACAAAATATATATAAGTGGCACATATATTAACATTTAATATTTACATTTAGAAATGGTGATTCTAGATGCAAACATAAGCCAATTTTCTCGAGAACGAACTTTTATTCTATATTACATTTTTATCTTTTATAGATTATCGACTTATTGTTTTTGCATAGAATCACCATATCCCTGCTTGTGTTAACTCTGAAAACAAATACAACATTAGTATAAAATTGAAACGATACTGGGATGAATGGCTCGGGATGATTTTCGTGGTTTCGATGCTCTGGAAATTCTTCGGATCTGCCGTCAATGACTGCCACCTCAGAATGAACGAGAATTCGAAACAAACGCGAACTGAGAAGTAGAGTCCCGACCAATCACGAATGACCGCAGGGCGGCGCAGCCAATCCGAGCGTTCGTTTTCAAGCACAAAGGGTACCACGTCGAATAAAGGGTACCACGAGGTAACATTTTGGCGGTACAGTGGCCCACGCTCGGATTGGCTGCGCCGCCCTGCGGTCATTCGTGATTGGTCGGGACTCTACTTCCCAGTTCGCGTTTGTTTCGAATTCTCGTTCATTCTGAGGTGGCAGTCATTGACGGCAGATCCGAAGAATTTCCAGAGCATCGAAACCACGAAAATCATCCCGAGCCATTCACAAGACGTAAGTAATTATGGAATTTAATAATTTCAAATTGTCTACGTCGCGAAAATCGGTACACGCATTATCGGCGAGACAAAAAAGGAGGGTTATGCGCGAGATGCGAAATAACTTACGCGTGCGATACCGTTCCGGATTGAATACGGTCAGTAGAGTAGCAGATAATACTTCTACCGTGCAAGATGCTGCTAGCACATCTGCAGGTTGTAGTTCGTTCGTTCCTGTTAATTTAATCCCCGATAGCTTCAGTGTTAGGCGCGATATAAATGTAGAAGACGCTGGTCCTTCTACTTCCACGTCACGCGTTTCTCCTATCCACGATACAGTTTCATTGTCTTGTGGTACTTTCTCCGAGCCATCTTTTCGCCAACGTTTAGCGTCCTGTTTCGTAGACCACAATTTAACACACGTTCAAGGAAATAATATACTATCTCTCCTTCGAACGCATTCCTGTTTTTCCCAGTTGCCTCAGGATGTTAGAACACTTCTCGATACGCCACGTAAACCTGCTGTTACATTCGTCGTGGAACCAGGAGAATATATTCATTTCGATCTGGAAACAGAAATTGTTAAAAGTCTCCCGAATACTTTGTCTGTAGATTTTGTTAGAGAGTTAGAATTAGATTTTCATACAGACGGATGTCGTGTAAACAAAAGTCCCATTCAGTTCTGGCCCATCCAATGTAGGATTTCAAATATTCCCCGTATGAAGCCGATAGTGGTAGGAATCTATAAAGGTCGCCGTAAACCACGCGACCCCAATATTTTCTTTGAGAAATTTATTGCAGACGTCGAAGCCATCATGTCCAACGGAGGTATAAATTTTCATGCTAATAAGTTGTCCATACGTCTGAGATGTTTCATAGCTGACGCACCAGCTCGAGCATTCATATTGAATCATTTTGGGCATATGTCTCAATATCCCTGTTCCAAATGTACAGTTTTCGGTACCCTGAACGGTAGGCATTATGCCTTCGATGATATAAATCATTCTCCTCGTACCGATGAGGAATACCGTAGACGGTTGGACGAGAACCACCACAAACAAGGTCCAAGCCCATTGTCATCGCTACCGATAGGAATGGTTTCCCAAGTTCCGTTCGAGTATATGCATCGCATCTTCATGTTTTTATACATAATTATACTAACGTACCTTGCGTGCATTACTTTTTCAGAAGCGGTGTCTGGGAACCCGCATTTCAACAAGCCCCTCCGATCGGACTTCCAATTATCCATGCAGCGGGCGCTGCGGACCGCGAAAGAAAGGGTACGCAGCAGGAGGCGTGGTCCACGGGCGACGGCAGCCCCAAGTGATATGCAAAGGCGCCGCGAGTTTTGGAACGACCAGCAGCCCGAAGAAGAAGCTGATGACGTCTGAAGGTCCGTTTTAACGTAATATTGAAAATCACGACATTTAGTGTCATATCCGTAAAAGTCACGATTTACTGTCACGTGAAAACGACCCTTAACTGCGGTAAATATTTTATTTTTCAGAAATATGCCCATTAAAAGTTGAGATGTGTCTCCTTTTACAGTGGCGAAGAGACCAAACGGTACTTTTCAGTGCCCATTTTAATCGAGTTCAACGGGAACAACCTCTCGACGTTCACAAGGAACAATAATCGGTACTTTTCAGCGCCAATCTCTTAAAACGTATGAAACCAAATAGTACTTTTCAGTGCTCACTTTACTTCAGCATCACTGAAATAAAGTACTTTACCTTTAATAAAATTTATCGGTACTTTCCCAGTATCGTTTCAATTTTATACTAATGTTGTATTTGTTTTCAGAGTTAACACAAGCAAGGATATGGTGATTCTATGCAAAAACAATAAGTCGATAATCTATAAAAGATAAAAATGTAATATAGAATAAAAGTTCGTTCTCGAGAAAATTGGCTTATGTTTGCATCTAGAATCACCATTTCTAAATGTAAATATTAAATGTTAATATATGTGCCACTTATATATATTTTGTACTTGTAATATTAAAGAATAAACACATACTTTTTGAAAAAAAATAGATAACTTATTTAATAAACTGCGGCTCACATAACCTGCGAGCAGAATCTTGGAATCTGCTCCAAAACTTCTCTACGCGCAGTAGAAAGGGTGGGGATATACCTAGTGTGACGTCACGCGTAGGGGCGGCCGTGTGACGTCACGCGTAGGGAATTGTTTGCCAATTCTGACACTCAGATGGCGCTGTTGGCTGTGCCTAGCAGACGGCAGAATCTGCTGTCCATCTGCTGCCGATCTGACATCAGAATCTGACATCAGAATCTGTACATCAGAACGCAGCCAAATGCGGACACAGACGACTA
Source organism: Andrena bicolor (assembly GCA_960531205.1). Taxonomy (NCBI): domain Eukaryota; kingdom Metazoa; phylum Arthropoda; class Insecta; order Hymenoptera; family Andrenidae; genus Andrena; species Andrena bicolor. The sequence continues at coordinate 552,369 of CAUIJW010000117.1, read as the reverse complement.
CGGTTCTGACGTCAGATTCTGCTCCCCAAATCTGGTTATCAGGGTAGTTAGTTATAAATTACTACGTGCCGTATTTTATAACGGTCTTCATCCTCAAAGCGGTTCATATTGATGCATGATACGTGATGGTACATCAGCATCGAAATGTATTGACAACGACAAAATTAATCGGACGATTATAAAACTATTGTGATGAAAATGGCAACATTTGTTAAAGAAATTAATTGTAAAAATACAGCTGCTCCACAACCGATATCAATATGTAGGGGAGACCGGGGCAAATCGACCACTTTTTTCATTGATAAATTTAACAAAAAAAAAATAATTTTTCAATTACCTATATGAATTATACTATCCGAAAGAGTAATCCCTATAGTACATAAATGCTACAACAAATTTTCGTTACTTCCCGTTTCTAAAGTCATTCCAGAGAATTTGTAATATAGTGTAAAAATCGCCGTTTCGAAAAATGCCGGAGTAAATCGGCCACTCCTTCGGGGCAAAACGGCCACCTTTTATTCCGGCTGGATGTTGATTAACGTTGCTGAAAAATGTAAACGATATTCATTTCTCCTCGTAACTATTCAAGCTATAATCGCTTCGATCAATATTTAAACGCACGGATATAACTTCCTTTTTCCAAAGATCGAACTGCACTGCGTAGCGGCGCTTCCGTCCATGCCACGCGACTCCTCACCTCGTCCCGAAACCGTTAACTGTTTTCCATTGTTGAGCGTCGAATCCACCGACAGCTCTGCATCGATGAATATTTTTAGCACAAATGTTAATAAAACTACTTATTTACTATGGTTCGACATCATCAGTGAGTGACCGATTTGCCCCGGGTGTTACATGGCAGTTTTGCCCCAGACGTAAACTCTAACTTCAATCACTCAAACACAATAGAGATTTTCCAAAATAACTCAAACTATCATCGAAATCGTAATCAGTACCGCTATTTTAATCAATAAATACTCACTTCAAACTTCAGAACATGAATATTACAGAATAAAGATAAATTTTGCATAAGTCACGAAAATTTGTTATCACTGCCGAAAACGTATTTTGCCTTCTACAAAGTGCAACGTAATCTCAAATGCTATCAAATTCCGTTGGTACTGTAGACACATAGAAAGACGTTTACAAAAGCAAACACGAGATTTTATTTTAACTTCTACTAGGTAAAACTTCCTGTGGCCGATTTATCCCAGTGGCCGATTTGCCCCGGTCTCCCCTAATAAAAAAATTTAAATTACTTAGTGCCGTATTTCATAATGGTCTTCATCCTGAGAGCGGTTCATATTCTTGTATTCATTTTTTGCAACGTCAAAAATGAAAAGAAATCATACTTTTTAAACGATTTTTTTTAGCTTCGATTCTCTGTTTGCTTGTTGTATGTTTGCTTCATTTCTAAAAACTCGAATTTAACCCAAAACTTAGCAGGTTATGATTAAGTGACAGCTAGGTGACATTTACTAGAGACCCGAACGCAGCGACTTTTTGCATTTTTCGTCAACTGCGCAACCGCATTTTCAGCAAAACCATTCCGGATAACTTCAGCTTACGAAAGACGACATCTACCTGCGTGAATTGGAGACGTAAAACGAGAATGGCGACATCTACGGGCGTCAAGTACTAGCGCTACGTGCTATCCGACTGTCTCGTAAAAAAAGTATCATTTTGATAACTATTAATTCAGAATAAATCTTTTATCTTTAAGAAAAACAGCTTGATACATTAAGTAAAACGACAAATGGGTTCGAAAAAAAATAATTAGTCGCTTAATCATGTTAAAACACCGGGACTATGTCATAAAATAAGATAATAAGGCTAAAATAGGTTCGGAGACCTGTCAATTTCGCGATCATTCGTGTATAGATACTTGGTCGCTCAGTGTGCCTATAGGTAGAGGGGGGAAGGGGAATTAGCTTCCAGACGCGACCGCGTCTGTTGATATTTCTCATCGAAATTTATAGAAATAAGTGCAAATTATGCTTCTATCAAAATATATTAGTAAACGGAATTATGCAACATGTTTCTTGAAATTAGACGTAACGTTCGGGCCGTTTTAGATTTTAAATGTTTCCGATAAGATTTAATTTCAATTCCTACCACTCGTAGCATTGTAATCTTATTTTAGACTGAATCGATAACATTGGGTGTGACACGAAAATGGTAAGGGGGCTCGCGAGCCCCCCGAGCATGTGACACAAAATTACATTGCGTGATAGGTCTATCCTATACCCACTGATATATATACAATGGATTGGAGATGCTTGAAGCGATTTGAAGGTGCTTTTGGCATGATGCGCCACCATCGTTCGACCGTTGTACTTACTTCCCTTCGCTCCGCGATCACCCGCGGTGCTCCATACTTTGCCCCACTTTGCCACGCCAACCGACGTCAACTGCCGCTGACGCGAGTATTTCCTTTAATACATCGGACAAACAGTGGCGGCGCTGGCATCTAAACTCACCCTTCAATTCGCTTCAACCGCTGTACAGCGGGCTTATGGGAATCTCGTATCCATAGTATATATATCAGTGCCTATACCTGGTCTGTGGTTCGAGTCCCTGTGGGACGTTACAATATAGTACGCAACAGGTTACGACATGTAAACCCTTTATATAGCACAATTCAAAGTATTAAAGTGTTCTATTATCTTTTTATACTCCATAGGAATAAATACAATAAATAAATCTAAAATATTGTCATCAAACCACGTAAACCAGAAAAAAACACGGTTTTTATCGATTTTTCAAATTAAATCGCATTTTTCTTCGAATCCTGAGGAGCTAGACCAATTTCGCGGTGATATTTGAATTCAGCGCGTCAAAATCTATAGGAAATTATGTATAACAAGTAAAGAAAAAACTTCAACTGCGAATTATGACGGAAAAACCGAAATTTTCGTCGAAAATGTCAACTTCAACTTAGATTTTCAGGGTCAAAACTTTTTTTGATACAATTTAAACATGTTTCCCTTAATCTGCAACATCTTAGCATTAACCTCCAAACAGTTTCATCCCTCTACCTTATTCCTATCAACAGTTCTACGATTTTGACACAAAAAGGAGCAGTTTGTCCCACTGTGCGCCGTTAACAGTATATATGGTAACGCACACACACACACGCATACACACGATTATACTGAAGACATCGTTCCCACTACACGCATCACTATGTAGGGAGAGCTGTCCGCTTCCTTGGGGGGGAACGTCAGCTTCCTTGGGAAAGGGCTGTGAGCTTCCTCGGGAAAGGGCTGTCAGCTTCCTCGGGAAAGGGCTGACAGCTTCCTCGGGAAAGGGCTGTCCGCTGCCTCGGAAAAGGGCTGTTCACTGCCTCGTAGAGGGATGACAGCTTCCTCAGTAGCACATGTAACGAAACAGAAGAAAAAACATCATTCTTTATACTCCTCTCTCTTTCTCTCTCTCTATGTTTCACTATTATTTTCCTGAACACGTACCTATGTCACAGAAACCTCGAAACATGTGAATCTTCATGGCAGATCGTTGCTCTACTCTGACATGGTTTCTCTCTCTCTCTCTCTCTCTCTCTCTCTCTCTCTCTCTCTCGTCTGGCTTCATTTAGTCTCTGAAACAGTAAAACCCGTGTATGATATCTATCACAAGTCAAACTTTGTAAGCGTTACGGTCAAATAATACTTGCCATATATGTATTCCTTCAAATGGTTCCTATCTATGAACAGCTTCCTGATTCACACTTGCAATGAGGCGGCGCTTGCATTTTTTAAAGACTGCGATAAGCATGGCGTATGGTACGGGCGGTCCACGAGTAGGGATGTATTCGCATCTGAATCATCAGTGACCATTCGGATATCTCGTTCCTTATCTAGAGACGCGGTAGCGTCTCGACGCCAAGTACATGAAAGACACCCTGTATATGTCGACTGTGGCTACCGCTATCATTTACTCGTCGCCGGGCTATTCCAACCTAACCTGACCCTTATTTCATTAATTATCTCATCACGCCTGCAATATTTTATAAATTTAAAGGCATTTTTCTTATTAAACCGCATATCAGCTTTCGAATAAGACCAATTTCAATAAAATCGGTCCACGCATGACAGAGATATCGTAATATCGTCTGATGGATCTGTCAGAAACGGTAAGATTTTTCTTCTTTTGATTCTCCTGATTCTCCAAGAAATTTTTGGTCAAACATAATACGTATATTACGCGTTACACGCACACCTTCAGCCAAAACGAACTAATACATGTTTCGTTCGTCAAACGCTACCTTCCCTATGCAATCTACTCCAAATTTTGACATCTTACAGCCAGATTATAACCTGGCGAGTGTGAAATAAGGTAAGTTGTCAAAATTGGAGATGCCACGTGTTTTTACAAATATATATCGTTCTACCATTGAATTGCAATCAAAATGCAGTCTCAAAAACGAGGTAAATTGCCGAAATTTGAATTGCGACATGTTTGTATATCATCGAACTGCTTTTTATTTGTAACTAAACTGAGGATTTTATGTATGTGTAGATAATCGCAGCGTAAAATGATGCTGTAACGTACATATTGTCTGAGTTTTAAATTGACAAATTATCTTAAAGCCTGCGAGGAGGAAGGTATGAGTATTATCTTGATATATGATTGTAACATACACTTTGCAGCTTTGCTAGAGTTTTCTGAAATCCCCATAAAAAAAACTTAATATAAATCGGATCAAATTAAAAATTATCTGAAGTCAATTCCTACGCAAATTATCTTTGTAAAAAGAAGTGAGATCCCCCCAAAAACTTTAAAAAAGTAAAAAAATTACGCCAAGTACATGAAATCAAATAAATCACAAAATAAAGAAAATAATACTGTTGCGAACACCCCTTGGATGGAAATCCAAGGCACACTGGTGCTCGCGAGCGGGACAAGAGGACAGCGAGAAGAAGGCGATCGCCTGTCAAGCTGTCACTCGAAAGTCAGCCACCATTGCTAGCAGACGTCTGGATATTGTATTCCGCCTGACTGATTGTATTCGTTATCCGCTGTTAATGTTCTGTTATCGTTGCCGTTCAGTAAATACGCGTTATGCCCAACCAAAATCGTAACATTGGTGTCAGAAGTGGGATGCCCGCCCGGAGCGGCATGCCCACTCGCGCTTCCGCGGCTTCCGCGGCCCCTGCGGACCCTCCTTCCGGAGCATCGGGCGACCCGTCCCTGCGGGAGCTTTTCACCAGCCTCCAGCTCAACATCGCGGGACAGATGCGGGAACTGCGAAGGGTCAACGAGGCCCGCTGGCAGCGGGAGGACCGTCTCAGGGAGGAAAAGGAAGCCGCCGACCGAAGAGCACAAGCGGCCCTCGAGGCCCGGTTGACAGGAATGGAAGATCGCATCCAGGTCGTACTCTCCTTGTTGCAGGGTACCCGCGGCTCGGTTGACAGCGGCGCGAGTCCACGGGTTGGGGAGACAGTCGCGGTTGTAAATAATGATGCACATAGCGATGTAAATAGTGATGTAAATAATGGTGTAAATAGTGTTACCCCGACGCATGTCTCCGCCCCCGTCGTTGCGCCCGCCGCTGCCCCCCCCCCCCTACGGAGCCGCGCGTACTCCGTTTGGGGTACGCCGTGAAACCGACAGTTTTTGCTGGAGAAACGTCCTGGGAGGAGTACGAAGTGCAGTTTGAGACTATCGCGCGTGCTAACGGGTGGGATGACGAAAGGAAGGCTACGGCCTTGATTGCTTCCCTCGGGGGGCCGGCGCGAAGCGTCCTCACGACGCTCTCCGCCGCCCAGCGCGAGGGATACGCGGATTTGGTTTCGGCGCTAGAATTCCGCTACGGGGCGAAGAACTTGTCTAATCTGAATTACGTGCTCTTCCAGAGCCATAGGCAGCAGCGGGGTGAGAGCATCTCCTCGCTTGCCACCAAAATTGAACGTTTAGCGCAGTCCGCATTCGCCGACTGCCCCGCGGAAGTCCGCGATAAACTTGCCGCGTCCCAGTTCGTGACGGCGTTGTACACGACTCTAAGAGCCACCGTGACCAGAGCTCTGGAGATAGAGGCCGTTGAGGCGATATCTCGCGGCCCCGCGGACGAGTCGCGGGAACGGTACACGCAAGACCGCGAGGCTGAATTCTCTAACAATTTTGAAAGGTTTCCGGCGAGGCAACGAGAATTCCAGGAGCCCGAGGAAAACGGCGACACGAAGAAAACCTGCTGGCGGTGTGGAAGGACCGGACATCTCCAGAGGAACTGCTTCGGATCGAGGAATTGAGAGGAACGGCTCCAAGAGCGAAGAGAGGCCGTTGGAAACGGTGGGACCTGGGCTCGTTCGTTTTGGGGGAAGCACCGGTCGACCACACCTGGAACCGGGCTAGCGCTGCCGCGTGAGCGTGCGGATCTGCTGCAACGAGGAGGCGCCCGAGGTGCGCAGAGTTGCAGAGCTGTGACGAAGGGAGTTCGAGGGCGAATATCGTCACAGCGTAACTGAGTACGAAGACCCGACGGAGGGAGTTCGAGGGCGAATATCGTCACAGCGTAACTGAGTACGAAGACCCGACGGAGGGAGTTCGAGGGCGAATACCGTGGCGGGGTAGCTGAGTACGAAGTTGCGACGGAGGGAGTTCGAGGGCGAATACCGTCGAGAGATCCACGACGCGTTGCGACGGAGGGAGTTCGAGGGCGAATACCGTCGCAGAGCTGGCGAGCCCCCCGCTCACGAGAGGGAGCCCAGGGTGACCAAAACGTTGAACACCTCGAGCATTTGTCCGAAGACGAAGTCCTGGAGGAGAACGAGTGTGGTTGTCCCAACCACGAAGAGGAAAAGGAAACGTGCCCAGGAGGAGTGAAGATGTCGCAGGACTTTCACTGGACTCAAGGAAGAAGATTAGATTAAGCTAATCCGGTGGACTGGGCTGCGGAGGCTGCCTTCGCAGCCCGGCCCCCGCTCTTGAGTCTGTTTCAGGGAGCACGATACCCCACAACGAGGGACAAGGTGTCGGGGGACTGCCGCCGCGGCCTGGCTACGCGCTCCCGAATTCCCCGAATGTGCCATAATAGCGTGGCAGTCCGCAGCGGGGTGCGGACATACGTGAAAGCGCCCCGCTAGCCCCCTGGAGGAGACCCTACGAGCCCCCGGCGCGGCCGGAATGGAGGTTCTCGCGGGGTACCCAGGAGAAAGTAGGAGAGGAGGGTGGACAGCAGGAGGGAAATGGCATCCCCAACCACCAGGCGGACAAGCGTTGCTTGGATCGGCTGGAGGGGGTGTCGCGAAGACGGGAGCGCTGGCAGGACGCACAGGACGGTCCCCTGGTTCAGCACCTGAGGCCAAGAAGAGGAATGGGGCCATCTTGAAGACAAGGCCTCAGGATCGGAAGAAGACGGAAGACGGCCAGGGCTGACGAGACGGGTGGCTGGACTGGGGGTCGGGCCGCTTGCATGCTTGCGACTAGCTGCGACCCTCTGCTTGCGCGTTCGGCCCTCCTTCCTGGTTTTCCGGCTCGTGCGGCCCCAACGGGTTGTCTTCGGTTCCTGACTAATGTGGGCAACGTTTTCTTCGCAAGGGAACTTCGAAGAGAGAAGGGCCACTCAGGACTGCTGGAAGGACGTCGAGGACGAACCAGGATGCAGTCGAGGACGAATCAGGTTGCCGTCGAGGGCGAACCAGGTCGCAGCGCCGGAGCGACCAGACCGCTGCGGGGCGTTGGACGGAGCGGAGCCGCCCAGGGACGTTCCGGAGCGGCGCGGGATTCCGCCGTTGGAGCCCCGGAGGATCCGCCGTCGAGGGATCCCGAGGAAACGCAAGGAGCTGTCGCGTGCGATACGCGAGGAGCTGTTGCGTGTGTGGACACAAGGAGCTGCTGCGCGCGAGACGCAAGGAGCTGTTGCGTGCGAAACGCAAGGAGCCGTTGCGCGCGACCCAGCCTGCAGCGGGACGACGGGGGACAGCCGCAGAAGCAGCGGTGACAACGGACGAGGACCGAGGATTCCACGTGCCCACGCCTTGCCCAGGGTTTTCGGAGTGGTTTTTCCCTGGGCGGGAAGGCGAATGCCGAGGCGCCGGTCGGAAGGGGCCACGCGGCGACCTTTCCACCCTTCCGGACCAGGGTACGGCTGCGGGAGTTGAAGGGACTGCAGCGGCCGGGACGACCGCTTCTCCGGAGGGGGGAGCAGTGTTGCGAACACCCCTTGGATGGAAATCCAAGGCACACTGGTGCTCGCGAGCGCCAGTACTAATAAATACAAAGTAAAAAAAGATGTGAAATCAGAATGAGCTGCAAGTACATAAAGATGCTTTCCCGCAGCGTGCAAAGGCGACACTGTGTAACACAATAAAACACAAAAAAAAGATGTCCGCGGCCTGGAAGTCAAATACTTGGCGTGGCCAGGCAAGGTATTCTCAGATCATCAATACCCATCCCCCCCCTCGCAGGCTTTCAGAAAATTTGTCCATTTAAAACTCAGACAATATGAGTACATTTTCATTATATTGCGTTTTAAAATAATTGTAAGATCATTCATCCACACCGATAGTTTTCCTCTCACAACCTTTCACATAATTTGTCAATTCTAAACTCTGACAGTATGAATACATTTTCATTATTTTGCCTTTTGAATTAATTTTTATTCAGCGACACCTTGACCTTGCCTGGCCACGCCAAGTATTTGGACTTCCAGGCCGCGGAAATCTTTTTTTTGTCTTTTATTGTGTTACACAGTGTCGCCTTTGCACGCTGCGGGAAAGCACCATTATGTACTTGCAGCTCATTCTGATTTCACATCTTTTTTTACTTTGTATTTATTAGTATTATTTTCTTTATTTTGTGATTTACTTGATTTCATGTACTTGGCGTAATTTTTTTACTTTTTTAATGTTTTTTGGGGGGATCTCACTTCTTTTTACAAAGATTTTACAATTACAGCATAATAATTATCAGCTGTTGAAATTTACAATTCCATGAATCTGAAAGCACGTACAATTCCATGAAACTGAAAGCACGCAGAATTTCATGAATTGTTTTATCAAATCGAGAAATGTTTTTCGTGGTTAGAAAATTAAAATTTCCATTCATAACGTCATTTTCTTAGTATATTTCATGGAATAGTATTTTTTAAATTAATTTGTTTTTGTTTACCAAATTCATGCGTTTTATTGGACTCTAATTGATTTTAGTATCAATTTTCATTTTCATGTTTACACATTTCTGTGCTTAAAGGGGTTATCGCTAGATTTAGAACGAATTTTCGTGTTTTCAGATTCATGGAATTGTATGTGAGACTGCATTTTGATTGCAATTCAATGGTACAACGATAGCATTTTGATTGCAATTCAATGGTACAACGATAGCATTTTGATTGCAATTCAATGGTACAACGATATATATTTGTAAAAACACGTGGCATCTCAAATTTTGTATATAACCTGACTGTAAGCTGTCAAAATTTGGAGTAGATTGCATAGTGAAGATAGGAATTGATGAACGAAATTGCATAGTGAAGATAGGAATTGATGAACGAAACATGTATTAGTTCGTTTTGTCTGAAGGTGTGCGTATAATAACGCGTATACGTATTATGTCGACAAAAATTTGAGATTGAAGAAGAATCAGAAGAAAAATCTACCGTTTTCGACAGATCCCTGAGACGATATTACGATATCTCTGTCATGCGTGGACCGATTTTATTGAACTTGGTCTTATTCGAAAGCTTATATGTGGTTTACATAAGAAAAATACCATTAAATTTAGGAAATATTGCAGGCGTGATGAGATATTAATGAAATAAGTTTCAGGTTAGGTTGGATTAGCTCGGCGACCAGTAAATGATAGCAGTAGCGACAGTCGCCATATATAGGGTGTCTTTCCTGTACTTTTTTCCTGTACTTGGCGTCGAGACGCTGCCGCGTCTCTAGATTTCGAGTAAACTTGTTACATGCTTGATTATGTATAACATTTACAATTGATTACTATAATATGTAACAAAATGCCACCTTAGAATTATTACTAATGATGTTTAAGATAAAGAAATCATGCATATGTAACGGAACATGCATTAAATACAACAGGTAAGAACTCGTAAGTTGTGGGTTTACTAAATGCGTAATGTTTACAAATATATTTCTTAAATACATTAAATAAGATATTCGTTTTTATAATCAATATTCTATGTAACTGGCACGATAACATAAGAGAATACATATTTAAGTTCATTTAGCCGACGGTTCACTTGTGATTAGTGATGACAATTGTCTAAACGTTTTATTCGTTTAGATTTTAAGAAGGATTTAATGGCAGGTTTCAGAGCAGTCAGCCGTTATTTCATCACATTGAGATTTAAAACTAAACGTTCTAAAGTAAACAGAGACTTAATAAGCAGTAAACCTAGAAGAATGCTTTCGAAATTACCTACCACATTTTTATGTAATCGGTAGCATTCCAATTTAGTTGTAATTAACTGTCAGTAAATTTACAGTAAATGTGGGTCTTGATTTAAGAAAATCATTTCTCTGGGGAAAACTAATTGATTTGTAGTATGGGTCATGTTAATGGCGGTAAAATAATTCAAGTAAAGAATTTTCGTCGTCTTAAAAACAAATGAAAGTCCTAAAGGTGTATTAGAAACAGAGCGATAAGTAACCAGAATATTCGTAATTTACTAACAATAACTTTTACGGTACAATATTAGTACGAGCTGTTCACTGTGATTCTCAGGCTGAATCTTATCGACGCAAATATCAGCTATCGTGTCACGAGATTTTGCCCCCTCAGAGAAGATTTATCGCTTCAGAACGTGAAGTCGTTTTGATTTATATCTGAAGCTTGACCATGTAATTACGAATGGCTCCGTAATCTGCTGCTAGAATTCTCTTACGAAGTATACGAGATTTTGGTTTACAGCTTCGAGTTTTTACGGTCGATCCACTAGGTTTAAAAGAATAATGTTCATTTAAACTATTTTTCCTTTTTGTTCCAACAACTGACAATGCAAATATTAGTGATTCCGTGATTTATGGCACGTGCAATCTGTTCTTATATACCAAATATTTATAAACGTTAATGTTGTATTCTATAACAATGCAGGCGTATATTATATTTTTCAATTAGATAAGAGACAAATGTGATAATATACGGTTGTGTATACGTCTCGCAAAGTGTGCAAGTTGAAGAAGAAGAGTGGGAGAATCCCTTTTCGGTGATGGACTATAAAACCACGATCGACCGATTGATGGATCGTAGTGTCTTTTTCGCGATTTACCTCGGAACTCGACCCTACCAAAGAAGTCGTGTGCACAGAGGAATTTCCTTATCGATATGACGCGCACACACGCAATGAAGAGAGTCTCCATTATTTCCATCTCGGACAGAATGCAGATACCGACGACCAAACCTAAAGGTACCTGTAGCAAAGTTATTTTACGGGTTTTATTTCACGGACACCGTAACGGTTAACAACTGTTGGACGCGTTCGGGAGACCGCAAAATGACAATAACGATAACAAATGGTTCATGATTGTATTATCATTGAAAAACCAACCGCACTTTTCCATGGATTTCTTTAACTACTTTTAAGTTCGTTTGTATTTGAATTTGCAGTTTTCTTTTCTCATTTCTGACAGTATTTCTTAAAACTCGAGGATACATTTCTATCATTTTGACGTTTGATTCTTATTCTGTACACCCAGTTCCCTTGATTCTTGAACACCAACCGCACTGACACAGTAAAAGAGCAGTTCGCGCGCTACGCAAGGGAGACATGGGAAGTGTCGAGGAGGGGCCAGCTCGTTCATTGTGTGCGTGTGCCGCTGCGATCCGATAATCGAGGGAACTCATATTAGTTTGATACTAACGTGTAGAGAAACGTATGCTACAAATGCGTAAATTCAACAATGAAACCGATCATTCCGACTGATAATGAACAGAAATCAATCTGATCCTGATTTAGTGTCACTGATAAGCCGTTATTTGTCACGATTTCTGCAATGATTAGCTACGCTTGTCCTCATTTAAAATCGTGCTTCTCACGTGCTGGGGTTCTCACAATAAAGCAATTATTTTTTTATGTTTCTTCAAATGTTTTTTTATCAAATTTCATTGGACGGGCGCTTTCAATGACGTTTTAGTTTCTTTAGATCTCTCATTAAGAAACAGAGCATTTCACGTTCAAAGAATTAATATATGTTTGTCATTAATTTTGTCTAATAAGAATACCACTAATCTCTTTATGCATTTGATTGGAATACACTAGAAAAGTTACTTATCCTTAAAAAAAAATTCTTTTCATCTAATTCTCAATAAAAACATACCTATTTCCTTTAGTATATCGGGCAGACTTATCTTAAAAATTTAAAATAACAAATTATCTTTTACATTAGAAGAATAGCTGATGATCAATGCTACAGAAGTAATATTTTTTTTTCTTCTATGTTTTTTATCAATTTTCATATTCTTTCTATATCCTTTCGAAATATACCCTACATTCGTTTGAATGCACTGCGTTGTTATTTCGGCACGTATCAATTAGTACAAAATTATTGAATTTTCTCCATGAATTTATTCAAATAAATACCTTTAAAATTTGAGTTGGTCGGATTGTGAGGATAATTAACCCTACTACGTCACTCAGGCTATCCCTTGCCCAATTGTATTCATTTCTTTACCTCGACTATGTACCTCAGGTCTTTTTTGACCCGCTTGTTTTTTTCATTTCGTTGAGGGTTCTTTTAATTTTGAAGAAATTTATTGCTAATATGTGTATTTCTCAATTTCTGGTATTACGTTAAATGTGTAGATGAACAATACTGAAGGCCGTAGTAGGATTAGGAACGCGTTACACAATTGTGAGCAACGTGGTATAAGATAATAAATTTTCATGCAACGTGTGCAGCATACGTACGTGACGAATCACAGTTGAATTTCAAGACGTGACGCGTATACAAGTTCCTCAATGCCAGATTTCATGCAATGTCCTAGAGACGTGGAATAAACGAATTACTCGTCTGCATTCCTTGCATCGCTCAGTTCGGTGGAATGCAGAGAAACATAAAAATGCAGCTGCTTATCTCAAGGAGTAGACTGATAAACACTATTAAGGGGCCGCTGACACGCGGCTTGTATACTGATAGAAACTGATTAAAATTAAATAGACGACGCCAGTGAATTATCGAATAGTTACATAATTTTATACAGGCTATAAAATAAACGTGTAGTTTGTGACAAAGACGGTATCCGTACACCTTAACCTCTTAATAACCCCGAAACAAAGTACGACAGAATATACTCAAAGTGTTTAACTTTCAGAAAATACGCAATCTATTCTGCGTTTATCTGCGCATGATTATTATTATTGGTAGTGTCCATATATTATTCCACATATTACGTACATTATCACTATGTGCATGTCTATGTTATACATATTTGTAAATTAGAAAAATGTTTAGCTTTGTAAGATCAAATAGATAAGTCTCTGCATTCTATTGAAGTCTTTGCAATGTCTGGAAGTAACAATGTATAAGGAAGAATATTGTTTTTCCAAGAAAAGGGTTTGAAAACAAAGCATAATTAAAAGTAAAACCATTTACAAATGTGTTTACAGACATACAAATCTGACTTACGTTAGTATGTTCATTAGTGTTACCGATACAGAAGTTAATATTGCATAAATATTGTTACAATATTGCAAATACCATTACAATATTTCTGCAATATTGTGAAAATATTACCATGCAATGTTGTATTGAAAATATTGTGCGAACATTGCAACAATATTCTGAAGCAACTACTATTTCGACAATTATGTACTTGACATCGCGTGGGTTTTACAGTGTGTCTCTTCTAACTGGATACGCTAGAATATCTTTCGAACCGTTAATGATATGACAAAATTGTTATTATGAGAGTTGTTTGGTACGTCCCACGATTTTGGCATCATTAGTCACGCCTTCCCGGGCAAAGGTGCTGTGTGTGTCAAGAATGTATCAATGTGTAGCTGTGCATCTACGAGCTTGTACTACTCCTGTCACAACGCTGATAGACCACGCCACTGCCCGGAGCTTTGCCCGCAGCACTGCCCGCGGGCGACGGCGGGCGTCCGTATCCGCCGGACCATATGCTGCACAGCGCTGCCGTAGGGTCATAACAGCGTAAAATAATTTTCATTTTGTGATTGCAAATTATATTTTCGGCACTACTGCTGGATATGTTGCAGAAGTGTTGTAGAATCATTGCTGAATCTTGCAAAGAAGCGGACATAGAGATGTTACAATCATTTTTATTTTTATTAAGACATATAATATTTCACAAAAATTAAATATTACAAAGAAGACAACGACATTTCTTGGAACGGTGGTAAAAGTAGATGACTTCCGAAAGAATGAGGAAAATGGCGCAGAATGACGATTTGTTTTTACGATCAGTTACACTCTTGACATAACGAGTTACACGTTACATAAGTTGTACATACACATATTAGGTAATATTTTAGGTATGACAGGGTCATCTGGTGTGTGGCAAAACTGTCATACGTCAAATCGATATGACTGCAATCGCAAAGATACGACTGTATCTACAAAGCGTTTAAGCTCTCATACTTTCCTATAGACATGGAAAAATAAATGTTTCCAGTTATGCCTACATTCGAACTATTTCTCTTGACTTGAAACATAGGAGTAGGACTCATAAAGTTTTGATGACCCCTTCTGAGAACAACCTACAGCGGCAAACAATGGTTTGTTTGTCATTGCTATTAAGGATGAACTTCAGTAACATTACAAATCCCCCAAAAAAACGTAAAAAAAGTAAAAAAAATTACGCCAAATACATGAAATCAAATAAATCACACAAAAATAGAAGATAATAATAATTACATAATAAAATAAATGTGAAATTAAAATAAGCTGCAAGTACATAAAGATGTTTCTTTAATAATCACGGACATTTTAATAATGTGAAGATAAAATTTATCATCTAGACATTTGTCTAGATGTCTGCGGCCTGGAAGTCAAATACTTGGCGTGGCCAGGCAAGGTCAGGGTGTCGATGAATCAGAATTATTAAGAAACGCAAAATAATGAAAATTTATATTGTCAGAGTTTTAAATTGACAAATTATATGAAACTTTGTGAGAGGAAAAGTATCAGTGTCGATGAATGATCTTACAATTATTTTAAAACGCAATATAATGAAAATGTACTCATATTGTGGGAGTTTTAAAAGGACAAATTATCTGAAAGCCTGCAAGGGGGAAGGTATGGGTATTAGGGTGGAGTGAAAAAAACTTTTTTCGATGATCAAATTTTAATGGTGCGGAAAAGTTGCCTACTTGGCTCAATGAAACGTGTAAAAAATTTCAGCTCGATCGGATAATTTCTTCTGTGTGCACCAAAGGTCTTATCTTTCAAAATTTTAGTAAAAAACTTAAAAAAGTTCAACTTTCTTCAGTTGGTGGTTTCTACCTTTTTTTACGCAGGACTACATTTGTTGCGTAAATGAAGCAAAGAAACAACCGTAGCTGGTTTCGGAACGACAGGAATGGCCGGTCGGCAGTGTAAACTATCAAAAAATTCCTTGCAGCTCTTCGCCCACTTTCCTAACGGAACAAGTGGCCCAGAACCCACCACGCGGAAGTAGCTGTACGTTAGGCTCCTTGTTTTTGTGTCGTTTTTTGTATTTTATATTTTTTGTTTTAAATAATTTTATTGTTTTTGTGATGTATTTTCATATTTTTATTTGCAAGAACGAGAAACTGCGCTTGTTATAGCTGTTATTGGTGCGCAAATTTTACAACGAGTGCTGATTCTTCGTTTCAAAATTTGGCATCGATTGACGGGACAATAATGTACACCGAATGAAACCATCCCTTAAATCGCTGCCGCACATTTGACAGGATGCTTCGGTCACGAATTTCACTATGCGTTCGACTGCAAGGGTGTGGCAGGGATAAAGTCACCTCCAATTCTCAGCACATTAACTATTCAGGAGCTATCAGAAAAATTGTCGAGCAATAGCTTGTTTCTAGACTGGGAATTTCTTAAGTATCCCTGCCACACCCTTGCAGTCGAACGCATAGTGAAATTCGAGACCGAAGCATCCTGTCAAGTGTGCGGCAGCGATGTAAGGGATGGTTTCATTCGGTGTACATTATTGTCCCGTCAAGCGATGCCAAATTTTGAAACGAAGAATCAGCACTCGTTGTAAAATTTGCGCACCAATAACAGCTATAACAAGCGCAGTTTCTCGTTCTGGCAAATAAAAATATGAAAATACATCACAAAAACAATAAAATTATTTAAAACAAAAAATATAAAATACAAAAAACGACACAAAAACAAGGAGCCTAACGTACAGCTACTTCCGCGTGGTGGGTTCTGGGCCACTTGTTCCGTTAGGAAAGTGGGCGAAGAGCTGCAAGGAATTTTTTGATAGTTTACAGTGCCGACAGGCCATTCCTGCCGTTCCGAAACCAGCCACGGTTGTTTCTTTGCTTCATTTACGCAACAAATGTAGTCCTGGGTAAAAAAAAGGTAGAAACCACCAACTGAAGAAAGTTGAACTTTCTTAAGTTTTTTACTAAAATTTTGAAAGATAAGACCTTTGGTGCACACAGAAGAAATTATCCGATCGAGCTGAAATTTTTTACACGTTTCATTGAGCCAAGTAGGCAACTTTTCCGCACCATTAAAATTTGATCATCGAAAAAAGTTTTTTTCACTCCACCCTAATGGGTATTGATGATATGTGAATACCTTGACTGGCCACGCCAAGTATTTTACTTCCAGGCCGCGGGTATTCTTTTTGTGTCCTTTTTTGTGTTTCACAGTGTCACCTTTGCACGCCGCGGGAAAGCACCTTTATGTACTTGCAGCACATTTTGATTTCACATCTTTTTTTACTTTGTAATTATTATTATTTTCTATTTTTTTTTGTGATTTATTTGATTTCATGTACTTGACGTAATTTTTTTTTAAGTTTTTTGGGGGGGATCTCCTTTCTTTTTACAAAGATAATTTGCATAGGAAATGACCTTTGATAATTTTTAATTTTATCCGATTTATATTAAGTTTTTATATGAGGATTTCAGAAAACTCTAGCGAAGCTGCAAAGTGTATGTTTAAAAAAAAACGCTTATGTTTAAAAATGTAATAATATTTAATAATGAAACGGCAATACTGGTTTGTGGATATATTGAAGTATATAACAACCACAATTGACACCTTTCGAAGAAAAATATGAATGCATTTTTAGCATTTCGTGGCCAAGCTTGTTTTTCTACACATAAATCATCAACGCATACCCAGTACCCACGTTGTGCCCTTACCCCTTACCATACTCGTTTAATGACCATCGTTAATACTTATACCCTGGTGGAAAATCGCTGTCTTAAGTTTATAACAGTTCGATGATATACAAACATGTCGCAATTCAAATTTCGGCAACTTACCTTGTGTTTAAGACTGCATTTACGTTGCAATTACAAATTACCTTATTTAACACACGCCAGGTTTATAACCTGAGTGTCAGCTGTCGAAATTTGGATTAGATTGTGTTTGGGAAAGCATTAGTTCCCAATGCTGCCACACTCGCACTCACCGCAGCACCTCGCGAACCGCGATACAGCGACGCTGATCGACTAGCAATCAGCCAATCAGCGCTGATCGATCAACCAGTCAGCATGTTGCGTCGATGATCCAACGGAACGGAGAAGACGCGCGAGAGGCTCTCGGCCTTTAACCTACGGAAGCGCCTACGCGCCACCTTCCTGCACAAGCGTGTAGTGTTTGTTTCTGAGAGCAGCACCGACCCACTCACGGGCGGTGAGTGGCAAATTTCGGCTCTGTGCCACCCATCCACCGAGTGGTGTGTGGCATAGCAGCGCCGTGGCCGGTGAGTTGAGGTTATGTGTCATGCGATTCTGATTGGTTGATTGCGGTAGGACTAAAATTTTCGTTGGCTCTGAGGGAATCGACCAATCAGAATCGCATGACACATAACCTCAACTCGCCGGCCACAGCGCTGCTATGCCACACACCACTCGGTGGATGGGTGGCACAGAGCCGAAATTTGCCACTCACCGCTCGGTGAGTGGGTCGGTGGTGCCCTCAGAAACAACACTACACGCTTGTGCAGGAAGGTGGCGCGTAGGCGCTTCCGTATTAACCTCACTCTTGTATCTCTTTGCTTGCAACGGTCGTGTAAACGTATCATTCGCGATTCTCAAAGACTATCTTTGTTTCTCGCACTCAAGTATCACTCACCATTGAAAACTCACACTCATGTTTACACTCAGTGCTTTAAACTCATAATTGAACTCTCTCTGTGCCTACGTGCTCGAAAGATCGGTCGGACACGCGTCGCGTTTTCTGTATTAATCTCGAGCATATCTCACACTCATTCTCTGTGAAAAATCATTATGAACCCTCTCCACATCAAATCACTCAGCTCTTTTGAACACTCATTAATCTGCCAAATAATATAATTGTGTAGTCACCACGCGACGCGACCGCGTGGTTTGATAAGTCTGTATTTCACTCTTGTGCTGTGATAAATATTATCAACGCGTCTCATCTCTAATCATTGTGTCTTTAATAAATTGACAAGTTCTCACCGCGCAAATTGTGTTGTGTGCACCTCCTCGCTGTCGCTCCTAACCTATCACTTTTAACCGGCGTGCTCAACAGGAATATTCTCAAACAGATTGCATAGTGAAGGTAACGTAATAGCGTTTGATGAACGAAACATGTGTTGGCTGAGGTGCGTGTAACGCGTACCGAGAATCGACGAACGAACCATGTTAATTTCTTTTTACCCGACTGCGGCACGCAAAGGAGGGTATTGTGTTTATCAGGCTATGTATGTATATCCATGTTACGCTCTACAGCCTGTACGAATACATCGATTTGGACAAATGAGATGTCTTTAGAATGTTCTTGACGTTCCGAATGTTATAGGATATATAATTTTCAAAAAAAAAAAATTGAAAATTTGAAAAACCCAACTGCTTAAAAAGCGAACTAAAATGACAAAAATAAAAAAAATTAAAAAATTAAAAAATTCTACTGCTTAAAAAAAACATTAAAAAAATTAAATTAAAAGAGAACTAAAATGACAAAAACAAGACTTAATTTATTTATACATGGTATATTAATTATCATAAATAGGATAATAATAAGATGACAATTTAAATTAACTCAATTGACTGGAGGTGGAGGCGTTAAATATTTGGATGCTCTTCTACCCCAAGCATTGAATGTAATGTAATGTTGTAATATTGAATGTAATGTAATGTTCGAATGTACAAATGTTCGAATGTAATTACATCAAATCATTTGCATCAAAATATTTAAGGCCTCCGCCTGCAGCCAATTGAGTTAATTTAAATTGTCATCTTATTATTATCCTATTTATGATAATTAATATACCATGTATGAGTAAATTAAGTCTTGTTTTTGTCAGTTTAGTTCTCTTTTTAATTTAATTTTTTTAATGTTTTTTTAAGCTGTAGGTTTTTTAATTTTTTAATTTTTGTTTTTATTTGCTGAAGGTGTGCGTGTAACGCGTATGCGTATTATGTTGACGAAAATTTTGACTGGAGAATCAGAAGAAGAAGAAGAAGAAGAAGAAGAAGAAAAATCTTACCGTTTCTGACAGATCCATGAGATTGTTGTGCCTGGGCGCCTGGGGTCGAGATTCTGTGTGCGAATCCCGGGGTGCTCCTGGGCATCCTTGGCGTTCGTCGTCCACGGGCTCCGAAGGTTCGGGTGATTATGCCGGGACGGGAGGATTCGGTTTGAACCCGGAGGTAGGAGATCGTTGCGAGTTGGAGAATTGGAACTCACCGCAAGGATAACAAGTTTATTCTGTCTCGATCTGAGTGACTGTTACACTGTGCCCACTTAGGCATAAGTCTTGTATTAAAGTCGGGTATTGATCCCGTAACAATTCAGTATCAAGTCTGAGCTCGCATTGCTCGTATATTATTCTTATAATGTAGTCGGGGCGAAGCGGGGACCATCGGGGTCTCCGCCTTTGGCCTGCTTTTGGGTGTTTCGCCATGTGCTGACGGGTCTCGGTGCGTTTCCGAGATCCCTTACGCGGTTGTGCCAGATTTCGGCCGCTCGATTGTGTCAATCGGAACGTACGCGGTGTCGGCCCACTTAGGTGTCGGTCCGGGCACAACAAGATGATATTACGATATCTCTGTCATGCGTGGACCGATTTTATTGAAATTGGTCTTATTCGAAATCTGATATGCGGTTTACATAAGAAAATTGCCTTTAAATTTAGAAAATATTGCAGGCGTGATAAGATATTAATGAAATAAGTTTCAGGTTAGGTTGAATTAGCCGGGCGACGTGTAAATGATAGCGGTAGCGACAGTCGACATACATGGTCATCCGTTTAAACTGCAACCTACGCGCGCGCGAACAGTCGAAAATGGCAACACCGCCTCACGGACGCACTCCACTACAACTATGCACCGGCCCAGCGTTCGGAGTGACCGCTGGGTAGTAGTGATGCCCGAGCTTCGAAAATTTTAGGATGGTCTCTTTCAAATTAACGCCGCAAAGAGTTGTGCGGAAATTTCCCGGCCCAGGTAAGCGAGCCGCGCGCTCCGCTTTTATGATCGGTTTACCACTCGCACCCCGGATTACTGCAATGAGGTTTGAAAACAATGTCAACTGGTCTCGTACCTGTCTCAATTTCAACATTTTTAGCTACGACAAGGTTGACCGCGGCGCTATATCATTGTACAATGCCTTACAATTCTCCTCAATTCTCTTCCTCTCCGCCTCTCGCCTCCTACCACATTGCCCTGACCAAACCGCTTCGCCCCGCTCATGCGCCTCGCCACCTCTCTCCAGTATCTCTTCGCTCTCAAACGCGCTCCATACCGCCGCACACATCCGTCCACTCTCTCCCTCTCATTCTTTGGGACCCCCGCTTCCGCCGTTCTTTTCATCCATCCAAAGCTCTTCCTCGCTTCCCTCTCTCTTTTGTTCTTTCCATCCGTCTCTTCATCCATTCCTCTCCCTTCCCGCTTCCGTCCAAGACCCTCCTCACTTTGTCCATCATCCCCTCCCCCTCATCCTCCTCCCCCTCACATCTCATTAGAATATGCTCCCAATCCTCTACTTCTCCTCCACACGCCCTGCACATGTTGTCCTTCTTTCCTAGCCAATATCTCCCCCCACTCGTCTCGTTTCCAAGCCTGAATCTGGCCACCCCACCTTTCCTCCCTCCAACCTGCCTCCAGGTATCCTGGTAACCCCTCAACCCTTATCACCTTATACCAACTATTATACTCGGACTTCCGTATCCTTTCCCATCTTTCCATCATCTGGATCCTTCTCTCCTCTCTCTCCATTCTTTTCCACAGCTGCTCCGTACATCCCACCTCCTTTGCCTTTACGCTCTGCCCATCCAAGTACCCCTTCCTTTCTCTCTCCCACTCGGAGTTCCCCGCTCCCCTGCATGCCCTGTCTTCTATCTCCTTCAGACGTCTGCCTGCCCATACCCCGCCATTCCCGCTCCACACCCTCTCCTCGTACCTCCATGCCCTCCTCCCCGCTCTTAACCTCATCATCTCCCTTTTTAACTCCTCTCTCACCATGCACCCCGGAGTACAAGCGTCCAACCCCATCACCCACCTCAAGAAGCGTTCGTGCAGCCTTTCCACTCTTTCCCTCTCCTTCCACCCCCATATCTCCACCCGTACCCTGCAACCGTCCACACCAGTGTGTCGAACAGCCATACCCGCCTCTTCCAGTTGTCCCCGAAGAAACTTTTCCCCATGCCCCATACTTCCCGCATTGCCCCCGCCGCCTTCTTTTCCCTTTCTCTCACCTGCGCCTCCTGTTTTCCATTCCTCTGAAACTTGTACCCCAGATACACGTATTCACGCATTTCTTCTATTTCCCTATCCCCCCATTTCCACTTCCTGTCCTTTCTCTTCCCACCTCCTTTCCCAAAACCCATCACCTTCGACTTCCCCACGTTCAGGTCGAGGTCCTTCTCTCTCAGATACTTCCTAAACTCCTCCATCATCAGCCTCAGACCCCCTCGTCTTGTGCTAGGAGCACAATATCATCCGCGTAAGCCAGGCTATATAGCTTTCTACCTGTAATTACGATACCTCCCTTCCCTCTCCTTCCCATCCTCTCTTCCAGATCGGCTATCAGTAACGAGAAGAGTTTGGTGCTTAAAGAGCAGCCCTGCCTCTCCCCTCTCGCCGTCCAGAAGCACACCCCCTCCTCCCCCCCACTTCTGACCCTGCTCTTCGTCTCCTCATACACCTCCCTTATTCTTTTCCGCAGCCCTTTGCTCACCCCCTCTTTTCCCGCACTTCCCATAGCACCTACCTGTTAACCGAGTTAAGGCGGCCTTCAGGTCGATGAAGAAGGCGAACGTCCTTCCTTTATCCTTGGACACCTCCCTGTTGACCAGGTAGTTCAGGACGTACACGTGATCCACGGTGCTCCTGCCTTCCCTGTATGCTGCCTGATTCTCCGGCAGCATGTTCCCCTCCTCCATCTCCACGGCCAGCCTTCTCTCGATTATTGTTGTATACACCGTATATCCCACCCCCAACAACGTGATTCCCCTGTATTCGTCCACCCTTCTCCCTTCCCCCTTTTCTCGTAGCGGCACTATTATCCCCGTCTTCCATTCTTCGGGCCATGCCCCCCTTCTCCACACCTTGTCGCATATCGTCCACATACACTTTCTGAGACCCTGACCCCCATGCCTCAGCACCTCTGCTTCTATACCACCCCCCCCCCCTGCGGCCTTGTTCGCTTTCAGACTCCTTATCGCTTCCTCTACCTCTTCCATTTCCACACCCTCCGCTTCCCCTCCTTCCCTCTCCTCCCGCACCCTCCCATCCGTACCCCCTAAAAGGCCCATAAAATACTCCCTCGATTCCTCCGCCTTGATCCCCTCCCAGACCCCTTTCCTACTTTTCCTGTTCCTGCTTAGTAGTTCCCAAACCTCCCTCTCCGACCTCACCCTCCCCACCCTTTCCATGAATTCCTCCGCCCTTTTCTTTTTCTTCTCCTTGCACATCCTGTTATATTGCCCTCTCTCTCTACAGTACTCCGCTCTCCCCCCTTCTCCTTTCCTCCACCCTCTCAGCGCCCTTCTGACCTCATCCTTTTTCGCCTTGAATTCCCCGTCCCACCACCCCTTGTTATTCCCTCCCCCGTTTTCCTTCCCTAGGGCCTCTCTTATTTCCTCTACCTTTCCCGCCAGCTCTTTCACCATTTCATCTATTCCTCCCTCCCTGAGCTCCCACTCTTTCGTCTCCTCCCTGAACCTTCCTATTCCCTCCTCCGTCCACTCCCATCTCTTCCTCCTCCTTGTCCTCCCTTGCTGTCTCCCTCCTTCCCTCCTGCCCTCCCCTTTGATCTCCAACACCAGCGGATGATGGTCTGAGTCCACATTCCCTCCACCTGCTCTTTTACTTCCTTTCCTCCCATCACATAATCTATAACTGTGTGTCCCATTGCCCCCGTGAACGTCAGCTCCCCCTCCACATCCCCCTTTATCGCCCCGTTATATATTACCCACCCCATCTCCCCGATCCTTTCTATCAACTTTTCGCCGTCTTTATTCACCTTTTTGTCCTTAGACCTCCTGCTCTCCCCTTCGTCCTCTGGATCCCCCCCCCCCTTTCACCAGTCCTGGCATTCCAGTCTCCACCCACTAACACCAGTTCCCCATTTGTTTTCTCCCCCCAGCCCTTAATGCACTCCCATTTCCTTTCCAGATCCCCATTTACGTAAACACCGACCACCCTCCACATTTTTTTACCTATCTTTACCCTTTTCATCATCACGCCCTCCCTCCTTTTCTTTCCTGCTTCCCTCGCCTCCTCCATCTCCAGCCCCTCCTTCACACCCATCAGCATCCCCCCATTCGCCCTCCCTTTTTTGTTGACCCTGCTCACCCCCTGCCAGTCCCACCTGTACCCCCTCGGCAGCTTTTTATTCAGTCCCTCCCATCCTATCTCCTCCACCCATGTTTCCATCAAACACACGATGTCCCAATCCTTTAACCCCCTCCAAAAATCCTCGTCCTTCCCCCTTATCCCTGCTACGTTCTAAAAACATATCTTCACCTTTCCCCCTCCACCTCCTCGAATCACTTTTTTACTCCCCTTCCTCCCCCCCCCCCTGCCCGTTTCCCATATCCTCCTTCGCCTCCTTAGGATCTCTGCGCCCACTCGTGCCTTCCCTGAACCCCCCTTCCCTTTCATCCCATAACTTACATGTACCTTCCACCCACAACTTGGTGTATCCTGCCCTAACCCTTTTCCCTTCCCTTCTCTCTTTCTCCGCTTCTCTATTCACCATCCACTCAGCCCTCCTCTCCTTTTCCGTGTAGTCATCTCCGATCCTTTCTTTCCTCCCCCCTAACTTCCTCTTCTCCTGCATTACCTTCCTTTTCTGCTCCTCGCTTCCCAATTTCGCCCATACCGGTTCCCTCCCCTCTTTATCCCTCCTGGCTAAACTCCTCACTAGGAAGTGAGACATCGGGGTCAAGGTGGAGGTAAAGGATTACCTCCACCTTGACCCCGATGTCTTCCATCACCTTCTCCAGCCCCTCCCTGATCCCCTGTCTTCCCTCTCCTTCTACCCTCAGGCCCCTCAATATAATGTTGTTCCTCCTTCGTTCCCTTTCCTGCATCTCCGCAGCCCACTCCAACCTCTCTACCTTCTCTGTCCAATCCCCTCCCTCCCCCTTTTCACCCCCTTTCTCTAGTGCCTCCATCCTCATCTCCATCCCCTCCCACTTCTTTTCCTTCACTACCATTCTGTCCACCCTTCCCTCCACCTCCTCAATCCTTCTGCCCAACTCTTCCCTATCCTCTTCTGCTCTCCTGCTCATGTCTTCTATCATCCTTTTCACCTCTCTCCTTTCCTCTCTTGCACCCTTCAACTCCTCTCTGGTTTCTCTCATTTCGTCCCTCATCCCCCTCACCTCCTCCCTTAACTCCAGCAAGACAGCCATCATCCCACCCCCTGTCTCTTTTTCCGGTGATCTCACCGTCTTCGCACTCTTTTTGAACACTTCCATCGATTCCCCTTTACCCTCCTCCCTATCTTTCCTTTTCACTCCCCACAACCTCTCCATGCTGCCTGTTACACTGCTCGTCCTTTTCCTTCCTAATCTCTCCGCATTTGTCGGCCTGCCTCCTTTTCTACCTTACCGATCTCCCTGCTTTTTCCTGTACCTTCTCTTTCGCGCCTACAGGTGTCCCCGTTATCTTTCCTTTCCTCCTTTTCCGCTATCCCGCCTTTCCTTGGCGACTCTCCCTAACCTCACTTTCTCACACCCTGCTTCTCGCAGCCCTTTCACCTCGCCCTTCCCTGCCCTCCTGTGCGTACTCTACTCCCTGCCTCCCTAGCGCCTACCACTCTCGTCCCCTACCGTCCTAGCCCTTGCCTACACTGACACTGCACTTTATCACCTGTATCTCACTCGCACACACTCACTCACTGCACACTCTCTGGCCACCGGAAACGGAAGTCAACTAGTCTGTTGTTTATCATCATCGTGACTTTTAAAAAGAGCATTAAATACAGTATTAAATAAAAAGTTTGCAAAAGATTTTCATAACAATTATGTTTAAAAAATTGATAAAAGACAACTTAAGTAAACGTAAAATATTTTAAATTATCCATCATTAAGAGGGAATAATTTTTTCTCATTTTTCAGCGCAAATAGCATTCCGATATCTTTTATAGTTCAAAAGTTATACGAAAATGGCCCCAAATTGTTCAACCCCGGCTGCGAAATTTCAAACAGCTCCTTGTGATGTTAATTTGAAAGAGACCATCCTAAAATTTTCAAAGCTCGGGCTTTACCGCTGTCCAGCGCACAGTGGTACATAATCACACTTTTTGTTCAAATCACCGTACAGGTCGTAATTTTGTAGTATACTTGGCGATTTTTTTTTTAAATTCTTCCCAATTAAATTCTCTATCGATCCCTCCGGCCGAAATTTTGAATTTGGTTGCTGTTTTTTTATATTTAGCAAAATATACAGCACTTATAGAAAATCGGTGTCTGTGGGTTTTTTTGGCTAAATCAATAGTGACAGGGCCGAACACATTTATTATTTTTTCAAATGCTCTCTGGGATAATTCCTAGTCTGAGTCTAGATTTTTAATTCTAGACGCAGCAACGGCCCGTACGTTTTCCTTTGAAGAAATGTAAGAAGCAACTAACCAGATCTTTCGGCTCTCACACCATTGCCAAATCTGTCTTGCTAATTCGCTCAGATGTTTGAATTTAATACCTCCCGCTTTATTAATGTAGGCAATTGCGGTCGCATTACCTATACGAAGTAAAACTTTGCAGTTATATGCGTTTTCAGCAAAACACTTTAATGCAAAAAAGGAGGCCAATAGCTCAAGATAATTGATGTGAAATTTTTGGTAATCATCTCCGAAAATCTATACGCACCAAGTTTCTTCCCAATAAGCTCATTTTATGCAATTTGGCTTCGATATATTGAATTTGTCATCGTTAAAAAGGCAGCCAAAAAAACCCGCACACACCGATTTTCTAAAAGTGCCGTATATTTTGCTAAATATAAAAAAAACAGCAACAAAATTCAAAATTCCGGCCGGAGGGATCGATAGAGAATTTAATTTGGAAGAATTTGAAAAAAGAATCGCCAAGTTTACTAAAAAATTACGATCTGTACGGTGATTTGAACAAAAAGTGTGATTATGTACCACTGTGCAGCGGTCACTGGGAACCCTCCGAACGCTGGGCCGCACAGTGGGACGGATCGACGTTTAGGTAGGCATTCAGTTCATTTCTTACATATTTCATCATTTAATGATTATAATCTAAGATTACAGGTAATATATTGTATAATAAATACAATAATCATTTTTTTTCTCGTCGCTCTTTTTAATAATGGGACTTCAAGAGTCCCTTCATGTTGATTTCCATATATATACATCCATATATATGGATCGGGGCTTATTAATAAATTATTTAGAACATCTTGATTTGTCATTTTTCGGCTGCTTTTTTTGCGTATAATTCGCAGTAGTTTTTAAAATCATTATTTCGGGCGTTCTGGGCTTCCTCAGTTAAATATTCTAAAAAAACATTTAAATTTCCATTTTTAGAAAATTATCTGCTTTTACACATTGGAATAGTTTTAGTTAGTCTTTTTCTTGTAATGAAAAATATAAATCCTTATATTCTATTGTCAAATTAAGATTTCTTGTTACAATTTTCGTATTTTTCTAAATTAAAAAAAATGTTCGTATTTGTTCGTAAATTCAAGCATACCTCTTAATTCTGGATAGATTTCAGTTTCAGAAAATTCAATTTTTATATCCATCCGCATCCGACCCTTTGAAAAATTGACATTTTTTTGCACAAAAGCAGGTGCAAGTCTGGAAAAATATACTATTTTGCTTCAATTTATTATTTTCAATAATAATGGTGCAATATTTTCACAAAAAATAATTTTTTTTTTATAAAATCATTATCTAAATTCTGTAATCTAAAGCTAGTAATCAAGAAATGATGAAAAATGTAAAAAATGAAGTGAATGCCTACCTAAACGTCGATCCGTCCCACTGTGGGCCGGTGCATGGTTGTAGTGGAATGACCCTGTATACGGGGTGTCAAATCATGTACAATTTCGGTTCTGTATTGAAAACAAAACGAGACATAAAGTGAATGTCCCATTTTTTGCTCATTTAAGAGGGTACTCATCATAAAGAAGGTGTAAAAAATTTGTTTGTGGTCAAAATTTGCAGAGTAATTGATTAATTCTTTAATAATAAATCAAACAATTCAAAAATTATTTATGAAAGATATTTCAAGATATTTAACTATTAGTAATTTGTAATTAAATACAATGCTTTAAATGTCCATATTTCTGCTCACGAAAAATAGCGATGTACGTATTTCTACTCACCATTTGTACCAATTTCTGCTCACAAAATATGTTGCTTTTTCACGTTAAATTAAGTTACATCTTTTATGTAGAGGTTTTATAACACAACAGTAAAGCATAAAATAATCATAAACAAAAACTAAAGTGCCTACGAAATGAGCAGAAATGGGGACATGAACAGAAATTGGGATATTTACCTTACCACTTCTGTTGACGCTTTCCGAAGGAAAAGTGGGCCAGAAATGGGAACATGAACAGAAATTGGGATATTTACCTTACCACTTCTGTTGACGCTTTCCCAAGGAAAAGTGTCTGCTGCATTGCGTGGGATGGTCAGATTTTCTCCCAGACCCTTAGTTTTGGATATAAATTGAATATGTATGCATTTTTAGCATTTCGTGGCCAAGCTTGTTTTTCTATTTTTACCATACTCGTATATAATGACCATCGGCAATACTTTTGTCGTGGTAGAAAATCGCTGTCTTAAGTTTATAACAGTCATCTACCATTTTTATTTTAGTAGAAGGTATTTTCGGTGTTTCACTACTCTCGTAATCGAACAAATGTAATTTTGCAATAAGAATTTGTTTGGAAGTAGTTATATTGATTTTCTTCATTATGTTTGAATTTTGATTATCACAATTATTGCAAGGTTCTTTTAGATTTTTCCATCCTGTGAAATTGTGTTTTATTATCTCTCGAAATTCAAATGATTTTTTTTAACATCTTGGGAATAATTTTAAAGAAATAAATTTTTTATTTATTTTATATTATACATATAGATACATGAAAATGTGCTTATTTCCTGTGCTGGTGCAGCAGGGTTACTTTTTCTTTCAGCTGTTGAAATAATTCTCATCGTTTGCATCTTTAACTGAAATAGGACACATTTACTAATTATTTATAAATTATCACACCTGCTCATATGTCAACATCATTGAATGAATAATCGCGTATGCAAAATCGTACTTGCAAATTTGTGCGCACATAGTCTGACGTAGATCACACTGCATCACCTTCTCCTTCGATTATCTGTAAATATATGAAAGCCACATTTGTTTTAGTTATATAACTTAACGTAGAATTTATATAGAAATAGAGTGGCCTTTTGCTATAGTAAGTGTAGAGACTACATAATGTGTTCAAAGGAGGTGAGAGCGTACGGTGGAAAGCCTTGTTGCAGGATATTTAAATGCTAATGGTAATTTAGCGAAAATGAACGAATAGATCCAATATTTTTATTGGTGTTGTTTTAGTATGATTATTGGTGAATGGGAATATTGTTAATGGAAAACTAGTAAATGGGAATGTATCGCAAACGAAACTCGGTCGAGGTGGCGCTCTGATCGGAGTGCCCAAGATGGCGTCTGAGCATGCGCGTGATGACGCCGTGACGTCAAACCAATCAACGTCAAGATGAGTTTGGCTTTGCGCTTGCGTCGATTCGTTTATAGTGTTTATTAAGCCAAACTCATCTTGGCGTTGATTGGTTTGACGTCCCGGCGTCATCACGCGCATGCTCAGACGCCATCTTGGGCACTCCGATCAGAGCGCCACCTCGACCGAGTTTCGTTTGCGATACATTCCCATTGAATGAATAGCGTGGTGACTACTGTGGATTTTATTAAAGTTTTACGAATGTCTTTCACAAAAGATTGAAAAGCATCAAGGGAGATGCGTTTTCAGCGTACTTTCTGCACTAATGTGACTTGCTCTACATTGCAAACAGTCCGCCATAATTTTCTTAATTCTTAATGCTATATCTTTTGACAAATTTTGTCGATTTACCTTATTTGACAAATTTCCAGAAACTTGTGCGAAACAAGATGCTTCTCTGTCTATCGCCGAGTCGAGTCGGGCACTTGCCGCAAGAACTCTTTTTTGGAAGCAACGCAGCATACTTTTGACCCCCCCCCCCCATATCTTTCTGCTGGAGTTACCTAGAAACTTGAAACTTTACAGAAACCTAGTACTATGCATACGGAATACAACCTAAAAATTTCACGTTTCTATCTTTTATAGTTTTGTTGTGCCCGGACCGACACCTAAGTGTGTCAATACCACGCATAT
This sequence comes from Andrena bicolor, assembly GCA_960531205.1. NCBI lineage: Eukaryota > Metazoa > Arthropoda > Insecta > Hymenoptera > Andrenidae > Andrena > Andrena bicolor. The sequence goes on along the minus strand of CAUIJW010000117.1, from coordinate 522,407 downwards.
ACCGATTGCCACAATCGAGCGGCCGAAATCCGGCACAACCGCGTAAGGGATTTCGGAAGCGCATAAAGACCGTCAGCATATGGCAACACACTAAAAAGCAGGCCAAAGGCGGAGACCCCGATGGTCCCCGTTTCGCCCCGATTACATTATAAGAACGATGTACGAGCAATGCGAGCTCAGACTTGATAAACATTTGGATCGGGATTGATTCCCGACTTTATACGAGACACATGCCCAAGTAGGCACAGTGTAGTTGTCACCCAGATCGGGATAGAATAAACTTGTTAACCTTATGGTGAGTTCCAACTCTTTAACCCTACCTTCGGTTTCAAGCCGAATCCTTCCGTCCCGGCATATTCAACCGAACCCTCGGAGCCCGTGGACGACGATCGCCAAGGACGCCCAGGAGCACCCCGAGATTCGTACCCAGAATCTCGACCCCAGGCGCCCCGGCACAACAGTTCATAAGATATTTGAACTCAAAGTTTCGCAACTTCGACACTGGCCGATCATCAAAATTCAGTCTGTTGTGTGAAGTTGGTAGTAATTGTAAGATGGCGTCAAAAGAGACAGTCACGTTGTAAGCGCATAAGAGTCTTCTGTATTAAGCTGTTTAACATTTATAATAAAGTCAGTATTTTTTGATAGTACAAAACATAACACAGTCGTACTTCTAGCAGCTCTAGAAACTTGTGCTTTGGCAGAAAGATAGTGTTTGGGATACAATCAAAGGAAAAATTAAAAAATCTGGAAAAATCCTCTTCACTAACAATTCATGAAAGAAATTCGATATCTCTGGAACCACTGAACCCATAACCATGAAAATTGATAGGCATGTTCCTTTTAGCCCCCAGGTGCTCGCTAATAAATTTAGACAAAATCTAGCCACCCTATTACCGAAAACCGATACATGGAAGTTTAGCCCTCGCGCGCGCGTCGCATGTTCGGTCCTGACGATGACGCCGTAACGTAGTCAAAGCGCGGAGCCCCCCACCCCCCTATTCCGCAACAATGGGACTAGGCTATTCGCAAAACAGTGGCGATGCCCAGAGATGGGCATTATTTAAATAAAAATTATTTAAATGACGTATCAAATAAAAGAGACGTTAGTCTTATTCGTCATGAATAAGCAGGGTAGACTAAACCCGAGTCAATCTTTAATCGAAGCGCTCATGATAGAAGTGATGGGGATTCAATCACCGGCCACGATTGAATACCTTCCATCGTGGGGTATTCAATCGTCGGCCATGATTGACAACTTCCATCATGGCATTCAATCGTCGGCCATGATTGAATTACCTTCAAACATGGGGATTCAATCCTGATTGAATGATCTAAACTGGCGCACAGCGCTGACAACGCTCGCGAGGCGACGCGGAGAGGTTAGAACTAATGTATGATAAAGACACGTGCTTCAGTTATAAAGCTATGGGTTAATGATTATGAAGGACAATTGTATTGATTCAGATATGTTATTAATTATCTCTTTGTAAATATGTTATTAGCCTTGAGCTAATCTGTAAATATGTTTATTCTTAAAACAGTTGTTTTTCTGCAACAACGAGTGTCTACTTAATAACCTACAAATCCTAATCCCTAATCCGCGAAGTCTTGAATAAAGACTTACATAATATATATTTTTTTTATTTTATATTAGAAATAAGATAAAAAATAATAAAATTTAAATATAATTTAAAAATATTAAATTTAAATCAGTTGTACTTAGCAGTTTATTTAAAACATAAATTTTGTAAATTTGAAGTTAATTTTTTATTTTATAGCTAATATTAAATTTACAAAAAATTAATTTTTAATATCTTTAATTCCCAAAGTTTGCGTTTTTATGAGATGATATGCTAAATATTTTTTTTTATAGATTAGACCAAAAAATACAAGATTTACTGCAGCCCTCCGTTATTGCTGAGCCCTTCACGAGTATTTAAAAAAAAATCATTGAAATCGGTCAAGATTTGCGCTGTCTAGCGATTTTTGTTCAAAATCGCACACTATGCGCCAGTTTAGACGAGTGAACGATACAATGTCGCACCGCTCGGGCCTCGCGCGACATCGATCAAAGGCTCTCGCGAGTCTCGAAGCTCGCCAAAGTTAGTCGATTGAAACTCGACTGAAATACGATTGAAGACGAGAACACTGTTCATTCCATCAGGATTGAATCCCCATGTTTGAAGGTAATTCAATCATGGCCGACGATTGAATACCCCACGATGGAAGGTATTCAATCGTGGCCGGCGATTGAATCCCCATCGCTTCAATCATGAGCGCTTCGATTAAAGACTGACTCGGGTTTAGTCTCTTGCATAAGTCTCCAATAAAATTTTCGTTTTTCAGTCCTATTCAATTTTTTATTTTAAATAATTTTCTGCCCATCTCTGCTGATGCCCAAACACAACCCGTAATTAAAAAATAAGAAGGATCACTTACAAAAAGAAGTGAGATCCCATCAAAAACATTTCATGTAAAAAATGGAGCCGAGTCTCGTGACTCTTTATCCATAAAAAGTTGTAACATGTCATGTAGAGCCGAGTCTAGCGCTCTCATTAAGGGGGTATACCCGTTTGAACCCTCGGAAAATGTATACATTTTGTGGATTTTTTTACAAGTCAACGGTTTGATGCAGATTTCCCGTTTTTTTTACTGTCTTTACATAGTATTATGAACTACTCAAAAAAAAGTTTCAATTAAAAAATTATTGCTTTTGGGAAGTTATGCATACACATCCGAAAGTCTTTCGATTTTAGACGGCTAAACGGTGGCCCTAAAAACTCGCGCTATGTTCAACCAATTCACTTCCAATTTTGCATGCACAATCATAATAAGATTCCACATCGTCCAACGAAGGCTTTTTTTATTCCGACTCCCCGTTTATTATTTATAAAGAAAAAAGGTGGATTTTTCTCTTAGAAAAATTTAACTTTACCTTTGATCCCTCACCATTTCTTTATTTTTCAAAATTTGCAAAATCGGCTTCGTTGGACGATGTGGAATCTTATTATGATTCTGCATGCAGAATTGGAAGTGAATTGGTTGAACATAGCGCGAGTTTTTAGGGCCACCGTTTAGCCGTCTAAAATCGAAAGACTTTCAGATGTGTATGCATAACTTCCCAAAAACAATAATTTTTTAACTGAAACTTTTTTTTTAGTAGTTCATAATACTATGTAAAGACAGTAAAAAAACGGGAAATCTGCATCAAACCGTTGACTTGTAAAAAAATCCACAAAATGTATACATTTTCCGAGGGTTCAAACGGGTATACCCCCTTAAGTCTGACAATTTCATTCACAAATCACTCCAAGTCGACATCTTTAGTTAAAGAACATTTTGTGACTTGGGTAGTACGCAGCACAGGGAAGTTGTTACACTTTACAATGTTATGTCAAATTAAGTCCACGCTATAAATACATATACGTTTAGTTCCTGTATAAATATTATTTTATGCAATACTTTATTAACCCTTTCGCTACGGCGTACGTTTCCGCAAAAGTGCCTTTAACTAATTGTTTTTTTTTCTCAACTATCGGAGGTGCCGACTAAAGTCGGCGCTGGGAGCGACGGCTCGTTCCGTGCCGCAGGATATATCCGGCGCTCGTGGCGAAAGGGTTAATAAACGTGAATATTAAAATCTAAGCAACTTCCGTCACATTCTCGTACTGCGTAATTGCCAAGTCACAAAATGTTCTTTAACTAAAGATGTCGACTTGGAGTGATTTGTGAATGAAATTGTCAGACTTAATGAGAGCGCTAGACTCGGCTCTACATGACATGTTACAACTTTTTATGGTTAAAGAGTCACGAGACTCGGCTCCATTTTTTACATGAAATGTTTTTGATGGGATCTAACCTTCTCCGGACCACCTCCAAACCTGTGCATCCCCTTCATTTCTATCCAAGCTTGTGCGTCCCCTTCATTTCTATTGAAACCTGACCGTCTCCTTTATTTCTATAAGCTTACATAAAAAATCTAAATTAAATATAGTTTGCTGGTATAAAAACATATCTGGCAATTTAAATGCAATGTAATTTGTTACAATATACAGTATTGATTTGTTGCTGATCCCACTTTTCGCTCAATGTTGTGGAATCCAATTAGTAGATGTTATTGCTTTGCCCAATAGGAAAAATTACTTGCTCTTTCTATTTCCGGTTTCGGTCACTAATGGCGTCGACCAATAGAAAACGGTGACACATTTTCCGATCACGACCTAGAGGATCACTAATACGTATTATGTCGACAAAAATTTGGCTTGAAAAAGAAGAAAAATCTTAAAATTTCCGATTGATCCATGAGACGATATTATGATATCTCTGTCATGTGTGGACCGATTTTATTGAAATTGGTCTTAGTCGAAAGCTTATATGCAGTTTACACCGGAAAAATGCCTTTAAATTTAGAAAATATTGCAGGCGTGATGAGATATTAGTGAAATAAGTTTCAGGTTAGGTTGGATTAGCCGGGCGACGAGTAAATGATAACCGGTAGCGACAATCGACATATACAGGGTATCGGAACATGTACTTGGCGTCGAGACGATACCGCATCTCTAGAAAAGCAAAAATCTTTGAAAATTGGAAGAATAAATCTTTATGCCCCTTGCAAAATTGTAGAAAAATTGATTAGCTAGTTTTTAAAGTAATTATTTAACATACATTCTTATGGGAAAACGAAATATTGAGAAATATAACTATTAAATTATGAGTGATATAATAGGCCAAAGTTTTTGAAATCTTGTGTACAGAATGATCAAACATTGAACAAAATTGTCACAAAAATTACGGATAATTGATTCAATGGTTTAGTCGGAAATAAAAGAAAGTTATACAAAAACTTGATTTTTCTTTGGTTTATGGCACATTTTTCACTGCTTTTTATGTAAGTAATAAAAAGATTTGAAATAATTAAAACCGACTTAAAAAAATAAAAATGCACTAAAAAGTAAAAAATAATTTTGTTCCTTATTTAATCTACGTCTCTCAATTTTGTTATGTCGGCACTGGATCATTTTCACCGTGTAAATCTGGCACCGACTTAAAACAAAGTAGAGTCGTAGATTAAATAAGGAACAAAATTATTTTTTAATTTTTAGTGCATTTTTAAACTACATTTATTTCTTTAAAAATATGGGTGGGCCTACAAAAAGGCTGCTCATAAGAAAGAGCCGTTTGTTTGAAACGGAAGATTCCAAAAATAAGCCACTTAAAAAAGTGAGAATAAGGATGTCTCAAAATGTTTATATAGGCTCTACTACTCAACGCGCAGAAATACTTTCGAGAATACAAGAAATACAAATTATGTAAAGAGGCGAAGTTTGAATTAACCAGTACAGGCAAATTATTGTGCCAATATTGATACAGTATATAGGGTGAGGCCACCGGGGCATCGCACTGTCTTGTCTAAAAAAAGATCATCAAAATTGGTGCACATGCTGAGGAGTTATGCGCGGACACATATAAAAAAATGCATACGGTCGAATATGTTAGACTTTTAGTTTATATGCAGGTAACGTCGAGACGCAGTTGACCACATTTATATAACAAAACGTGTTTATTCTGATATAAAACATATATAGTGACCGTGCAAAAAATATAATAAAAAAGATGTAAAGTACATGAATCAAGTCTGAGATAAATACAATCAACGAATTCTTAAAACCGTCCTTTTTACCGTTCGCTTTTACTAGCTTTCTGACTGTGCACGCGATCGCCCAACATCATGGCAGCATCTGCATTTATGTCGCCACCGCATGGCGCCTAATACCTCCTCCTTTTTGAACCCGGTTAAAATGCACAATTATGGTTTGGCAAAACGCGCGGTGTCGACCGTGGTAGTCAACAGCGGCGCGCAATCCACCGCCGCTTAGCGTAACACAATCACTGAACGCGCGTGACTACCACTGTCGGCATCGCGCGTTTTGCCAAAGTATTTCGCTTCTGTATTGAAAGCAGAACGAAACTTACCACTTCTGTTTATGCTTTCCCAAGAAAAACTGTCTGCTGTATCGCCTGGGGTGATCAGATTTTCACCCAGTCCCTTAGTTTTGGAAATAAATTGAATGATATCTGCAAATATTGGTGCATTTCGAGTGTCCTTTTCCATTTGATCGCTGTTTAAACATATTTAAATGTTCATAATGCACTACTAACTTATATCGTTGTATTCAGGAGAGTTCATACAATAATTCAACGCAACGAACAATCGAATAACTATTACCGTTCCGACACAAAAGATGTTCAAAGTTGAATATTTGCAGTTTTTTTCAAAATCGATTTTCTCTAAAACTGAGGGTGATGGCGACAAACGAGTTGCGGATTCGTTTTCAGGGCACGAAAACCTATAAGAAACATCTATTGAATGTTACAAGTCCGAAAAAAGTCAAAATTTGTTGTACTGTATTATTTATCTTAACACTTTACCGACCGGTAGCCTATTAATAGGCTTTTTCTCCCCAGCGCTTACCGACCGGTAGCCTATTAATAGGCTTTTTGTCCCCGACGCTTACCAACCGGTAGCCTAAACGGTTGCCACGGTAACCAATAATTTGTTATCTATTATTGAGGTACAATTGTGAGATTGCACTGTTCCCATATTCTTATATCATTTTTTTTTCACCCTTCGCAATGAATAAAAATCACTGTAGTGGAGAGATTTATGTAGATGACCTATCAGATTGTTCTGACAGTTATTCAGCAAATGATAGTGGTGATGAAAGTTATGTTCCATTACATAAAGGTGACTGTTTTGAGCGATATCACACTTTAAAAAAATATTAATGTAATCTTATATAAAGACTGAAAACGATTGTAATAGATAAAATAAATATTGTTTAATACTAATTTCATGAAAATAAAAAATGTTATTAGATTTAATTACCCAGTAATAACAGAAAGCGAATGATATATTAAGCACTTGTACAAAGTTTGGTTAAGCGCATATATTCCCGCGCGACAGTCTAAGCCGAAACAGAGCCGGTGTCAGGGGAAGTTTTTGCGGCGACTGGCCGGTTAGAAGTGTATAGGATGTTCAGCGTTACCGGTCGGTAAAGTGTTAAAACGGTGTTGTATTTCCAATTTTTTGCGTTAAAATCCAAGCAACAAAATAATACAAATTCCATAATATCGTCAGTAAATTGAGTAACTTATGTTTAAATAGCGTTAAAATACATCATTTAAAATCTGAAAACTTATTGCTGATAGTTTTTAACAACGAATGAATGTAGCTTTTAATTTCATTAATATATCTTATAACAACATAATACATTAACACAGCATTTATTGATAACAGCAACGATAATTTAAAATCTTTTCCTCATTATTATTCATAAAAGTTTCTACGGAATCTTTGCATATTAATTAGCCATCGATATCTAATCACAGGTCATTCAAGCATGCTTCCATTAAACAACATTCAATTCAAAAGCATTCAGCTTAGTGAAGAGTGTGACCGCAATGGAGGAAAATATTCCATTTATAGGTATGTTTAAACAAAATAATAATGTCCATTAGAAACAAAACTGAAATAAAAATGTGGAAGGACTCCCTAGAATCGATTTGTTTCGCATTATTATTCAGTTCTGTATAAGTAGTGTGAAGTAGTGATAATGTGCAAGATGACACTTCAGTAGGTAATCAGCGTAAGAAGTGGTGTACGGAGAGTTTTATCGGTGAACAGATTATCGAAAACGTCACTAGGGATACGACATATACAGGGTGCCACTCTATTGATAGTCACTACTCTAGGAGGTGATTATACAGACGAAAATAAGGCGAAATTCAAGAGTGATGAAATTGTGGTAATGACTTTATTTTTGGAGAACATTGACTTTGAATTTCAGCTAAACACGCGTGCAGCGAAGTACAGTTTTAGGCGCTTGAGAGGCACGCGGAGGTAAGGGGAACACGTTCAACTGTCCGTACTCCGTAAGACGTTCGGCTTACCTCCGCGTGCCCCTCAGACGCCATCGGTGCACGCGTATTAAGCTGAAATCCAAAATCAATTTTCTACAAAAATGAAGTCATCATTAAGGCAATTTTATCGAACACGAAGCCTTTACCGCTATATCGTCTTATTTTCGCCCGTAGAATTACCCCCTACAACAGGGTTGACTAACTGGTGGCTCGCGAGACACCGGGGGCTTCTCTGCCTTGCTGCCACGCTGAACGGCCCCCCTCCATACCGACCAGACTCTGACGATCGCAGTAAATTTCTGCTTCTTTCCCTCTCTTTTCGACTGCGGTTGTCAGAGTTACAGTGGGTCCAGGGACAGTGTGGCCAATGAGCCAGAAGCCGCCATTTTCAGTTCCAGCCAGGCCAAGCGCGCGCGATATAGAGTACAACTCTGAAGTTGCAAAAGTACAACTCTGAAGTTGTAAAGTACAACTTCAGAATGTGTTAGTATATATGTATACTCTCTATACATAAGATCTGCCGGAACTTGCCTGAAAATGGCGGCACCAATCAGCGGCGAGGAACACATTGGCCACACTGTCCCTTGAACCACTGTAGTCAGAGTCTGGTAGATATGGAGGGGGCCATTTAGCGTGGCAGCAAGGCGGAGGGCCCCGGATGGCTCGTGAGCCACCAGTTAGTCAACCCTGTTTTAAATATACCTCCATTTCATTTTCTAAACATTCACATTGTAATGTATTACTTTGGGAACTATTATTGGTGGCACGTATAGATTCTGCATCTTTTAATAATTGTTGGAACTCGTCTTCATCAGGATCATTGGACATATGTTCAGTTGTACTATTATGTTCTGTAGTGGATGGGTAATTTGATATTTTTTCTAGTCTGGCATATGTCTGCAGAAGACAATTTTTAGCTTCTTGGATCATGGGTTCCGTTAATATTACATTATATCGCGGATCCATAAATATCCCTGATACAATTATTGGATTTTCAAATAATTTCGATTCACGGTTTTACATATTACTAATATGAAATAGGGCTAGAGTATTGACTATCAATAGTGTAACATTCTGTATAATACAACGAGATACAGGCGCACAGTGCTCGGAATAGGGGTAGTAGGGGACATTCGGCCTGAAAATGAACTTTCTCGTATCGAAATGTACTGAATGTATACTACTTCCGGTAAACTTTTCGAAAAGCTACCGCATCACCAATTTCAATGACGTCAAATAGTGACAACATATATTATATTGAAATCTGTTTCAAAACAGACGGTGTTAGTATTGGTTGGAACTAGATTAGGGCCGGCGGCGTAAAAAGCATGGTAGCGAGCCGATGTGAGTATGTGTTAAACTCGGTAGTTCTAGTGTTAACTAAAGTTTTTTGCGAATATCTCGTAAACCAAAGCCGACCGTCAAAAAATTTAAAGGGAAATGTTGTTCAGAATTCTGACCTTAACGTCAAGGTCATTGAAATCGGTGAAGAGGTATTTTGTTTCAAAAGATTATCCTACTTCCTAAATGTTCATCAGTCCCGAAACTGAAAATATTTATAAAATTTAATAAAAATTGTAATTGGGACGAACACTTATAGTTGGACATTTTAAAGACAGCATTTTTCACCAGGAAAAAACTGCTTCCTTCTTAGAGATGCCCTGAAGACCCTGTTTAATATTTTCTCTTCGTTTTTTTTTTGTAGAATGAAGAGCATTCTTTTGCGTTAAGAATTAACACCGTTAACTAAAAATTACTCTTCGAATGTATTAAAAATGTAATGTTCAATGAAATAAAGAAAATTGCCAAAGATCTTTACTATTGACAAGGAATATCTTTCAAGACCCACCGAGTCCCACGTTCTAACCAATTGAAATATTTTCAACACACCTTCCTCTATAGAATCATGCACAAATCATTTCCCCCTTTAGCCCATTTTTCAAATTATTAATGTTTCAAACGTTACGTCATTTTACGTATATACGTTCGTATCCATCGTATTATTATTGTATTACAAAGGATTTTTACACATATTTATGAATATATTGGACTCTAGATCGTTTATTAAATTAATAATAAATGTATATTAATGATAATGTTTAACTATACTATAGATTTCGTCATAATTTCTAATAGTACTATTTGACCTTTTCTTATAATTTGGAAACGAATAGTTTCCGCAACATGCGATTTACATCACTTAAAGAGCATTAAATAAACTAGTACAAAAGCAGTATTTAATTATTTTCATAACAATTAAGTTGAAAAAATTGAAAAAACATTAAATAAACGTATAATGTATTCAATTACAAATTATTAGAAAGGGATACTTTTTTCCGGTTGTCGGCGCAAAGGGTCTAGCGGGATAAGCATAGTGAAAAGTGCCCTTGAACCGATTTTAGCTGGCAATGCACCTTTCAATAGCGTTTGAACGCTAATAACCACCGTACGTTGAGATAATAATGAATTTCTGAATCGAAAACTGACAGAATGAAACTTCAAGGCTTCTCCGCTGGTGGCGCTAATGTACTCGAGCTAATGTACATATGCTGTAGAATCTATTCGACGTCATATTTCAAATTTAGTCAAAGTCATAGTTGCTTCAGAATATTACTGTACTGTTTCTACAATATTTCCACTACAGTATTACATGGCAATATGTAGGCAATTTTGCTTGGGCATTGTCAGTGGAACATTGCACGTCGATGTGCGCGCAATATTGCAGGAATATTGTAGGATCGTTGATAGTGGAACATTACGCTGCAACGAACTTGCAATATTGCTACAATATTATACGATCGTTGGAAACGGAACATTGCACAGCAACGAACTTGCAATATTGCTGCAATATTGTATGATCGTTACAAACGGAACATTGCACGGCAACGAACTGGCAATATTGCTGTAATATTGCAGGTGCGTTGCCACTCTAATAATGCAAAACAATATTGCAGCATCGTTCCTGCAATATTGCAATGCAACCTGCAACAACACAATATTGCAGCAACGTTCCTGCAATACTGCTGCAACTAAGTGTGCTGTGTGGGCCTATGTCTCAATGACCTCGCTTACACACCAATTGGCACTTAGCCACATTACTCCTGTTGATATTTCCCGATTCCTGCAGGATATCTGACACTGCCGCACATCTCACTTTGCACTCGCTGCAATATTTGCCTTCTCTGCGTTCGAACTATAATTTATCACCACACTCGGACTACATTTTTCTACATGCTCACAAACCCTCTCTTCCTTTTATGTTTGTGCCGTCCGTTTACTATGCTTACCTGTTTCAGATTTAGCGGTTTTTTTGAAAATTTTCCCGCTGTAAACACATTATCGCCATTTCAAAGACTCCCGGTCGGTAATACCACCAGACTATTTAATCGGGAAATGGGCTGATGCTCATAGGAACGGTTTACGAGAAGGCGCTATTGTTTTACCGCCCCACTACTCATACCATATCAAAAAAAAAATTCAGAGCTCTCGAGTACCACTCGCATTTGACGGCATTTCACTGCGACGTATATATTTAGTATACCAGTCTCTAAGATGACTGAATGAATAGTTATCATTAATTCTTTTATTCTTTTATATTTGGAAGAACTGTCTTTAAAAGTTAAAATAATTATTTTCAGCCTGCCTGGAATTCAATTAACTAATATGCTGCTAAGGAAAATACTAAAAATATTATAATACCCGTTTAAATACATGATTTTTGATCTTTTCTTTTTTCCACAAAATATTGTAAGAATCAGATCTTTCAAGTCGGTCTTATAAACGTGTTCTATATATTATTTACGCTTAAGAATTTCGGAATGTTTTTAAATTTATACTATTATATAAAATTATCTACTACGTCCGCATTAAACTAGGGTTTTGTGGTCAGATCCTGACATCAAGATTTGCTTGCTTTCTGCCGCCAATCTGCGGTCGGTTTTTGGCAGCAAGATCTGATCGAAATCTGATATCAATCTGCGGTCAGATCCTGATGTCAGGCTCTGACCACAAAACCATAGTTACATGCGGACATAGTAGGACCCGAATCTGAAGTCAGAATGTACTCGAATCTGACATCAATCTGCTGGTATACTGCAGTCAGTTTGTTCGCTGGGGAGGATCGAAGCTAATATAAAATCGTTTAAAAACAGAACCGCCGCACAGTGGTCGGAATAGTGGTAGTAGGGGACATTTATGTATTACTTATAAACTATAAAAGATATCGGAATGAAAGGGTCTAGCGGGATAAGCATAGTGAAAAGTGCCCTTGAACCGATTTTAGCTGGCAATGCACCTTTCAATAGTGTAGCACAGGAAAACATTGTACACCAAGTTTCAACCCCCTATCTCAACCCGGAGGGTAGTTATAGGGTAAATTCGAATTTTCGGTTTTTGTCATAGTTTCCCTATTTAATGGTCAGCAAAAATTCTAAAAAAAATCTGAAATATTGTAGACATGATTGTATATGATTGTGAATTTTTTCAGATTTTTTCGTTGCAACTGCTTAGTGTAAGAAATGAAAAACGCAAAAAAATGTCGAAAAATGCAGATTTCGTGTTGAAGTTTTCGAACGACTAGATTTTTAATTTTACAGTAGTTAGATATTGACATGAATATGATCTACAATTTTTTTCAGATTTTTCGGTAAGGTGCGCCATAGTTAAAAAAATCAGAAAACGATATTTTCAAGATATTTCGCGTGAAAACGTGATAAGTACTTTCAACTTTTGCATTTCCGTCATACAGTGAATGCATTATATGATTTTTATTATCTCTATATTCGGCAGAGTAATATGTAAACGGAGGAAATCAAGTTAATATGATTAATTGGAAGTGAATACGCAACATATATCGTATGGTACGACAGAATCATTCAGCGCCACAGTTAGCGGAGTGGTTAGAGTGTTAGACTCCAAAACCGCTGCATACTCTCTTTTGTCGTAGATTCGCACCCCACCAAGCTCCAATTTTTTTTTCACGTTTTACAGGAAAACATTGTACACCAAGTTTCAACCCCCTATCTCAACCCGGAGGGTAGTTATAGGGTAAATTCGAATTTTCGGTTTTTGCCATATTTTCCCTATTTAATGGTCAGCAAAAATTCTAAAAAAATCTAAAATATTGTAGACATGATTGTATATGATTGTGAATTTTTTCAGTTTTTTTCGTTGCAACTGCTTAGTGTAAGAAATGAAAAACGCAAAAAAATGTCGAAAAATGCAGATTTCGTGTTGAAGTTTTCGAGCGACTAGATTTTTAATTTTACAGTAGTTAGATATTGACATGACTATGATCTACAATTTCTTTCAGATTTTTCGGTAAGGTGCGCCATAGTTAAAAAAATCAGAATACGATATTTTCGAGATTGGAAGTGTATACGCACCATATATCGTATGGTACGAAAGAATCATTCAGCGCCGCAGTTAGCGGAGTGGTTAGAGTGTTAGACTCCAAAACCGCTGCATACTCTCTTTTGTCGTAGGTTCGCACCCCACCGAGGTCCAATTTTTTTTTCATGATATAAAATTTTTTTCATCGTTGATTATATGACAATACACGATATTCATTTAAAAATGTTTCTGAAATATTTTAAAAATATGAAAAATTTTTATAACGTGAAAAAAAAATTGGAGCTTGGTGGGGTGCGAATCTACGACAAAAGAGAGTATGCAGCGGTTTTGGAGTCTAACACTCTAACCACTCCGCTAACTGTGGCGCTGAATGATTCTGTCGTACCATACGATATATGTTGCGTATTCACTTCCAATTAATCATATTAACTTGATTTCCTCCGTTTACATATTACTCTGCCGAATATAGAGATAATAAAAATCATATAATGCATTCACTGTATGACGGAAATGCAAAAGTTGAAAGTACTTATCACGTTTTCACGCGAAATATCTTGAAAATATCGTTTTCTGATTTTTTTAACTATGGCGCACCTTACCGAAAAATCTGAAAAAAATTGTAGATCATATTCATGTCAATATCTAACTACTGTAAAATTAAAAATCTAGTCGTTCGAAAACTTCAACACGAAATCTGCATTTTTCGACATTTTTTTGCGTTTTTCATTTCTTACACTAAGCAGTTGCAACGAAAAAATCTGAAAAAATTCACAATCATATACAATCATGTCTACAATATTTCAGATTTTTTTTAGAATTTTTGCTGACCATTAAATAGGGAAACTATGGCAAAAACCGAAAATTCGAATTTACCCTATAACTACCCTCCGGGTTGAGATAGGGGGTTGAAACTTGGTGTACAATGTTTTCCTGTGCTACACTATTGAAAGGTGCATTGCCAGCTAAAATCGGTTCAAGGGCACTTTTCACTATGCTTATCCCGCTAGACCCTTTCATTCCGATATCTTTTATAGTTTATAAGTAATACATAAATGTCCCCTACTACCACTATTCCGACCACTGTGCGGCGGTTCTGTTTTTAAACGATTTTATATTAGCTTCGATCCTCCCCAGCGAACAAACTGACTGCAGTATACCAGCAGATTGATGTCAGATTCGAGTACATTCTGACTTCAGATTCGGGTCCTACTATGTCCGCATGTAACTATGGTTTTGTGGTCAGAGCCTGACATCAGGATCTGACCGCAGATTGATATCAGATTTCGATCAGATCTTGCTGACAAAAACCGACCGCAGATTGGCGGCAGAAAGCAAGCAAATCTTGATGTCAGGATCTGACCACAAAACCCTAGTTTAATGCGGACGTAGTAGATAATTTTATATAATAGTATAAATTTAAAAACATTCCGAAATTCTTAAGCGTAAATAATATATAGAACACGTTTATAAGACCGACTTGAAAGATCTGATTCTTACAATATTTTATGGAAAAAAGAAAAGATCAAAAATCATGTATTTAAACGGGTATTATAATATTTTTAGTATTTTCCTTAGCAGCATATTAGTTAATTGAATTCCAGGCAGGCTGAAAATAATTATTTTAACTTTTAAAGACAGTTCTTCCAAATATAAAAGAATAAAAGAATTAATGATAACTATTCATTCAGTCATCTTAGAGACTGGTATACTAAATATATACGTCGCAGTGAAATGCCGTCAAATGCGAGTGGTACTCGAGAGCTCTGAATTTTTTTTTTGATATGGTATGAGTAGTGGGGCGGTAAAACAATAGCGCCTTCTCGTAAACCGTTCCTATGAGCATCAGCCCATTTCCCGATTAAATAGTCTGGTGGTATTACCGACCGGGAGTCTTTGAAATGGCGATAATGTGTTTACAGCGGGAAAATTTTCAAAAAAACCGCTAAATCTGAAACAGGTAAGCATAGTAAACGGACGGCACAAACATAAAAGGAAGAGAGGGTTTGTGAGCATGTAGAAAAATGTAGTCCGAGTGTGGTGATAAATTATAGTTCGAACGCAGAGAAGGCAAATATTGCAGCGAGTGCAAAGTGAGATGTGCGGCAGTGTCAGATATCCTGCAGGAATCGGGAAATATCAACAGGAGTAATGTGGCTAAGTGCCAATTGGTGTGTAAGCGAGGTCATTGAGACATAGGCCCACACAGCACACTTAGTTGCAGCAGTATTGCAGGAACGTTGCTGCAATATTGTGTTGTTGCAGGTTGCATTGCAATATTGCAGGAACGATGCTGCAATATTGTTTTGCATTATTAGAGTGGCAACGCACCTGCAATATTACAGCAATATTGCCAGTTCGTTGCCGTGCAATGTTCCGTTTGTAACGATCATACAATATTGCAGCAATATTGCAAGTTCGTTGCTGTGCAATGTTCCGTTTCCAACGATCGTATAATATTGTAGCAATATTGCAAGTTCATTGCAGCGTTTTGTTCCACTATCAACGATCCTACAATATTCCTGCAATATTGCGCGCACATCGACGTGCAATGTTCCACTGACAATGCCCAAGCAAAATTGCCTACATATTGCCATGTAATACTGTAGTGGAAATATTGTAGAAACAGTACAGTAATATTCTGAAGCAACTATGACTTTGACTAAATTTGAAATATGACGTCGAATAGATTCTACAGCATATGTACATTAGCTCGAGTACATTAGCGCCACCAGCGGAGAAGCCTTGAAGTTTCATTCTGTCAGTTTTCGATTCAGAAATTCATTATTATCTCAACGTACGGTGGTTATTAGCGTTCAAACGCACCAGACCACCCTGCACAGATGTCTACTGAAGGCAACTGTACCCGCAAAAACTTCCTTCTTGCCGATTCCACGACGTAAGTTGGTTGAAACGGATTGTTTACTACTCGCGTATACGTACAAGCTTTTCCTAGCTTGTGTTAGCGTGCGCACACATTCAACGCCCGCTGAGACGGCCCCTTTAAGTAGGGGTTGAGAGGAGATTTATGGGAGATATAAGGGTAAAGGTGAGCGTCCACCTTAAGTGTTTTGGCTATTCGGTCTTCAATAGCTGGATTCCAGGACATTTTGTGATGTAACTGTGTACCAAGGTACTTACCAAAGGCGTGAAAAAAATTTGAATGTTAAATTTGTTCCTGGAGACAGAAATATTTTTACGTCTGGTAAAAAGGATAGTTTCGGTTTTATCAGAATTAATTTGGAGCTTCCAATTTGCAAAAAAAGTTGGGATATCATTAAGATAAGATTGTAAGCGAGGAATGAGAGTTGATTGCTGCCAGGATGATGAAAAAATGGCCGTGTCGTCAGCATAAAGTGCTAGTTCACGCTTGTTAACCTTAGGTATATCATTTATATAAATATTGTTATGATTTCGGTTTGGCATAATGAAACTTTAATGTACAACAAACGGAATAGAACATTAACAAGAACGGTCAACAACAAGAAACGTCTAATACAGGGGCAATGCGGTAATTTCGATACGTCTGCTTCTAATGGCGGCTGACTCTCGGATGACAGCTTAACAGGCGATCGATCGGATCGCCTTCTTCTCGAGGTCGTCTTGTCCCGCTCGCGAGCACCAGTAGGCCATGGATTTCTATCCATGGGGTGCTCCCAACAATATTAAAGAATATGGGACCGAGAATTGAACCCTGGGGCACCCCCGGTGGAACCGCGTGCATGGTGGAGCGGCACCACGGCCGTGGACGGACAGGTTTCTATTTGTTGAGTTAGAAGAGGTCAATTTGCGAAAGCTATGTGGGAGGCCAATTGAGTGAAGCTTGAACAGAAGGGTTTCGTGCCAAACTGTATCAAAAGCCTTGTTTAGGTCGAGCAGGACCATGGCGATGCAACGATTTACGTTAAGCTCATGAGTGACTGATTGCGAGATACGCAAGATTTGCTGTACGGTAGAGTGACCCCAGCGGAAGCCAAACTGCTGGTCGGCAAGGATGTTGTTAATAGATAAATGTTCAATAAGGAAAGCATTGATGCAGCTCTCCAAGAGCTTCCCTAGGATGGAGAGAAGGCTTATGGGCCTGTAGCTAGAAAGAGAGTTGCGCGGTTTGACAGGTTTAGGAATCTAGAGACGCGGTAGCGTCTCGACGCCAAGTATATGAAAAACACCCTGTATACGCTGCCGTGTATCTTTACTCGTCGGGCGGCTATTCAAACCTAACCTCAAATTTATTTCATTAATTATCTCATCACGCCTACAATATTGTTGCGCCGGGGTGTTTCCAACACCGACCTCCCCGACGCAAAGGGTAATGAATGATACGCGGGGGTATACACGACATAACTATATTTGGTTATACAGGGCCATGACAATACAACCCGCACGTCCGAACGCTACGGCATTCGGTATCAGACAGTCCACGGCGTCGTCCCGATAGTGTTCTCGAAGGGGGTTGATCCTCTTCTGTCTTCCGCTGCGAGCACCAGCAGGCTATGCACGGGCCTATACCCGGTGCTCGCAACAATATTTTCTAAATTTAACGGCATTTTTCTCGTGTAAGTCGCATATAAGCTTTCGAATAAGACCAATTTCAATAAAATCGGTCCACGCATGACAGAGATATCGTAATATCGTCTTATGGATCAGTCGAAAACGGTAATTTTTCTTCAAACAAAATTTTCGTACGACTTTCGTAGGACTTTCGTCGATATAATACGTATACGCGTTACACACACACTTTCAGCCAACAGAGAGACTAACACATGTTTCGTTCTTCTTTCGTCGACTCTCGGGATCATTCGGCAGGGATCGTCGTCCGTCATTGTACATGTACATAACCTGCGAAGTGTCAAACCTGCGAAGTTGTCCAAATTTGAAATGTCACGAGTTTTTACACCACATAGGACACTGCATTATTGTCTCAATGAACAAGGTAAGTCGCCAAAATTTTTTAATGGACTGTCTATGTAGAGTCGCAGCTTGAATGTTGTCTGGAGTAGGTTCGATTTGACAGAGAAGTATTTTCTTTCGCATAAGTTTGTGAAAATTTGTACCATGCATGTACAAAATAATATGTATTGTAACAAATAGCATTTTAAATTGTCAGATATTTTTATACCAGCAAACTATTATTAATTTAGAGTTTTTATATAAAGCTTGTAGAAATGAAGGGAACGCACAGGCTTGGATAGAAATGAAGGGGATGCAGAGGCTTGAATAGAAATGAAGGGGACGCAGAGGCTTGGATAGAAATGAAGGGAACGAAGAGGCTTGGATAGAAATGAAGGGAACGCAGAGGCTTGGATAAAAATGAAGGGAACGCACAGGCTTGGATAGAAAAGAAAGGGACGCACAGGCTTGGATAAAAATGAAGGGGACGCACAGGCTTGGAAAGAAATGAAGCATCTCCTTTCTCACAAGTTTCTGGAAATTTGGCAAATAAGGTAAATCGACAACATTTGTCAAAAGACATAGCTATAAGAATTAAGAAAATTATGGCAGATTACTTGCAATGTAGAGCAAGTCACATTAGTGAAGAAAGTACGCTGAAAACACATCTCCCTTGATATTTCTCAATCTTTTGTGAAAGACATTCGTAATACTTTAAAATTCACAGTAGTTGTCATGCTATTAATTATTTTTATTAGTTTCCCATTAACAATATTTCAATTCATCAATAAACATATTATATATTAAATTAATTTTATTCCAACACCAATAAATTGTGCGTTATATTGGATGTCTTCGTTCATTTTCACTAAATTACCATTAGCATTTAAATTTCCTCCAACAAGACTTTCTATCATACGCTCTCACCTCCTTTGGACAAATTTTGTAGTCTCTACACTTACTATAGCAAAATGTCATGCTATTTCTATATAAATTCTACGTTAAGTTGTAACTAAAAAATAAAATGTGGATTTTATATATTATTTATTTACAGATAATCGAAGCAGAAGATAATGCAGTGTGATCTACGTCAGAGAAAAAAATTTATTGTGACATAGTATTATATTAATTATTTTAATTAAACGATTTTATTCAGCTTCAATCCTCTATTTGCTTCTTGTAAGTTTGGTTCATATCAGAAAACTCAAATATAAACCAATTCCACCAATTCAATCATCATCTTGAAGCATTGCAGGTGTGCGTAGTTTCTATTATGTGGAATTTATCCTTAATTCTATCCCGTCATAAGACTGTTTATTAGGGTGGAGCTTAGTTACTCTTGTCGAAATATAATTTTGAGATTTTTGACGGGGTCACTCCCCAAGGATTATGCCACTGGGAGAAAAAATAATGTGTGCAAAATTTGAAACCGTGCCTCATCGCATTTGAAATTTTTTATTTTTGTAACTCGTTTTTCTTTATCGTAGTACAGTATTGTCTCCCTGTGAACTCGTTTCGGTGCACACGCTGTGGGCTTTTCGCTATCCCCACCACTTCTGTCTCACTCTTGTTCGGCGAAGGCGAGAGCGAAATGGAACGAGAGCGAGCGAAAGCCACTGGAAGCGAGCAAAGGCGGTACGAGACAGACGACGCGTTGATGTTTTGTCTCGCTCCGTCTTTCGGACGTCGTGTCACTCCGGCGCACACAAGGCGTTCCATCTCGCTCCCCCCTTCGGCCAGAAAGAAGCGAGAAACGAAACTCTCGGAATTAGGGCTCTGCTCACGATGTGGGCTCAACGCCGCACAGTGGGACGACGCGTGCAAATTCTCGGACATTGACGAAAATATGAAGTACCTATTTTTATTGATATAATTATATGAGCATTATCCTTGAGTACTAAGGGATACGAAATTATGAAAAAAAAAAATTTTTAAACATTTTAAATCCCGAATTTTTAACAGCAAACGCGTTCACTTTTGGAGACGGCTGTCATATGAATGTAAATAATTAGTATTAGAATAATGAAAAAAAATTCTACCATCATACTACACGTTAGGGTTGATTGTTGAGAAGTTATTTATGTAGTGTAAAAACCAAATTTAATGATTTTATTGTTACGAGCCGGGGCTGCGGCAACGCGAGAGGCCGGCGAGAAGGGTATTTCCCAAGGAATATGGTTTATGAGTTTGTTAGTTAGGTGCGCGGACGAACCTGATGCGAAATCAGGGAGCCACTAGGATTATTGACGGCGAGGACGAACCTGATGCGAAATCGGGGAGCCACTGGGTTGGTGAAGATTCCTTATTTTGGATGAAAGGTTGCGAACGAACCTGATGCGAGATGAGGGAGTCGCGGGAAATGTTAGTAATGCCTCGTAACTCTTAATTAATATTTGATACAACTCGCGCGGTAAAGTTGTATCAGTGGGTGAGTGCTACTAATATTATAAGGATCACTGGGTAAAAGATGGGTTTAACGAATCTACTCGATTTACACGTGAACACCATTCGTATATTCAATAATCAGTTATTGTACAAATGTAAGTGTCGCGATTAAATAATTAAATAAAGTGTGTAAGTTACCACTAGTTGCACGGTGTTGACGCACTGGCGATGCGGGGCGTAAGAGTGGCTATTTCGAAGTGCCAAATAGAATATAAACCGGACTCGCGGATTCTATGAGGTTAACTATGATTCTGAAGGAGACTTTAGCTCGATCTAACTGAATATAACCAACTCTGTACGAGCGTGACACGACGTTACTCTACGCGTGACTGTACTGCTTTTAACCGCCGAGGGTTGAAACCAAAGGGTTTATATAGTCCCAAAATGGGTGGGGATTCGTTAGGAGATTTCCATATAAGGAAATCTTCGGGGTCGTCGTCGTGTCACTCCCGTTCCCATGGTCGTGTTCCAGATGGTCAAGATCACGACCCCCTGAGTGGTATGTGATAAACAAAAAGGCTTTTAGGGCGTTTTCCCTTCGCAGACGCGAGATCGAAAAATTGTTGAGAGCGGCGTATGGGAAATTCCACATACGTAACATTATTTATGTTTTTCAACCTCTCAAAAAAAAAATTTTTTTTTGTCGATTTAGAAAAATGTCCAAATTTGTCCAGAAAAAAAAATACCCATATAATCACTAAACATTCTAGTTTTAGAAACCCCAATTTCCAGTTGCGCCAACTTGCGCCTTTTAGCAGAATTAATTAAATTGTGTACGCATGCGGGACGAAACGAGTAAATATGTATCTAGACATTCCTTTTCTTGTTCCCGATTGATTATGTTTTTATGATGTCTTTATGGAAATGAATATAAATATGATATAGCGAACGATAATTCATAAAATTAGGTTATTATTATTAAAGTTAGTTAAACCTTAATAAATAAACGGCGAAGCATCACATCCCTTTCTTATTTTCTTAAAAATAAATATATGTTTTAAAAATAGATTTAGGCAGTCTTATGCATATAAAATACTATGCATAAATTGAGACAACAAAACAAACTTTTCAATATCTGTAGTAATTTCCGTGTCATATAAATACTGCTACTATGCAGTGATGCCAGAATCGTGGGACACGGGACGGGACGCTTACCCCCACTATGACCTACCGTCGTCTCCCACTATGGCCTACCGGCGTCCCCCACTTTATTCCCACCGCGCTGCACACAAGCATATTTTTACTCTTGTCCGTGTGAGCTGTCTGTTGGGCAGCCGTGCACACGGACAGAGGTAGGGATATGCTTGTGTGCAGTACGATGGGAAGAAAGTGGGGGACGCCGGTAGGCCATAGTGGGAGACGACGGTAGGTCATAGTGGGGGTAAGCGTCCCGTCCCGTGTCCCACGATTCTGGCATCACTGCTACTATGTATAGGTCCTTTTTAAGGCTTGCCGTTTTGACTGTCCGTGCCTACATCACATTCTGGTGTGTTCTGCATGTCCATTAATTCTTCATTGTCTTCTTTATTTAATAACAAAAATACTTCGGGGAACATTAACTACTTTATCTTTTGTTTGCAATGTGTGATCTAATATTTGAAATCAGAGCATCGGATGAAATTAAGAGATTGTGGAAAATATCTCCAATTATCGGAGGAAGCACAGGAAGCAAAAAATAAGGATTTTAAAAATGCAAGAAAATCAAGATGCCGCAAATCACACCGAATTTACACAAATGAAGACGTTCTTAATCATCTTTCAATTTCATCAGACCCTTTAATATCCTACCTTAGACCAAATAAACTTAATAAAATCAAACATAAGCCCATGTTCCCTGAAACGATATTGTTACTCAAGGAGAAGACAAATGAAAGGAGTATAGAAGAATCGGTGGATATGGTTTGCTCTCTACCAAGTGATTTGGATAGCACATCGGAAACATTATGAAAGCATTTTTGTAAGCAACTGTTCTTATTAATATCACTATACTTATTTATGTTCGATATCTGTTTTTTGACCGTTTAAGAACAACAAAACATGACACCAATAAAATAGTTTATATGTATAATTATTTATGCCAATTTTGATAAAGATATGATAGGGGGCCGTCCCTAAATTACGTAAGACTTTTTTTTTGGGGGGGGGGGGGGTCGCGCATTTCTTACTTTTTCTTACTAGGGGGGAGAGGGTTTCAGGTAGCGTCTTACGTAATATTATTTTAACCGAAATTTTCAATACGAGTAGTCTAAAATACGAGGTTTCATCACACACCTGTTACATAATTTTGTTTTAAAGCGTGCAAAAATTGACGTTCCTTCATCACAGAAATAAAGCGAGAAAATAAAGATGCAGCCGTTCTTCCCTTTCCCCTTCATACACGACTGCGCGTCGCGCTCGTCATCGAAACAAAAATATGCGGAGGAGGCGCGAGCCGACTACCACGTGATTGCAGTCGTCAATTGTCAAACCACGCATAGTTGTAACCTACAACACGACAGGTTAAGTGAACCGAATAAATTTCGTCGACGCGCGAATCGTTTTATCTCTGGATAACTTCATTTAATTCAAATGGGATCGATAGATATGGATGACGTTTATCAGCGATTTTTCAAATCTGTCAAGGCAGCTAATACGGATCACAAAAATGAAAATGTCCAAAAGAAAGCGAATTCTGAATGGCATGAAGCAAAAAAACATTTTGTTGATGATAAAAAAGGATTTGTAGACTTTATAAAAAGTCGTATTGACTTTTACAATACTCAAAATAAACAGAAAAAAATTAGTATTCTAACATATTTTACGGAGGTAAGTAGAAATACAGTATCTGATCAAAATTTTAATTATAAATATTCTTGAAAAATGATTAACACATTACATATAAATTCTACATTGCATACGCGATCCCAGAAAAAAAGATAGTGAATAAGAAAAATTACATTCGTTTAATATTTAAAACTAAATATACTATGTTTAATTTAATCATTTCACTCGTTATCATTAAAAAAAAACAAGATTATCGATTAATTAAAGATGAAATGTTTTTTAATATATTTTCAGCTATAGTTCCTTTAAAAGTCATTTTACTTGTGTTTGCATACCAATCGATTATAATTTTGTTTAACTATGTATTTTAAAGAAATAAAAATAATTGTCTTTAAAATTTAATATTGTTGCGAACACCCCTTGGATGGAAATCCAAGGCACACTGGTGCTCGCGAGCGGGACAAGAGGACAGCGAGAAGAAGGCGATCGCCTGTCAAGCTGTCACTCGAAAGCCAGCCGCCATTGCTAGCAGACGCCTCGATATTGTACTCCGCCTGACTGATTGTAATCGTTACCCGCTGTTAACGTTCTGTTATCGTTGCCGTTCAGTAAATACGCATTATGCCCTACCAAAATCGTAACATTGGTGTCAGAAGTGAGATGCCCGCCCGGAGCGGCATGCCCACTCGCGCTTCCGCGGTTTCCGCGGCCCCTGCGGACCTTCCTTCCGGAGCATCGGGCGACTCGTCCCTGCGGGAGCTTTTCACCAGCCTCCAGCTCAACATCGCGGGACAGATGCGGGAACTGCGAAGGGTCAACGAGGCCCGCTGGCAGCGGGAGGACCGTCTCAGGGAGGAAAAGGAAGCCGCCGACCGAAGAACGCAGGCGGCCCTCGAGGCCCGGTTGGCAGGAATGGAAGATCGCATCCAGGTCGTACTCTCCTTGTTGCAGGGTACCCGCGGCTCGGTTGACAGCGGCGCGAGTCCACGGGTTAGGGAGACAGTCGCGGTTGTAAATAATGATGCACATAGCGATGTAAATAGTGATGTAAATAATGGTGTAAATAGTGTTACCCCGACGCATGTCTCCGCCCCCGTCGTTGCGCCCGCCGCTGCCCCCCTTACGGAGCCGCGCTTACTCCGTTTGGGGTACGCCGTGAAACCGACAGTTTTCGATGGGGAAACGTCCTGGGAAGAGTACAAAGTGCAGTTTGAGACTATCGCGCGTGCGAACGGGTGGGATGACGAAAGGAAGGCTACGGCCTTGATTGCTTCTCTCGGGGGGCCGGCGCGAAGCGTCCTCACGACGCTCTCCGCCGCTCAGCGCGAGGGATACGCGGATTTGGTTTCGGCGCTAGAATTTCGCTACGGGGCGAAGAACTTGTCTAATCTGAACTACGTGCTCTTCCAGAGCCATAGGCAGCAGCGGGGTGAGAGCATCTCCTCGCTTGCCACCAAAATTGAACGTTTAGCGCAGTCCGCATTCGCCGACTGCCCCGCGGAAGTCCGTGACAAACTTGCCGCGTCCCAGTTCGTGACAGCGTTGTCCAGCTCGGTTATGCAGCGGGAACTGCGACTCGGCGGGTGCACGTCTCTAAGAGCCACCGTGACCAGAGCTCTGGAGATAGAGGCCGTTGAGGCGATATCTCGCGGCCCCGCGGACGTGTCGCGGGAACGGTACACGCGAGACCGCGAGGCTGAATTCTCTAACACTTTTGAAAGGTTCCCGGCGAGGCAACGTGGATTCGAGGAGCCCGAAGGAATGAACGACGGTTCGAAGAAAACCTGCTGGCGGTGTGGAAGGACCGGACATCTGCAGAGGAACTGCTTCGGATCGAGGAATTGAGAGGAACGGCTCCAAGAGCGAAGAGAGGCCGTTGGAAACGGTGGGACTTGGGCTCGTTCGTTTTGGGGGAAGCACCGGTCGACCACACCTGGAACCGGACTAGCGCTGCCGTGTGAGCGTGCGGATCTGCTGCAACGAGGAGGCGCCCGAGGTGCGCAGAGTTGCAGAGCTGTGACGAAGGGAGTTCGAGGGCGAATATCGTCACGGCGTAACTGAGTACGAAGACCCGACGGAGGGAGTTCGAGGGCGAATACCGTGGCGGGGTAGCTGAGTACGAAGTTGCGACGGAGGGAGTTCGAGGGCGAACACCGTCGAGAGATCCACGACGCGTTGCGACGGAGGGAGTTCGAGGGCGAATACCGTCGCAGAGCTGGCGAGCCCCCCGCTCACGAGAGGGAGCCCAGGGTGACCAGAACGTTGAACACCTCGAGCATTTGTTCGAAGACGAAGTCCTGGAGGAGAACGAGTGTGGTTGTCCCAACCACGAAGAGGAAAAGGAAACGTGCCCAGGAGGAGTGAAGACGTCGCAGGACTTTCACTGGACTCAAGGAAGAAGATTAGATTAAGCTAATCCGGTGGACTGGGCTGCGGAGGTTGCCTTCGCAGCCCGGCCCCCGCTCTTGAGTCTGTTTCAGGGAGCACGATACCCCACGACGAGGGACAAGGTGTCGGGGGACTGCCGCCGCGGCCTGGCCTTGCGCTCCCGAATTCCCCAAATGTGCCATAATAGCGTGGCAGTCCGCAGCGGGGTGCGGACATACGTGAAAGCGCCCCGCTAGCCCCCTGGAGGAGACCCTACGAGCCCCCGGCGCGGCCGGAATGGAGGCTCTCGCGGGGTACCGAGGATAAAGTAGGAGAGGAGGGTGGACAGCAGGAGGGAAATGGCATCCCCAACCACTAGGCGGACAAGCGTTGCTTGGATCGGCTGGAGGGGGTGTCGCGAAGACGGGAGCGCTGGCAGGACGCACAGGACGGTCCCCTGGTTCAGCACCTGAGGCCAAGAAGAGGAATGGGGCCATCGAGCAGGAAAGAAGAGAGAAGACAGCCAGGGTTGACGAGACGGGTGGCTGGACTGGGGGCTGGGCCGCTTGCATGCTTGCGACTAGCTGCGACCCTCTGCTTGCGCGCTCGGCCCTCCTTTCTGGTTTTCCGCCTCGTGCGGCCCCAACGGGTTGTCTTCGGTTCCTGACTAATGTGGGCAACGTTTTCTTCGCAAGGGAACTTCGAAGGGCGAAGGGCCACTCAGGACTGCTGGAAGGACGTCGAGGACGAACCAGGATGCAGTCGAGGACGAATCAGGTTGCCGTCGAGGGCGAACCAGGTCGCAGCGCCGGAGCGATCGGACCGCTGCGGGGCGTTGGACGGAGCGGAGCCGCCCAGGGACGTTGCGGAGCGGCGCGGGATTCCGCCGTTGGAGCCCCGGAGGAACCGCCGTCGAGGGATCCCGAGGAAACGCAAGGAGCTGTCGCGTGCGATACGCGAGGAGCTGTTGCGTGTGTGGACACAAGGAGCTGTTGCGTGCGAAACGCAAGGAGCCGTTGCGCGCGACCCAGCCTGCAGCAGGACGACGGGGGACAGCCGCGGAAGCAGCGGTGACAACGGACGAGGACCGAGGATTCCACGTGCCCACGCCTTGCCCAGGGTTTTCGGAGTGGTTTTTCCCTGGGCGGGAAGGCGAATGCCGAGGCGCCGGTCGGAAGGGGCCACGCGGTGACCTTTCCACCCTTCCGGACCAGGGTACGGCTGCGGGAGTTGAAGGGACTGCAGCGGCCGGGACGACCGCTTCTCCGGAGGGGGGAGCAGTGTTGCGAACACCCCTTGGATGGAAATCCAAGGCACACTGGTGCTCGCGAGCGGGACAAGAGGACAGCGAGAAGAAGGCGATCGCCTGTCAAGCTGTCACTCGAAAGCCAGCCGCCATTGCTAGCAGACGCCTCGATATTGTACT
Organism: Andrena bicolor; assembly: GCA_960531205.1. Lineage (NCBI taxonomy): Eukaryota > Metazoa > Arthropoda > Insecta > Hymenoptera > Andrenidae > Andrena > Andrena bicolor. Next base: position 495,244 of record CAUIJW010000117.1, on the reverse strand, counting down.
CCGCCTGACTGATTGTAATCGTTACCCGCTGTTAACGTTCTGTTATCGTTGCCGTTCAGTAAATACGCATTATGCCCTACCAAAATCGTAACAATATTTTAAATTTTTTAAGGCTCAACACACATCCAAACAACAAAGTACTTTCGACAATGAAAGTGCTCTCGATAAAGAAATTGCTGTCGATAAACAAATTACTCTCGAAAAACAAATTACTCTTGATAATCCACTACAGGAAGGTTCTAAGGAAAATTTTAAAGATTCATTAGCTCCTTCCAACATTCTCAAGAGACACTATCCAAAGCCTGCTCAAGATGTGGTCACCAAAAAAGTTCAAATCTTAGAAAATAAATTGAATGTTCAAATACTCGCCCGACATGCCAATCTCGGAGGTAACACATCTCAAAGTGACATAAAGAAAACTAAAAGGCATTTAGCAGATGTGCAAAAAGAATTAAAAAATAAACAGCGAAATGCAGAATACCAGCAGAAATTTAGGTTAAAACATAAATAAAAATTAATTCAAATTTGTACTTCTAATGCGACCGCTGCTTCAGATTTAAAAATTCGTGAAAAGGTTGGAAGACCTCGGGTAGAGGAGGACCAGCCAGAGATTTTCAAAGTAATTTTAGAATTAGCAAGTTTCGGTGGAGCTACACACGAACGCCGCCGAACGGAAGAAGTGAGATCTTGCAAAACGTTAGATGATTTGCATGAAAAGCTCCTAAAGATGGGATTTAATTTATCGAGAAATGCGGCATACTTAAGACTTCTACCTAGAAATTCAAAAACGCTAGAAGGAAAGAGGCATGTTACCACGGTTCCGGTAAAACTTTGCAGGGCCCAAAACGATAGCCACAAATCACACCCTGATGGTCAATTTTGTACTGCATCAATTCGCTATTTAGAATCATTGGCATCAATGCTCGGATCTCAGCAGGTGGCATTTATCTCCCAAGATGACAAGGCGAGAGTGCCCATTGGCTTAAAAGCTGCACAAAAGCAGTCCCCAATCCTTATGCACGTGGAATATAGAATTAAACTTCCTGACCATGATTGGGTCATAGCCGAGAAGCATAAGCTCATTCCCTCTGTTTATGCAGGGATAGTTATTAAACCGCGAGGATTGGGACACTCAATGGCTGTATCCTACTCAGGACCTACTTATATCGCGATAAGAAGTGGGAAACACGACTCCTCAACTGCAGCGAGTCATGCCGCTGATTTTAAACGCATGTTGGAATTACAGGAGTTTGAAAGCATTCTGAAATTCCGAAATCGTATTAAACCAATAATTATTATCTCTTCCGATGGAGGACCTGACGAGAATCCAAGGTTTCCGAAGGTAATTGCATTTGCAATTCAACATTTCAAGGATTATGACTTAGATGCCATATTTGTTGTCACTAATGCACCTGGTCGCAGTGCTTTCAATCGTGTAGAAAGGAGGATGGCTCCACTGAGTAGCCAACTTTCAGGTGTTATTTTACGCCATGATAATTATGGTACCCATCTAGATAGTAGTGGGAAAACAATTAATAAAGAACTTGAACGCCAAAATTTTGCAAGCGCTGGAGTCACGCTTGCCAACATATGGAGCGAGATGGTTATAGATGGTTATGCAGTATTGGCGGAATTCAAACACCCCGTCGATAATCTTGATGTACCTCAAGAAGTGGGTGATGTTTGGTATGCGATGCACGTACGTGAATCGCAATATCTTTTGCAGGTCAGCAAATGCAAAGACACCAAATGTTGCGGCTCGCTAAGAAGTAACCTCCATTCTATCTTGCCCAACGGTTTCCTTCCAGCTCCTTGTCGCGTTAGACAAGATGAAGCAACAGGAACATTGACATTAGCAAGTCCTAACGATACAAGTGATGATTCAAAATTCTTGCCTCTTTTTCAAAGATTGGCTCTAGAAAACTTTGTGCTCTCCAAATTAACCACAAAATTTAAACATATGCCCTACGACTATTTTTGTTTGACAGTTCAATCTCAACTAGAAGAGAGAATATGTGAAACGTGCGGACACTATTTTGCAACCAAAAAAGCAGCCGCCTCGCACATAAAATCTCTCAAGCATCGTGTAATATCCTCTCGATTGGCGAAGAATGTATTAAAATCTGAACGCATCGAAGCTCGGCGCAACGACGAATTTCTCTGTATCTTCCGAGATCAGGACACCGGAGCAGAAGATGCAGAATGGATACCTGCGAACGAGGTGGATGTTAAAGAAATTAGAGAAAATAGGTCCCCCGAAATAGATTCACTTCCTATTATAAAGTCAGTTGGGGATTAGATAAAAAATCCATGGACAAGCGAAGAACTTTAAATATGTACTCGATGTTTCTAAAAAGAATAAATATAAATTATATTATTAATGTTCCAGAAAAGTAATTTTAGTATAATTTCCCGAAACCGAGATAATTGAATTATATAAACGTTTAAAAGAATTTTCTTAACTGAAAAAATTGAATGTAAAAAATATTACGTAAGAAAGGGGGGGGGGGAGGGGTGGAATATAAAATCTTACGAATTCTTATACTGGGGGGGGGGGGGGGGTAAGGAATCGCCAAAATTACCCTTACGTAATTTAAGGACGGCCCCTAGGTAACATACAAGAAGTTTGAATGTCCAGCAATTTATACATTTCGTCCCACTGTCTGTTTCACCTTCCTTTCTCATATCCATTTTTGCAGAAAATAATAGTTCATCCGCTGAAGCCCTTTACATTTGCACTGAAAACCAGACAAAACTATTTTAAAATTTGCTAAATTTTCAAAGTCTCATAACTTTGCTAAAATTCATCCAAAGTTGATGAAACAAAAACCATTTTAAAGTTTGAACTTTCTACTTTTCGACTTGTTGAATCACATTTATCGAAATGGGTGTCCAGGGGGTAAAATCCGCCCTCAAAGAAGATTGTGCCAAACTGCAAAAATTTGTTGATGTTTGTCAAATGCTAGAGAGTGCGAACAATATTTTTTGCAATTTTTATGTTCACTGTCGGAAAGTATGATCATTTGCCTTTAAAATAAGCTAAGTTTCATCAACATCGGATGTTTTTTAACAAAGATACGGCCATGTCCAGAGATGTCTACGTTTCGTCCCACTGTGCGGCGCACAGTGTGCGATTTTGGACAAAAATCGCTGGACAGCGCAAATCTTGACCGATTTCAATAATTTTTTTTTTAAAATACTCGCAAAGGGTTCCGCAATTGCGGAGGGCTGCGGTAAATCCTGTATTTTTTGGTCTAATCTATAAAAAACATTATTTACCATAACATGACATAAAAATGTGAACTTTGAAATTTAAAGATATTAAAAATTAATTTTTTGTAAATTTAATATTAGCTATAAAATAAAAAATTTATTTCAAATTTACAACATTTATGTGTTAAATAAACTATTAGTGTAGCTGATTTAAATCTAATATTTTCAAATTATGTTTTATTTTTATTAGTTTTGATTTTATTTCTAGTATATATATTATTTTTTAATTTTTAATTTTTTATTTCTTCTTTAATTTTTTTTTAGGGATTGTAATTAAAAAAAATAAAAAATTAGAAAATAATATATATACTAGAAATAAAATCAAAACTAATAAAAATAAAACATAATTTAAAAATATTAGATTTAAATCAGCTACATTAATGGTTTATTTAACACATAAATGTTGTAAATTTGAATTAAATTTTTTATTTTATAGCTAATATTAAATTTACAAAAAATTAATTTTTAATATCTTTAAATTTCAAAGTTCACATTTTTATGTCATGTTATGGTAAATAATGTTTTTTATAGATTAGAACAAAAAATACAGGATTTACCGCAGCCCTCCGCAATTGCGGAACCCTTTGCGAGTATTTTAAAAAAAAAATTATTGAAATCGGTCAAGATTTGCGCTGTCTAGCGATTTTTGTCCAAAATCGCACACTGTGCGGCGCAAGATGGCAACGACTCACGCAAGGTTGCCGCAACTATGCAGCAAAAATTCTATGTCCGCCTGCTGCAAAGTTGCACGGCAACTTTGAGGCAATTATTCACAAAATATATTTCCACGGGAAATACTGTTAAAAAAAATAAAAAAAAAGTTATCGGATCGGGGCGACTTGAACACCGGGCCGCCTGCATGACAATCTGACGCGCTACCGTTGTGGCTACGAAACCTTCTTGGATGTAGATTACTGTAAATGGTATATATAGTGATTAAGCATACTTGCGGCATAGTTGCGGCATAGTTGCGGCATACTTTCGGCATAGTTGCGTTGCAACTATGCACTGCAACTGTGCCGCAACTATACAGCAACAATTCTATGTCCGCTCCGCGCAACTTTGCACGGCAACTGAGCCGCAACCATACATCGACATTGCGCTGCAACCATGCAAGATCGCAAGGTTACTGCAACCACCCTGCAACTTTGCCGCAACGAAGTGTGCTGTATGGGCAATAACAAAGAGTGGACTGTATATTAAAAAACAAGTGTGAAAGAACAATTATGGACTCTATCGGTTGAGCGCTCGTTTCGATCTGCCTTCGATTTAGCGTTCGTCTCCCGAGCAGAACCAAAGTCTCTAGCCATTGGTCGCTTAGAATAAGGGTGGGTGGAAAAACCCATGACTATTGGTGACTTCGACCATGGGCAATTCGATGGTGGTGGAAAAAGGCCTCGTCGAAGGCACGTTGCAATACCCGGAACTGCGGTTCTGGTTTATCTCACCCTGCAACTCTTGAGAAACCTAAACAACTCTGCCTAAACTCGGGCCGCGACGACTGTCGAGCAATTAGCTTCGTTACAAATGCCCTGCTGCCCAAACACTCATAAATAAAGCGATGTCTATGACGCGACCGTGAGAACGAATCCGCTTCAAACCTCAACATTATCTTTTTACGCCCTGTAATAATATAGAATCAAAGTATAAGATTACACAAAAAATCATGACCTTGAAATCTCAAAAAATGAACCATCAAAAAAGACTTTTTTCGTTGGCATTATATTTATGTTGTCAAACAGTATAACTTTCGTCTAAAATTTTTTTCGGATAATTATAAATAACTGATTAAAGGGAAAACTACATTCGAAATGCACCAATTTTTGCAGATATTTTTCAATTTATTTTAAAAACTAGGGCTCCAGAAGAAAATCTGACCATTGCACGTGATGCAACAGACATTTTTCCCCCGGAAAACATAAAAAAAAGTGGTAAGTCACGGTTTGTTTGCAATACAGAAGGCAACAGCGGCGGGCGTATCCATTGCCGCTCACTGACAGAATCGCTTACACGCGCGCGACTACCACTGTCGGCGCCATACGTTTTGCCAAACTATTCCGCTCAGTTATTGAAAACGAAATGTGACCTGCCACTTTTGTTAATGTTTTCCGAAGGAAAAATGTCTGCTGCATCGCATGGAGTAGTCAGATTTTCTTCTAGACCCTTAGTTTTTAAAATAAATTCACAGATATCTGCAAAAATTGTTGCGTTTCAGGTGCATTTTTTCTTTGATCGTGGTTTAAATATATTCAAATAGTAATCCTGCAATAATAACTTATATCGTTGTGTTCGCGAAGGTTTATGAAATAATTTGACGGAACAAGCAACCGAATAACTATTACTATTTCGATACACAAGACGTTCAAGTTGAAAATTTGCATTTTTTTTAAATAAACTAATTTTTCGAAAACTGAGGGTGTTGGCGAAAAACTGTTTGCGAATTCGCATTTCGCGTACGAAAATCTATAAGAACCGAGTATGTATTGAATGTTACAAGTCCAGATGGCTGCTGAATAGTTACAATTGAACTCTTGCACGAGTTTGATTGCTCGTTCGGCCGAATCGTTTACTGCTAAATTATTTACTATATTTAATCCAATATTATAATTGGGATCATTTTCCCATTCTAGAGAATCCATATTTATAAAATCTGTTGGAACAGTGTAGGTATTCTTAACGAAAGTATCGGTTATTTCATTAAAATTTTGAAATCTATTATTTATATATATATGTATATGAAAAAAATTTCTTAGACAAAAGTTGTACTGTTTGACATGGTAACAATAATGACAACGAAAGATGTTCTTTTTTTAAGGTAAATTTACGAGATTTTTTTAAAGTAATCTTATACTTTGATTCTATATTATTACAGAGCGTAAAAAGACAAATATGGGAATGGCAAGCGCCCCGACGTCGTATTGCTAATGAATAGGGACTCTGTTCCTGGAGGATCTGGCCACGGAATGGGGAAGACTAGGCCTTTTGGTAAGAGGACTGTGATGAACCCCACGGCACTTACCCCAGAACTGTCCTGGGACGAGTTTCGTTGCAGTCTTTACCGCGTCCGAAAGTAATTTTTAACATGTACATATATTAACGATATACTACAATGGAGAAAAACGAGTTACAAAAAAATATTCAAATGCGATGAGGCCCGGTTTCCCGTTCTCCGGTCGATTTCAAATTTCGCACACATTATTTTTTCCCCCAATAAAAATTATCTAAAGTCTGTCCCTACTATGCCAATTATCTTTGTAAAAAGAAGTGAGATCCCCATAAAATAACTTCAAAAAAGTAAAAAAATTACGCCAAGTACATGAAAAATCAAATATATCACAAAAAATATAGGGTAATAATAAAATCACAAAAAAAAAGAAGACAATACACAATCCCCCAAAATAGAACAAAATATATAATGACAAAAATAGAAGATAATAATACACAAAAAATATAAGAAAATATACAATCACAAAAAAATAGAAGATTATAATAATTACAAAATAAAAAAAGGTGTGAAATCAAAATGAGCTGCAAGTACATAAAGGTGCTTTCCACCTGCGCTTAAGATGACACAACTACATATACACAGCTAAAAGGCTGTGATCATACATTCCATTACTCATATCGCGGACATTTTTTAATTAATCCATCAAAAAGAATCCCATTTAAAAACATTGGACACGAGTGGATATTTCAAAGTTCCAAATCAAGAGACACGGTAGTGTCTCGCGCCAAGTATATATATAGATATATGCGCAGCGCGAGACACAGAGTGTACAGGGTGATTGGCTCGGTACGCCTGATCCGCCTGGCAAGCGTGACGAGTTCAACCCCCCGTGGTGTCTCTCCGAAGTTAAGGCTTTCGACCCTTGAAGGGGCTGGAGTACCTATTAAGAAATGAGAAATCTTCGAATTCCTCATTTCTCATCAGATCTGTGCGGAAGCGACGCCAATGGATTCCTGGCGCTCCGTCGATTAAAATCATACCAAATATCATGCAAATTGGACTACTTTGACACAACCTGTTTGTATTCCCTATGTAAAAGTTGTCCGATTTACACGACATTTGGCATGATTTTCATCAGAAAACCCCAAGGAATTCATTGGCGTCAGTTCCCTTTCGATACGATGAACAATAAAGAATTATTTTATTTTATAAAAAGATACAGGGTAATTCTCTAGCTACGCCTGTCACCCCGTGGCAAGGACAACACCCCGCAGTGCCCATCGAATTTTATGGCTTTCCGTCCTCGAAAGGTTTGGAATATCATTAACACGTGAGATTTTTATGACTTTTTCCGGAAAAAGGTACGAATCCCGGGTCGAACGTAACGAATTAGGGTCGAGCCCCGGCAGTCGAGGGTGTAATATCCATTACAGTGTATTAAAAAATTATTTTCTTCATCGTGTCGAAAGGAAAGTGCCGCCGATGGATTCCTTATGTTTTTCCGATGAAAATCATACCAAATATCTTGTAAATCGGACAACTTTTACATAGAGAATACAAATAGGTTGTGTCAAAGTAGTCCGATCTGCATGATATTTGGTATGATTTTAATCGACGGAACGCCAGGAATCCATTGGCGTCGCTTCCGCACAGATCTGATGAGAAATGAGGAATTCGAAGATTTCTCATTTCTTAATAGGTACTCCAGCTAGAGCTGTTCGGGTACTCGAATAAAACAAGCCGAGCCTGGCTCGGCTCGATTGACCGGGCCGAGCCGGATACCCGTCAAATTCGGGCGGTCCGAAAAATCCGAGTAGCTCGAATTTGTTTCGGGCGGCTTGAAAAATCCGGGTAGTCCGAATCGTTTCGAATCGGATAGCGAATTGTTTCGGGCCGTTCGAAAGAAGGGGAAATCCGTACGCCCTGAATGTGGTTCAAACAGTGCGACTGCGTTGCGTCCGAGTCACCGGAAACAATTTCAGCTAGCCCCTTCTTTCGAGCGGCCCGAAGCAATTCGGGCTATCCGATTCTTCCGCGCGGCCCGAAACAATTCGGACTACCCGGATTTTTCAAGCCGCCCGAAACAAATTCGAGCTACTCGGATTTTTCGGGCCGCCCGAATTTGACGGGTATCCGGCTCGGCTCGAAAACCGAGTCCCGGCTCGGTCCGAACTTCAAGCCGCCCGAATATTCGAATACCCGAACAGCTCTAACTCCAGCCCCTTCGAGGGTCGAAAGCCTTAACTTCGGAGAGACACCACGGGGGGTTGACCTCGTCACGCTTGCCAGGCGGATCAGGCGTACAGATCGCGCAATATAACTTTGCCTCCGGGCGGCGACCAACGGCGACTGAGTTGGCCATGACTCGGCCGTGCGTGCGAGAGAGTCAGACCGTCGGCGGCCGATGGCCTGACTCTCTCGCACGCACGGCCGAGCAGGGATTGTAACCGTAACCCTAGGCCGGTTCGGTTCTCTGTACCGTAGACTAATTTACATAACCGGGTAACCCGAGGCATCTACGCACAGAGTTCCCGGGTAACTCGCTCTCGGAGCGGGTTACCCTAATACGGTAAAGGGCGCAGTTTTTCCCTATTTTCGTGAAATCGAGCTGTACTTACGAATTTTTATTTTAGAAACTATATATCGCATTAGGTTCATTCCTTTTTAATTTTAATGCAGAAGGTTTTGTCTATTTGAATAATATTTTTTTGAAATCGAAAAATTATTTATGTAACGTCAAATTACAAACAAGCTTTTATTTTGCAAATTTCTCCTCGAGGGTGATATGTTTCTAAATTTGGAAAATAACAGTATTCTTTTAAATTCTACTCAAACTAAACTCCTCCTAGAATGGAGTCTTTAATATTAACGTCACATTGAGTTTAGACCGGATGTAAAATACCAGTAACATGAGAAAATATTTGCAGCTGTCTAGCATTTTATAGTACCTATGTCATATACCTGATCTGAAAAAATTTAGATGAAAATGACCGTAAGCCTACCCGGCAGGGATCGTAAGGGTTTTCACAGTTATTGCAGGTACTTTAGTTGTAAAACGTTTGTCGCTGCTTTCATAAATTTCTCGACTGAAGAATTAGTCAAATTCTCCCACTACTTTCGCTAAACACCAAGCACAATAAAAGGAAAAATTCTTGCTAACCAAGGATCAGTCTTCCTTCGCTCGTTTCCGAGTCCGTTAGCTAGTTCGCACTTCGGCAGTTCGCCAGTTCGCCAGTTCACCCGTCAGTTTCTTTTCCGTTTGCGGAAAATAAACAAATTACCTTTCCAACTTCTACAGAATTGTTACATTTATTATAGGCCATTCATCTACCACGGTGATGCAATTTGACCAAGAAACGATTTGCATGTAATGTCGTGGGTATAATTCAAGAAAATCGTGACATTTTTCTTGGAGAGATTAAAAATTAGATCGAAAAACAAAACCCTGCAAGTGATTGACGTCATTGTATGTAACCCGGTTCTTGTTAAAATTGCAGTTGCATCGCAGCGGTGGACGAGCGCGGGCGACCATAGTCGGATTTTGGACGTAGAATGTCGTATGTCAATTGTAACCCGCTCCGAGCGGGTTAACCGGCTCTCTGCACTCTTTGGGAGCCGTTCCTTCGGGGTTACTACGGGTTACAGTAACCTTCCCTCGGTTACCGGATTCGGGTTAGGGTTAGGCGGCGGTTACAATCTCTGCGGCCGAGTGATGGCCAACTCAGTCGCCGTTGGTCGCCGCTCGGAGGCAAAGTTATATTGCGCGATCTGTACCGAGCCAATCACCCTGTATCTATTACGGCACGCCGCGCTATCAAGTACCCTGAGATTATCGAATCTCAATAACGGCTGATCCGATTAGACTTTGAATGGTCTTAATGGACAGCTTGGGTTTGATTTACATAAGAAAAGTGTCTTTGTTTTGTTCCTACGTGCCTTAGGAGCTGAGATATTTTGATGTAAAGTTGCAATTTGCCGAATTTCATGTTAAGATCTTTCATAGTCATCGTCCTACGCTTCTAGGCAAGAGGGGAACATGAAAGGGAGAGGAAATGTCTCCAATATCCACGTCGCTGATTCGCTGAAGGTTTCGGCACTTTCGGCCAATCGCGTAACAAATCGTTGTCACGTGACAGCTAGCAGAGAGCAGAACTGTCGAGGTAAACGTAACCTAAGTAGCTAGTGTCAAACAATTATAACCTGTCAAGTGTGAAATAAGGAAACTAGTTAAAAATTTTTAAGTGACAGGAGTTTTTACACCACAGAGGACACTGAATTATTGTCTCAATTAACAAGGTAAGTCGCCAAAATTTTTCAATAGACTATTTACGTAGAGCATATAGAAACGGAGGGAACGCACAGACTTGGAAGTTGTCCGGAGGAGGTTTGACAGTAAAGCATCTTCTTTCCCAGAAGTTTCGACAAAATAATATATTGTTTTTATACCAGCAAACTATTTTTACATTAGAGTTTTTATGTATAAAGCTTATAGAAATGAATGAAGGGGACGCACGGGCTTATATAGAAACGAAAGGAATGCACAGGCTTGGGTAAAAATGAAGGGGACGCACAAGCTTCGATAGAAATGAAGGGGATGTACAGCCTTGGAGGTTGTCCGAAGAAGGATAGATAGACAGAGAAGCTTGAAAGAAATTTGTCAAATAAGGTAAATCGACGAACTTTGTCAAATTAGCGTAGCATTAAGAATTAAGAAAATTATAGCTTACTGCTTGCAATGTAGAGAAAGTTACATTATTGATTGAAGAAAGTGCGATGAAAACGCATCTCCCTTGATACTTTTCTATCTCTTGTGAAAGATATTTCTAAAACTTTATTTTAAAATCCACCGTAGTTCCCACGCTAATCATTAATTTTATTAGTTTCACATTACCAATATTTAAATTCACTAATGAACATATTAAATTAATTTTATTCCAACACCAATAAATTGTGCGTTAAATATATTGGAGCTCTTCGTTCATTTTTGATAAATTACCATTAGCATTTAAATTTCCTTCAACAAGAGTTTCTGCCATGCGCTCTCACCTCCTTCGGACACATTATGTACTCCACGCTTACTATAGGAAAATTCCACCCTTCTTCTAAAACTTCTAAGTTATATTGTAACTAAAATGTGGATTGTATATATTTATTTACAGATAACTGAAGCACAAGATGATGCAGTGTGATCTATGTTAGAAAAAAATTTATTGTAATATAGTATAATAATATTAATTAAACTTTAATTAAACTTTTATTCAGCTTCGATCCTCTGTGTGCTTCTTGTATGTTTGCTTCATATTTGAAAACTCAAATTTAAACCAATTCCACCAATCCAATTGTCTTGTAGCTTTGCAGGTGTGCGTAGTTTGGACGACAATATAATATATTGTTAATTAAAAAAAATAACCTCGACGGGGTGAAAAAATTATCCAGTCATCAATAAACACTACAAAATGTGTGAAATCCTCACAAAATTACCTTTTTCAAAAAAAGGTACAAAAAAGAGCGCCAAGTATATAATCCCATCAAAAAGGATCCCATTTAAAAACATTGTCGTAAATTAATAGCTTTACAAAACTAATGATATACACCAATTGCGCCAATTATCGCAATGACTATTTATACAAACAAAAAAATGTATCAAATAATAGTAAACAGATATATTTTTATACAAATAAATATTTTAATACGAATAAATATTTTATTCAAAATAGTTGGCGCTGCTCTCGGAATTGGTGTTGCTAAACTGAATAAATATGTCTGAATCAATAAGTCTGGCCTTGTTTTATTTATTAACCAAGACACTTAACATTTTTTTCAGAGAGCAGCGCCAACTATTTTGAATAAAATATTTATTCGTATTAAAATATTTATTTGTATAAAAATATATCTGTTTACTATTATTTGATACATTTTTTTGTTTGTATAAATAGTCATTGCGATAATTGGCGCAATTGGTGTATATCATTAGTTTTGTAAAGCTATTAATTTACGACAATGTTTTTAAATGGGATCCTTTTTGATGGGATTATATACTTGGCGCTCTTTTTTGTACCTTTTTTTGAAAAAGGTAATTTTGTGAGGTAGAATATAAACCGGACTCGCGGATCCTATGAGGTTAACTATGATTCTGACAGGGACTTTAGCCCGATCTTACCAACTCTGTACGAGCGTGACACGACGTTACTCTACGCGTGACTGTACTGCTTTTAACCAACGAGGGTTGAAACCAAAGGGTTTATATAGTCCCAAAAATTAGTGGGGGTTCGTTAGAAATTTCCATATAAGGGAACCCGTCGGGGTCGTCGTCGTGTCACTCCCGTTCCCATGATCGCGATCCAGATGGTCGAGATCATGACCCCCTTAGTGGTATGTGATAAACAAAAAGGCTTTTAGGGCGTTTTCCCTTCGCAGACGCGAGCTCGAAAAATGGTTGAGAGCGGTGTATGGGAGAATTCCACATACGTAACAGTGTCAAAAAAAAATTCAAGTCGTTTGGCCAAATTTTAAAAATTTTATGCGATTTTAAAGAGTGTACGATTATGGCTGTGAGCCACTGTATGTATATTCCGGACTGTGGACACACCTGGTGTAACGTGTGGAGCAAAGGTCTTTGAACCGTAGGCTGCTAAGTACATAATCATTTGTTTAAAGTTGAAATCGATTGATATCGTCTACGGATTCAAGTACCAATATATCATATTTACGGAGCTTGTGACCATTACTAAAGTTCTATCAAATATTGTAACTCAATGTCTACAAAAGCTCTGCCTTTCTTTCATCTTAGTTCCTCTATCGCTTTATAGTCTATCATATTAATACAGATTTAAAAAAATAAAGCAATAGAGTTAACGGGGTCGGCCACGCGAAGGCGTGAAAGAAGGTCTTCACCATCCCAGAGTATGTTCAATGTTAATACAAATCCAAACCATTCACCGAAAAAAAGGAAAAGACAAGAAAAAGAATACCTTATTTTTTAGAAATAAAGTCTTCCACCGAATAATATAACACTGAAAATACTCGAAATCATGCACAAGCCAAAATATACAGCAAAAGCATATGGTGAAAGATACAGAATGAGCATGAATGAAGATAGAAGCAAAAAGGTAGGTTTTTACTTAATGATGCTCCCACACATCTTAATTGCTCGCCGAGCCATACTGTATCTCTGTGTATTTTTACCGTTAAAGTTATATATACCATTTCTTTACGATGAGCAGCGCATTCATCTTGAGTAAACCAATTTGGATATTTTTCCTAAACTACACGGGACATAATCGAAAATAGTTTGTCCAATATGAATGCTTCGCTGCGTAACGCGGGATAATGAACGTCGAAAACTTTAGATATAATACGAAAAATAAACGAAAAATGTTGCGTTGGAACACAAAGGTGTCCAAAATCAACATTATCTGCAACAATATATGCACGAAAAGATATCAGTACTTGCTCGTTGCGACAAAAGCTACCGTTACTATCAATGAATGTGGCATAACATACCTATATCACACTGCGACTTTTCGACACTTTTTTTAGCAATGTACCCAGCAAAATATTCAAGCGCGCATGATTCTAATGAGCACACCGATGTTGATAGTTCGTCAATATTAATATCAATATCTACATCTGTACTAATACTATCATCATCGGTGTACTCTTCAATATCATGTAATGCAGCATCAGGTGACAACGTGGCTGATTCACATTGTGATATAGAATCTCCCAGTAATAACGGTGCGTCGTAATCTCGCATGCAATTTCCAGTATCTAAACTATCTTAATATCCAGTATCCAGTATCTAAATAAAATATTTTTTCTGATCGCAAGACGCACCGCTTTTACTGAGGGATTATGGTTGTGAGTGCCACCATGCATCCGCAGAACAGAGAAGAAGTTTTCTATTGGATCCGTGTTAAGTCGCGACGTTAGTAAAAATGTTATACCTTCTTCTCTTAAATCATTCCACAGTTGCAGAGTGGCATTTATAGATTGCCGTAACCCCAAGAAACATGGAGGTGCTTTCAAACCATTAGGAGTCATAGTATACCAATTGTTCATTTCATTTAATTGTGAAATTAAATTATTTTGAACATTGTCATAAAGTCGCGAAAGAGCACACTTGTTTGGGTTGGGATCACGGGCTGATCTACTATTTAAATAATGAAACAAATCATTTAAGGTTTCGAAGAAACTAGCCGTGTGTTGAACGGTTGTTGTTTGTATGCTACCTGTTAATGAAGCGGTGAACAAAGCAGACGATACCCTTTTGCTGAAAACTTGGAGAGATAGCTTACATTTCATTTTATCAAAAGAATTTGGCCTTACGTGCTTCTCGGACAATTTGTAAGCTGCTCGAGTATTTTTGTCCTTTTCTAAATTCCACAAAGATATTACATTGAACCACGAAACAATAGATCCGTTAATTAAAAAATCATGTTTCAATAAATTATTTCTAATACATTTAAATAAATGTAAAAAATCAAACACAAAATAAATTTTTTGGTCATTCCGTTGAAAATATGGATTTTGAATCGGTCGTCTGCTATGCTCTGATTACTGCTTCCCTGATCGGAAACAACCGCTCTGACTTTTAAACCTGTTGCATGCAAAACATCTAAAATTTCATCTAAAATTGTAGACAAGGCGTCTCTCTTAACTCCTGATTTTGAAACAAAGAAAGCCAGTGGTTGTTTCCAATTAGTGAATAGCCCGCGTAGCATAAAAACAAGAACCTGTGTACCCACCGCTACATTTCTACCCAAAGATTCCAAGTCTTCGAAACCTTCAATGATTTGTTTAGTTGGATGGAAGTCTAGACATTTTTTTATTGCCATTTCATCAAACAGGAGTACGCAATTACGATCTGCGGCTTCCATATACGCAGCTTTAATTTTGAGCGCGGTAAACAAAGGTTGGCATATGCCAGGCCAGATATCGATTTTCCCGAACCACCGAATAATTGTAACTGGACTCGGAAGATGAAAACCGAAAACTTCGCGCATCTTATTATACAAAGCTGGCGAAGTGTAGTGCATTGTCATGCAAATCTGCTGTTCGCTGCGTGTATAAATTTGTTTCTTCGACTTAAATAATAGTAAACATACAAAAGTTAAGATAAATCCAGAAGCTTTTTTCGCGATCGCTTTTTTCAAGCATGTATCAACTATACTGCCTGAAGAAAGATTAGCTTTTAAACGACTGATTACTCTGCACTTCGCCCGTACTTACAAGCGAAGAATATTAGATTTATTCTTCTCTTGCTTTAACTGTTTTTCCATTTCCATCAACCGTTCCTCCAAATTATTCCGTTCTTCTGATGATGGACTGGCTTCAATTTCCATACTTATGTCGCTATCGGTATCGTTAAAAAAAAAATTCTAGGTACGGCATCTTTCCGCAATTGCCCGGAAACGTAAAAACTACGTTTCAAAAAATGCCGGCTACATATAAACTTTTTCACATATAAACTTTTACGAGTCTGATGCTCCATTACTAATATATATATACAAATGAATGAATGAAGAAGGGAAGCAAATGATACAGCTACAGCGTAGAGAAGTTTTACTTAACTTACTTGGATATTGTTCGATACACAAACAAGACTGCTCCGAGTACCAATCTTCAAGACGGCTTGTAGGAAACTGACTTTGTTTTGACTGATGATCGTTGAACGGTATCGCCCATAGCCGCCCACCGAACAAAAGAAACGCGTTGCAAGGAAACAAACGCTCCTTTCTGGAGATTCATTTTCGCGATATCGGCAATCGAAATTCAGGGAGATCCGACTTCTGGGGCGCGGTGTTTAAACTTTAAATCCCAGTCAGCCAGGTCAGCTGAGCGCGCGGCCGCACGTACATGAGAAGCACCGCCGTGGAATTCAACATATTCTTACACTGCTTTAAATCATTCTTCACACAGTAAAACCACACAATTATTTTACTATCATTGTTTCACACATATTTATTATGCAATAATATCACAGTGGCCTAACATTTAATCAGAGCCGGATTTACCTTTCAGGGGCCCTAGGCTGAATATTTGGCGGGATGTCGATTAAATGTAAAAATAAAATGACGCTGATTTGATTTTTTTATCATAATACTCGTATAATCTAAATAAGAATTTAATTTCAAAATTAACATTGAATATCAAAACTAAACATAACATTAACATAAATAAACATTAAAGATACAAGTTAATAAAGATGATATAAAAAAATGCTAATTTTTCTAGAAAATATTTGAAATGAGGGGCCCCCAGCTAAACGGGGCCCTAGGTTTCAGCCTTGTTAGCCTAAGGGTAAATCCAGCACTGCATTTAATCATAGTAGAAAAACTATTTTATCATGTTATTTCATACAGTCGAACCTCAATAACTCGAATCTCAAGGGAAGGGAAAAAATCTTCGAATTATAGAGGTTTCGGCTTATCAAGTTTTCGAGTAACAGAGGTTCAACAAACGAAAATTCGACTTATAGAGGCTTTGGGCGACTGTTAATTTTTCAACTTGTGAAGCTATAAAGCAAGACAAATTCAAGTTTTAAAGGTCAATTGTTTATTATATACCTATAATCATATACACTTGCATATTATGTACTATGTATATACCTACATATATAAATATAATTATAAGACATTTTATGCTAGAAATATTACTCTTCATTGTTCATTTTGCTTAACTAATGAAAGTTTATTTACGCAAAAATTATCTTTTATATTACTGCTCTGGAATGCATGAGAGGACAGGGCTGTAATGTTTATATCAGGATGTTTATAGCGATAGCATGACCGACCGATAGAATTCGTGTGCCTGGCGGACCTCTCCTCAAGCATTCATTCTGCCGAATCTTTTCGTTCAATAAAGACGTTCCTTCGGAGTGTCCTAAACAAAATCAAGTTATATAAAACTATCAATGTGTCTTGAATCCATGGCCTAATTCCAATATTTATTACATATTAAAAAAATTGTGATTTTGCTTTGTGCCAGTCTTTTAGTGTATTCTAAATCAATAGCATTTCCAATCGTGAATAATGCAAAGAAAACATTGCCCTCAATAGTTTCAGATCGTTGTACGCGTAATACATATGTAGAAGTAAACTTCGACTTGTAGTATCTACAAATACCGTGATGAAAATAAAACATGCTTGCAAAAAGTGTTATTGGCATATTTAGCTTGACAAGTGCTACGAATTGGTAAAGATTCGTTAAGCGCAAACGCCGGATTTAGCGAGCTTTGCTTGCAAGACATTTCAAGTCGCATCGATTTTTGCCTTGAGGTGCATCATGTTTCTGGGAACGGCATCTGTTTAAAAAAAAAAAAGACGAACGTCTCGGGGTCCTTGACCTCAACAATCGATAAGAAAAAGGCCGCACATTTACTGAACGTTCGCTATCGTATTATTTGTTAGGCTTTAAAAACATATGTTCTTTCTGTACCAATCTTTTGTCGTACCTTCCTCATACCATACTGCGTCGTAATTGGTTTCATTTTAGTAGAGAAATCTGACATAAAATACAGATGTTTGCATAGTGATAAAAATATTAAAAAATTATGTTTCCATTAAAGAATGCTGCATATTAATGCCCCTGTATTCCTTCCAAGCGCCGACCAACATATTGTTATAACGAGTC
This sequence comes from Andrena bicolor, assembly GCA_960531205.1. Lineage (NCBI taxonomy): Eukaryota > Metazoa > Arthropoda > Insecta > Hymenoptera > Andrenidae > Andrena > Andrena bicolor. The sequence continues at coordinate 477,390 of CAUIJW010000117.1, read as the reverse complement.
GGTAGCTTCTGAACAATTTTAGAAACCTATGTAAACCTGATACCTATGTTTCCATTTTTAGAAGAATGATAGGAACTAGAAGAAATACTGTAATGCGTTGTTTCAAGTATAAATGTGGTAAAATGTTTATAAGACCGACTCGAAAAATCCGATCTTACCATATTTTATGGAAGAAAAAAAGTCAGAAAAGCATGTATTTAGCCGCGTAATATAATATTTTTAATAGTTTTCTTAACAGGTTAGTCAATTGAATGTCAGGGTGGCTTAAAGTAATTATTTAAACATTTAAAGACTGCAGTTCGTCAAAATATAAAAGAATTTAATGAAATAACTTTTCTCCCGCTTGGGACGACAAGTCAATTTTCCGTGTACCCAGGCTCAAAAACATCATTCCAACCCCTTTCATGCGGCCACCCAGGCTAGGGAAAATGCGCAGGCTGGATGCACATAATTATTATATGGTCCACCCCTCGAAATGACAGAAAATATAACCTATATGCTACATCACAATAAATTTTTATTGGCTATTTCGTTCTTTTACGCTACGTTTGTGAACTTTTTATAACTTAACATCCTTCCAAAATATTATTGTCACGCCGCAATGGTACACTCATGAAATTGGGTATAGCATATAGGTTATATTTCCTGTCACTTCAAGGTAGAGGTGTGATTATCGATAAAGTTATCGATAAATGTCGACAATATCGAAATGTTATCGATATTTCGATATATCCATAATATCGTTAAGATATCGTTGAGGCGAATAGAAGCGGCTGAAGTACCCGAGACAGAGATGCAAGATGCGAAGTATTCCGACTGCAGCGCCCCTTGCGGTGGAGTAAGGAATCTCAGCTCGTGATATCTCCGCTCTATAGAATAATATTCTTGAGTAGTACATTACACGGGCTTTTTGGCGGGATACCGTAACAAACATGCGCGAACGTAGAGTAACAGTATCAAAACCGTCATTACTCTACGTTCGCGCATGTTTGTTACGGTATCCTGCCAAAAAAGCCCGTGTAATGTACTACTCAAGAATATTATTCTATAGAGCGGAGATATCACGAGCTACGATTCCTTACTCCACCGCAAGGGGCGCTGCAGTCGGAATTCTTCGCATCTTGCATCTCTGACCCGAGATAGCATACGATATCTATAAGCCGTGATTTAGACGTCTTTCAGACTTTCAAGACATCTTAAAGACGGTTGTAGACGTCGCGTGTTATCTGCGTATGTTCGCCCATTCACAAAGGTGTTTTTCGGCGTTGGACAGCGTTGTGAATGGGCCTAGCACTGATATTTACGGTGCCCACTTTTCCAGCATGTTTCGTTCCCAACGGTGCAGACCTTTTTCCGCGCAGGTTCAAAAATATCGTTTCATCTACCAAAAATGTTCGCGGCAAAAGGTCAGCACCGTAAAAACCGATGCTGGGCCCATTCACGGCGCTGTCAGGACCGAAAAACACCGCCGTGAATGGGCGTCAGCACCGGTTTTTACGGTGCTCACTTTTCGAGCACCGTTGGGAACGGTGAAACTTACTATTTCAATGAAATGTACTCAGAAAATGACGTTATAAATAGGAAATTTTTATTTCTTAACCACGAATAATTAGACTCACCGATTTCATAAATATACCGTAGCGGCGTAATAATAATATTTTGGAAGGATCTTATGTCATAAAAAGTTCACAAATGTAGCGTAAAAGAACAAAATATCCAATAAACATTTAGTTTAATGAAGCATATAGGTTAAGTATATTTTCTGTCACTTCGAGTACAGAAATACGCTCCTCGAAGTGACAGAAAATATAACCTAACTAAGAGACTGTACAAATGTTTATTACTCAGTTGTATTTATATAATATTTCTCATCGAAATTTATAGAAATAAGTGCAAATTATGCTTCTATCAAAATATATTAGTAAACGGAATTATGCAACATGTTTCTTGAAATTAGTCGTAACGTTCAGGCCGTTTTAGATTTTAAATGTTTCCGATAAGATTTAATTTCAATTCCTACCACTCGTAGCATTGTAATCTTATTTTAGACTGAAACGATAACGTTGGGTGTGACACGAAAATGGTAAGGGGGCTGGCGAGCCCCCCGAGCATGTGACACAAAATTACATTGCGTGATAGGTCTATCCTATACCTGGTCTGTGGTTGAGCCCAGTAGGGCTGATCGAGTACTCGAGTATTCGACTAGCTTGAAATTCGGACCGAGCCGAGTACTCGAAAGAACCGAGTAGCTCGATTAAAACCGAGAACTCGAATTTCGTCGAGCGACTCGAAGTAAACCGAGCGGGCCGAAAGAACCGAGCGAGTCGAAAGTACCGAACAATCCGGTGTGTCGAGTAGTTTGAAGTTTGAATGTTTCTAATATTTTAGAATATTATTATTATTATTATTATTATTATTATTATTAATATTAGTATTATTATTATTATTATTATTATTAATATTATTATTATTATTAATATTAGTATTATTATTATTATTATTATTATTAATATTAATATACACAATAGTGTATAGTTTCGCCGGCTACGGACGTGCAAACGGTCGCTCCTTGTTTATACATTGCTTAGTAACACAGTGTTTTTGTCTTTTAACCAGAGTTACATATGGAACGATTCGTCTCTGTACCCCGATCATTTTTATATAAGTCAGGTGTTAATTGGTCAACAAATTGTTGATTAATCGAAGATTTACTGACTTGAAATTGTTTTCGTGTGAAGTCCGCGTTTCCTGGCTGTGTTTATCATCAGTGGTTCAACGTGTTGGTGCTCACGACATACTAATCAATCTTTCATCACCATAATAAGTACAGTGCTTCTCATCATCAGTGCTTCTCTCCTTGCCTCACGAATTGAATAAATATGTCTCAAATGAAAAAACTGATATGCAAAGGATGTGGGACAGGGGTTTCTAAGCCTGTCACTTGTTTATCTTGTGACGTGGTGTCTCATCCTGCTTGCGTTCACCGAACTCAGCATCCTTTTCATAAGGGAAAGCTATTGGATTGCGATGATGATCGGACACCAACTGCCTCTCCTACCACACCGACTCATGCCACTGTGATATCATCGTATGATGATTTGCTTAAAAAGATCAACGATTTACTCGACGCTAAATTTTCCAAACTAGAAAATGAGCTGAGGGTTTTTCAATCAAATCTGAAGCTATTAAACAATTCTTTAACGGATCTAAATAACAGAGTTTCAAAATTGGAATCAAATTGTTCTGAAGAAAGCATATTGGAAGAGCTAGCTGATAGAAATAGAAGATCTCACAATATTATATTGTTTAGTCTGGCTGATACTGACGATACTTCAGACAGATGTGCAGTTAATATGTTATTACGTGAAACTGATGTCGCCGAAACCGTCGACAATTTTTCGATTAAAAGACTGGGTCGTAAAAATTCCAGTAAACCTCGTCCTCTTTGTGTTTCTTTTAGTTCGCCGAGCATCCCGGTTAAAATTCTGAAAAATAAACATAAATACTCTGGTTCTGCAAGAATATCTAATGACTCTACAGTGAAGCAACGTGCGTTTTTAAATGATTTGCGTGTGAAACTGCGTGATTTGAACGATCAAAACAAAACTATTAGATATATCAATGGTACTCCTAAGATAGTAATGATTAACCGTCAACAATCAAAAAACTAGCAAGGAACTTGTCTGTATATTATCAAAATGTCAGAGGTCTACGCACTAAATTGAATTACTTACATCAAGAGGTCGCTTGCTCTTCACTTCAGTCTGACGTCCTTATCCTAACTGAAACCTGGCTTATCGACAGTATCTCTGACAGCGAGCGAGGTCTAAATAACTATACCATATACCGATGTGACCGAACTAAACTAACTAGTTCATATTCTAGAGGAGGCGGCGTTCTTATTGCGATTCGTAACACCTTACGCAGCAGTGTCACTACCAATACCGTTCTCAATGTGGAGCACTTATTTGTTGAAGTTACATTTGGAACTCTTCCTTTAATAATTGGCGTGGTTTATTTGCCTCCGTTAAGTAATGAGACCTTATATAGTGCACACTGTTCTGCGATTGCTGATGTTTTAGACAAATATTCTAATTGTAACTATATTATTTGTGGCGATTATAACCTTCCTCACATCTCATGGTCCGGCTCCAACTCATTTTCCGTTAATTCAAACGTTTCCACTAATGAAACTGAATCTGCTGGGTTTCTCTCCTCTACTTTCAACTTTTATAATGGTTCTCAATGTAATTCGGTGTTAAATTCTTTCGGCAATACTTTAGACTTAGTCTTTTCAAACATAGTGTCTACACGTGTTATGTGCTCTCCTGAATCGATTGTAAAATGCGATAGTTACCATCCATCTCTCCACATCTCGATTAATTTACAAAACATAACAAATACTCAGTACACCACATACCCCGGTTATAATTTCAAACATGGCGACTACAGTAGTATTATTGACTACTTTAATCATATAAATTGGGATGTTTTACTTGCAAATGCTAACGTTGATGATTCTACGAAACTTTTGTATGACCACCTTTATTTTGCAATCGAAAACTTTATTCCAAAAATATATTACAACCGTTCTACTTTTCCTAAATGGTTTTCCCGTACCTTAATTGGACTGGTTCGTAAAAAGAAAAAGGCTCATAGAGCCTTTAGAAAGAGCTCTCAACTGTCTGACTACTTGACTTTTGTCAACTTGCGAGCCGAATGTAAGAGAATTGCTAAACATTGTTACTCCTCTTACGTATGCAAAACTGAACTACAGGTTCATAATAATATTAAATCCTTTTGGAGTTTTATAAATTCTAAGCGCAAAACATCTGGCTTGCCATGTAAAATGTTCTACAAAGAAAATGAGGAAACGGACGATAAAAAAATTACGAATTTATTTGGCACTTTTTTGGATCAGACTATCGAAATAGCACTACTAATTATAATATCCCTGAAAATGGATGTAACCCCTGTTTTTCTGACCTGGATATTGACATTGGTGATGTGTATATCAAGTAAAACAAACTTGATGTCAATAAAGGACCTGGTATAGATGGTATCCCTCGTTTGTTTTTCAAAATGTGTAGTTTTATAATATCTCGGCCGCTTTGGATAATCTTTAATAAATCTCTAAAATCAGTCCTATTCCCGACATATTGGAAGACCTGTCTTGTTACACCCATTTTCAAAAACGGCGACAAAACAAATGTTGAAAATTATAGACCTATAAGCATTATTAGTGTTATACCCAAAATCTTCGAAGAAATTGTAACAAGTAAGTTACACAGCATTGTCTCCCTCTCTATATATGAAGAGCAACATGGTTTCGTAAGCAAGCGATCAACAACCACAAACCTAGCGGTATATTGCAATTATGTCTCATCTTCTTTAGAAGCCAAACTACAGGTTGACACAATATTTACTGATTTTCATAAAGCTTTTGACTCTGTTAATCATTTCCTTCTAATTGAGAAGCTTTCAGCTTTGGGCTGCAGGGGTAATCTATTGGCATGGTTGGAAAGCTATCTTACTGATCGTTTTTAAATTATACGTATACGCAATTGCCTATCATCTCCAGTTAGTGTTTTGTCTGGTGTACCTCAAGGCTCCCACCTAGGTCCTCTACTATTTATAATTTTCATAAATGACTTAACTACCGTATTCCAACATTGCAAGTTCCTCCTATTTGCAGATGATTTAAAAATCTTTAGAAGCATCTCGTCCATTGATGATGCGTCCAAATTATAGGCGGACCTAGATCGTTTCTGCGACTGGTGTCACAGGAATGGTATGGATCTTAATATTAAAAAATGCCATGTTATGCTGTCCTCCTGTCGTTCTGAACCCTTCATATATCCTTACCGTCTCAATAACTATACTCTCTCCACAATAAGTGAAGTAAAGGACTTAGGTATTCATTTCTCCTCAACCTTGAATTTTTCCAACCATATTTCTTATATTGTTAACTCGGCTTCGAGAACACTTGGTTTCATACTACGTTCTTCCACTGATTTTCATTCAATTCATACACTAAGATTACTATATATTACCCTTGTTCGTCCCTTGTTAGAATATGCTTCAATTATATGGTCTCCGAAACGCTTTAATCACGAAATCATGCTTGAGAGAGTGCAACATAAATTTCTCAGGTTTTGTTCATATAAGCTAAAGAATCCAATGTCAATATTTGATCACGATTACTCGACCATATTAAACAAAGTCAACCTCGAAACTTTATCTGCACGCAGAAGAATATCCTACCAATTCTTTATTTTTAATTTAATCAACAATCATATTGATTGTCCCTCTCTTCTTATGCAGATCAACTTCTACGCACCGGAACGCGTATTGAGATCTAGAGCTGGACTACAACCACTTAAATCCAGATCAACATATGGATTGATTAATCCAATAAATCGAATCATTGCTGACTCTAGCACTCTCTATAATCGTATTGACTTTTTTAATGGGTCCTTGCACACTTGTAAAAGACAGTTACGTATGATTATCGAATAATGTCATATCTTGTATATCTTGTGTACCATGAGTTTTTATGCATGTCCATTCTTTGTATATTATGTAAAGTTCTTTTCTTTTGTGTAAACATTTTTGTAAGAGGACTTCGGTCCGTTTATTAATAAATAAATAAAAATGAAATAATTATTAATTAAAGGGGTGGACACCCTTTGGTTACAGAATATGTTTATATACTGGATAATGATTCGTAATTATTATTATTATTATTTCGACTTTATTAAGAAAGCAAGATACGAGTAAAGGCGAGGCCGCAGTAATAATGTAATTAATCGATATGTAAGTAATCAAAATGCAAATTGTAAATGAAAATATTGTCTAACTATTGAAAATAATTTTTATTTATTTATTTATTTATTTATTTAATTAAACGGGTTAACCCCAATATTAAACAGGATTGATAAATATCCATACCGTACAGAACGCAATATACAAAGCAAAGACAAACACATAAAAAAAAGAAAAAATAAATGCCTGATAGTAGTACCCATTACAATTTATGGCAAGGATGTACGAAATAAGGAGATAACAGACCGTTTAAAGGAGTTGACAGAGGATCCAAAGAAGTTAATTTGGACAGCTACCTCATTGCCGCGCGTACATAGTCTAGAAATAGGGTCACTCATGATAATATTCGTTCTATGGGCCTTGATATAAAATAGCGGAGTATACCGCAACGGCCTGCTCGAAGCATAAAAATTAATTAACCCCAGAAGTATGGGGCAACTAACTTGGCCATTAAGAACCCTAAACAGGAAGGTCAAATCTGCTAGCCGAAGGCGCTAATGCATTGTCAGGAAGTTAAACCTGAGCAGCCACGGTTGGTAATCGTGGTCGAACCTATGCATGGGTTGCCCAAGGCGGAACGACGCAAAACGGAAGAATCTGTGCTGAATTCTCTCAAGCGCAACGAGAAGGTAGGCTTGGTGAGGGGACCAAATCACAGAAGCATACTCCAAAAAGGGCCTTACCAAGGCGTTAAACAGCAACTTAAAAGTTCGCAGCTTCTTAAACCCATGCGAGTGCCTCATTATAAAACCCACTTGCTTGGATGCTGCATTAACGACTTTATGTACATGTAGCTTAAAGGAAAAGGCAGCATCGTAAGTCACCCCGAGGTCACAAACACTCTCAATGCCGGACAAATGCATCATATCTAAAGAATACGCGTAACTTATACTATTGAATGATCGGGAAATCCTCATGATATGGCATTTTGATAAATTCAAGGAGAGCTTATTAATACTGCACCAATCCGTTAATCGATCGAGGTCACGTTGCAGACTCCGTGCATCTTCAAGAGACTTTATACGAGCAAACAATTTCAGATCATCTGCGAAAAACAATGGAATAGCAAAATGAAAGGAGTCCGCGAGATCGTTAATAAAAATGCAAAAAAGCACAGGTCCCAAATGTGACCCCTGAGGTACCCCGGAGGATACTACAATAGGTTGAGAGCGGCAACCACGAACCTTTATTACCTGCGATCGACCAGACAGGTAGCTACGTAACCATAATAATAGGCGTCCATGGAATCCAAAGGCTCGCAATTTGTACAACAAAATACTATGATCAACCGTGTCAAAAGCCTTCCTAAAATCAGTGTACACAACGTCGACTTGCTGACGCAAGTCCAAGGCCGAGGACACGTAGTTCGAGAAGACCGCAAGGTTAGTCACTGTAGACCTGCCCGGAAAAAAACCATGTTGGGCCTCCGATAAACTACCCCTTACTAACCCAGAAATTTTGCCTGTGACAATCTTTTCAAAAATCTTAGGGAAACAACTAAGCAGAGAAATAGGCCTATAGTTTTTAATCTCACTCCTCGCCCCGGATTTAAATATGGGAGCCACCACGCTAGACTTCCACAGCACCGGGAAGGACCCAGAATTTAACGACAAATTAAATATTATCCAAAGAGCTCTGGAAAGCCCAAAAATACACGATTTTACGAGAATAGGGGGCACACCATCATCGCCCGCGGACTTATTAGGGTCTAGAGCCATAATGGCATCAAACACCTCCGCAAGACCAATATTGAGGTTCGCTAAATGCACTAAGGAGGCACCAACATGGTCAGAGCTGAGAGATACATTAGACATGAAACGAAGACAGAATTAAAGTGCCTAGCAAAAAGGTTCGCGATTGCTTCATCCGAATCCGAGCTCTCATCCCCAAGATGCATACGAGTCGGCAAGTGTGAGTCGCCCCTTTTGGAGTTCACATGCCCCCAGAAAGCCTTAACATTGTGTGAAATATTGCCCTCGAGCCTGGCAATATAGGAAGCGTAGTTCTGCTTAGCCAACACCTTACAGCATGCACGGAGATAAGAGAAATTTAAAAAATCGCACTGCAGATTTGAGCGCTTCCAATTGCGATGAGCCCGCTTCTTATTACTAACGGCTATCCGAAGTTCACGCGAATACCAACTAGGGAAAGACGTTTTAAAGGTATAATTCTTAGGTACGTACGAATCGATAGCGCAATATAAATGTGAGTAAAGTAGTCTAACGGCTTCATCAGGAGACAGGTTACAGAAGGCGCTGTCCCAATCAATGCAGTTTAAAGCACTTACGATAGAGTCGTAGTCGGCTCTAAAGAAGTCATGCTTGACAACGGCCTGCGAAAGAGGTCCCCTAGCAATAGAATCAATAGGAAAGGATAAGGCTGGGTGATACGAATCCTCAGGCAGAATAGTATCATCAGGGGAAGAAATACCAAGCAAAGGGAAGTTGGAGAAAATTAAGTCCAACATATTGCCGTTGAGGTTACGTACATTACTACATTGCAAACACCCATGAAAGTTAAAGCATTCAGCCATCGCCGACACGGCCTGATTGACATCCGAAGAGCCGGATAGCATAATTGGGACCAGCGCCGAGGATGAGTCACACAGCCAAGAGACATGCGGCAGATTAAAGTCACCTAAAATGCACACTTTAATATCTGCATCCCGATCAAGCACCTCGTCAATACTGCTACAATACCCGGAATACGTCGAGGCCGGCGACCCCGGAGGAATATAAACAGAACCAAAAACGTATGACGAGCCACCTATGGTAATTTTGACGAATAATTGTTCGATATTACCGGCGGACGGAAAGATCTCCGTAGCGCTGAATCCTCTTTTAACCGCAATTAGGACTCCGCCGCCTCGGGAGTAACTACTAGTATCGGGGCTCCTATCTTTACGGAAAACGCAAAAGTTATTCAAACCCAATTCGGAGGATGCAATATCCTTTGTAAGCCAAGTTTCAACTAAGATTAAAATATCATAGTCCACATGATGCGAAGCAATAGAGCTACATAGTTTATAAAGTTTCGTTCTCAGCCCTCTAACATTTTGATAATAAACCAGAGGGGCTGCACTCAGTTTTTTTGGGTCGAACCCACTCCCCTCTGCACAATAGTCGGCGTGCCATTCTTAAACCTGATGGTCAACGATGGGTCGTCCGAGGCACGGAGACGTTCCTGCAGGGTCCTGAGATGCTGCCTTTGACGCTCCGTGTAATCCATTGAAATCCTTGCAACACCCTTGTAGTTGCTTTTGCGGCGGATGATAGCACGGGCCGAGATGTCCGGTGGCAGCGACACAATAATCGGACGGGCCTTGTCCAAGCACCTCTTGCCGATTCTCCTGACACCGATGTTGACGTAACTGTTGGGAGCTACCTCGTTCAAAATCTCCGTAACCTTGACACGGTCAGCATTGACGGTTTGTGCGTTGGACTCCACTCCCACCGAAGAGCAAGCCTCTTCCACATTAAAAATTATCAAATTGCTTTCCCTGTTCTTCCTATCCTGGCATTCCGTCACAGCCGCCTCAATTACTTCCGAGCTATCCAGTTCAGCGCCCGTACCAAGCTCGTTGACTCTGGCCTCAATGGTGTCCACTCGTCCCGTAAGAACTCCAATGGATGCACTGAGCTTATTAAACTCAGATTTAAAATCCCGTAGCATATCAAGCCGACAGATCCTGAGCTCTTCCCTATGCTCTCTTCTGAGCTGTTCACCAAACTCAGCCAGCTGCCGAGTTAATAGATCCTCCATCCAGCAGAGCAAGGCAGCGTTGGAGGCACCGGAGGCTACGGACAAGGACACAGGAGCCGCCACTGCTGAGTTATCCGCGCAATCAATTAGCATTCCAGATTTCCACGGATGACCGGTACGGCCAAGACAAGCCGGGTGAGAAACCACCTCACAGTTGGGACAAGATAAAGGATTAGCGACTGTTGCCCTGCAACCTTTACACAATTTCCTAGGCGACGGCGACATGACACTCGGTAACAAAACAATGCACGGAAGGTAGAATAAGAAAAGCGAGAACAGCAGCCGAGAATTGAATAAAACTTGTCAGCGAAATATGACAGTTGAAGCCGACGCACTCAAAATCCAGTGCCGCAGAAGAAACAACAACACCAGGCGAGCTAATTATAGACACGTCTGTACAGAGCAATCGCTGACAGCGAACTGATTTGAATTTTGCGCGTATGTAGATTTATTAATATTTCTTCTTGCGTTTTCCTTTATTTATCTTTCTTCTTTGCCTTCTTTCGGCCCGCTCGGTTTACTTCGAGTCGCACGAAAAAATTCGAGTTCTCGGTTTTATTCGAACATCTCGAAAAAATTCGAGTTCTCGGTTTTAATCGAGTTGCTCGAAAAAATCGAGTTCTCGGTTCTATTCGAGTTGCTCGAAAAAATTCGAATTGCTCGGTTCTAGTCGAGCTACTCGGTTCTTTCGAGTACTCGGCTCGGTTCGGTACTTCGAGCCGAGTCAGGTTCGGCTCGCTTTTTCCGAGTACTCGAACAGCCCTAGAGCCCACATCGTAAGCAGAGCCCTAATTCCGAGTGTTCGTTTCTCGCTTCTTTCTGGCTGAAGCGGGGAGCGAGATGGAACGCTTTGCGTGCGCCGGAGTGACACGGCGTCCGAAAGACGGAGCGAGACAAAACTTCAACGCGTCGTCTGTCTCGTACCGCCTTCGCTCGCCTCCAGACTGGAGGCTCCAGTGGCTTTCGGTCGCTCTCGTTCCATCTCGCTCTCGCCGTCGCCGAACAAGAGTGAGACAGAAGTGGTGGGGATAGCGAAAAGCTCACAGCGTGTGCACCGAAACGAGTCCACAGGGAGACAATACTGTAGTATACTCGTTAGCTTTGAGAGGAAGAATTAATGTGGCGAAATACATTGGCTGCATTGTCCCTCAATACCTCTACTATCTTATTATCCCAAACATTAAACGAAAATAAACTTAGAAGTATTTATTTTAAATACGATTCTATACAACCGATGTTTGACAAAAAAGGTTAAATGTAACCTCAATGTACCTTTTAAAGCCTATAAATCCAGAAAAACACTGAAGGAAGCGAAATGAAGCTATTCATTCGACTGTTTAGCTTCTAGAGAAGGAATTGGTCTGCACTTTAACTCATTTTTACATACAGAGTCTGAAGTATAGCAACTCGACCAACTCTCCGGCCCGACTGCGCCTCCCGGATTTACCCTAATACCTGGACGCCTGCTGGAGGGAGAACGCATTAGAGTCTGTTCCTGGACGCTCGATTGATATGGAGAGTACGGCGATAATACCTAGACGCCTATCGGTCGAGAGAGTACACACTAGCTCATTAGAAAAGATAGGAGAGTACGGAAGAATACTCCTGGATGCCCGTTCGATATGGAGAGTTCGGCGACAATACCTGGACGCCAAACGAACGGGAGAGTACAGAGAAACTCCTGGACGCCAAATGAACGGGAGAGTACAGAGTAACTACTGGACGCCAAACGAACCGAAGAGTACAGAGTAAGTCTTGGACGCCATACGAACGGGAGAGTACAGAGTAACTCCTGGACGCCTCAGTAGAGTAGAATCGCGAGAGTATAAAGCCCCTTTCTTAAATACCCGATCGTTGAAAGAGAAGAGTTCGGGAGATTATTCCTAGACGCCCGTTGGATATGGAGAGTTAGGCGACAATACCTGGACGCCAATCGAACGGAAGACTACAGAGTTACTCCTGGACGCCTCATTAAATTATAGTCAGGTGCCGTTTGCACAGTAGAATCTAGTAAAATTGTATAAACGCAGCGAGACGCAACATCAGGCGTCAACAATTTGTAGCCCTTACTATCAACCAAACCATGTATTCCTACCTAATCTGAATAAACCTTGTCTGTCCAGAAATTATCCTTGTCCTGTCAATCCGAAAGACTAAAAGTCTTGTTTTTATCATTTTAGTTCGCTTTTTAAGCAGTCGGGTTTTTTAAATTTTTAAAAAAAATTTTATGGCCACACCTGCCTCTGACTTACCTACATCGCATGTTGCATCGTTGTAAAAATGAAAGGCCTAGACCATCGCCATGATAATTCCAGACAGGACCATCCAAAATCAAAAAACCAAAGAAATTCTTTAATATTGCACATGTGTGATTATCGCGCTACCCTCATTCATTGTTACAATTAGCCGATGATTGTCATATGTTTAAACGAAAAAAAAGTTTTTAGGGTCCCGAAAAATGAGCTTTTTCGCAGAAAAGTTTCCGTAAAAGAAATCATGTGTAATTATCGATAAAATTCCGTTTGAATTTTTAGATTCGGCCAGGAATTTAATTTTTTACAACGGCGATAGTGCGCGAAACCGTGTTTCGAGAAAAACATACCTAAAGTTTAACGCCGCGCCGAGCGCGTCATCCAGTGATGGGGACTTGCCCGTGAGCACCTTATTTTCCATGTGTTTATTGGATCAAAATATAAATTCATTCTTCTTTTAGTTCGAGAAATGTATTATTAATTAAAATAAAAATCACATTTCTGTCTATTGCACCTACGCCACATTTCATCTTCAAAGAAATACATATTTTTAAGGCCATCACACTGTTAGTCCCCCTTAACTGCCTGTAAAATCTGTGCCTTTAGGAATTTCGTTCGCAAATTTTACCTGGTCATTCATGAGATGTTGTGAGATGAAAATAAAAAAAAATTATGTTTGGACCTGGAAGTGCCCTTAAAGATATGACTGAAAGCAGGAAATCCGCGTGCAACGACGCACGTAGGGGTAACGTAGGCAAGGGATCGAGCAGCGGTAATCAAAACTGGTGTCACACGGCACAATTCACCTTGCAAGGAGAGGATCGTACCTCTTATTACAGGGAAAATTACCAGGGGTGGCCCACCCCTCATTGTCAGTAACGATGGAAGGTCATGAAACCACTGATACGTCATCATGATATAATTTATATCTAAGGTTTCGTAAAAATTTTATGAATTGTTTTACAGGTTTTAAGGGGTCTCCCTAGTGTGACGGTTAAAAAAAAATCGATTTTTTTTGCGTTTCCTGAAAGTTCAACATCTTAAGAACATATTCCTAAAATATTAAAACTGAATTCGAAACTTTGGCAAAGTGGTGAGCTATGAAAGGTAGCGCGCGACCGGGCTCGTAGGCATGAATCGAAGCCCTCAACGCTTGTACCGAAGGTCCACCTTTTTGAATTGAAAAACCTCCAGAGTTACCTATGACCTGGCTACCTGTACCGTCCCCTTCTGTGCTAAATGTGATTCAGTGCGTCGTAGACTCTGGAGTAAAACAGAAGTGAATATTTAAACGCGTTTTACTCGAAACGACATTTTTTTGCGCGGCGATCACGATATCTCAAAAACTACTCATCCAAACGACTTAAAACTTAACATATATATTCAGTGCGTGTTCTGTTAGGACCTGAACTAGAATGAAGTCATTATATGAAAAATTCGAATTTCGCAGCTCAAAAAACTGACCACTTTTTTGCCGCGAAATGAAAACTTTCCTTTAAAGTGCTGCCATTTTTTTATTTGCTGATTTTCTATTGTCGTTCTAGTTCAAAACCTAGCTACGTTCATATAGGTTAAGAAAATAACTGCGTTTCTTGTTTCCAATAACCATGACAGCCGTGATCGTGATCGCCAGCAGCAGACGTTTATTTGCGAGCTTCTCATTATGATCCTTCTAACATAAAATTTAAGTAGATTGCCCAAATGTAAAAAAAATCTTAAAAAAAATTCCCAAATATAGCCCTATTTTCCAGGCGTCACACTAGGAAGACCCCTTAAGTTTCATAAGGGGGAGCCTGGTGTAACTAACTGAAAATCGAGGCATTTTTCGGGAATTTTTTTTAAAGAAAGTATTTAATCGATCTTTCTGAAACTTTCAGGATATTGTATTATCAGGTTAAGGTAGATAAAAAAATTTTATTAAAGAAGAGCGGCAAATATCAAAGTTATAAGGGCTTATGCCCAGTCCGTTGACGACGCAATTTGTCCACTGCGGGCAACGTAGCGTCTTTTGGTTTAATTTGAAACCAAAAATCGAACAATTTTGGTTTAATTTATGAGTGTCCGTACAATTCGTACAAATTCATAACTTAAAAGATGCAAATTTTAACAAATGGCAGTCTCTTGAAAAAAAATTCACTTTTTCTAACGAAATTTTGCCTTAAATGTGTAAAAATAGTTATTTATTTAAACAATATTATTATACTAAACTTAGCTCTGTGAAGAAAATGCTCACAAATATTCGTGCACAAGGCCAACGCGATCGGTTGAATATTTTTGGAGTTACAATGGCCGCAAAGTGTAACAGTCATTTTGAGAAAAACGCATTTAAAGTTTTGTGGTAACCTGGCGCTCCGTAGCAAAACCGGCTATATCCGCTTTCATTTTTCGAATTTCGTTTTGCAGCTTTGGGGACATCTTGTCGTGATGTTGAACTATTGATTTATGCAAAAAAAATCGATTTTTTCGACCCGCTACACCAGACTCCCCCCTTAAATGCGTATTTAAACGATTACGGGTAGATGCCCTCTAATAAGAGTGACGCACGACAAGTACATTATCCATACAGCAAAGGGTCTAGCGGGATAAGCATAGTGAAAAGTGCCCTTGAACCGATTTTAGCTGGCAATGCACCTTTCAATAGTGTAGCACAGGAAAACATTGTACACCAAGTTTCAACCCCCTATCTCAACCCGGGGGGTAGTTATAGGGTAAATTCGAATTTTCGGTTTTTGCCATATTTTACCTATTTAATGGTCTGGAAAAATTCTAAAAAAAATCTGAAATATTGTAGACATGATTGTATATGATTGTGAATTTTTTCAGATTTTTTCGTTGCAACTGCTTAGTGTAAGAAATGAAAAACGCAAAAAAATGTCGAAAAATGCAGATTTCGTGTTGAAGTTTTCGAGCGACTAGATTTTTAATTTTACAGTAGTTAGATATTGACATGACTATGATCTACAATTTTTTTCAGATTTTTCGGTAAGGTGCGCCATAGTTAAAAAAATCAGAATATGATATTTCAAAGTCCATCAAATTGTGGAAAGACCAACGTGCTGGTCAGCTTGTTGGAAAGTCCTCATAGCGTCCGCTTCGAGAACGTATACGTGTATTCCAAGTCGTTGCAACAGCCAAAATATCAGTACTTGGAGAATTTATTGACTCAGATAGATGAAATTGGCTACTTTACGTTTTCAAATAACAGTGACGTCATCCCACCGAGCGAATCGCTTCCGAATTCCATTTTTATCTTTGATGACGCGGCATGCGACAAACAAGATACGATAAGGGAATACTTTGCAATGGGGCGCCATTCGAACGTTGACTGCTTCTATCTCTGTCAGACGTATGCAAAGATTCCCAAACATCTTATACGCGACAATGCCAATCTGTTCATTCTGTTTAAGCAGGATGGTACCAACTTGAAACATGTGTACAACGATCACGTAAACACCGACATGTCTGATGAGGATTTCTGCGCTTTGTGTCGTAATTGTTGGCAACGGGAGTATGGTTTCGCGGTGGTAGACAAGGATAGCGCGATGTCCAATGGACATTATAGAAAGGGATTTAACGAGTTTGCCATACCATGAGATGGTCAATTGTCGTTAACACGTCGGTGAGAAAGCAACGTCTACGGTACAACGATGATTGAAATCGATAGTCTGGAGAATAAGGATCGCGAGAGAATAGCGAAGGAAATTGCAAAAACCAGCGATTCCATTCGTCGGAAACATCAGGCTTTGAAGACTGGCAAGATGGAGGAAGATATTGCGTTGGAGAGATACTTCAAACCTATCGTCGAACCCCTAAAACATATTGTGGAAAATACCGCAGCGACGGAAGGTGGCACATCACCGCTGATGAGCACAGACGTTCAAGGGAATAAAACATTAACGCCTAAAAAAATCCATCCGAAAGAGGACACATCGCGCAAAGGAATAGGAAACAACACATGTCAGCGGAATATTCACCCATAACCTCGACACCAGTTCAATCGAAACGGAACCGGCAGAATGTCGGATCAAACGATTCTCCGTCTCCACCCACACCAATAAGTACTTTACCCAATGTGCAAACGCTCTCAGCCATTGATGACGACGTTTTCGAAACTAGTCCCAATGAGTCGTTTGTAACATCTATTAGACAGCAATTCCAAACGTCCGAGGGACAAGAAACGTTTCGCGGTCATTTCGGCCCGCTGGGGCAAAAATACATGAGCGCGATCCTAAGTGGTGATAAGGATACAGCAATGGACTACGTGTACGCTGTATACATTGGCAATAGTGGAACGATGCTTGGAGATAAGGCTTTCGATATAGACAAGGAGATAATATAATCATAGATGGTATAAAATACGTAGGAACACCCGGTCTTTACGAACTGATTTGAAGAGAATTCCCGACGATGCTGTATACACCGATGCCGATAAACAAAAATACAAAAGTAGACTGCTGGCGACGAACGCCCACAGACATAGTCACGGTGCTAAAAATCCCATATTGGGCAACAAGGGACACAGGTACAAATATGTAATTGCACCGCTACTCCCCCGTGTATCGGCTCGTAGGGCAGGGAAAGGTCTAACGGTACCACAAGTTATGGTGGTAATTGCGTTTGCTTGAAGCGTCGCGTCCGGCGGGTAACAACTCTCACGATCCCGAAATTCTATCGATTATCGAGGAACTCCGCGAGGTAGGCCTCATTATATAAATTAAACCTCGCGCCGATGATTTGCACTGTATGCATTGAGATGCCGATCAACACGTTTGGGGTATCGCTCGAGAAGAGGGGAGCAGCTACAATGGACTATTACAAATGGAGCAGTTTGCTTCGAAATTATATGCGAGATAATGCTTTTTGCGTCACCGGTGCAGACTTTGATGCAAAATCACGCAAGATACAACGCGTAGCTCAGCCGGTGGCCGACACCGATGCCGTCAATAAACTATACGTGGAAAAGATTATTAAACTTTTGAGAGAGCAGCAGCAGGAAGAATTAGAGAGGAAGCTGGTCGTGTTTCAAAGAAATATGCTGACGTTGCAAAACAGCGTTCAAAAGATATCGCAGACGTTGAATTCTATCCCGCAGCCGGACAACGAAATTCGTAAAGTAAAAGAGGCTATAACCGCTTTTGCTACGGAGCAGCAACTTGTCCAGAATTTCCTGGTACCGACAGGAAGCACATAATGCACGTACGCGATAATTATCGCATCATCCGTGTCACAGACACCTCTGCGATCAAACATGCAGTCATTATCGAAATCCAAGAGTAAAGAAGAAAACCATGGCTACAAGAACCTACAACTCGTTGAGGAATTGCATGCTCCAGCTCGAAGACAATTCCCGCGGAGACGCGTCGTAGTGCATGGATACGATGATTTGTGGCAAGCTGACATTGTAGAAATGCGTCTATACTCGCGATTCAACCAGTGTCACCACTTCATACTCACCGTCATCGATGTGCTGAGCAAGTATGCATGAGCGGTGCCGCTCAAAACTAAAAGTGGCGGTGAGGTGACTAATGCGTTCGCAAAAATATTTAGAGATCGATATCCGAATAATTTGCAAACCGATCAAGGAAAAGAATTCTACAACGCCCGATGTGCAGAAACTCTTGACAAAGCACAACATTAATCATTATTCGACGTATTCGGTGATGAAGGCCTCCGTCGTGGAACGTTTCAATCGAACTTTGAAGAACAATATGTGGAAATTGTTTACGCTCAATGGAACCTATAGATGGACCCATGCGCTACCGCGTCTACTTGCAAAGTATAACGCACGAAAACATAGAACCATCGGAATGCGTCTTTGCGATGTTACTTCTGCGATCGCCGACAGGCTGCTAGCGTCCGTATACAGCAACATAAAGATCGCTGCTCTAGCGAGATTCAAGTTGGGCGAGTTTGTGCGCGTGAGCAAATTTAAAAGCATCTTCGATAAAGGCTATACGCCGAATTAGACAACGGAGGTGTTCAAGATAGCCAAAGTACAGGCAACTAAGCTATCTGCTCGTCGATTCCTGTGGAAAACCCGTTGCTGGAGGATTCTATGAACACGAGCTGCAACGCGTCACCGATCCTGATGTGTATCTAGTGGAAAAAGTGTTGCGTAGGAAGGGGGATAAGGTATACGTCAAATGGCTGGGGTTTGATAAATCACACAATTCATGGATAAATAAAAATAATATATTGTAAAATAATAATACATGGTTCAATAAATACAATGATACATATACATGTGTGAACAATTTTATTTTTTACACATTAATTCCGCTATTTATATGAATGAGTTAATAAATACAATAATAATTTCTATACATTTGCGAACAATTTCTATACAGTTGCGAACAATTTCCATACATTTGTGAACATTTTTATATTATACAATAAATACAATTTCTATTTTTTTACAATGGAATTTTGTAATGTCCCCAGGGTAGAGTGGCGATCGAATCGGGTACGACCGCTGGTCGTCGAATGGACTTAGAGCGATTTTAGATTCCGAAATGGTGTACACTTTGTGCAATTTCGACCGTATGCATGATTGTCTGCGAACCATTGCGATCTCCTTTTGCAAACACTGCGCGTAGTCGTCGAAAGTTATCGTTCTGGCTATGACGTTGGTCTTGACGCCTTTCGCCTGTTTCGTATCTTTTTTACCGTCTACGCGAAGTGCATACATTTTCGCTCTAAGACCTACGAATTCGGTCATTATCGCACCGTTATTTTCGTCCTTCATCAGCCGTGGAACCTTCTTATTTAAGCGTGGCATATTATAAGCATTGTCGATAGGATAATCGCTTGTGTCGAATCTATCGATATTGTGTTTCATGGTCTCGTAGATATCGTCGCATCGAATGTGATAAATGAGACTGTCTGTGTCGGTGTATAGAATTTTACATTTTTGCCCGTGCTTGGGAGACATGTACTTGTGGTGAAATTCGTACAAACAAATTTTAAATTTTGCTATTAAAATACAAACAGCTATTAAATTTTCCGAAAAAACACTTCTGCTGTGAAAATTCGGTTTCGCGATCATTGCCTCCGCGCCATATCGCCCTTCCCAATGTGTTAAAAGTTTTACGTCCACATGATTTCGTACATTTTCCATAGTTTTACCGAATACCGCGTTGTTCATCAATTTATACAAATTTTTATCAAAGTCGTTTGTCGCGCCTCTTCTAAACCGTGTGTTGAGTTCGATGTAATCGCGGAGCCAGAGAGATTGAGCCAATTGAAGCACGCGGTGTATCTTTGTAATACGAAAACAGTGACGCGCGCACTGCTGCAGGTTGCGATAATGGATAACGTAACGCTGCTTATCATATACCGTCGCGAGTAACTTGTCCTGTCGGCTGCCCGGTGGTTTGGCACGCGTCGGGCAGAACGGTAGATCGGCATGAGCGTCGTGCAGACGTTGCGGATATTCCAGATCTACCTTGAGAATATATCCCGAGGTCGAATCGGCACCGATTGAAGACACGTCAAAATTTGCAGCATCTTCGACCCATTGAAATTTAGCGTATGGCAGGGGCTGACACATTGCCCATCCATACAAATTGGTCACGTCAAAGTACATCAAGTACGATGACTGTTCCGATGCGTCGTAAGATGGTATGTACTTGTTATTGGTATGTGCATATCTTCCAGAACACTGACTTAAACCCCCACGTATACCGCGTTCGACAAACATGACCATATCGACGTCGGTGAGCAATTCGAATGTAATTTTGGTATGCTTTAGCATTGCATCCCACGTGAAACCAGGTAGAGTATTATAATGTGCTGAATCTAGTCCGTAACTCTTGATACAACTTTCTCGAAAATTTTCAAAAATACCTGTCAATAACAAGACGTCAGTTTTCAAATACAAGTCGCTGTATTCGCCCAAGGTTCTAATCTCGAAACGCGGCCAGACAGTCGTGGCGTGCGCGTAATCGCTCTCGGATACAGTCTCACCCGTTAACGAACTCCAGAATGACTCGCGCGACGGTAAGCATGGGTCCTACAGCTTGCTCGCGCAATCAAGGTATTCGTATGGAAAGACACCCTTTCGCGTCAATAAATTGAAATCTTCGGTGGATAATGTTTCAAATTTGGATCGTAAAATTTTTAATTGATCCGTGCCAAGAAAAGATGCTAATTTGTCGAGACTGGTATTGAGAAATTTGTACGAATCTATGAATCATAATTTAATATAATTTCGCGAGTCTGATTCAGCCGTATCTTCGACATTTTTTGTGAAAGAAATGTACTTTTCTTTAGTAATAGACAATACTTCAACGTGACCTTCGAAAGCGGTAGCTATTTTCTCGATAATGAAATGCGAATCGTAGCCGGATAAATTATGGAAAACTATGGGGATGTAAAACGCATTTTTATAATTTAAATTGCACTCCGAATGTGCTGGGCCTCTAAACCGTCCGGATAGATGGCAATGATCGCGAACTCGTAGATCTTCAGCCTTGAATGGCTCTTCGCAAATATGACAGTCTGTTGCATCGCGAAATGGTGTCCACTGTTCGGTGGTTAAATCAAGCATGGGAACATTACTGGCCAGGATGGGTTTAGCAAAATTCGCAAATTTTTTTAGTTCATCAACGAACCGTGAAACACAATCCGCGTCGCGGCGACATCGATACGTCGATATCGATGTATCGTAGGAACAATGCATATAATATGCTATGCTGTGCACTTTATGGTGCTGGTATGCATATAATTTTTTATTGTCTATATCACCCACTCGATTGTCCTCCATTTTCTCGATGATGCACTTGAGATCGGTGTACACCACGAAGGGAAGTCGCTCCTTCCTGCAGTGGTTGTTGAAACTGAGGAAATTGTTGTCTTCGCTTGGCAACAGGATGGCACAATCGTTTATCTGCCCGCAGTCCACTGCATGGGCCTCCAGCTTCTCGGCGGATCTGAAGTAGTGCATGCACCTGTAAAAACATAAAATTTTTTATTTAATTTTTTGCGCGAGACATTTCAACATTTCGTAAGTTTATATACGTACCGGTCGCAGATGAATTTCTTTCCATCGTGTCTGCTCAGCTGTGCGCTCACCAGCCGAGATAAGTTCTTGATCAGCACAAAGTGCCCTACATCATCGTGCTCTCGATTTGGCGTGTAGAGTAGGTTGACGTGTCGATCTCTCTTTTGGCTGGTGAGACGCAGTGGAAAGACCGTCGACCCTTTCTTCTCCTCGAAGCTATAGATGTTGATAGAGATGTTGTTTTAACCCTTCAAACTTGCCAATTTGCTCCAGGGACTGAATGCCCTGGAGATTTAGCACCAGTGTGTAGTGCGGGTATGAGCTTGGGCGATCGGTATGTCTTTCCGCGTGATGGAGAGCGGCGACCACTGCCCACGTGAAACATGCATTGTCCTCAGATTGTACGCTAATTGCTGCATTCTTCAGCAATAATTTCCGCGGCAACTTGAAGTGGCATCCCGCGCGCAGGGGATTGTACTTGTTGACATTGACGGTTAGGTTGAGGATTCTCGTCAATGTCCATCCACTGTCGCGTTCCTGAAACTCTTCCAGCGATGCCAGGGTGGGTTCGATGACGCATCGCTGGTACCACTCCTGCAGTCGGATGTGCCGAAGAGTTCACAGTTTCGGATATTGATGCTTTTACAAGCATGCTTGTCACCCGCCACAAATTCACCGTTGAACACCGTATTCACTTTGAGGTTTCGATGTTTCTCCAAAGCGCCCCGCACATGCTCCAGCACAATGGTCCCCGCATCTTGGAGGAAGTTGCGCGGCTCGGTGTAGTTGGAATTGAGCATTGCGCCAGTTAATACGCGGGTATCGAACGCAGTGTCTATTTCGCGCCAGAAAAGTCCCGTACTCGAATGTCCAGCACCTTCGCGTACGAAACGTCCGCGCAACAAATATTTTAATCCTTCGAGACGCGCGATTCGAGCAACCAGTGATTGCCGAACACCGATCGATACTCGCGGGCGTTTCACGCGGCTGTGTTCTTCCAACGATTCGATGCATTCGTTGCACCGTTCTTCCCACGCGAGGTATTCTTCCCGTGAAATCAATCGTCCAGATTGATCCAACAGTTGACGGGTTACTTGCGCGAATTCTTCCATGATCATAAATGGAATGGGAATGTAATATTTTTTCCGGGCAACACGTTGCAACGATTTGAGACTATGTGCAGTTTAGACCGCATATTTATACCCACCAATTTCTGTCGACACAGCATAATTCTTTCAATGATTCACGCTTATGACGAATTAGCGCGCAAAATCATTCGAGGAAATTTCTGCTGACTCCGCATAATTCAAAGATTCGACGTTCCCACAGGTATCATATTACATTCAACACGTGTCGAGACTTTTATCCTTGAGGATGGGTTCAAATTACATGTGATCGTTCGATACGCTGCGACGCATTAAATTTTTTTTTTTTTTTAAATCTCATAGGAGATTTATTAGAATAGTATTACAGTTAAATATACAGTATTTCAGGAAAGAAGAAACAAAAAGAAAGATAACAGTATGTACATAGAGAAGTATACAGTAAGATCGAGTCATTATTCATACTAGATGCGCAAATTACAGTTATTTAGGAAGGCAAGAATATAGTGGCAAGCTTTAATATTAGGACTAGCGATTAACGACGCGGCATCAAGCGGCAAATGTAGATTGATTTTACACAGCTTAGATATTAGTTTCGTTCTTTGGACGTTATATAAGTTGCATTGCCATATGACATGATTGAGAGTTTCGTCTTCAAAATTAGATTTACATTTAGGACTATCGATAAAACCAATACGAGCTAGGGAAACGGCCAAATGATAGTGAACCGCTCTGCTTCTGTTTACAGTAACAATAGCTTGCCGGGATAGATTTTTTTCCCGTACCACGGCGTACAATTGTAACTATAGTAGTTTTGAAAATAGAATTTACCTTTATATACAGGGTGTCCCAGCTAACACTGGACAGAGCTATATCTCCTAAAGTATTGTTACTAAAAATCTGAAAAAAAATAGGGAATGCATGGTACGAGGGGGCAGTAGTTAGGCTATGAGAGTTCTGGCTCAAGTGGAGGCCAGGGGGTGAGGCGGGGCGGGGGGAGGTACCGCGCTCTTCCGCGAGATGGGCGAGGGGGTGAGGCGGGGAGGGGGGTACCAAGTTCGTAGGTGATGGGGATGACGTCACAGGGGAGGGGGATATTCCAAATTTTCAAAATGGCGTCGCGCGGGCAGGTCGAGTTCGTGGGCGAGGGGGTTGACGTCACGGGGGAGGGGGAGGATTTTCAAATTTTCAAAATGGCGTCGCGCGCATTTCGTGTTGGCGCCACCTACTGGACGTTTAAGGTACTTTGGGCCCGCGTCGGTATTTGGGCCCGTCTTGGTAAATTTTCCAGGTTTTCCATACATTTTGTATTGGCGCCACCTACTGGACGTTTAAGGTACTTTGGGCCCGCGTCGATATTTGGGCCCGTCTTGGTAAATTTTCCAGGTTTTTTCATACATTTCGGGTTGGCGCCACCTATTGCACGTTTAAGGTACTTTGGGTCCGCCATGGTAAATTTTCCATGGTTTTCATACGTTTCGTGCTGACGTCACCTGTTGCATGTCTAAGGTATATTTCGGCACGCGTCGCCGCCGTGCAATCTCTGTACGTGTGCGGGGATCGGTGCGCAGGCGCGACCGCGACCGATTCGTGGAAATTCAAATCGCGTTTTTGATGATGATTTCTGAGAAAGGGGGTGGACCATGATTTCTGAGAAAAGATAAGGAAATATTTGAATCGTGGGACCGATACAGCACACGTGCAATGATATAAACATAGAGCGATAATTATTATAAATCAATCATCGCGATAGCCCATGGAATAAACATTGCACCGCGACATGCCGTGTGTTTATATCTGAACAGGATTGAACGCGTTTTTGGCGCCTACGTGCACGCGCTTCGTGCCGTGTGTTTATGTTTGAATCGTGGGACCGATGCAGCGCACGTGCAATGATGTAAACATAGAGCGATAATTATTGTAAATCAATCATCGCGATAGCCCATGGAATAAACATGACATTCTATTCGATGATGATTTCTGAGAAAGAGGGTGGTACATGATTTCTGAGAAGTCATACAGCGCACCGCGCCATGCAGTGTGTTTATATCTGAGCAGGATTATCCACTAACCTCAACAGCTTATAAACGTCTAACTATTGGAATACGCATTGGTATGGATTCGTGCCGCGTTGAGATCGCCATAGCCGACAACAAGGGTAGCGAGGTATGCTTTTCAATGTCAACGTGGAAGCTCCTACTGCAAAACGAGGCGGACATACTCCAACGATTACGCAGCAACGCAACATCGCCCCAAACCCACATCGTGATTGATCATTTGCGACTCGAATTCACGCGTATGCATGATGATCAACTTATTAAAATCACCGATAATCGCGTTACCTTATACATGACGGAAGTTACAATGCGTAAACTGTTCGCGTATGAACATTGCATCAATCATATGTTCACCTGGTTGACTGAAAATATGTACTCTGTAAGCAGTAAATATACCGCCTTCGTGGAAGTTCTACGTACCGCTTCCGTACCAACGAATTATGTGAAATTAATTTCCGAAAGCGAGACCTTTGAGCAGCATTCTTTGATTGATTGTGAATTGTTAGCGTTAGGATTACAATCCATGCTGCGTGATGTAAATCAGGTACCAGTATAGTATATGTATATATATGTTTTAATAATAAATGGACAACAATTTTTCAATAAATGTATATATTTTTCAAAAACAGTGTGTGTGTTTATTCATATATATCCATCCATGCGTACTTAAATTATAAAATCTGTATTTGTGGGAAATAACGTTCGTATGGGAGGGATATTCTTGCTCGTGGGTAAAGGAAGCATCCGTCGCTGTCATTGCACGCATCACCACCGTCGTTGTGTTCATCGCTATAGAAAACAAAAAAATAATTCTTACATATTCGTTTCTCTGCATATGATGCGTAAAGTAGATGCAATGCGAGTGTAGGACTTACATTAGGTAACGCTGCGTATATAATTCCATATTTTCCCGACATTCTCCAGCGCGCAAACACCGCAATTCTTGTGAAATGCACATCGAAGAGCATTCGATGAAGACATAGACCTCAGGTTAGAAACGTCAGGGTCAACGATGTCCGGCATGGTCCCGCAATAATCATCGTCAACGTCGTAGCCGCCGTCGTCTTCGACAGTTCGAGTGTTGTTGTTGTTGTTGTTGTTGATCTTTCGTCCCGTCAGTTCGTACAAATTACATACATCCTCAACGATTATGTCAGGTAGTAGTTGCAGCATCCACGTTTTCTTTTCCGTACCCTTTACGATTACGAAGTCAATGTTCGTGAGTACGCTGGCGAGGAGCCCCGGAAGTTTGGAGTATGGAACATAGCCGTCAGACCAGCGAAGCCCGTGATGATGCTTCGCGAGCCAGGATGCTTGATGGTGATACCGCAAATTCAGATGTTCCCAGAAGTATGGCGGTTCGAAGATCCAATGACTGATCGTCGGTGTTTTATCGTTGTTGATGTTTGCACGAATCGCGATCTCTTTGACGACGAACTCGCGTTCGATATTGAAACCTTGTAGATCGACAATGGCGAACATTATTATATGTTTTAGGTAGCACCGTTGGCGACGATGTCGGAACTGCAACTGAGGTCTTCGACTTCGACGATTTAAAACAGTAGCAGTATTCGTAGTAGTAGTATTAGTAGTAGTAGTAGTAGGAGTAGTAGTAATCGAACTCGTACGCACGCTATATTAGTTTGCGTACCATGTTGGTTAAAGGGTCGTATTCGACTATACGATCGTGTATGAACAAACAGACGGCTGAAGTATTAGCGGGAATATTTTCTTTGCATTCAAAATCTATTCGCATGTCCACCGTAGCGCTCTTCAACGATTCGTTTTGCCTAGAACAATCTATGACCACGATAGGCGCGTATTTAAGGAATTCGCTCGCGCTCAGCAACGGTTCTCCGTGACCGTAGTACGATCGGATGAAATTCGCATACATATTGTACATGATATTCGTCGTTGAACCGTCGTAGGAGAAGGACGTGTTGTTGTTTCTCTCCGATCACCGTGCTGTCTACCGTTATTCAAAGTTTAAAGTTTGAAGTGTCGTTAATTTCGTCGATCATTCTGTTGTTTTGCCTTGCGAATTTTATCAGCAATCATGGACCAAATTTGTAATGGTTGCAACACAAAAGTGGCGAAACCTGTGACATGTGCTTCGTGTGGAATCGCCTCTCATCCGGGTTGCCTGTACCGTGCTGGCCATCCATACTTTAAAGGCAAATTTTTGGATTGTTTGTTGGTCAATGCGTCCCAGGCGTCTCAGTCGGCGGTCTCATCCATCAATCCTCCGACACTGGATGCACGTGAGGTATTGCTACTGGACAATGTTCGTCAGATCCTTAGACAGGAGATGGAAGACATTTTAACTGCCAAACTAGAGGTGCATGAAAGGAGATTTATAGAATACATCGATGAGGTAAAATCGGAACTTAAGTCTGAAATTTCGGGCATCACTGGCAGAGTCTGCGAATTAGAGGAGAAGATATCTCTCTTGTCTATTGCCTCCACCACTCCCTGCACAGTAGAGGACATCATCTCAGAAATCGCCGACAGGGAGCAGAGAGCGTGTAACATCATGATTTTCAATGTTGAAGAATCTCCCAATCATACAAACAAAGAGAATCCTTTGAATACTGACACTTCATCTGTTGGTAGTACTACCTTGGATAAGCAACTAGTGGATAGCATTCTCAAACAGATAGATCCATCTGGAATTTCTGTCCGTAAAGTTTTTCGTGTGGGAAATCGCAGTGGTCGCCCTAGACCCCTTAAAGTTATATTAAATTCTAGAGAAGATGTTATCTCTATTCTTAAGAACAAGAAGAAATACAAAGGCCCTGCCCGCATTAGTGAGGATCACACACAGAAACAACAAACCTGTTTAAGTAATTTAAGAGCAGAATTAAAACGCTTACATGACTCTGGGGATATAAATAAGACTATTAGATTTGTAAGGGGAGTCCCTAAAATAGTTAATTCTGTGAATCGAAAAAACTAGACTCCTTCCCTTTAGTATACTATCAAAATGTACGTGGTCTTAGAATGAAATTGTACGATTTGCGTTGCGCCGTTTCCACCTTGTCCACAGCTCTCGATGTAATTATTTTTGTAGAAACCTGGCTTTGTAACAGTATCTCAGATTCTGAATTAGGATTACACGGTTACAAGATATATAGACTAGATAGAAATAGTGAAACAAGTGAATTCAACAGAGGCGGTGGTGTCTTAATTGCGGTCAAAGAATCTATTTATAGTCGGCATATCACGACTTCCTTCGTGGGGGTCGAACACCTTTTCGTAGAACTTCGCCTCAAATTTAAATCTATTGTTGTCGGGACCGTATATATACCTCCGGGTACCGATCCGGCTGTTTATGAAGGACACTGCCTCGCCGTTGAGGAAGTATTGTTGTCTCTCCCCAATAGTGACATATTCTTAGTCGGTGACTATAATTTAGCACACACCTTTTGGAAGAACGAATGTGATGGGACGCTCTCGTATAATTCTGTGGGACCATGTCCCGTACCGAGGCAGGCGGATTTAATTAATGAGTATTTTAATTTCTATAATTTCCTTCAATTGAACGAAGTGTCCAACTCTCATGGCGGTATGTTGGATCTTTTATTTACACCTAATAAGAACTTTACGGTATATCCGGCAATAGAGGTCCTCATTCCCCCAGATTCATATCATCCACCGCTGTATGTTCGTCTTCCAGTGCACTCTAATCCCACACCGTTGCTCCCGGGTGTGACGAAAAAAGATTACAGACGAGGGGACTATAGAGAAATTAATAACTACCTCTGGGCTATTAACTGGGATAACATACTGTGTAATGTGTCTGTGGACGAAGCTGTCGATCTCCTATACTTCCATCTCAATTATGCAATTGACTCATTTATCCCGTCTTACACTTCACGTACCTCTTCTTACCCGGTATGGTTTTCGAACGAACTAATTTCGTTAATTAAACGTAAAAAGTTGACACACCGTCGGTATAAAAGCACTAACTCCTATATTGATTACTTAAAGTTCTCTGAACTAAGGGGAAGATGTAATGCATTGTCAAAAACATGTTGGGCTGCCTTCGTCCATAACACCGAATCAGCTATCCCGCATAATGTGAAATATTTCTGGAAGTTCATTAAATCACTAAAGCAAACCAGTCCCCGGCCTTTCCACATACAGCACGATAGTACAATCCTAGATGATGATTTGTCCATTGCCAACTGTTTTGCCTCATATTTTGAATCCATATATGTAAATAATAGCGAGTGCGATCAAACGTTTAACTACTCACACGACATAAATACTTCTAAATTATCGATAGATATTAGTGAGGTTTATGAGTGCCTTAACAATCTTAAAACAAACACTGGTCCTGGTAGTGATGGTATTCAGCCTGTATTCTTAAACTCGTGCAAATTTGTTATGTCCAGAATACTTTGGTTAATTTTCAATAAATCTTTGAGTGCTGGCATTTTTCCTCATCAGTGGAAATTATGCATCATTACCCCAATACATAAAGGTGGTGATCAATCATTGGTCTCAAACTACCGGCCTATCAGCATTCAAAACGTGATGCCTAAACTTTTTGAAAACATAATTGCACGCAAACTCTCTTCTCTCTGTAATAACCTAATTATAATGGAGCAACATGGATTTATCTCTGGCCGTTCTGTCCCCACTAATCTGTTGACATACCATCATTACCTAACCAACTCCGTTGAAAAAGGCTATCAGGTCGACGCTATATATACAGATTTTCGGAAAGCCTTCGACTCCGTAAACCACTCTATCCTCCTTGCGAAATTAAAGGCCTATGGTATATCCGGTAGCGTACTATCATGGCTGTCCAGTTTTATTTCAAATAGGACCCAGAGCATAAAATTTTATAATTCTCTCTCCAGGATCGTTGAAGTCAGCTCTGGTGTTCCACAGGGATCTCACTTGGGACCTCTATTATTCAATCTATTCATAAATGATATTGGTGAGGTCTTCACATTTTGCAAGTATCTATTATACGCGGATGATTTGAAAATATATCACAGCTTGGACAGCCCAGATAGTACGCAGCTGATACAAAACGACCTCAATAGACTTGAAACTTGGTGTGTTAGAAATAAGTTATTCTTCAATATACCCAAATGTTGCGTCCTAAGATTTAGTTTAAAAAAAAAGAGTGTATAACATCATGTAGCTATACTATCAATGGACTGCCTCTGACACCAGTTAATAGTGTGCGAGATCTGGGTGTTCAATTTTCAGCCAACCTTTCTTTTGCGGATCACTTCCGAATAATTGCAAGTCAGGGACTCAAGATCCTTGGTCTTATCAATAGAATTTCCAGATATTTTAAAGGGACAAATACATTAAGGATGCTGTACAGATCGCGCAATATAACTTTGCCTCCGAGCGGCGACCAACGGCGACTGAGTTGGCCATGACTCGGCCGTGCGTGCGAGAGAGTCAGACCGTCGGCGGCCGATGGCCTGACTCTCTCGCACGCACGGCGAGTCATGGCCAACTCAGTCGCCGCTGGTCGCCGCTCGGAGGCAAAGTTATATTGCGCGATCTGTACTGCTCTCTGGTTCGTCCTATCCTGGAATTCAGCTGTATAGTGTGGGCTCCATATTACAAGAATCATGTCGCATCAATTGAGAGAGTACAACACAAGTTTCTTCGTTTGGCGGCTTTTCGAGGAGGCTATCCTTTACCAATCACGTGCCACAATTATAATCCGGTTTTATCTAAGCTGGGTCTTCTGTCACTCGAGAAACGTCGGGAGATGTATGATGCAATGTTTGTGTACGCGGTTGTACGTGGATGCGTGACGTCATCTGTTATTCTCGAGCAGATCAAATTTTATGCACCTACCAGGGAATTAAGACAGCGTACATTATTCTATCTCGAACCGCATCGCACATTGTATGGAAAATTTGGCTGTATTGATCGTATTTGTAGACATGCCAATAACATATGTAACTCTGTGGATTTCTTTTGCGACACACCGGCTGAATTTAAGAGATCGGTTATGCTAACTCTGCATTCTCACCCTTGTCCATAATGCTCTTTATTTATTTATTTACTTATTGTCCTGTTTTGTTTTTTGTCTCCTACATATGTTTACATGTACTTTACTAAAGGGATTTCCCGTGAATAAATGATAATAATAATAATAATAATAATAATGATCGCGAATTTATACTTGGGAAAATCTATTTGCATGTCATCGTACGGATACGTCTCGGAATTTAGGTAGAGTCGAAAGTTTGTAAGATTATTCGGGTCGAATATCCACGCGGGTTTATTTGGACGATTCTTTCGATCCGTTTGCATGCCGAATAACACGTATCGTGGTTTCTCGATTTGCGACGTAGTTTTCACGGTCCACGTATGTTTCGTTGTCGCTTGCAGTAATGGATACTCGTGCACGCTCCAAGATCGGAAACTCATCGCGATCGGTCGTCCGCTTTCCAATATACGAAGCATCGATAGTTTATTCACTTCCTCCAAAACGACGTGGGGCATACGCCACTGCACCTTGCGTATCTCAAGTTTCGGGATTGCAGAGGCGGAGGTGCAGTGCATCGCGTTCGAATCATCTCGCGCTCGTATAAGAATTAGCTCGTGTCGCGCGTTCATCACGATGCGTTTGTAATCCTCGCAGAATCCTAATAACACGTTCAGGGGTACGCAGAAATTGAAAGCGCCCGAATGAAAAGTATCCTTATCGTAATCGATGTCATAATTCAAACCGGCATTCGCAAGCGCTTTGCTTCTCTCGGCTGACAATGAAACGAAATTTTTCAACGTGGTAGTGATTCCTGGATTTCGACAACGATCGATCTCGACACCGTTCAATTCGTATCGAATCTCATCGAACATGAACGCGACGCAATTATTGTCGAGAACAGCGGTCGCGGACGTTGGCGGACTTTCGCGTCTTGCGCTGTCAACGTGCCACGACCTTCAATGTAGAGAAAACTTTCGCACGGAAGCGTGTACAGATCTTGCAGCTGTATGGGGATTCTTATTTCGTCGCTATTGTCGAACGTCGTGTTGGCGTACGGATTATACGTGTGTAACTCGATCTTCGTGATACGATTGTCGAAGGTTGGCGTATTCGCCACGTCCAAAATAATCGACATCGTGGTTACGCGTCTAATATGCGACGATGAAGCCTAACGATCGTAGGTAACGTACGTTTCGACGAGTCAACGGCTTTCTTATGCTTCTTACCGGTCCTCTTCTTATCGCTCCTCCCGTCTTTATTCTTCTTCCACTTTCGTCTGTAGATAAAGGGTTGCGTAGATGACGCGATGCAGAGACGGTAGGAGTATCAGCGACGATTGATGATTCATACGTATGATCTAACACTAACATACTACACACGCGCACATACACGTACGGTCACGCTACCTATCGCGCGGACGTCGTTGAACGTGTAAACGAATCGTTATTTCTTCTCCACGGAAATCTATAGGACGATCGTGTTGATCGACGATGCACAACGTTAGATCGTGTATTGCTCGTGCGACGATCGGCAGGTAAATGACATGTCGCGGAGTTTCCGATATCTTATATCCTGGAGGTACGCGAGGCGAAAATTCATGAATCGTGTGCCCCTGTTTATCGTTACTGTACGCGCCGGTAGTGACGTTGCATGTTACTCTGATCACGTTAACGTTTATAATATTTACGGGTCCGTCGGATTCGTGCTAGATTCTCGGTAATAAGACGCGATTCGGGGAAAATCCTAGCAACGAACCCACATTGTTCGGTTTCGTAAAGTCCACAAAGAACGAACAGTACAGTTCACTTTTCATGGTGTTGTTGTTAGCTCGTAGCATTAGAGGGTACTTGCCGTCATCGTCGTTCTCGTTGTTACCGCGTCTTCGAGGATATCGATCGAGTATTCGTTGCTTCAGATACTCGGCGATAGCGTCTAATTCGTAGGAGCCGTGAGGGATCGTAATACATTCATTAGCGATGTCGGCGATTGAGTTGTTTTCGGTGTCATAGTTCACGACGAAATAGAATTTATCGTTGCTCGAGTCGATGTTCGGTATCGTGTGAAACGTCTCCAAGTCAGCGAGTCCTAATTCGTATTGACCATCACTCAAATCTATCGGTGGAAAATAGTTTACCGTGAGCGCGCTGCTGCGACCCGTTAACGTGAGCGTGAGCGACATATCATAGATTACACTCGCGAGACGGAGAGAGGGGAAGTGACGCGCGCTTACGAATACTCGGCAATTTATCGATATTATGAGTCTTTATTATAGAAGGTGTGAATCACCATTACGCATGGATACATTGTAACATAATCTTAGTACACACACACACACACACACACACACACACACACACACACACACACACACGCGCGCGCGCGCGCGCGCGCACGCACACCGATAGTAATATTAGTATATAGGCCATAATTCCATAGACTTTTGCTGTAAAAATTGCATGCACAAGCGGCCGAAATTCATCTCGTCGAAACGTTGAAAACGATTATGATTGTACGTGATCGTTGTACCGCGTTCGAAATAGTAGATCAATTCCACGGGAGGTCGCAGATTCCCAAAACTATCAAAGTACTGTACTCGCGGTCCGCGTTTGGCGTACGCGACCCATTGCGTACCGGTGCCTCGATTCTCATCCAGATTCACGATACCGCATTCGTTGCTTCGTACGCGCGTGGGAAGCGTGTCGCGCATAAACACCCCTCGAAAGAACGGGATGCTGGTGCATTCACGTTCTAATTGCAGGTTCGTCATAGGTTGTTGCGTTATCGCCGCCACCGTCGCCGCGCGCTTATGGGATCGGCGTTTTTTTTTTCTTTGATCGCAGTCGTCGTTGGCGTCTCGGGTTCAAGCCCGCGCCTCGCTTGTATGGTGTGAGATGCATCCCTCGCCCTTCCATTGCCCGATTATGACGCAAAGTCTCTTCCAGCTGTTTTCGAGAGGCCTTCGAATCGTTGACCGCTTTGGTTATACCAGCCGCTCCACCGGCCAATGCCCCGATAGCTGATAAAACAGGCAGCACGAACGGAAGAAATTGAAGAAAGCCGCCGCGTTTCGCCACTCGTAGATTACGATGTTGTCGTCGCCGTTGCGGATGTTTCCTTCCAGACTTTCGCTGTTTACGTTTCGTCCTTCTCATACCCATGCCGAGTTTAGTCTTAGCCTTCATCGTTGCCCACACTCCAGTCGCGGCTGCTTTTTCACCAAAGGTCGCGTCGTTCGCGAATACTCGTTCTCGCGCTCGTTCGGCTAACGCACGATCCGCCTCGTGTCGCCCCTCTAAATCCTTGCGACTAGAGTACGCGATATCGTGATCGCGGCACGCTGCGTCCAGAGGATTCACACCTTTGTCGCCACGAGTCAATCGCTTTAGCAAACGCGTTCCCGGTCCGCAGAACTGATAACCTGGAACGTGTAGTTCGAACGGCAGACGGTTTATGATGCCGTTTACGAGACCCGATCCAGTCTTCTTCTTCTGATTATTCTTCTTCCTCCTCTGATTCTTCCCTAGTCCGTGAGACGTTGCGGTCGTTGATACAATCATATACGTTAGAATAGTCACGATAGCTACTACAATAATAAACGCGTACGCACGCGTCACCGATCACTGTGATAGTGACCTGCGCGACGCGTGCCCCGAATATAAATAGTTGATTATATAATATGCGATTCGCGAAACAGTCGGACGTTATTCGCGTGACCGCGAACAGAATGCTCGAGGATGATAGGGATCCGAGTCGATCGAACAGACACGGCCCATTATTACCGCACAGCGTACAAGGCGTGATTTGCGGTCCGTCCGGGTGCGGAAAAACGAACGTACTTCTAAGTATGCTAGAGAGTCCGAACGGTTTGCGTTTGGAGAACGTGTACGTATACTCGAAATCGTTGCATCAGCCAAAGTATCGATATCTCGAACAGGTGTTGTCGCTCGTCGATGGAATCGAATACTTTCCCTACTCGGACAACGCTGAGATCGTTCCACCGAGAGACGCTCGGCCCGATTCGATCTTCGTGTTCGACGATGTGGCGTGCGACGAACAGAACGCGATACGCGAATACTTCTCCATGGGCCGTCACGCGAACGTGGATTGCTTTTATTTATGTCAATCGTACGCTAGAATACCGAAACATTTGATCAGGGACAACTCGAATTTTCTCATGCTGTTCAAACAAGATGGTACGAACTTGCGTCACGTGTACAACGATCACGTGAACCCAGACATGACGTTTGAGTCGTTCAACGACTTGTGCGCGAGATGTTGGCGTCGACGATACGATTTCGTGGTGATCGATAAGGATAGTTCCATGTACGAAGGTCGATATCGAAGAGGATTTAACGAGTTTGTCGTAGCTCACTGACATCAGTAAACCGCGAGTCATTCATCGAGCAACACGAAATGGCCAACGAACCACCGACGACAACGACTGCTATAACCCCGAACACCGACGACGACCCGAAGCATTCGCAAAAACATCGCCGACGTTATCGACAAAAAGGGACGAAACATCAAAAAGGAACGAAATATCAAAAAGGAACGAAACATCAAAAAGGAACGAAACGTCGGAGCACGGACGCAAAGGTGGAAATCGCCAAAGTCAGCGACGTTATACGTAAAAAGTGCTTGGCCTTGAAAATTGGTAAAATGGCTACGGAAGCCGCTGTGGAGGCGAGTACGCGTCCCATCGTCGAACCGCTGAAACGCTTGATCGAAAACTCGTCCGCGTTGAAAATGCGCTCAACGCCTCGATCGCGACCAGTGAAGAGGAAACACGAATACGATCAACAACAACAACAACAATCATCGAAGAGACTTCGACCCGTTACTCCGTTGTTAACCAAGGAAAGTCGAAATAACCTTCCAGATTCTAACGACTATGACGACGACGACGACGACGATGATGACAACGACGATAACGACGACGATGACGACACCGACAACAACAATGACAACAACATTGACAACGACAACAACACCGACGACGACGACGACGCCAATAACAACGATGTAAACGATGTTGACGATGTTGACGATGATGTTGTTGATGATGTTGACGATGATGTTGTTGATGATGTCGACGACAAAGCCGATGAAAAAATTCAGGATGATGAGTCGTCAGCAAAGGTTCATGATTTGGATTCGCTGCGCAACCCCGTCGACGATATCGAAGTGTATGTACCTAATGATCGGCGATTCCGTACTCACAATCGACGAGGACGGTGACGACGTTCGCGTCAACGGAACGCGATACGCGGGAACTCGGGGTTTGTACGAACTGCTGTTCATGCGAATACCCAGCGTTAGCACATACACGGACGCGGATATGCACTCGTACCGACGCATCTTACTATCAACGAACGCGCATAAGCGAAACCATTCGCCGAGTAAGCGCACGCTGGGTAACAGGGGGTACAAGTATAAGAAAATCATATCCGCGATAATCGGTGGGG
Organism: Andrena bicolor; assembly: GCA_960531205.1. NCBI lineage: Eukaryota > Metazoa > Arthropoda > Insecta > Hymenoptera > Andrenidae > Andrena > Andrena bicolor. Next base: position 440,951 of record CAUIJW010000117.1, on the reverse strand, counting down.
TGCGGACGTCGGGTGTCAGACGCGTTAGGGGCATGGGTATGAATGGGGGCGCGAGCGATGCGGTCACGCGACGAGGACAAGGATTACCAATCGACGAATCGATGACGGTTATCGATAACGCGATCGATTATGTGTACTGGGACGATCCGAACGAATTGATCGATAGACTGAGATTGCTCGTAGCATCTCGCGCGGCAGGTCACACGGGTCACGATAACGAAATCGCATCCATCGTGGAGGAACTTCGCGAGGCTAAACATATCTTAAATTGAACGATTCGGTGATCATCGCGTCAGTGGTGTTCGCGCATACGCATCGTTATGTCGGTGAATAAGTTTGGCACCTCGTTACGCAATAACAACAACAACAACGACGACGAAGCGAGAATGGCAATGACGAGATTATTGTCCTCGGTGGACGAACGCTTTACCCAAAAAATTGAAACAGCTATCGCGAGCGCTCGACTGGACGCCGAGTATCAACGATCTCAACTCGAAACGCGAGTACAAAGAACGATGACGAATATCGTTAACGCGCAATTGTCTCGATTAGAGGATGATTTAAATAACGCGATGGAACGACGCTTGGGTCACTTGAAAGACAGACTGGAAGAGTTGACGACCACGGATCTGTACAAACGAAAGGAATCGCGAAAAACGAATGAGGGTTTACGACGACGACGATGATCAATGACTGTCTCAATAGCGGCTACGGCTCCGAAACGTCTAATAATAACGAACGATCACGAAAAACGTGTATCGATTGCGTTTTGCGAGCACTCGAGGAACTCATACTACTTCTAACATCCTTGGAACGTCGTAACCATCCCCCGCTCACCCGCGAAGCATGAGTAAGGAGCGAGTGCAATTAGTGAACGAATTACACGCTCCCGCGAGACGAAATTTTCCACGGCGTAGCGTTGTCATTCGCGGCTACGATGATTTGTGGCAGGCCGATTTGGTGGAGATGCGTCCGTACGCGAAGCAAAATCGAGGATATCACTACATACTAACGATCATCGATGCGTTCAGTAAGTACGCGTGGGCCATACCCGTGAAAACAAAAAGTGGACGCGACGTGACCGCGGCGTTCACGATCGTGTTGCAGCAGAGCGATAGATGCCCGCGAAATTTACAAACCGACATGGGTAAGGAGTTTTACAACGCGGAGTTTCAACGATGTGTGAAGACTCGCGGAATCAACCACTACTCCACGTACAGCGCGATGAAAGCGTCGATCGTTGAACGTTTCAATCGCACGCTGAAAAAGCTCATGTGGAAAAAATTCTCCTTGAACGCGTCCTATCGTTGGGTCGACCTGTTACCCGCGCTCGTACACACCTACAATCATCGCAAGCACCGAACGATCAACGCCCGACCCGTTGATGTAACCCCCGCGTCGCGTTTGTCGTCCGCCGCGAATGAATCCCTTTCACCCTCAGCATCGGAAGGAGTTAGACGACGCGCGAAATTCAATGTTGGTGACAAGGTACGCGTGAGCAAGTTCAAGACTCTCTTCAAGAAGGGGTACACTCCGAACTGGTCAACCGAGGTGTTTGAAATCATAACCGTACAACCAACGTGTCCGGTGACGTACATTCTGCGCGATTCCGCAGGAGAACCGATCTCGGGTGGATTCTACGAGTACGAACTACATTCGGTCGCGAATCCGGACGTCTATCTGGTCGAGAAGATTATTCGTCGTAAAGGAAACCAGGTGTACGTTAAGTGGCTCGGATTCGATTCGTCGCGGAACTCGTGGATAAGCAACAAGGATATTCTATGATTCCCGATCACGAACGCACTCAATGTTACTAAAATAAATGAATGAAAAATAAATACATATATATATAAATAGATAAACAGTGTCCGTTTATTCAATTTTTCACATTCTCCTTCACCTTCTCGTATATGCGTACAATTAATCTTAAAAGTATGAAAAAAATATACATATATACCGACGCGTATAAAATACAATTTTAGTTATTCCACGCTATATACAATTTTGACTATTCTACGCTATACATATATCCATAAATAAATAACCAAAGAAACGTATATACACATGTGCATGCAAACATACAACATACTAAAAATGCAAACATTCTAAACATGCAATCATACTGAACATGCAAACATACTAAACAATGGAATTGTCGAGGGACTCGTCGGGGTCAAGCTGGAGACGTTCGTGTGTCTTGAGCTCGGGGATTCGATAATGACCCCACAGAAGGGTGTCGACTCGATCGGCTAAAATACACCGCTTGTCGTCGAACGGACTGAGAGCGTTCTTCTCCTGACTCACGGTATACACATGATGCTCTTTGGAGCGTATATTGTTCTGCCGAATCGATTTCTCGGTGAGATCGCGGAGACAACGAATGTAATCGTCGAATTGTACATGATTCGCGACCACGTGCCTCCGCACACCCTTCACTTTTTTAGTCTCACTCGTAGACCCCACTGCCGCGTTAAACGTTCTAGTTGCGTACATCTTAGGCGCCGTTGTTCTCATCTTTCATGAGTCCCGGCACCTTTTTGTTTTCGCGAGGCATACCGTACGGATTGTCCACCGCGTAATCACTCGTGTCGAATCGGGCGACGTCACGCTTCATCGTTTCATACGCGTCCTCGCATTCCACGCTATACATTAAACTATCGGTGTCGGTGTACAGGACCTTACACTTATCACCGAACTTCGCGCGCATATACGCGTAAGGGAACTCGTACAGGCATTCTTTCGATACGTCCAGTACACTCATTCCCACGTATATGGGTTTATCAAACTTAACTTTTAATTTACGCATTTCGATGGCCACCAACTGTTCGGAGAAGATCGTGCGACTATGAAAGTTCGGCTTCGCGATCAGCGCTTCCGCACCGTAACGACCGTCCCACCGCGTCACCAGTCGCACATCTACGCGATTCCGCACATTCTCCATCGTTTTTCCATACACTGCGTTATTCATTAATTTATACAGAGTCTTCTGAAATTCGCTGGTTGCCCGCGTCCTCAAATTGGTGTTCAATCGGATGTAGTCGCGCAACCAGTGCGACTGATCGAATCGCAACGCCCGATGAATTCGCGTTACACGTAAACTGTGTCGCACGCACTGTTTCAGGTAGCGATAATGTATGACATATCGCTCCTTATCGTCGAGCGTGGCAAGTAGCTTGGTCTGTTTTCCTTCTGGAGCGTGCTCGCGCACCGTGCAGAATGGAAGGTCAGCGTGGGCGTCGTGGATCTCCTGGGGATATTCGATGTCGACCTCCAACAGGTATCCCTCGGATTCCTCGGAGTCCTCGGTGTCCTCGCCGTCGGATAGTGATGATACATCGAGCGCGGCAGCCGTCGCATCGTCCAGCCATCGAAACCCACCTTTCGGCATAGCCTGCGACATCGCCCATCCGTACAAGTTGTTAACGTCGAAGTACATCAGATACGTCGATGCCTTCGATTCGTCGTACATCCCTGCAGGCAGGTACTTGTTGTTGGCACGCGCGTACCTGTGCGAGCACTGACTCAGCCCGCCGCGTATGCCACGCTCTACGAACAGTAGCATGTCCACGTCCGTTAAAAGTTCTAATCGTACGCCGGTGTACTTGAGCATCGCGTCCCACGTGAAACTCGGTAGCGTAAAATAATGCGCGGGATCTAGATCGTAACTCGCGATACAGTCGGTGCGGAAACTCTCGAATACGTCGGCGAGTAACAGTACATCTGTTTTCATGTACAAATCACTGTACTCGCCCAATGTTTGTACGCGAAAAGTATTCCACACGTTCGCGGCGTGCGCGTAATCAGGCTCCGACGCGGCGCTATCGTTCAATCGATTATAGAACGCTTCGCGGGACGGTAAACGCGTATCATTAAGTTTGATGTATGTCGTCACGTAGTCGTACGGGAAGACGCCCTTCCTGGTAAGGAGATTGAACTGATCATCCGACAGGGATTGAAACTCGCGTCGTAGAATCGCGAGTCGTTCTTTGCCAAGGTCCGAAGCGAGTTTCTCCAGACTAGCGGCCAAAAACTTCAACGAATCTATGAATCGAAATTTCAATCCCCTCTTCCAATCGGTGTTCTCGGCGTCGATTCCCTTGACGTGTTTCGTGAAAGATATATACCGCTCTTTCGTTACCGGTAGCAGGTCGATCTGTCCTTCGAACGCGGACGCCAACTCCTTAATGACGAAATGCGCGTCGTAGCCTGATAAATTATGAAACACTACCGGTATCGTGTACGATCGTTGAAACTGCAAGTTGCACGACACGTGGGCCGCGCCACGGTACTCGCCCGTCGAGTGACAATGGTCGCGTACTTTTTTATCCCCCTCGACGAAAGGTTGTCCGCACACGTGACACACGATCGCGTTGTTAAAACTTTGCCACTGGTGCCTCGTCAACGTGTTCATCGGTTTCGCATTCCGTAACCACGAATACGCAATGTCCGCAAAGTCGCGCAGTTCTTGTACAAACCACTTCACGAACTCGGATTCGTGACGATACGCGCGATAACGGCACAGAGACGCGTCGGTGGAACAATGGATGTAATATCCCACGCTGTACGCTCTATGCTGCTGGTATGTATACGTCCGACTCTGCTCCGCAGGCTCTACGTCCTCCAGCATACATTCGAAGTCCGCGTAAATGATGAATGGCGCTCGTTCCTTATTTTTAAAGTTCTCGTTCAGACGTTGGCAGTCCACGTTGTGCTTCGTCAATTACACGTTCGAATGAAAGAAGCTGAGACATCTGCAGCGATAATAGTATTAATAATACAACATAATAATCAATAACACATCGATCGAAATATACCATATTTTACTCACCTTTCGCAAACGAATACTTGTCCATTGTGTTTGCCGAGCTGTTTCGATATGAGTCTCGACATGCTGCGAATGCACGCGAAATGATAACGTTGAGGCTCGTTGGGGTCCTGCACCAGTAGGAGGTTCGCGTGCCTCTCTCGCTTGTCCTCGGTCAAACGCAGAGGTGCGCAGCTTCCGTCGGACCACGCGCACACGTTCACCGACACGTCGTTCATCCTCTCGAACTTTGTCAGCTGGTCCAAAGTTACGAGTAGAGTCATATCGCCCGTACGAAACACATCCAAGTAGTGATGGTACGATGCGATCCTATCACTATTCGCAGCAACAGGGTACAAACTGGCAACGACAGCCCACAAGAAACACGCATTGTCTCTATTCTTTATGTTCACCACCGCTTTCTTCAGGACGACGGCGCGCGGAAGCGGTACGTTGCAACCGCCTCGAAGTGGATTATGCTTATTAATATTCACTAGAATATTTAGCACTGCCCTTAAGGTTCATCCACTGTCGCGATCTTGAAACTCCTCGATCATCACTAGCGTGGGAGCGACCACGTGCTTCGAGTACCACTCGCGAACGTTCGAAGTCATGAACAGTACTCGATTTCGCGTACCGAAACTTTTCATCTCTGTATTCTCTCCCAACATAAACTCCGCGTTAAAGTTCGTATTCACAGACACGCTCTTATGTGCCGTGATAGCGTCCGCGACGCGCGAAAGCACAATTAGTCGAGCACCTTCTAAAAATCGACGCGGATCGACGTGTCCCACGTTGATGACCGCACCGGTTGAAATACGGCCTATAAACGCCGATTCCACGTCTTCCCATACGACTTTGGGTGCAGTCGATCGGCCCGAAACACCGCAACCGACTCGCGAAAACTTTTCCCGCACGATCGCGCGCAATGTCTTTATTCGCGTGATCAGCGACACTAGGCGTTGTTTCGCGGCCACTGACTGACTCCGCTGCTCTGGTACTGGACGATGAGCTGTAGGCACGTGTCGCAATGATCCACCCAATCTCGGAATTCCGCAATAGAGCGTAAAAGCTTAGACATCCCGAACAGAACCCTGTACGTGTCCATGAACCCCTCCATGTTCACTTATTCACAAAGGTTTTTTTTTTGTCTACCAGACACGCACGAATACTGTCGAATGGGTGATACGACTCTTCCAGGTGATGCGGTCGGTGATCGGATATCGGAAACCCAACGGCAAAATGAGACGCTTTGAGTGTAGTCACATAATCGGTGTCGGGTGCTCATCCAAAAATCTTGCTAATTCACGACACAAAAACGAGTCCACGGTGATAGTCAATGTTCGAGGACACAACACTTTGTACATTTCGACCGCGCCGTTCTCAATGTCTTGCAGAAGCGTTAACGGTGTACACACGATCGCGGTAAAGTACTTCACATGCTTGCGATGCACATCTTTATCAGCAACAATGCAATACAATGTGCATTTGCTCGCAGTACTGTATCGCGCGATATGGCGTAGCAATTGACGGTGGTGATGCGACAATTGCATAAATCCGTTTAGAACGATAATGTTCCACGATGTCTGGAATAATGACTGTGGGCTTAACACGTCCCGGATTTTATGCTTCTCGATCATAAGCGTTTGGTGGTCCAACTGCGACATCGCGGATGAAGGGCTCGCGTTAATCAGATGCCCACGGGCCTATATCGAACTCTTTTCACCCTTACACGGTCCCGGTCCCGCTTCCACTTACCAACTATAAACACACTGCATGGCGCGGTCCAATGTTGTGTTTACTCCATGGGCTATCGCGACGATTAACTTACAGTCTACTCCTCGATCATTAAAATACTCGGAACTCTTCCCCGAATAATTATCGCTATATGTATACATCATTGCACGTGCGCTGTATCGGTCCCACGATTGAAACATAAACACACGGCACGAAGAGTGTGCACGTAGGCGCCCGAAACGTGTTCGATTCTGTTCAGATGTAAACACACTGCATGTCGCGGTGCGCTGTATGACTTCTCAGAAATCATGTACCACCCTCTTTCTCAGAAATCATCACGGAATGCAATGTCGTGTTTATTCCATGGGCTATCGCGATGATTGATTTACAATAATTATCGCTCTATGTTTACATCATTGCACGTGCGCTGCATCGGTCCCACGTTTTAAACATAAACACACGGCACGAAGCGCGTGCACGTAGGCGCCAAAAACGCGTTCAATCCTGTTCAGATATAAACACACGGCATAGCACGGTGCAATGTTTATTCCATGGGTTATCGCGATGATTGATTTATAATAATTATCTCTCTATGTTTACATCATTGCACGTGCGCTGTATTGGTCCCACGATTCAAACATAAATACACTGCATGTCGCGGTGCAATGTTTATTCCATGGGCTATCGCGATGATTGATTTATAATAATTATCGCTCTATGTTTATATCATTGCACGTGTGCTGTATCGGTCCCACGATTCAAATATTTCCTTATCTTTTCTCAGAAATCATGGTCCACCCCCTTTCTCAGAAATCATCATCAAAAACGCGATTTGAATTTCCACGAATCGGTCGCGGTCGCGCCTGCGCACCGATCCCCGCACACGTACAGAGATTGCACGGCGGCGACGCGTGCCGAAATATACCTTAGACATGCAACAGGTGACGTCAGCACGAAACGTATGAAAACCATGGAAAATTTACCATGGCGGACCCAAAGTACCTTAAACGTGCAATAGGTGGCGCCAACCCGAAATGTATGAAAAAACCTGGAAAATTTACCAAGACGGGCCCAAATATCGACGCGGGCCCAAAGTACCTTAAACGTCCAGTAGGTGGCGCCAATACGAAATGTATGGAAAACCTGGAAAATTTACCAAGACGGGCCCAAATACCGACGCGGGCCCAAAGTACCTTAAACGTCCAGTAGGTGGCGCCAACACGAAATGCGCGCGACGCCATTTTGAAAATTTGAAAATCCTCCCCCTCCCCCGTGACGTCAACCCCCTCGCCCACGAACTCGACCTGCCCGCGCGACGCCATTTTGAAAATTTGGAAAATCCCCCTCCCCTGTGACGTCATCCCCCTCACCTACGAACTCGGTCGACGCCATCTTGGAATCCCCCTCCCCTGTGACGTCATCCCCATCACCTACGAACTCGGTACCCCCTCCCCGCCTCACCCCCTCGCCCATCTCGCGGAAGAGCACGGTACTTCCCCCCGCCCCGCCTCACCCCCTCGCCACCACTTGAGCCAGAACTCTCATAGCCTAACTACTGCCCCCTCGTACCATGCATTCCCTATTTTTTTCAGATTTTTAGTAACAATACTTTAGGAGATATAGCTCTGTCCAGTGTTAGCTGGGACACCCTGTATACCTTGGTCCTTTATTATTTTGGCCGTATGTAAGAAGGCTCTTTTTTTTAACAGTTCCGAAAGATCAGTGAAAGGTATTCTTGGGATGTCTAATGCACAGGAGACGGTAGCACCTTTCGCCAGCCCATCCACAATATCATTCCCCGGATCCCCGAATGTGACGGAATCCAGAAAAATCTGATTTCATTATTAGGATTGCCGTGGAGAAATTGATTATATTTCTTTTTTATATCAAGAATATAGATGTTAATTCTGACCTCATACCTAGTGGACTGAATCCTTTGCAGCACGCTGAGAGAATCCGAAAAGATGAGAAAATTTTTATTGCTATTGCTTAACGCAATATCGAGAGCATCTCTTAGAGCAATACACTCAGCTGTAAACACTGAAGCATTATGATCAATACTTTTGGATGAGCAAATATTTAGGTCAGGGCAGAAGCAAGCGGAGCCAACATAATTGGAACTTTAGATTTTGCTGCCATCAGTGAATATGGAGAAAGGGCGGGAATCCCTTACCAATGCATCCAGACACGGGTTAGGGTCTTTTTCTTTTTTGAGATTCAGGCCTAGAGAGTAGTCGAATGGAATTTCAGTGACCAGGGTATTGAAGTCATGACAGAAGATATTGAAGTGATTTCGAGAATCTATTCTGTTAAAGTAAGCCTTAGAGTATGATATGCATTTATTTAGTATTCCATTAGAAAAGACAGATTTGTTTTTAACTATGTTAAAATAGCATTTAATTGCATTGAGACAAAGTGAGTTGTTATTAGAACAAATTTTTGCAAGAAAGCAATTGCACAGGAACATAGCACGATCCGTTAGGAGAGGAAGTTTGGATTCAGCTAGCATGATGTTAGTGGGAGAGCTTCTGCGGTAACCAAGGGCAAGCCTCATAGCCGAAAACTGAAGCTTTTCGAGCTTGTCAGACATACTTTGCCGTTTTGGGAAGTAAATGAAACTACCATATTCAAGAATAGAACGGATGAAACTTTTATACAAAGAAATGAGGGTAGCAGGGTCAGAGCCCCCCCAGGTACCGCGTAAAAATTTTATTATATTGAGGGAGAGCGAACATTTTTTGATTATGCGGTCTACTTGAGGAATGAAAGACATCTTGTAATCAAATGTAATGCCTAGAAAGCGAACAGAAGCGCTGGATTTAACAGAGTGATCACGCGTGTGTGTCTCGATAATACAATTGATTACAGTAGATATAATGGAAACAATGGATAATAACGCAATATCGTTATACGTGATTTTCGTATTAGTCTGGTGTTTAAACATACCTTAATGTTATTCCCTCTTGTAGCCGAACACCCTGTACATATGTTCCATATTGTACATTCTTTTAGTCAATTATTTACACCCAAGGCCACAGTTCAAATAGTAAGAAATTTAAATATTAATATATTTAATTATTATTTATTATTTTATACACAATCTGTTTGACCATAATTGTGACTACAATTTCATTTGAATTTTACAGCTTGGTTTGGATGCAGACATATGCAGGTTCTTCTAATGTCCTTGGGCTTCCTGTGTTGTTATGCCATCAGAGTCACCACATCTGTGACATTGGAAGCGATGACCAGTGCTGCCAGTGCGAATCCTGATTTCGAAGTATAATTGCATCTTCATTTTTCATTTCTCTCCTTAACGCTTTGAGTGGCACAAGATTTAGACAACTACCAGAAACGGTTTACCCCCCAAAATAGAAGAAAATATACAATCACAAAAAAATAGAAGAAAATATACAATCACCAAAAAATAGAAGAAAATATACAATCACAAAAAAATAGAAGAAAATATACAATATAAAAAAATATGCGAAATCAAAATGGGCTGCAAGTACATAAAGGTGCTTTCCAACTGCGCTTAAGGGGTAACACCACTCTAGAGGCAGAAAAAGAAGACCTAAATTTGACAATTTATTTTGTGAGTATGATAAACAGATTAGAATTTCTTTTCAGAGGGTTTATTTAACACATATTGAAGTAGAAAAAACAGTTTTTTTTTATTGCCATTTTCATGCAAAATGGCGGCAACAGAGCCCGTCGTTCGAAAAAAGCTTTTTTGAAAACGCCGCCACGGGAGGACGGATTTCTCGGCATGTATGAGTCCTGGAACCAAAAATAAAAAAAATGTATAATCTATATACAATTGGCTTTGGAAGTCCGTAGCCGTTTTTTGATTGAATGAAAACATTTTTTTATAAACAATTTAATGCTCATTTTTAGAGCAAAGAATCGATTCATTTCTTAAAAAGTGGATCACTTCCACAAAAATTGATTAAAAAAAATAATCTTACGTACTTCCAAAGACAATTGTATATAGATTATACATTTTTTTTATTTTTCGTTCCAGGACTCATACATGCCGAGAAATCCGTCCTCCCGTGGTGGAGTTTTCAAAAAAGCTTTTTTCGACGACGGGCTCTGTTGCCGCCATTTTGCATGAAAATGGCAATAAAAAAAAATTGTTTTTCGTAATATGTGTTAAATAAACCCTCTGAAAAGGAATTCTATTCCGTTTGTCATACTCACAAAATAAATTGTCAAATTTCAGTCTTTTTCTGCCTCTAGAGTGTGGTGTTACCCCTTAAGCGCAGTTGAAAAGCACTGTAGGATCACGGAAAAGGGGAAGTCGCCTCAACGGGACTCGAACCCGCGATCTTCGTGCTCGTTGCGCGCTGGCCAGCCGCCTTAGCCACCTCGGCTACCGCCGACTCCCCATCTTTCGTCATTCCGTGTCCTCCTCTTATGTTATGGGGGTTCCTGATCCCACAGCACCTTTATGTACTTGCAGCTCATTTTGATTTCACATATTTTTTTATATTGTATATTTTCTTCTATTTTTTTGTGATTGTATATTTTCTTCTATTTTGGGGGGGATTGTATACAGTGGGTGTAGAAAGTATTCGTACACACTTTAAAATCGCATATTTTTTTTTCAAATTAATCCAAACAACTTGAGTTTTTTTGAGAAGCTAGAAGGATTAGTTTGCTAAGTGACGTGATTCGTAGTTTTGAAAAAAAATGCAATTTGTCGGAATAGCAAACAAAATAGTAAAGGTTGTTTTCTCAACTTCTTTTTGTGAGCCTGTAATGAAAATTCAAAAAACCCATTTGTAGATTTCAGTATGTTATATACGTGCGTAAAATTTCATCAAAATCGGTTAACGTTGCTTTGAGTTATGAACGCTTAAATATCGCAGAATAAGGTCGAAAATCGCTGATTTCGGGAATTCCCCCAATTTTCGACCTTATTCTGCGATCTTTAAACGTTCATAACTCAGAGTAACGTTAACCGATTTTGATGAAATTTTAGGCACGTATATAACATACTGAAATCTACAAACGGGTTTTTTAAATTTTCATTACAGACTAACAAAAAAAAAGTTGAGAAAACAGCCTTTACTATTTTGTTTGCTATTCCGATAAATTGCATTTTTTTTCAAAACTACGAATCACGTCACTTAGCAAACTAATCCTTCTAGCTTCTCAAAGAAACTCAAGTTGTTTGGATTAATTTGAAAAAAGTTATGCGATTTTAAAGGGTGTACGAATACTTTCTACACCCACTGTATTTTCTTCTATTTTTTTTGTGATAGTATATTTTCTTCTATTTTTTGTGATTTCATGTACTTGGCGTAATTTTTTTACTTTTTTGAAGTTTTTTTATGGGGGATCTCACTTCTTTTTACGAAGATAATTTGCATAGGGAATGACTTTAGATAATTTTCAATATTATATTTATTATTATCTTCATTTTTTTGTGATTTATTTGATAATTCTCTGTTCCGTTCTCGACTTTTTCATGTACTTCGCGGGATTTGTTTACCCTTTTGAAGTTTTTTATGGGGATAATAATAATACAGTATTGTCTCTCTGAGGGCTCGCTGGTCGGGACCGGCGTTGAGCCCACCTCGTGCCCAGAACCCTAATTCCGAGTGTTCGTTTCTCGCTTCTTTCTGGCCGAAGGGGGGAGCGAGATGGAACGCTTTGCGTGCGCTGGAGTGACACGGCGTCCGAAAGACGGAGCGAGACAAAACATTAACGCGTCGTCTGTCTCGTACCGTCCTCGCTCGCTTTCAATGGCTCTCGCTCGCTCTCGTTCCATCTCGCTCTCGCCTTCGCCGGACAAGAGTGAGACAAAAGTGGTGGGGATAGCGAAAAGCACACAGCGGGTCCACCGAATCTAGCCCTCAGAGAGACAATACCGTAATGCTATGTTTCAATAAATTTTTTCTCTGACGTAGATCGCACTGCATCATCTTCTGCTTCGATTACCTGTAAATAAATATAAAAGCCACATTTTAGTTATATACAACTTAATGTAGAACTTACTTATAGAGTAGCCTTTTGCTCTAGTGAGTGTTGAGACTACATAATGTGTCAGAAGGAAGTGAGAACATATGGTAGAAAGTTTTGTTGGAGGATATTTAGAAAATGCTAATGGTAATTTAGCGGAAATGAACGAAGAAATTCAATATTTTTATTGGTGTTGGTTTAGTATATTTATTGGTGAATTGAAATATTGTTAATGGAAAGCTAGTAAAATTAATGAATAGCATAGAAACTACTGTGGATTTTATATTAAAGTATTATGAATATCTTTCACAAAAGATTGGAAAGTATCAAGGGAGATGTGTTTTCACCGTATTTTCTTCACTAATGTGACTTACTCTACATTGCAAGCAGTTCGCCATAATATTCTTAATCTTAATTCTTAATGCTACGCTAATTTGACAAATTTTGTCGATTTACCTTATTTGGCAAATTTCCAGAAACTTGTGCGGAGCAAGATGCTCTGTCTATCTATCTAATCTTCTCTGGACAACCTCCAAGCCTGTGCGTCCCGTTCATTTTTATAATAGACTTTACATAAAAGCTCTAATTTGCTGGTATACAAATATCTGTCAATTTAAATGCAATGCAATTTGTTACAATATATTATTTTGTACATGCGTGATACAAATTTTCGAAGATGCTTCTCTGTCGAACCTTCTCCGGGCAACTTCCAAGTCTGCGACTCTGCATAAGAAATCTATTAAACAAATTTGGCGACTTACCTTGTTAATTGAGACAATAATTCAGTCTCCCATTTAGTGTAAAAACTCCTGACATTTCAAATTTGGACCACTTACATTATTTGACACTTGGAAGGTAAAAATTGGTAGGTTATAAAGTTCAATGGTATATTTAAAAAACAGATATATATGTTAGCGTCACCAAATTTAAGGGGGCAGCCGAGGGTGGATGACCCCATGCTGTTATGCCTTCGAGTATTTTATGGCAGGGACTTAGCCTGTGTGCGGTCCTGATTGCAGAGGGTACGGGAGACTAAACAGTCCTGGCAACGGACGCTGGCTGGTGACCACGTTGGGTCTCCCAGCTATCGGCTGTTGAAGGATTGGTTGTTTAGAGTGAGATAAAGAATATGGGAATGGCAAGCGGCCCGACGTCGTATTGCTAATGAATAGGGACTCTGTTCCTGGAGGATCTGGCCACGGAGTGGGGAAGGCTAGGCCTTTTGGTAAGAGGACTGTGATCAACCCCACGGCACTTACCCCAGAACTGTCCTGAGACGAGTTTCGTTGCTGTCTTTACCGCGTCCGAAAGTAATTTTTAACATATACAATGACGGACGACGATCCTTGCCGAATAATCCCGAGAGTCAACGAACGAAGCACAAAACATGTGTTAGTTTCGTTTTGACTGAAGGTGTGCGTGTAACGCGTAATATACGTATTATGTTTGACGAAAAATTTCTGGGAGAATCAGAAGACGAAAAATCTTACCGTTTCCGTGCGTTTCCGACTGATCCATGAGACGATATTATGATATCTCTGTCATGCGTGGACCGATTTTATTGAAATTGGTCTGATTCGAAAGCTTATATGCGGTTTACATAAGAAAATGACATTAAATTTAGAAAATATTGCAAGCATGATAAGATATTAATGAAATAAGTTTCAGGTTATGTTGGGTTAGCCGGGCGACGAGTAAATGATAGTGGTAGCGACAGTTCGCCATATACAGGGTGTCGATATATATACTTGGCGTCGAGACGCTCCCGCGTCTCTAGATTCAGCTCGCCCCGTGCTTTGAATATATGCCGACAATTATGAAAATTTATAATTTTCTATTTTCTATTAGATCATTATATGTAAAATTATTACCATTAGATGAGGTACTTCTAATGAAAATAAATCCAAATATAACCTTATCCGGACTATTTTTAATTATAGATATGTAGTTGGAATTGTTTCCAAATTCTGTAGCCCCATTATTTATTTATTTACATAACGGAGAGTATGCTTTAATTACAACGAAGCATATAACTAAGTAAGTAAAAAGCAGTTTATAATAATTAATCTATAATATAAGAGAAGAGAAAAGATAAAAAAATATAGAGAGTCCCTTCGTAGCATGGAAACAAGGCATGTAAACATGTAATAAAATATACAGGGTGACCCGAAAATGGTGGAGTTCCTTGAAGGGGGTGACTCAGGGTGTGATTTGAAACAATTTTTTCCTTAGCAAAAATATTTTCCGAAGCATGGTTAACCAGATATTAACAAAAAACCCCGACCAATTAGAACGCGAGCCTTCAGCTCGAGCTCCCGCGGTAGTGTTGGTTACGCGGTAGAGGGCTGCACTTATACTAAGAACAAGCAAATCGGCATGTGTTTAGAATTGAGGTGGGTGAGCACGCTGGAAAGTGGTTGAGGAGAAGCGGTAAGAAAGCCACGCGGTGCGAGAATTTTTGTAGTCAAAATGACTGTGTCAGTTTATTAAAACAGTATGTGGGGTGAGCACAGAACACACAATATCACTCGCGTGAATTAATGACGTGAGTTGAGCACAAAAGTTATGAACAAAGAATGAATTTCATACGTTGCGAATAAGACAGTGGTGAACACGTTATTGCGACACGCGGTATGAAACGAGAGTGAACAAAAGGACGCGGAAAACCGTTGAGCGTCTTCTCGAACAATCCTCGAGAATCGATCAAGAAAGTACGCGTCGTGATTGGGCCGCTCGCTTTACGTGGTGATCGGTGATTGGCTGAGCAGGCGCCTAGGAGTATCGATCGGCTGATCGAATATCGATCAGCGGCGTGTACCGCTGCCCGGTAGGTGCTGCGGTGAGCTTGGGTGCGGCGGAGCAGGGAACTAATGGAATCTCAAACATTCTCCCGCCATCAACAGCTGTTCGATGATGTTGATGTAGAATCTGAAACAGGCAAAATTGCCAATTTTGCAATTGGCCTGATTAGTGTCGTAGTGGCGGTCTTGAGCGTCACCACTCTGGTGAGCCCATCCTTTCCTGGGTGAAGGGTGACGACTCGAGCAAGTGGCCACTTGCTTGGTGGAAACCGTTCATCAGTGATGAGCACTAAGGATCCGATCTTGATCTCATTCGATCGGTGGTGCCACTTCGAGATGGAGAGTTGACGTTGGAGATAGTGTGATGACCATTGAGTCCAAAAACGTTGAGTCCGTTGTTGTATAAGCCGCCACCTGGCTGATGGTGAGATGATTTCATGCTCGACAGATGGTTCTGGCAGAGTTGTGAGGGGCTGCCCGATGAGGAAGTGAGCCGGTGTGAGGGTGGAGATGTCTTCAGGGTCATCACTGAGAGGCTCGAGCGGTCGTGAATTTAGCATGGCTTCTATTTGGGTCAGAAGTGTGCAGAATTCTTCGTAGGTGAGTACCGTCTCACTGACGGTTCGCCGAAGATGGTGTTTGATCGACTTCACGACGGCTTCCCATTTGCCTCCCATGTGAGGAGCTGCTGGTGGATTGAAGCACCAGCCAGTGTTGTCATTGACAAACAGCTGACTGAGTTGACGATGATCCTGTGTGCCCTGGATGAACATACTCTTGAGAACGGTGTCTGCTCCGACGAAGTTCGTTCCGCAGTCTGAGTGGAGCCTGGTTGGGATTCCTCGTCTTGAGGTGAATCTCCTGTAGGCAGCGATGAATCCTTCTGTCGAGTAGTCTGTGACAATGTCCAAGTGTACAGCTGAGGTCGTAAGACAGACAAAAACACAGATCCAGCCCTTCTGAGTTTTTGCACCTCGCCCTTTCCACGTCTTGAGAGTGATGGGACCCGCGTAGTCAATGCCAGTGTGGGTGAATGGTCGTGAGGGTGCAACTCTCGAAAGAGGTAGTTGGCCCATCAGTTGATGGGCACGGATCCCCCTTTGTCGAGCACACACAACACACCGTAGCACATGAGTCTTGACTGGCGCTCGCCCTCCGATGATCCAATAACTGTTTCTGATGTGAGCGAGGGTGAGCTGGGTCCCTCCGTGCAAAGTTTGTCGATGTGCATGGTCTATAATCAGAGTAGACAGACGTGAGTGGCGAGGTAAAATTGCTGGATGCTTACTCTCATACACCATGTGGGCATTGTTGAGTCGGCCTCCAACTCGAATGATTCCTTCTTCATCGATGAAGGCTGTGAGTCGATTGAAGACATGGGATGTTGGCATCGAAGATCCGGAGCTGAGGACCTTGAGCTCAGTTGAGAAGTAGATTGCTTGTGTAGCCTTGATCCAAAAGTTCCTGGCCCATTCCATGTCCTCTGGCAGGATTGAGATGATTGGCAGAGATAATGGCAACTTCTTCATTCTATTGAGGATTCTGAAACAAACTGAAGTGATGCGATAAAGTTTGTCAAGAGAAGAGTATTTATAAATGAGGTCCCAGTGGTATTTAATTTGTTGAACGTTGAGTAGATTTGAAATTCCTGGATGAGCCTCTAGTGCACTCGAGTCGTCCTTCAAAACTGGTTGAGGTGGCCATGAATCACTGGGTTGAGTGAGCCATGATGGTCCCATCCACCACAGCTCGTGCTGTTCAAGCTGAGCTGTTGTTAAGCCTCTTGATGCGCAATCAGCTGGGTTCGACTTCCCTGGAACATGTCTCCAGTGTGCATCTTGGGTGAGTTCTTGAATTTGGGAGACACGATTCCGTACGTAGTCCTTCCAGCGTGAAGCGTGTGCTTTGATCCAGATTAATGTCACTTGAGAATCCGTCCACAGATGTGTTGTAGCAATGTTGAGCTGCAGGGTTGCTTGAACATACTTCATGAGCTTCGCAACCATCAATGCTGCAGTAAGCTCGAGCCTTGGGATTGTGAGTTTCTTGAGGGGTGCTACCTTCGTCTTGGAGCACACTAGTGTCGACACTTTGTGATTGGTGGACGGTGAGGTTACGGTAAGATAAATTACCGCTGCCATGGCGAGTTGAGAAGCGTCAGAGAATCCATGTAGTTCCACCGTTGAATCGCTGAGAGTGTGAAACCACCTTGGAATTGAGAGCCTGGCCAGGCTTGTAAGATCTTCTCTGATGGTGAGCCAATTGGATGTGACTTGGGATGGCAGAGGCTCATCCCAGCTGATTTTGTGCAGCCACAATTCTTGCAAAAGTGTCTTCGCTCGAATGATGACAGGAGACAAAAATCCTAGCGGATCGAATATCTTTGCTACTTCTGAAAGGATGAGGCGTTTAGAGAGCGTTGAGGTTGAAGTTGCTTTTGAGGAGAATGAAAAGTTGTCATTGAACACATTCCAGTGTAACCCGAGTATTTTGGTATCGCAGTCGTCTAGTGAAATGATTGAGCCATGGGCTCGTGTGGTCTTTGAAATTGATTCAAGCAACGGAGGGTATGTCGAATGCCATTTGGCAAGTGGAAAACCTCCCGCGTTGCACAGGTCTCTTAATTGTTGAGCAATTGTAATGAGTCTCTCACCTGTGTCAGCGCCGCCGAAGATGTCGTCAACGTATCTGGCATGGGTGATGCATGGCACTGCGAGTGGAAAGCGATGACCTTCGTCTTCCACCAATTGCAGGAGAGCTCGTACAGCCAGAAATGGAGCAGCCTTTGTACCATATGTGACTGTGGTGAGCTTGTAAGGCACTTCCTTGTAGTTGTCATCTATCCAGAGCACCCTTTGGAGGTCTTGATCATCTTCATGCACCTTGACTTGACGATACATCTTTGTCACGTCCGTGGCAAAAATGAACTTGTGCTGACGGATCCACAGTAGCACATCCGTGATGTTGAGAAGAAGATTGGCGCCAGTGTGCATGAGGTCATTGATTGAGTGCCCAGATGTCGTCGGGCTTGATCCATTGAAGACGACCCTCAACTTTGTCGTCTCGCTGTCGAGCATGTGTTGAAGCTCCACGTATTCCCTCATGAATCCTTGGTACAGATTGCAGTACTCGCTGTCCCTGTTGAGCTTGTTGAGTGTGCGTTTCAAGCAAGCATGTGCAGTCTGATAGGAATTACCAAGTAGATTCGGAGACGATCTGAGGGGGATGCGTACGATGTAACGTCCTGTAGAATCACGAGTGTGTGTCGCTCGAAAGTGATCTTCACATTCCTGTTCTTCAGGGGTGAGTAGAGTCGGTGTGTCCAATGGGAGTTCCTCTTGAATCCAAAACTTGGCCAGTAGATCTTGAAGTGCGTTGTCCTTGTGCTGCACTGTGGCAGAGTGATGCAAGGAACTAAGTTGAATTGAATCAACGGTGATTGGTCCAAGAACGAGCCACCCAAAGATTGACAGCTGAGCAATTGGCATTGAAGTATCGCCCTTCCTAATATTGGGCTTGATGATCTGCCCATAGGTATCTGCGCCGATGACAATGTCGATGGGTCTTGACGTCAGAAAGTCTGGATCGGCCAGTTGAAGACCGGTGATGTGTGGCCATTCTTGATGAGGTGATTCCACCGATGGCAGATTTGACGTCAGTGCCCTGAGTATGTGTGCTTGTATGTGCACAGTTGCTGGGCAGTAATTGGAGCGAAGCGAAATTAGTGCGACTCCTCGAGTCTGAGTAGCTTTGTTACCTCCAATGCCGAAGACAGAAATTGTTGAATGGATACGTTGGAGCTTGAGCTGAGTAACAAGCTCGTCCTTGATGAAGGTGATTTCGGAGCCTGTGTCGATTAACATCCTGACTGGTATGGACATCACCGATGTGATGAGCTGAGCGTTGGCGGTTGCCAACAGTGTGGTTGAAGCGCTGGTGGACTTGGCTGCTAAATGCACAAATGCTGACTGACCTGTTGAGATGAGTTGAAGACCTGTTGAGCTGATGGTTGGTGCGACGACTGCACCGACGCTTCACTGCGTTGCGTCTTGAGCAGCTTGTGGTTGTGCAGATGGTTTGGTGCCGGCTGGAGCAGAAGACTGCGATTTGTGCAGATGCAGCATCGTGTGGTGCTGGTCGCCACACATCTTGCACCTGGTCGTCGACTTACAGACATTAGTCTGATGCCGACCGCAGCAGTTCCGGCACAAGTTGTTGGTGGTGATCACCTTGCGCCTTGACTCCACTGTCATGCCCCTGAACTGCGGGCACATGACCATGAAGTGGTCTCCTTTGCAGACGTCGCAGGGGTACGCCGTGGCCCTTGACCGCTGAGCAGGCTGCGCACTCTCGGATTTGCTGCTAGTCGAGGCGTGGCTGGTCGTCTTCTTCTGAGCTGAGCGTGCTGGTGTGGAGGCGGTCTTCTTCGTTGAGCTCTCTGTCTGCTCCAACGCCGAGCTTTTGGCCTCGATGAAGGCCAAGAGCGTCTCGTACCTCGGGTATTCGGAGGTGTTGGCCAAAGACGTCTCCCACGCTTCCCTCGTCACCTTATCGAGAGAGTTGGTGAGTGTGTGCACGAGGATGCAGTTGTGCATTTCCTCGTGGGCTTTGAGTGCGACCAAGGACTCGTTAACTTGGTGCACTGTCGCAGCCAAGTCCTTCAATGATGATGCTGACCGTGTTGTGATGGCAGGCAAGGTGAGCAGCTTGTCCAACTGCTCCTGGATGAGCAGGCGTTTGTTGGCGAACCTTCTCGTCAGCATTTCCCAGCACGGTTGGAATGAAGAACCTCTGAGCGGAAAGGCGTTGACGCGCCTCGCCGGTTCTCCACTCAGGCTTGAGCGGAGATAGTGCAGCCTATCGATTTCCATGAGCTGAGCATCTTGGATGATCAGCGACGTGAAAAGTTCACTGAACGTAGGCCATTCAGCGTAGCTGCCAGAGAACTTTGGCAGTTCAATCTCTGGCAGCTTTCCTGCGCGTCCAGGCGTTGGCTTGGCGGGAGCAGCACGGAGGTCGGAGATGACCTGGACGTCCTCCTTAAGGCGGCTCAGGTGGAGCTTCATCTCCCACACTAGCTGCCGCTCTTGCACAGCCACGTCAGTGGCGTAGTATTCATGGTCGAGGAATTTTGCCGGCCACACAGACTCTAGGTGTTCGTCCTCTCGGCAAAAGACTTGGTGAATTTCCTCGACCTGAGCCACGAGCAATTGCACCTCATCTAAGGAAGTTGAGTGTGCGTGAGACGGCAGCTGTGTTTTTAATGTGGTGAGAGACTTTAAACGACCCACCTGAGCCCTCGCCTTAATGATGAGCTGAGATGAAAGCGCAGCTGGGGACGTTGACCGTGACCGACCCTTGTCCTGAGCAGAAGTGGCCGTCTGCGTTTCCGTGGGGACGGTGAGTGAGGACGCCTTTTCCTCCTTGGCGATCTTGGGGGCGTCGGCGGCCTTGACCTCCTTAATGATCTTGGGGGCGTCGGCGGCCTTGACCTCCTTGACGATCTTTGGGATCTCCTTATCTGCCATCGTTGAGATGCGCACAACACGTAGATCACTACAAGCACTACACGCACAACACGCACTTTCACCGCACTCCGGCTCGAAGGACCAAAATGTTTAGAATTGAGGTGGGTGAGCACGCTGGAAAGTGGTTGAGGAGAAGCGGTAAGAAAGCCACGCGGTGCGAGAATTTTTGTAGTCAAAATGACCGTGTCAGTTTATTAAAACAGTATGTGGGGTGAGCACAGAACACACAATATCACTCGCGTGAATTAATGACGTGAGTTGAGCACAAAAGTTATGAACAAAGAATGAATTTCATACGTTGCGAATAAGACAGTGGTGAACACGTTATTGCGACACGCGGTATGAAACGAGAGTGAACAAAAGGACGCGGAAAACCGTTGAGCGTCTTCTCGAACAATCCTCGAGAATCGATCAAGAAAGTACGCGTCGTGATTGGGCCGCTCGCTTTACGTGGTGATCGGTGATTGGCTGAGCAGGCGCCTAGGAGTATCGATCGGCTGATCGAATATCGATCAGCGGCGTGTACCGCTGCCCGGTAGGTGCTGCGGTGAGCTTGGGTGCGGCGGAGCAGGGAACTAATGGAATCTCAAACAGCATGCATCGAAGGAAACCGCGCAAAATCACACATGAAAAAGTCGTTGTCACGTCCGGGGTGAGGTCTTTAGGAACGATGACTATGGGGAAGGAAAAGACAGGCGTGAATCTGAAATCCAGCACTCTGAGGATTTTTGGAGGAGATCAGGCGCGAATGTTAAATCCGTCACTCTGAGGATTTTGAAGGAACTCAGGCGCGAATCTTGAATCCGTCACTTTGAGGATTTTGAAGGAACTTAGGCGCGAATCTGGAATCCGGCACTCTGAGCGTTGTGGAGGAGATCAGGCACGAATGTTAAATCCGCCACTCTGACAATTTTGAAGGAACTCAGGCGCGAATCTGGAATCCGTCACTCTGAAGCTAGGGGGAGATCGGGCGCGAATCTTAAATCCAACACTCTAATCGACCAGGGAAGGTTTAAAAGGTAAATACACACCTGGGGAACACCCGTTAGAGCACCTTATGTTTGTTTTGGTTTTGGTAATAGGATTTACCGTTGCATTTATGTAAAGAAAACCACACGTAATATTTCCCTGAATTGCACGGCCCATGCAATAGTATGTTTGTAAACAGTGTAAGCGCTCTCGCGTTCACGAACAGAAATTAGCTGTTGCGGTAGCCTGTTTTGGTTTGGAATCTTTGTAACCAAAGTATGCACACAATAATTCGAAGCGTGATTTAAAAATAAAGAGGTTTATTAATTTTAAACACGAGTACGTTTCTCTGTTTAAACGGTAATTAATCACAATATGAGAATATGAATATGAAATACAATATACGATAATTAAGTAAAATAATATAAGCAATAAGCGTTAGTATAGAAAATAATATGGAATAGTAATACAAAATAATAAATGATTGCAAGAAGCGTTGATATAGAAAATAATATGAATAGCAATACAAAATAATAAATGCGCAATAAGCGTTGATATGGAAAGCAATATGAATAGCAATACAAAATAATAGAAATGATAATACGAAATATAAATGATGGTGGTGATATACAATGTTATAAATGATAAGTGAAATATCTTACAATGATTGGTGAATGATGATTGTTGATCACAGATTTGAACGTAACTATTTAATACTGAATGTTGAATAATGAATCTTAGTAAAACTCTTACTTTCGGCAATTCTGAGTTGTCAATAATGAATGAAAATGCTCCGGCCTCTCGGGACCTCATATTTATGTATTTTTACAGGAATGTTGCGGGGGTACGCGCGGTATGGATCTTGATATATTTAAGAAATAAGTCGCAGTAGGATTTCCGGGGTATTTATAAACGGTACGTCTATTATTTAGACGCATTTATGTCACGTACACCAAATATTCGTCGCAATTAGATTTCTAGGGTTTTTATGACTGTGAAATAAGGAGATACTTAACCCGTCGAATGGATTTTGGGTGTTTTAATAGGAAAGGGGTTAGAATGGCTTGGACTCAGTGAGTCGTAAAGAGGGGAGTGAGACGTGGTCTCGATTTAAGAGGGTTTTGTAACGAGGGGCTTGTTTGAATTCATTTTGAGGGAAGTATTCGTGCCTCATAGGGCGAATAGGCGAAGGAGGTTTTATACTGATCATCTTGTGATGGGGACCACTAAGGTACATCAGCAAGTTGATCAGCGATTGGGGAGATGGGGTAAGAGTTGAGTTTGAGGGACTTTGGTGGAGTGACTTTGAGATTTATGATAGAGTTTTAGAATAGGACCGCGCGAAAATAGTGGGACGTCACAACGTAACATACAAAATCGAATTTATCGTCATCTTTTGGTTGTAATTTTGTGACGATCGTCCCTCCGAGGACTGTCGGGATAGCGTCAGTCGGGATGCCGGGTTCAATTAATTGTTCCGCTATGGGGGGATCGTCTCAAATTTATTAGTCCTGTCTTGCGTTTATTATTTACATTCGTTGATAACAGCGGTAGGTCGGGTGTCTCGGCCTCGGCGGTGGCGAGAGTGGGAGAGACCGGTCGTCTCTCTCTCGCTTAGTACGGTAGGTCGGAAGAGACCGGACGGCGTCCTTATATCGGAACGGGGGAGGGGCGGAGGCCGGGCGGCGTCCGGGCGTCTCTATATCGGAACGGTGGGAGGACAGAGACCGGGCAGCGTCCGGGCGTCTCTATATCGGAACGGTGGGAGGACAGAGACCGGGCAGCGTCCGGGCGTCTCTATATCGGAACGGTGGGAGGACAGAGACCGGGCAGCGTCCTGGCGTCTCTATATCGGAACGGTGAAAGGACAGACACCGGGCAGCGTCCGGGCGTCTCTATATCGGAACGGTGGAGGGAACAGAGACCGGGCAGCGTCCGGGCGTCTCTAAATCGGAACGGTGGAAGGACAGAGACCGGGCAGCGTCCGGGCGTCTCTATATCGGAACGGTGGAGGGAACAGGATGGTATCTGATCCTGCGATCAGCGGTTACTCGGATTTCTCTACTAGCTTGCGTGTGCCGGGCAACATCCAGACAGGCGGTCTAGAGAGGGGGGTCCGTAGCCCCACTCGAACTGCCGGTCCTTCGTCGCGTCGGGGCTTATGTCCCGATTCTCGGAAATTCCCAGCAGCGAGAAATCGACGCGATCTAGCGGCGCGGTGGGGACTGAGCGTCATTTGACGCGTCGCGAGGCCGGCGTACCTCGGTCGCGTTCGGCCATCTTCGGTCGTGGCCGTCTGTGCTCTCGGTCGCTCGCTTACTTCTGGTCGCACCGCTTTGCGTGCGGTTCCTCGCGCTGGGACGCTACGTCACAATTTAAAGTGAATAGTGAATAAAATATGAATCGAGGAAAATCATGTCATACGCAAAAAGAAGAATACGCAGTTTTTTTTTTTAAAGTAGAATCGAAAATAATAATTATTTGAAATGAGAAGATAAGGAATACGCAAATTTCCTTTTGTTAATATCGTACAGACAAAAATATAATGTAACAGGAAATTAATGAAAAGTGATCGTAGTTCATTATTGGGATAAAAATGCCTAATTCAATAACGGCCAACACTGTTGCTGATAATGAATAAAACTGTTTAAAAATACCTAAGAAAAATTTACGTGCGGAAAATTGGAGAATTATGGCCGGAAATTAGTTAAATTTAAAAAATAATAATCACCAATAAAGTAATTAAAATTCAACCTTTCGAAAATTCACCTACAGGTTGAAAACCTATGTCACTAGGTCACTGAACCAGTCCTGGTCCTCGACGGACGCGCCCAGTGCACAGCTGATCCCAGGTGCGTATACGACAGCACCCAAACTTAATGGTCGCAACGTCAATTGCGTCCGGCTGTATGTATCGAATATTCACTTCAAGGCACGGCTACTAACACTGATCACTTAATTTATTTTTCATGGAACGCGTTATTCCTACAATACAAAAATTGGTGGAAATGAATTTTCACTTGGCGTTCGGACCCGTGTGTATCGCCACGCAAATGCTCGTACAGTAGTAGTTGGGTCTCGGTTGCTCTGGGCATAAACCCAAAAAGTTAATTCTCTTGTGTAGAAAACATTTCTCTGGCACGATTGCTAGCTGGCTAACAGGATTTTTTCCACAGAGCTTCCTCTATCCTGTAGTAGGCATACTGGCATTTAGGCAACGGCCTAGTGTGTGGTGTAAGCACATATAGGTGGCGTCCATTTAGGAGGAGTTCGGAACTAAGGGACCACGGGAAGTCGCCGTGGGTGAATCGGTTAGGCGGCTGGCCAGCACGCGGAAGGCCCGGGTTCGAGTCCCGGCAGAGTGGCTTTCCCTTTTTCCGGCTCCTACAATCCCCAAGTAGTTTCTCTCGTTCCATTATGAGTTAATTCCCACCACGGTGACAGACCTTAGGTAAAAAGAAGCCAGCATATTTTCGAAACACACATGCTTTGCAGAAACGCAACGAACGGACTATCGTGCACTTTTACGAAAGTCCGCGTTTCGTCCTTTTACTGCCAATGTATCCATTGTTTCGAGTTCGGCAGCAGGCACTACGTGTTTCGATTCGAAAGGATCCGAAGAGAAGAGAAACAGAAAGCCTTCGAGTTCGTATAATGAAGAAAATGCATGACATATCCGTTTCCTTTTCCCGATACCCTGAGTTCACATCTGCTACGAGGCGGAACCAGCTAAGCCAGGCTTGGGAATTAAGTGAACGCAGCGGACGATTTTTAGAGGCAACGCCTCCTTTCTCCCGCCTCGCGTCTTTACCCCCGCGACGGCCGAGCAGCTAGGAGCGTCTCAGGCCAGTACCACGTGAACCGCGCGTGGCGTATTAGGGCGACATTGTATAAATAGGTTTCCACATCGTGCCAGAGAGCACGATTGTCGATGCGTTTTTGTTCATATGGTACACCGCCTGAGGCGCTCCAAACTGCTAGGCCACCGCGGGGGCCAAGACGCGCGGCGGGAGAAATGAGGCCTTGCCTCTGAAAATCGGCGGCTGCGTTTACTTAAGCTGGGTTTATATTAGTCCAGTCCAGTGATCCAATACAGCACTGGATTAGAACTGGAATAATGTAAACAGTGTGTTTATTCCAGTACAGTTCTGTCATTCCAGCAGAATTCGACTGGATCGAAAGTCTACTTTTCGATCCAGTCTTTACCCCCTCGATCAAGAACACAAAATTCCAGCGTTACTGGACTGGTCTAGACGGCTCAGTCCAGTGCCGCTTGAATCGTAGTACAGCGTACACGTGTTTGCTTATCCAGTTTCGCATCCAAATTCGCTTTTTTTCTTCATTTCTTCATCAACTGTATCAATAATTCAACAATTCTTCACAAGTTAACATTAAAGCAAGTTTCATATGTTTTTTTATCTTTCTTTTGCGCGAATCCATTATTATTACAGCCTACCACTTTGAACGGTTCAGAAACGACTGGAATAGTCAAGACATCGACTGATTTCCAGTCGAACCACTCGCTGGATCCAGCGACTGGAATAATGTAGACATCGATGCGATTTCCAGTCAAACCACTCACTGGATCCAGCGACTGGACTAATGTAAACCCAGCTTTAATTCTCAAGCTTGAGCTAAGCCATACATTATCCAAAACTGTAGGAAACCGTTCTCTAGCACCGACTCGCGGCACAATACGGTCATAAACCGCGACCCTGGCAAAATGTTCAGGCTGATCAATCTGATGAAGTTTGGGCTGCATCGAGGGTTCTTTCGTTGCACTTTTGCAAAGCACGTGTGTTTCGAAAATGTGTTTGCTTCTTTTTACCTAAGGCGTGTTATTGTAATGGGAGTTAACTTACAATGGAACGAGAGAAACTACTTGGGGATAGAGGAAGTTGCTTGGAAAAAATCCTGTCAGTCAGTTAGCAATCGCGTCAGAGAAATGTTTTCTACACAAGAGTATTACGCGTTGTTTTGGGTTTATGCCCAGAACAACGGAGACGCAACTATTGCTGTACGCGCTTTTGCGCGACTGTACCCACGGCTCCGGACACCAAGTGAAAATTCATTTCCACCAATTTTTATATTGTAGGAATAATGCGTTCCATGAAAAATAAATTAAGTGATCAGTATTAGTAGCCGTGCCTTGAAGTGAATATTCGGTACATTAACCCGAACGCTCTTGACGTTGCGACCGTTTACTTTGGGTGGTGTCGAATGTACCTGCGATCAGCTGAGCACCGGGCGATACCCTACTATAAATCTTTTCGTCCGCTGATGACCAGGATCGGTACAGTGACCTAGTGACGCAGGTTTCCAAAAAGGAAGGAGTGGAAGGAAAAGAATGTCCGAAAGGGTGAGTTTTATTTAATTTATTAGTGATTATTTGGTGCAGAAATAAATTCTTTCCGATTTTACAATGCAAGAACAGTTTGGTTTAAAAATGTGAAAACAACTCAATCATCGAAATAATTTCCATTATTGTTAATTACTTTTTATCATTTTTCTGGCAGCTAACGAATAAAGGTCGGTTTATACAGCCACCGAGCCGAGCCTTCCGAGCCATCCGAGCCTCTATAGTATGTTTATGGACGGCGCCGGCGAGTTTCCGCCGAGCTCGGTGAAAGCTCAGAGGCTCCCCGCTGGGCCCGGGCTCGGTGGCCACTCGTTGAGACGACTAGACGGACGGACCGAGTCCGTGCCCTGTCGAAGTGCAACGCTGCTGGATTTTATGCTCCCAACACGTAGGGTAAATCCGAGAGACGCGGTCGACCTAATATAAAATGGCTATTAAAATTAATAAAGTAAAATTATTTATGAATGAATACAACCCTCAATGTCTCGGAAATGACGCTATTCATTCAACTGTTTGGTTTCTGGAGAAGTAATTCGTCTGCACTTTAACGTGTTTTTCCGTATAGAGTCTGTAATATGGCGACTCGACCAACTCTCCGGCACGACCGCGTCTCCGGGATTTACCCTAGAGGAGTCATACCTGACAAGTGAAGGTCCCGAGTTGTAGCTTCATGACTTTATTGCCTACGCCTTTTTAGCTGGTCGAAAGCGAGTGACTGATCAGTTCTGAACAAATCTTCGACCAGTGAAGACCTTTGAGTTCTGTCATTCGTAATGCTTTATTCATTTCCTATGGAGCACTTAGCTATAATGGCAATTATATTGGATGAACCTCAAAACAGAAAAAGGCAGAGAAGGTGGAGTGTGCACCCTCTGTGGAAAAATAGCAGCCAGCAAGGAGAATTTCAAATTTACAATACGCTAATTGACCATGAGGACAAATTTTACAATTACTTCAAGATGTCCAGAAATACGTTTGATACCTTACTGGATAGAATCGAACTACTAATAAGCAGAGGCGATACAAACTGGAAGCGGTCGATATCACCGAAAGAACGCTTAGCAATCTGTCTGAGGTAGGTACAGAAGTTTATTTATTAGATGTGCAGGAAATAACAGAAAATAGTAATAATAAACGTGCACAAACCGCAGAATACAAATATGCAGGGTGTCCGCGGGAACAGTAAACAGCTGGCATGGACTATTGGTGGATATCTGTTTCAGGAGGCAATGTCTAGCGCGTGCCACCCGTGGCGTAAACAAGACCACTATTCGGGCGCGTTCTCTTCCAGTCAAAAAGAGTAAATTTGCAAACGCAATATCGAAATAAACATAAACATAAAATACAACAAGTACACGGTGAAATATTTACAAAATAGGTACACTTTTCGGAGTAAATTTCATCTTAATAAAAATTAATCGTCTTACAAAAAAACCTTTTGTTAACCTTATTGACAACTATTGGGGATTGTCTGCCTCGTAGTCAGGATTTTCATGTTCTACTTCGGGGTAGTCGTGGTGTATGGGAGCTGATGAGAATCCCTGGGACGTGGAGGGACCATCATAAACGTGCGTATGAGGTGGCACCCAACTTGATAATGACTGTTGCTCCCTGACTGATACATTCAAACTTTCGTATTCCAGCTCCTGGACGATGTTAAAAATGTGCCCCCTGGCTGCATGTTGGGCACGTGGCGACAAAGTTATTAAAATCTGTCCCATACTTTTTAAAAAAGACATCATCGGATGCTCGGGCATGTTGCGTTCATCGTTATTTCGTAAAATAAACTCCATCAATACTGTTGCCAGTGTTGAGTCATTCTCGCAAACGGATCTATTTCGTTTTTTCGTCGCTACACGTATGTGTTCTTGTGGCTCGGCCACAGTTACCCGCTGTTTGTAATTGCACGGGGACAACGGGTGTAATTTCTTGATGTGGCTCGGCCACAGTCTCCTGGCTTTGTTCGTTACCCGCTGTTTGTAATTGCACAGGGCCGACGGGTGTAATTTCTTGATGTGGCTCGGCCACAGTCTCCTGGCTTTGTCCGTTACCCGCTGTTTGTAAGTGCACGGGGACGACGGGTGCAATTTTTTGATGTGGCTCGGCCACAGGCTCCTGACTTTGTCGGTTATCCGCAGTTTCTGATTCCACGCGAACGACGGGTATATCATTTGTGTCCACTATCACGGAACTTATGATTCGTGGAACCTTCCGTGTGGGTATGTTTGAGATGGTGTCCCTCTCGCTCATGTGGAGCAATAGAAATTCTAATAACTTCCTATATTTATATGGCTTTAGCTTTTCCGCGGCTTGCCCACTTTTTGGCTTTTTGGCCAAATTCTGGCGGAATTGGTCCCTGATATTTGTCCACCTATTCTTGTATTCCAATGCTAAAAACACAGTAATAATAATTTCAATTATACAGTAATTACAGAATAGGAAGTAGGAAGTATAATACTGCACAGAGTGTCTTATAAGAAATAGTACAAGCGAAAGGATGGTGATTGTATGTGAAACAATTAAGGAACATGTTGTTCCTGGATTGCATTCTCCAATCTATTGCTTTGTATAGTCTATGGCTAGCGCGCCGACATTACCACCGTGCGTGGCCATTGTTAGCACTTCTTCTGACTGTGCACGCGCCGAACGCCGTCATAACCTCAAATACTTGTATCAAATAAAAGCCAAGCTTTACTTTTGTGTTTTAATAACCCTCTGGTCAACAAAACAATTTTTTTCGATACAATTGAATTGGAATATCGATCACATGCAAGTGCACCAAAGTACAGCTCTAGGCACTGAAAAGCTGCGCCTAGGTTTAAAGGGGATTGCTCGTTGTCGGATCCCAACAGTGTGTACGGTAATAGAGAACTGCTTTCCTTACTTCAGCGTACCCTTGTCAGTACTTAAAAGATTGTGCTTTGGTGTATGAATTAATGGGAGGTTCCGGTCTAAATGTCGATTTTTTTTTATTTCATTTTTCGAATGTTCAACCTTTTAGGAAAACGTGTTTAAAAGGATTTGTTGAAATTCGTAAAATTCCCGAAGTTATAGGCATTTGAGTAGCGGCAAATGCATGGGTAACACCCGGCCACTCGGTACAGATCGCGCAATATAACTTTGCCTCCGAGCGGCGACCAACGGCGACTGAGTTGGCCATGACTCGGCCGTGCGTGCGAGAGAGTCAGACCGTCGGCGGCCGATGGCCTGACTCTCTCGCACGCACGGCGAGTCATGGCCAACTCAGTCGCCGCTGGTCGCCGCTCGGAGGCAAAGTTATATTGCGCGATCTGTACTCACGTAAAACTTTAAACGCATTTTTCTCGAAACAGTCTTCTTAAAACGGTGGGTCCTGTGTCTCCAATAGTTATTATCCGATTTGATTGAAACTTTTTTATTTAGAAGAATATATTTCTGGCTAGAGGGGGACTAGCAAAAATTACAAAAAAATTGAAAACTTATAATTTTCAAAGGCGTTGAAAGGATGAAAAATACAGGGGAAAGTGATTTCAAACTTGAAGTGTCGTTATTTTCTATAAAAATGTCATTTTTGTAATTTTTTCGAGTCCCCCCTAGCCAGAAGAATAATCTTCAAAATAAAAAAGGTTTCAGGCGAATCGAATATTAACTTTTGGAGATACAGGTTCCACCGATTTGGATCAATTTTTTGACGCCTTGACTTTAACGACTCCCCAGGGCCGTCTGCAATGATTAATTATAAAAAAAAAATATATTTCTATAATTTAAGACATCCTTAATACAATGCAAAAAGTTCCATTAAATTATATATAGTAGTTTTCCTTTAATTAATTCCTAAATATCACCTATTTCGGGGGGGGGGGGGGCTCTAGACTGGAACCTACCCTTAAAGGTCACCTTTCTCAAAGAAAGTATTAGTATATTTTCGACTTATTTTTCACTGGAAAGCAGCATAATTTCAATTGTATCATTTGTTATAAAACACCCTGTACATATATTGCGATATTATTTTAAAAACAATATTGCGCTGTGTATGAATACTTTTCGACTTTTTTTTACTTTTCAATTAAATATGGTTTTTAATTTCTGATTTAGGTATCTTACTACAGGAGATTCGTTTAAATCAATTTCTTATAATTATCGAATTGGGAACACCACCGCATCGGTGATTGCACATAAAACGTGCAACGCGATAGTTAAAACACAAATGCAAGGAGCAATGCCTCTTCCAACCGAAGAACAATGGAAAGCAGTCAGTGCAGAGTTTTTCCAACGTACCGGGTTCCCAAATTGTATAGGAGCAATAGATGGGAAACATATCCAAATACAAGCTCCAGCAAATAGTGGAAGTTTGTATTTCAATTATAAGAAAATATTTTCCACAGTGCTGCTGGCACTGGTGGACGCCCAGTATAATTTTATCGCGGTGGATGTGGGAAGTTACGGGAAAAATAGCGACGGTGGCATACTAGCTCACTCCAATTTAGGGGAGGCATTGGAAAATGGCACATTCTGTTTACCCCCCGACGAGCCTCTGGCGGACACTTCTGTATCAGCACCATACGTTATTGTAGGGGATGAGGCATTTCCCCTAAAAAGATAACTCATGAGGACATTTTCGGGACCCCAATTAACCACAAACGAAAAAAGTAACTTCAACTATCGGTTGACTATAGCCAGGCGTTATGTAGAAAATGCATTTGGCATTTTATCACAAAAATTTAGAATCCACAATAGACGAATCCAATCAACCCCCGACCCCGTCGACTACATTGTGATGGCGACGTGTATCTTACACAATTTTATCCGGAAAAGAGAGGTATGCATTGCACCCGCAACCAATATAACACCAGCATCAAACACTGTACAACCGAGAGTGATCGCGTTAGAAGAAGGAAATGCAGCGCATCTGCAACCTTTTAAAATTAGAGATGCGTTTGCAAGTTACTTAATTACATCCTAAGTGATTTATGCGAGTGGCATTGGGTGGTGTAAATAGCTTTTTGTGCATGAAATTGTAGGGGAGATTTGAAGGTCAAGTTCAGTTGTTTAAATGAAATATCATACATATTTACTCATAATATGATGGTGTTTGTTAAGAACGTGCGCAACGTTGTGTCGCATAAGGTAATTCAGTGTAGTACAAGGTTATACATTAATAACATCCTATGGAGACAGGGCTACGCAAATCGTGGATCGTCGCGTAGGTAAAACCCTACGTGACCGTGCAATGTACTCTACATATGTACTATGACCTTGTACTACATGTAATGACTTTATGTGGCACACCGTTGCACTCGTCTTAACAAACACCATCATATGAATAAAGATGTATAATATTGCATTGAACAAATAAACTTGACCTTCAAATTGTCCCTACAATTTCATGCACAAACAAACTACTTACACCATATAAAATCCTATACCTTTAACGTCCTACGGGATGTACGAGACATCCAGCGTTTATAGTTAAAACAAGCCCACTGTATATATATGTATATATATTTAATATTAAGTTAATTAAGTATATATGTAAGTAATTTACACATACCTGGCGTGTTCAAGGTTGTCCCAATTTGTTTCCACACTTTCATTTTAAGTTTGTGGTCAATATAGCGTGTATTCGACATGTCATGCAACACTGCGTACTGCGTCACGAGCGCAATCAATTTTTCATCGAACATTGTGCTCACACTTCCGTTAAACTTAACTTTAATTTAAGTCAGAAACAAGGAATTTATTTGAATTTTAATAATGAGTACATTTTCCCCTCTTTTCTATAACCTCCAATAGCCTCTTAGGTAAACTTTTGTACAATTTTTTTAACAACTTTCTTGAAATTTAATTCCAGCCTTCCTCAATAGCGTTTTTTAACTCGTCCAAGGAATCAAATTGTTTTCCACCTCGATATACATAACGAGTTAATTGCCCCCATACGTTTTCGATAATATTTAAATCCGGTGATCTTGCCGGCCATGTTAAAACTTTGATATCACGAGTATCAAAATAATTTTTTATAATTTTGGCAGTATGCACGGCTGCATTGTCCTGCTGGAATATGAATATTTCTCCACTTATTCGCCGTGCATGTAACGTTATTTCCTCGTTTATAAGTTTCATATAATCTGGGCTTTCCATGTTTCCATTTACAAACCGAATATGGGTCTTTCCTTTATACCCAATCGCTCCCCAAACCATAATACCTCCTCCTTTCATTTGGCGTGTTATTTGAAACTGCGGATCTTTTCTAAGGTCCAGTATGACCAGCCATCAGGTCCGTCAGGCGTAAATATTTTTTCGTCTAAAAACATAACTCTTTTCCACTTTTTCCTCCAGCTTATGTGTTGTCGAGCAAATACCATCCGGTCGCCGATGTGTTTCTTGGTTAAGGGTGGTTTTCTTTTAATTTTTCTTCTTTGAATATTTTCTGATTTTTGTAAAATACGTTGCACGTTTCGTACATGTGTAGATACACCAGCTTCCTGTGCAATTTGACGTGATGTCAACATCGAATTGGACGCAACTTTAACAATTGCACGCACTCCACGGTCACTTACGGCACGTGGGCGACCCTTTCCTTTCTTCTTGCCGTACTTGTTAGGATTCTTTAATAAATTTCTAATCACATTTCGGCTTCTGCTGTAAGTTTAAAATCATTTTTATCTCGGTTTCGTTTAACTGTGTACCGCGTCCCATTTTATTACCGCCAATTATTCTTTTGTTTTTGGGGTTAAGGTTGCCCATACTGCGCGACCCCAGCGCCTCTGTTAGCGCTACCGAAAAACATACGGTGCCGAGCAAAACAATGTATACACTATTAAAATTCAAATAAAACCCTTGTTTCTGACTTAAATTATCCTTTTTCTTCAACATGTCCTATCATTTTGTCGCACTCGTTTTCAGGTAAATGGTTAGAATTCCTGGAAAATAGCTTAAACAGTTGCGGTTTTTTCGCATGTTATTAAGGAAACCATACTCTATATAGACCTATATAGAAAATCTTGGTATACATCATTGGTTTTGGGAAACACGAAAAATCCAGGGGTGTCCTATCATTTTGTCGCGGACTGTACCACGCCAACTCGATCACTTTTTTCCCTCGATGTCTCGGATTTTGTTCAAACTTGAATAGGTTGTAGTCCTCGTGGAATTAGGGATGGTCTAAGTCATCATTTTGTCGATTTCAAAACTGTTTAAAAAATACAGGGCCTTGAATTTTGCTTGAAAGTAAAATTCTTCTGCAGGTATAAATGACACCCTCATGATGGATACGTGAGCTGTCGTTATTGTTTCTACCGTTATTAGACCTGATTGAAGTAATAGAGGGTGCGAGGGGTACGGTCAGGCGACCGTAATAGCGGAGCGCGCGGCTCGCTTACCTGAAACGGCGCGGGCCGCTGTCTTTAACAGCTTCCTGCGACGTTGAATATGCAAATTACCAACAAAACATTGGCTGATTTTATAGGAAATTCTTCAGCGAATATGATGGTATTTTTTTCGGATTTTTAAAATCGTGACCTTGAGCCTCAATTTGCAAAATAAAACTTTTTTTATCATTTTCATTACTGTAAAAATAATTTGTTAACCGGGAACAAAAATATTCAGAAAGGCCGATCCTTCCACATTAAAATTCCGTAAGAATTAAAAATTCATAAGTACAACCCATTTTCACGAAAATAGGTCAAAATCGCAAAAATTCAAGGCCCTGTATTTTTTAAACAGATTTAAAATCGACAAAATGATGACTTAGACCATCCCTAATTCCACGAGGACTACAACATATTCAAGCTTGAACAAAATCCGAGACATCGAGGGTTGTATTCATTTATAAATAATTTTACTTTATTAGTTTTAATAGCCATTTTATATTAGGTCAACCGCGTCTCTCGGATTTACC
Source organism: Andrena bicolor (assembly GCA_960531205.1). Classification (NCBI taxonomy): domain Eukaryota; kingdom Metazoa; phylum Arthropoda; class Insecta; order Hymenoptera; family Andrenidae; genus Andrena; species Andrena bicolor. The sequence continues at coordinate 405,907 of CAUIJW010000117.1, read as the reverse complement.
CTACGTGTTGGGAGCATAAAATCCAGCAGCGTTGCACTTCGACAGGGCACGGACTCGGTCCGTCCGTCTAGTCGTCGCAACCAGTGGCCACCGAGCCCGGGCCCAGCGGGGAGCCTCCGAGCTTCCACCAAGCTCAGCGGAAACTCGCCGGCGCCGTCCATAAACATACTATAGAGGCTCGGATGGCTCGGAAGGCTCGGAATACTCGGCTCGGTGGCTGTATAAACCGACCTTAACACCGTGATAGGTATTCGGTAGCTTTGTACTGATTATGTAAATCCAGTCGGAAAAAATTTATTCATACACCTAATATTATTTTTTAAATTCAGTTGTGTTGGCCGATATTAAATTACGAATTTTTACCTGAATAACGAATTACGATCACTTGTCATACATTCTCTGTTACATCACCTTTTGGTTTATGCGTTATGTGAAAATGAAATTTACGTATTTGTTGCCCTCTCACTTCAAATACCTAATTATTTGTTAGCGTTACCAAATTTAAGGGGGCGGCCAAGGGCGGATAACCCCATGCTGTTATGCCTTCGAGTATTTTATGGCAGGGACTTAGCGGTCCTGATTGCAGAGGGTACGGGAGACTAAACAGTCCTGGCGACGGACGATTGCTGGTGACCACGTTGGGTCTCCCAGCTATCGGGTGTCGAAGGATTGGTTGTTTAGAGTGAAATAAAGAATATGGTATGGCAAGCGGCCCGATGTCGTATTGCTAATGAATAGGGACTCTGTTCCTGGAAGATCTGGCCACGGAGTGAGGAAGGCTATGCCTTTTGGTAAGAGGACTGTGATGACCCCCACGGACTTACCCCAGAACTGTCCTGGGACGAGTTTCATTGCAGTCTTTACCGCGTCTAAAAGTAATTTCTAACATATTATTTATGACTCTGCTTAAAAAAAAACTGTATAACGCGATTTCCTTCGATGCATGCCGATTTGCTTGTTTGTACGTTCGTGGTACAAGCGGAACCGCCTATCGCGGGAGATCGTTTTTTTTGTTAATACCTCGTGAAAAATGTTTCGGACAATATTTTCGCTAACGAAAAAGTTGTTTCTAATCACCCGCCGAGTCACCGCTTTCAAGGAACTACACCATGTTTGGGGTACCCTGTATGTATAGGTTAAGATATACAGATGTTGTATGTGTTCATACTAAAAAAAGCAGAAGAGAGAAAGGAAAATAATAGTAAATGTAACTCGATGGGTATACTACACTCTATCTTATACCTAATAATAATTTTTGTCCTGAATCGCTGAGGCGACTCATTCAAAAGGTCTGAAAAGGAAAAAAAGGAATTTACCGTTTTGCAGCATCTATAAATGGGATCCTTCGTTCCGTAATAAGTCTTGGGGCAGCAGAACCTAAAGTAGGACTTACAACACACTTTACGAGACATTCCACATAAGTTGTTAGATCCCACTAAATCACTGGAACTAATTTTCCTATTTACGATATTGTACAGATCGCGCAATATAACTTTGCCTCCGAGCGGCGACCAACGGCGACTGAGTTGGCCATGACTCGGCCGTGCGTGCGAGAGAGTCAGACCGTCGGCGGCCGATGGCCTGACTCTCTCGCACGCACGGCGAGTCATGGCCAACTCAGTCGCCGCTGGTCGCCGCTCGGAGGCAAAGTTATATTGCGCGATCTGTATATGAGGCAAATGTCTTATAACTTAAGGGGGAATCCTATTTTTGGGGTTAGAAACATAGCAAAATTTGGGATTTTTTCTAAGAAACTAACAATTCGATTCATTTGAAATATGGACCATGTTTTTATGGATCTTTGAAGAAGTTACAGTTTTTTTATTAAGTTTTAATAATAAATATAGGAGTTATGCAGGCTCGACCATCACGCTGTCCAAAATTACTCATCCGCTGGTGAGCATACTTATCTTCCAGGTAATCTGAAACAGAAAAGTGAAACGGCGTATTACTTTATACATATGTAGCTTGAGTTTGATGAACCAAAATATCGAAATTTAAAACAAAATAGCGAAAATGAAAGGTTCAGACCTTTCAGTTTCAAAACACACCACTCCTTAATAATTTTTTTTTAGTAGTAAGTCTAGGCGGGTTCTAACTCAGGTCCTCAGAGAGGAGCGAGGGGCGGGAGGAACGGAGGGCGCGTGGGGTTGTGTGGTGATAGGAACTCTGGGCGTGGGGGCAGCGGGGAGGGGAGAGGGGTTGGCTGCGCGCCCACGAGCCGTGGAGTGGGGGAACTAGTAGCCGAGGAGGGGGTCAGTTCTGACCCAGACGTCGCAGGCAAATCTTCAGATCCAGTCCGCCGTCGGAAACTTTTCAAACCTAACCGAGGGAGGGGATGACCTTCGGACATGACCCAACCCCAAAATTTTTTCAGACCTGGCCCACAGCAAAAATTTGTCCTCCCCGCGCCGATCTACCGAACCAATATGTAGCAAACAGACATTTTCAAACATTTGGATCTTAACGTCGCAGCGTATCGCGCGATAGAGTGTAATTTGAATTCTCTGGGGCCGCCGTGCAGGATGACATCATTTGGCGGTGTGAAGAACACGCGAATGAAATATGATACCTGTGGAAGTCAAATGCGCGACAAGCGAGAATCATAGAAATTGATGCGGAGAGAAGGCGGAAGATGGGTAAGTAAATGGAGAAATAATAATTTTCTAGCAATTTTTTTATTTAATATTTGCTGCAAGCATCGTGTACATAATCATTCTAGGTACATGCATGAAGTTCACAATCCACAAAAGATACGCTATCGTGTATAGTTTTAGTGACGCAGCACGAATCTAAAGTTTCATTAAATTATACAGTGTAGATACCCGCGCGATTTTAAGCGGCGGTCGTTCAATATATATAATATGTCCTTATTCCATGCAGTAATGGATCAGACTGAGCAAATGGCCATACAGTTCCATGCATGCAGGAGCCTATCTTGAAACCGAGAAGTGCATACGTTGCTAAGCAAGGTGCCATTGTTCTTCTTCTTCTGTGAATTCTTCGCAGAGCGTCCCTTTCCTCTTCTCAGTTTTTAGCTGGTTGGGTCCGACCATTTTGAACGCCTGTCGCAACACTTTGAACATCTATCGAATGTCTATGGAACCACTCTGAACGTGTATCGAACATCTATCGAACCCTTAGAGCATATATACATGGAGGTCTCATTGAGAGCTCGAAACTGTCGCCAACATTATGGGAGAGAGAAAGAGATACTTTCTCCATGGTGTGAGCGAGAGGGGTAGAACGAGGGATTATCAATCGCTCGCAATGTTCATGCGTCGGTGTACACCTCTTAGTCGCACCAGCTCACACATGTCTGTGCGAACATCTCTCTTGCGTGATGTTGGCCACAGTTTCTGGAACAGGAGATATAAGACAATGAGACCTCCAGTAGTATATGCTCTAAGATCGAACCACTCTGAACATGTACTGAACCACTTTGAAAGTCTATCGATCGTCCATCGAACCATTTCTACATAATAATTACAGCCATCGTCTTAATCTAGTGTATAGCACACGCCGGAGGTTGGAACGAAGGGGGAAGAAAAACATTTATATGCATTAGAAATTATTTATATTTATTTATGCGTTGCTCTCTGCCATTTAGACCACCAGTTGAATATTTTAAATACATTTTGCAAAGCACAATGCTTCGCGAGCCCTTCACATCGCAGAGTATTAACTACGTTTAGCTTATTTAGAGATTTGATATCCTCGTAGTCAATATCCAGTGTCTCAATAATCACACCAGCTCTCGTATTTTCATAGAGGAAATCCGCAAGTCAGTCACGTTTCTGCAACCGTTTAACGTATACGATATGGGATGCGTCATCTTCATATTTTCCTTCAACCGCATCGGCAACAGCTTTCGTAATTAGCTGCTTAGCTATACTCTACGCAATGTCTCCATCTTCCGATCGTAGTTCGTGATGTTTTCCCACCATCCACTGAATATTTGATTTGTCGGATTTCGAAAGAAGATATTGTGGTATTGAACTCCGAAAAATATAGTATGAGAGAAATGTTCCCTTTCTTAGGACAAACACTTCCTTGACGATGAATCTTCCATCGACGATGAACCCTTGCAGGTCAACAAATGTTGGTACAGCCATTATCGGTACAATTTAGAGGTCCGCTCGCTTCGAAGACAGACGGGAGAATGCAGCCCTTCTCGTAAAGCATCTCCATTTTCACGATGAAATTTTGTACGTATTTCGCATAGGAGAGGACGGGCAAGTAGCGTGACAATTTAATTCATTTTGCGCACCACGTTTGTCAGTCGATTGTATTCAACCACCCGATCTTGCAGAATCAAACAGTAGGCAGTAGTATTTGCCGGCACATTCTCTTTACACTCGAATTCTATGCGCACATCCATGGAGCCATTCTTGATCCACTCATTTTGTCGCGAGCAATCAATCACCACGATGGGGCCAAATTGTAAAAATTCAGCCACAGTGAATAATGCCTCGTTGCAACTATACCCATAATATGATTTACGAAATTGCGTATACATGTGATACGAGATGGCGTGCTTATTCTTGTGAACGTTCAAGTTCAGGTCATCATATGGGTAAAATTCCGAGTTGTGAAAAAGTTTTACATTGGCCAATTTGCAGTTGTTTATTCATATTTTCATATATCTCTGGTAATTTTTTCAAGTTATTTCATGCATTATATTAAGGTGTAATCCGCTGTGTCCCTTGGCGTGTCGTCATCGTCGTTGTCGATTTGCGGGAATTGTGCAGCTGGCAATTAGCATCTGAAATAGTGCAAAAAATGTTGATACATTCTTGAGATGTTTTTTAAGAACATGAACCTAAATTTTGAAAAAAAAATCGAAACTTGAATGCTGGAACGTGTTAGAAAGAAAATGATCGATTTGTTGCATTTTGTTTCCCGGCATTTTGCAACAATAAATATGTTTTAAACAATCTAAGCTTTCCAACTTTAGGTTTATGTTTTAATAAATTATATTATGTAAACATGTTCCAAATTTGAAGATGATTCATCAATTAGTTTTTGAGTTATGATTCCCGCAAATTGAAAAAATGTCGTTTCGACAAAAATACGTCGACAGAAATAAGTTTCACAAACGAAAAAACTCGAAGCCAAATGTGTTTAATCAAATGATAAATTGTCTTACCGATTAATCAGCGATTCCAGCACCGTACAGCAGTCCTTCCTCTTCGTCATGCAACTCATTTGAAGCTTGCATTTCCTCTTTACGAGCTTTTCGAGCTTCTTTTGTCTTGGGAGTCGAGCGGAGAGTCTTTATCATTTATATACATACCGTTAGAAGGAATCCGAATATCGTTTTGAAATTTTCAGGGTGTATTCTTAAGATATTTTGCTAACGATTTATGAAATAAAAAAAATTGATTTTTTCAAGCATCTAAAGTGGTTGCCCCCCTTAAAGGAGAGGACGTATATATGGCAATATACGTCGACGACGGTTTAATTATGTCCAAAAATATATCTTCAATTGATACAATTTTGAGCGAACTCGACTCTCGTTTTAAAATAACTGTAAAGCCTTTAACCTATTTTTTAGGAATGGAGATTAGGCGAGACAAAAAGTCGAATAAGTTGTTTATCACACAGACTAATTATATACGTAAAATTTTAACCAAATTTAATATGGAGGACTGCAAAGCGAAAGCAGTTCCTATGGATCCAGGTATTATATTGAGTCCTGGAGATGACTCAAATGAACCTCAAATCAGGGAAATTATCGCGAGGCAGTGGGCTGTCTACTATTTTTAGCGAATGTCTCGCGTCCGGACATTACTTTTGCGGTTAGTCAAGTAAGTCGATATTTAAGTTGTAGGAGCCGGAAAAAAGGGAAAGCCACTCTGCCGGGACTCGAACCCGGGCCTTCCGCGTGCTGGCCAGCCGCCTAACCGATTCACCCACGGTGACTTCCCGTGGTCCCTTAGTTCCGAACTCCTCCTAAATGGACGCCACCTATATGTGCTTACACCACACACTAGGCCGTTGCCTAAATGCCAGTATGCCTACTACAAAATAAATACAACGTAGGTTATTGGAAAGCGGTGAAGCAAATACTACAATACATCCAAGGGTCTAAAAGTCATGGAATCAAATACAGTGGGAATAAGTTTGAACTGTTCGTTTTCTCGGATGCAGATTTAGAAACTAGGCGGTTGACTAGCGGACATGTCAGTATGATATGCAATGGACCGGTCATTTGGTCTTCGAGACAACAAAAATGTATCTCATGATCAACCACCGAATCCGAGTATGTGGCCGCGTCGGACGCAGCGCAAGAAATTGTATGGCCGAATGAGCTTATAAAATAATTAACTAATGATGTTAAGTATCCGATTCGACTGTACGTAGATAACCAGAGCGCGATCAAAATAGCGAATGGAAAAGACTGTCATAGACGCACTAAACACATTACATCAAGGTATCATTACATTCGTAATCTGATAGAGGAAGGAGTAGTCAGCGTATATTTTGTACCTTCGGAAGATCAGCTCGCCGACATATATACCAAAGCACTACCGAGATGTAAATTCTTAAGCAATAAGTCACAACTAATGTGGAAACCTGAACGTCCAGACGTAGGCAAAAAGTGGGAATGTTGAACATAGAGAGTTTTGCCTAGTGTCACACTGGCATTCAGGTTGGCAAGCTTGCCAAATTGCGGTAGTGAGGCCGCTGTCCCCACTTTTGTCTTTTCTTTTAGTCTCGCGCGTTGCAAGTCGCTATAGCAGACTGATATTTTATCGGCAATGGTTCCTTTTGAGTTGTATCCAATATTCAAGTTTATTTTTCAAGTATATTCAAGCTTATTATAAAATATAATTATTTCTTTTACTTAGTTTTATCGTGTCATTTATTTGCTCTACAATTTCTATTATAAGAAAGGCTCAACAGAACCTTCCGGACATTCTCTGGCAATGGTCACTGAACTGTTCGCAGATTTTACAGCGATGTTGTTTCGGCAAAATTTGTGTGACATTACAGTGTGACGGGCCACTATTTTTCGCGCGGTACTATTTCAAGTCTCCCTCATAAATTACTCCACAACTCCACCGAAATTCCCCAAACTTCAACTCTTACCCCTTTTTCCCCAATCGCTGATCACCTTGATTTTTTTTTTTTAAAAATATGTTTATTGAGGTATAACAGAACAATAAGAGTATTAGCATCAAAAACATTATGAAAAAAAATTGCTAAACGATCTTGAGAGTTACAATAAGATTAATTGTTCCGCATGTAGGAAGCTTTTAATTATACGATAACAGCAAACATCTTTGGTAGTACATTTTGGTGTTATTAAATTCTAGTAGAATTGCACGATATTGTAACACAAACTATTGTGAGACAGTAAAAATTAAGGGGAAAAAAAAACAAACTGGCCAGAATGAAGGTAAAAAACCCCTTATCCAATCTAACGCCATAAACTTAAAACTAAACTATGAATAACTTATAAAATATCTTAAAAAACTAATATATACAAAGATAGGAACTGTGAAATCATTTGGACACAATCTTTATATGTAAATATAATAAACTAATCAGTCTTATTTGGATCACAACCTCCCCTCTAGGAGAATGGCACGGCGATCGGTCAATTCCGCTATATAAACACTACCCAGAGATAGCCACCAGAACTTTTCAAAGTTAAGACGTCTAAAGTCCAATCTATCCGTATTGGGGATGGCTAAGGAGAATTTAAACCTATCTCTGTTATTCATGAAATCTTCAGGTGCAAACGCGATACGTTTGTCCGCCTTATTCCGACGCCAATGAAAAATAAGCGGGATATTGGAATCATTCTGTATCAGACACAAACAATCACAGAGAGGGAAGGCTTGCGGGGTTAGGTAACCAGTAGTGAGTTGTCTGAGGGTGATCTGGGTATCTTGGAAAGCCAGTGATTGGATAACAGGGTTGTCAATATCAATTAAGTTGCTGAAATAATCTCTGGTTAAAGAAATCATAAAAGAATCTATTCTGGAGATATTAGCCACATCATAAATTGTTTGATTCCTAACGAAATGTTGCCAGTCAGAATCTGGAGTGCGATAAAGACGAAGGCATGCTCTCATGCATTTCCTTTCAAGAGCTCGAACACGTTCCATTGAGGTGTGATTATAATTCCAGATAACCGGGGACGCATACGTGATTATGGGTCGGACCAGCAGCATGTATAGAATCATCTTAGCTTTTTTTGAAAGGTATTTGTTATAAAAAAGTCTGCTGTTAGTAAGGAAAACCCTATTGGCCTTCTTAACCCTCTAGTGCATAGATTTTTAATTCGGCTGGAAAAATTATACTAGTCTAATTTGGGGATGAAAAGACGGAATCCGATGTCTGTTTTCAATTTGGAGGATGTCTGGGCGCCCCAGGGCAGCCTACTGGGTGACCGCCTTAAGGCGGGATCATGTAACAAGTACAAAAAATGTAGTGTTTTTTTTTTTAATAAAATAAATTCTTTATTTTTGTTGAAAAACTATGAAAAACTCTTAAAAAAAATATAAATTTACGATACAATAGAAAATTATTAATTATTGTACATTGTGATATTTAGCAAAGCACAGTTTACTACTCGCGCCATGGCACAAATGAATGTTGCATTTTACACAAATGCACTGTGTCTCAGCTTTGCAGCCAGGAAATTTACAGGATTTTTTGCCAGATCGGTCCAACCATTTGGCCCAATGTTCATATCCATCTTCCCGAACGTTCGTTGGCGGCAAGTACGTCTTTTTGGTTGCTTTTGGAGGATGAGGAGGAAAAGTGGTATTTTTGCGTGGACGACCGACTGCCTTTTTAGCTCGTGCATCCGGTACTGCAACTATGCCGCAAAGCGCATCTGCGACTTCTAGCCGGAACTTGGGCAGCTCGAATTTGTGAACGTATTCGTGTCCTAGGTGGATGCGGCGATACAACAGGTAGGCATTCACCATGGCCATAACCAACAAATGATACATAAGTCGGTTGCTCCATTTCGTCGTCTTCATATGGATATGGTAACGCCCAAGCAGACTATCCATGAGATCTACACCGCCCATACGTGCGTTGTACTCACGGATTATGTTTGGGCAGTCCACTTCATCTCTTGTCTTTGTCTTTCTATTGTACCGAGAAATTTTCGGTGTGCTCTGCTCGGTTGGGCCAGGCCTTACGAAAGGCTCAGTGCCTGCATATGTAGATACGAGACGTACGCATTTGTTGTCCTTCCACATTACAGAAGAAATCTCTACACCATGGGCGATACCGACATATTCTTCGGAATATCCTCTGTTTTTGTTTGTCATATTCTTTTCCTTCGTGAATTTGCAATTTGGTATGCGGTTCTCCCGCACTGTACCAAGCGAAAAGATTCCACGGCTCCGCAAGTAAACCAAGAGTAGTTAAAATTTCGTAATGATTTGCTGAGTACTCTTTGAGATTTTCGTGAGCATACAAACAAATACTATAGCATTATTATAATAGTATGATATGATATATGTATCTACATATATATACCTGTGTGTGTGTGTGTGTGTGTGTGTGTGTGTGTGTGTGTGTGTGTGCCAAATTTCACGAACAAAGAGCTAAAAAGAGCTAAACTGATATTCTTACTAACTTAGGATGATCTACTAACATGATACCGCCTTAAGGCGGCTACCGGTCAAGCCTCACTACTAAGGTGTAAATTATTTTTTGTTTTCAAATCATTATTTTTGTTCGATAGATCACTACACAAACTACTCACCAATAATTTTCTTGTAGCTGTGTGGTGTCGGGAAGTACTTTATTTGATTTTTTTAGTTTCACAAATAATTTTCGCAGCAAGCTTAGCTAAAAAATGCACTTCGAACTAGATTTCTGTCAAATCAAAACGTCAGACTGACATGTATCGTAGGCTAATACATGCGGTGTGGCAACACTTTTAAGGCTGGCAAATGAGAATTGTCAACAAAAAGTTATAGGGGCCCAACTCCTGAATTAAACAGGTGCCCGCCTTAAGGCAGGCGTATGCACTAGAGGGTTAAGCTGGATATCCAAATGTTTGTTTCCACGAAGCAAGTAGTCTAGATGAACCCCTAGGTATTTCACCACCTTTCTGTGTGGGATCAATTCTTTATTTGTAGTACCCGGTATAGTGGCAGAAATTTTGAAACTCGTACTACCCGACTTTGTCTTCGAAGAAAGACTGTTTACCGGTTTTTTGAATAATATCGTCTCACATTTCTGCGGATTAAGACGAAGATTCCAGGCTGAATTGTATCTATTAATGTAATCTACTGAAGAGTCCAGCAGATTTTGAATCGGTTCTACTCTATTTCCAGAAACATATATCGCCACATCATCGGCATATGCGAGAAAATTGGCGCCACCAGCTTTGTTAAAGTTGAATAGACCTGGTAGGTCACTCAAAAAAATGTTGAAAAGTATTGGAGAATTAACCGTTCTCTGCTGCAAACCCTCACGAATGAAAAACTCCATTGAGGAAAGACCAGAACCATCCCAGGTGCGGAAGGATTTGCCCGTAATCATATCCCATATCAGATAAATTAGCCATTGAGGAAACCGTTTCTTACTAATCTTAAAGATAAGTCCATCTAACCATACCGAGTCAAAAGCTTTCTCAATGTCGAGAAAGGCGGCTGCAACAAGATGGCTTCTATCTACAGCTTTATTTAGATCTGAAACTAATTTATGGATCGTGTGTGTGGTGGAATGGCGATGACGAAAACCGAATTGATAATCAGGGATTATATCAAATGTATTACAAATGAACACTATTTTGTTATTAATTACGGCCTCGAAGACCTTACTGATGGCGTGAGTGAGACTAATGGGTCGGTAACTGGATGGTTCCCCAGGATTTTTCCCCTTTTTGAGTATGGGGAAAACTTTTGCTGATTTCCATGCACAAGGAAAGTAGTAGAGATTAATGGCGTTATTGAACAAAATTGTAAGGGAAATAATGACATTAGCAGGTAGATGTTTTAAACATATTGGAGGTATACCGTCAAGCCCACTTGAAAATTTGTTAGGGAGCTTGGATAAAATTAGAGCTATTGAAGGAGGGCTACAGAATGGATGTAATAAATTGTCTTCTATATTAGGAGAAACAGCCAGATTGTTTTCATTGAAGTTTGTGATGGTGTTCTCATTTATTCTGATATTTGTGAAGCCTTGTTTAAATAAGGCGGCCGAATTATCAACCAGGTCCTTAAGACGGCTGTCAGTGTTGAGATACCTGGGAGAATTAATGGACTCATAATAAGCTCCAAGTATGTTGAGTTTGTCATCAGGATTCGTGAACACATAATTATCATCAACCAAATTAGCATCCCTCAAATTACAACCACTGTTGGCCAGTAGTGGCCCGTTGTTACAATGTACCTGAAGTTCTTTAATACCTAATTGTTGTTTGGGACGAAAAATAGAATTAATTTTGGGGAAAAAAGTCTCGGAGTTTCTGAAGTCAATATTTTTGATTACATTGTTCCAATACTTCTCAATTGCACTTTTAAATTCGGCTTTTAATGCTAACACAAGGGCTTTATGAACAGCTTTGGTATTTTTTGTGATGGTCCAACGGGCCTGCGGGTCTAATATGTGAAGTCTATGTAAAAGAGATACTACAGTTTTTTTGTCCCTTTGTAATTTACGGATTTTATGATTAATGTATCTTAGAGTGTTTCTACGAGATTTAAAAATCGGAACTGATCTAGATATTGAATCGGAGATAGTAGTACTAATATATAGAAGACCCTGGTCAATCTCTGCAATGGATAAATTACGATCGGAGGGAAAAGTTACACGGGAATCTCTTTCAATTCCACTTGAAAAATCAAGCCAATTAGCATTTCGGAAATCAAGACGATAATTACCTATTGCTGCTTGCACAAGAGGGACTCCACTTCCACTTAGATCAAATGTTAATGATAGAGCTAAATGATCGCTATCATATGGTAGAGTACTGGCTTTACCCCCAATACCATTAAGTAAACTAAGCCTAGAATCTGCGAGGCAGATATCCAGATAGGTTTGAGCCGGTTTAAAAGTGGGTACCGCAGGAGTGATTAAATTCAATTTGTAATCAATATCTATCAAAGATTTCCATTGACCAAGATATCTACCTCTAGGATTGTTGGCTCTGTCACCCCAAATCTTCCTTCTGGCGTTTAGATCTCCGGCTATAATATAGTAAGTGTTACAAGAGAATAATTTGAGCTTAATAAATAACTTATCTAGTTCATCAATAAATAAATGCCTATTGTCGTTTCTTGCATAAGCACTGATTAAAATTAAGGTGTGGCCACCAGTAATTGTGATTTTAATAATTGAATGTTCTAGAATTTCGTTTGGAGTGGACGATGGGAGGAAGCATTCCTCAAATTGAATATTTTTCCTGATCAGGATAGCAGTACCCCCTCCTTGAATCGCATTCGGCCTATCATTTCTGACAATGTTGTAATCTTTAAATGATAATTTGTGCGAATGATTTAACTTCGTTTCAGAAATGAATATAACATCACGGTTGTAATCATCAAGGAATTGTAGAAGTTCTAACCTCCTATAATTAGCTACTAAAGAATTAGTGTTAATGGCTGCAATTCTGATATGCTTAATAATATTACCATTGTTAGACATTATCCTTATTGAAAATTGAATTGAGGATGAACTCAATTTGTGTAGTATTAGCAGCAATTTGGACTGCTAGAGTTTGAAATTGTCTTGACATCATTGCTGACAATTCTTCTTTCAAGTTCGTTATCCAGATAGAAGGAGAAGCGTTGTTGGTGGAATTGATATTGTGATGTTGATTTCCCAATGGTGTAGATGTAAAGGGGGTTCCACTGGAAGGTGCTGAGTGCGAAGATGCAGTGTTGTAATGCTGGGATGGTGGACTAGCGTTGTTAAGTGCTTGAGCGTATGACAAGTTCTCTTTGACTGTATGAGAAATCTTGTTTATTTTCTGTTGTTTGGAGTTAAATTTGGCAGCTCTAAACTCCTTCTTTCTGGCCAAAGCGTACTTTAGAAAAGGGCATCCTTTATATGAGGCTGGATGTCCAAATTGATTGCAATTTACGCATTTAAGCGCAGGTTTGTCCTCTTGCGCCTTAATATTACATTCACCAGGAGTATGAGTTTGGGCACATTTTACACATCTGAACGGTAGCCTACAGTTTTTACTAGCGTGACATAAACGTTGGCAATTTTTGCATTGAAAAAGATCAGGCTTTCTGAGGTGCTCCCATTTCACTCTTTGATATGCTAAAGATTTAACTTTAAATAGTTCAGGGGTTTTACTTTCGCTGGAAAGTTGTATCAAGAAATGATATTTATTTGGCTGATTTTTATCAAATATAAATTTCGAGAGGTTAGAAATTACAATGCCAGGGATATTTAAATCCACAATTTCATTTTTGATATCTTCAACCTCGAAGGAACCTCTGACACCTTTGAGAAGAATGGATTTAGGTTTAAGGTGCTTTGGTGTATACGTGTAATATTGAATTTTTTGTTCCGAAAGTTTGGTGCATATATTTGTGTAATGCTCAATATTATTTATATATAAAGAATGTGCCCCGATGTCAGTTTCCTTGATCGGAAAGGATGATTTGGGAACGTTCAAAGAAGTAATAATCTCTATGATCTGATTCACAGATGATTTTAAAATGTTGATGGGTGGGGGTTTCATAACCTTCTTCATCGGCGGTGGGTCATAGCGAGAAGTATCTTTTTCTTCTCTATCGATGTCCATGTCATTTTCTACTAAAAACGGCGAGAAGCGGTTTGTTGTGATATCTTCCGATTGGGCTTGCGACGGGATTAATTTTTGTGTCTTCTTGGGAGTTTCCCACTTATCAGTATGCAACTTCATGGGGAGTGAAGTACTAGAGCCTCCCGGGCTCTCCTCTGGTGGCGTCCCAATATCACGCTTACGTGCGGTGTTGAGGTTAGGTTTAACCTTCGACATCTGTGGAGCGCCGTATTCTTTTAAAAAATCTTTGTAAATTCGGTCTAGCGGGATCGACTGTGCCTTCCTAGCTTTTTGAGGCCTGCTTCTCAAATTAGTGTAAACACCTTCATTTTCTTTGTTTTCACCAGTGGGCGAAAGGCGACGCTTCTCGCCTTGCCCTGGCGTCCCTGGCATCTCGTACAGATCGCGCAATATAACTTTGCCTCCGAGCGGCGACCAACGGCGACTGAGTTGGCCATGACTCGGCCGTGCATGCGAGAGAGTCAGGCCATCGGCCGCCGACGGTCTGACTCTCTCGCACGCACGGCGAGTCATGAGGCTGGCAGGAATGTTCCAAGTGGCAATGTTCCACCGCAACATGGCTGAAATGTTCAAGGAAGGTTCCTATGCCCGCACCGAGGGAACATTCCACGGCAATCCCCATGGAACCTTCCTGCAAGCTTCGGGCAACGGAGTGTGCTGTATGTGTAGTGTTTCGTCTGATAATACGTCTCCTATTATTGCAATAATGGTGTATTGCAACATGGTGTGTCACTTATGTTGGAATCGCAAGACTTGCTGGAGTGCGTTGAAGGGATGGATGTGCATCTCGAAAAGGAGACTAAGATCAAGGAATGGAAGGAATGGAAGAAATGACAGTCAAAAATCGTAGTAACGCTGCTGAGGTCGGTAGAGCAAGCCTTCCATATTAATTTGGTGAATTGTATGACACCGAACGCAATATGGCGGAAGCTATGCGAACTCTATGGCGATACAACAGAGGATGCGAAGCAGCGTTGTTGGCAGCAGTTTTACGATTTTCAAGTGACCGACGACGAGCCCGTTGCGACTCAAATTGAAAAACTGGAAAATATTTGCAGAAGACTGGAAAGTGCGGGCGAAAAACCTTCGGAGATGGCTATAATGTCGAAGTTGTTGAATAACTTGTCGGCAAGATTCTCGGCGTTCACAATGGCGTGGGAATGCACCGCCAAAGGGGAACGGAAGAAGGAAAACCTGATCGGAAGGATCATTCGCGAGGATAAGCGAGTGAAGGCTACAGGGGAAGAAGCTTCGTCATTAGCCGTCCAAGTACAGGCTCTGCAGGCGGAAATTGACAGTCTAGAGACCAGTGGAAATCGAGACGAGAAACTGAAACCCAGCAAGCAGAAGATTGAGGAACTGAAAAAGAAGCACCCATGTAATTATTGCCACGAGACAGGACACTGGTATCGGGAGTGCATAAAACGTGTTGCTGACGGAAAGAAAACAAAGATATCCGCAGTGGCTAATGTGTGTGACATATCGGTGTTCTTTTCGGAAACGACGAACAAAGACGAAGCGGTGTGGCTGGTCGACTCTGGAGCGAGCATGCATATGACCTCTAGGCGGGATTTGTTCACTGAGCTTGGCACGGTGAAAACAATAAAATGTGTAAAGGTCGCGGGAGATAAAACACTTTCGGTAGCTGGAGTTGGGACCATACATATTAAAGCAAGTGTTAATAACAGATGGAAAAATCGCCTGCTGTCGAATGTACTGTTCGTCTCAGCTCTGAAACGAAGCCTATTTTCAGTGGGCGCAATCACAGACAAAGGTTTCTCGTTTCATAGCTATCATGACCGTTGTGAAGTGCGAGAGAAGGGCGGAACGATATCAGCAGCGGGGGTCCGCTACAGGTCATTGTTTCGCATGCAGTTTTAGGCAAATAGACTGGAGCAGTGCAATATAGCACAGCAGATGTCACTGAGACTGTGGCTCAGTATTCAAAGAATACGAGGCATGAAAGATTGGGACACGTTAGCACAAAATCAATCAAAGAAACGAACATACTCGGAGCCGTGGATGGAATGAAAATTGAAGACGAGACAGAATTCTTCTGTGACGCGTGCACACTAGGAAAACAAACGCAGAAACCACACTTTACAAGTAAGACAGAAAGGGCAAAAAAACCGGGTGAAAAGATCGATTCGGATGTCTGTGGCCCGCTAAACATACAGTCACCAGGTGGTTCCAGATATTTCGTAGTATTTAGAAGCAGGAGGATTTAGAGGAACGGGCGTAGGAGAGGGAGGAGGGGGTACCAATTGCAATAGGGGGAGGGGGGGACTTCAATGCAAGGACAGCAGAGGAACGAGGAAAGATATGGGAGGGGGAGAGGAGCAGGGAGGGAGGGTGAGGAGCACGGGATCAAAGGATAAGGAGGTGAATGGGGACGGAAGGAGCCAGATATATCTGGGGGAAAGGGGATGTGGGATACTGAATGGAAGCGTGTAAGGGGACCAGGAGGGGGAATGGACATTTACCGGGGGGAGGGGGATCTCGGTAATTGACTATGTGATAGGGAATGAGAACACAAGGGAGATGGTGGAAAGGCTGGGGTAGGGGATAGAATGGACTCGGATCACCACTCGCTGGTGATCTGGGTGGAAGGGGGAGTAATAAAGGAGGGAGGTACTGGGAAAAAGGCGCGGGCGGGGAGGGGAGAGATGAAATTGGACGAAGGATGGTAGAATGGAGTTTCTGAGGAGTTTTGGGAAAAGGAAGGTGAGGGAGAGGGGAGTGGAGGAGGAATGGTTTGAGTTGAGGGAAGAATAAAAGAGGTAGTGTGCAAGAGGGGGCAGGGGAAAAGAAGAGGGGATGGTGGGATAAGGGATGTATAGAGAAGAAACGTAAGGTGAGGAGAGAGCTGAGGCGGTGGTGATGGGAAGGAGGGAATGGGGATGTTTATAGGACAAGGAAGAGAAAATACGGGAAGTTATGTGAGGAAAAAAGGAAAAAGGAGGTGGAGAGGTGGGAAAAGGATGTGGAAAGTCTAAGAACGGAGAGGCGGGTTTGGAAGGTAGTGAACGGGGCGATGAAGAAGAAAAGGAGGATAAACGAGAGGACAGAAATAAGGGAATGGTACGAGCATTTTAGGGAGGTACTAGGAGAAATCGAATGGCTGGTAAGAAATGGAGGGGAGAGAGGGAGGGGGCAGGATGAAGAGGAGGAGATAGGGCAGGAGGAAATAAGAAGGGTGGTGAAGAATCTAAGGGACAGAAAGGCGGGGGGGTGAGGATTAGGATACAAAATGAAGTATGGAAGTATGGAGGAGCCGAGGTCGAAGAGTGGCTGTGGTTAGTGTGCATTAGGGTCTGGAGGGGGGAATGGTGGCCGGAGGAGTGGAGGGAGGGGGTGGTGTGCCGGTGTTGAAAAAAGGGGCGGGGGAAAATGCGGAGGACTATAGGTGGGTAACACTGACGCAGACGGTGTACAAGGTATATGCCTCTGTTTTGGCGAAAATGTTAAAGACGGAGGTCGAGGGGAAGGGACTGCTGCTCCTAGTCAAACAGGGTTTAGGAGGAGGGTTGGATATGTAGATTGTAACCTCGCTCCGTGGAGGTTACCTAATGGCCGAGTAAATGAGACGAGGTGAACTGGACAAGGGCGTTTATTTTTCGGACTATGGTACAAGCGAACCCGGCCAGGTCTGTGCTGGCTAACAGAGGGAGCGGTACTTAACCTAGCCTTGGGTCTACAGCTTAAGCTAGAGCGACGGTTGCGATTGCGGTGCACGATTCGGTGGCCGAGCGCGGACGGCGCCTCGTGGTCGCGGTGCGCGGTTCCGTCCGTTTCGGCGGTCGAGGTAGGAGTGGGGGTGGTCGTTGTGGTGCCTTGACTGTTGTCTCCACCAATGGCCCTGACCGGGAAGCCTTGAGTTCGGTCGCCCAGTGGGTAAGACCCGCGGTAGAAACGGAGACTATAGGATGTCCTCCGCGACAGACAAAGTCTGACACTAAGCTTGACAGGGCTTGCGTTTAGAGGCCAGCGAACTCGCGTTCGTCTAGGAGCCGTGGAGGTTGGGTTTCCAGGGAAAGTCCAAAAATACAAGTGATACAGCTTGTTCGCACAAAAGATTACTGGGAGAGTTCCGACCGTTCGCGTGTATCGCCCGTGACAGACTCTGCCTGACGGGCCCGCCGCGCTGGCTAATAAGCGGCGCCGCGCGAACCTTGCGAGCGAGAACGCCTCGAATGGGGGGGGGGGAGAGAGATCCACGTCCAACCGATATCACCCGTTACAAGATAATATATGTGTTTTGAAGTGTATGGTGAATAGGGAGGTGGTGAGGAAGGGAAAGAGGATGGTGGTGTTGTTTGTAGATATGAAGGCCGTGCTTGACTCGGTGGACGGGGTGTTGATATAGGCGATGAGGAAGAAGGGGATGAGGGTAGGGCTGGTGGAGAGGTGCGGGCAAGTGTTGAAGGAGACGATGTGCAGGGTTAGTGCAGGGGAGAAGGAAGGGGAGAGGTTTTGGACTGCAAGGGGGGTGAGGCAGGGGTGTCCTTTAAGCCCAAGTCTCTTTACCCTGCTCATTGCGGATATAGATGAGGAGCTGCGGAAGGGAGGTCGGGGGTGTGAAACTAGGGGGAAGAAAGATATACACGCTAGCATATGCGGTGGCTGTGCTAGCGGAGGGTGAGGAGGGGATGAAGGGAATAATAGGAAAGCTGGAGAAGTATGTGGATGGGAAGGGATTTCAAGTAAATATCGGAAAGATAAAAATAATGAGGTGTAGGAGGGGATGGCGGAGAAGGAAGAAGGTGGCATGGAGATGGAAGTGTAAGGAACTGGAAGAGGTGAGAATCTTTAGGTACTTGGGATATACTGTGATCGGGAATGTGGGGCAGGAGGAGGACATAGAGGAGAGAGTGAGGAAGGGGGCAGCGGTAATGGGGAAGGTGTGGGGGGTGGTAAAAGAATGTTTGGGAAGGATTGGGGCAGAAGGGTATGCCTATTTGATAAACTGATGGGGACGATGGTAGGATATGGGGTGGAGGTAGGGGAGTCGAAGGCGAGGGAGCGAATAAAATGGCTGCAATATAGTTTCCTGACATAGATACTGGGGGTAGATAGGAGCACAAGGGTGAGGGAGAAACTACAATGGAAGATGTTGAAGGGAAGGGCGGGGTTGAAAGGAAGGGAGTACGAAAGGAAATTGGAGGAGAGAAGGGGGGAGCTGGCTAGGGAGTGTTGGGATGAGATGAAGGCGAGGTTTAAAAGGGGAAGGGTACTAGAGGAATGGGAAAAGGAAAGGGAACAGTTCTTTGAGGAAAGGGATTGAGCGGTTGAAGAGGTGGAGGGATGGCTACACAGTGGGGAGTTGAGGGGGAAGAGATAGTAGGAAGGGGTAAAAGGCTGCAGGAGGAGGAGAGGTGGAAGAAGATAAGAGAGTCCTGGTACAATAGTTGGTATGAGAGGATAAATGGGGTATGGGTGCCGGGGTACCTGAAAAAAGGATGGGGAGAAAGCAGATGGCAATGGGTGGCCAGGTTCAGGCTGGGTAAAGGAATGAGGGGAGGAGAGGTACTGGGACGGAGAGGAAAAAAGGAAGTGTAGAGTGTGTGGGTGGGGGAGAAGACATGGGAGCACGTCTGGGAGGAGTGTATGGGATGGGGAGAAGAGAGGGAGTAGCAAGAGATGGCGAACGAGGTGTTGGATGAGAAGGTGGGGGAGAGGTATGGCTGAAAAAAATAGAGGAAAGGAAAGAGGGGAGAATGCGGGAGCAGGAAAGAACGGAGGGTTGAGTGAGGAGATGGGAGCGAAAGGTGTGTCGAGCGGAAGCGCGGGTCCTGGAGGGGGAGAGGAGAGAAACAAGCTTGCGAGCGGCCGGGCGTGTTTAGCCTTAGCTTTAAAAAATAGGTTAATGTAGATGTAAGGGAAAGTGATGAGGGGAATTGTAACCCTGAGGGGATTAACAAAGAATTATAAGTATTTTCTCCGTTGAATCACAATTTCAGTGATACCAATGGATTCCTTGTGTGTTTTCCGATGAAAATCATACCAAATGTTATGTAAATCGAACTATTTTTAACGATGTTAATTTTACATTATGCAAATCAATTTTTCACGTGATTTCCTTAATTATGGTCCGAACTATGTCGTTCTTGGGGCCAATTTCATCGGGAAAACATAAGGAATTACTTAATGTAAAATGATATCCTGCGATTGATATGAATTGATTGGTGCCACTTGCGCAAAGATATGATTAGGAATGTAGGATTCGAAATTCGTCGCTGCTTAGTGCGCAACATTGTATGACCCCACTGGTTTCAAGCATCGCAAACCACGGAAATCAGCGAGGTGCGTGATTGCTGGCGGTGTCGACTTTGACGATGCTTGCTAGAGAATCACTCTGCATTTTGCGTCGTGTTTTATTGACGTTTTGCAAATAATTGTACTCAGGAACTGTTATCAAGACCTACAACAAAATTTGTATTTACTTACAACATATTTTTTATATAGCGTTTCCGAGATATACTGAAAAATAGGAACACACTCATTAATCTTTAGAGGGAGTTTTCATCCTGAAATCCCGAAAATGGGCACAAACAAAAAATTTCCTGATCCTTCTATTGAGGTCCTCTACAAATCTGCACAGTTTAAAAAAAATCGGAATGTTCGGGTAACCGAACTTCCTTTGTCAGATGGCGTCAGAGCCACAACTGTAATTCTACGTGAAATATGCAGCATACTATTTTTTAAGTCGGTTTTAATTTTTTTTTAAATTTTCTTATTTTTAACTTTTTAGTTTTATATACATATATTGACATAGCATGCTGAGCAGATATGCGCTTACGTACATATAATAATAATAATTAGATGAAAATAGTCTTTATTATTAAGCATAACTGGCAAAATTTTTTCAGGCCAATATTGATTCAGTGTAGAACCCCTGCTGGAACTGCCAGTTAGAATCGAATTAAAAATTTTTAAATCCGGATGGATGGGGTTTTCTTCCCGTAAATTGCAGATTGAACCAGATGAAATATTTTCTATCAGTTTTAAACCGGATATGCATGTAAAAATCTTGATGGTATCTATCTGTATTTCCTAGCATAATTTGTCATCAATTCTGGTCGGATTTGCATGAAGTAAATCGCATATTACTAGTAAACTTCATTGAGTAACTTAGTTCAGTTTTTAAGCTGGTCCTACCTGGAAATCCAGATCCAAACCAAAATGGAATGTATTGGTCTTTTCAAGTTACTTTACTACCAGTTACACAGATTTGCATATCGTAAATGCATGTTCAAACACACATATTTCTGGATGAAACCGACTCAAATTTTCAGTTGTTTCTAACTAGAATCAAGAAGTGTAGATGAAAATTCAGATGGTTACTCATCAGTTTTTCCAAGCCATTTTACTACCTGGTTTTATTTATATTCACAACACATTTATGGTCCCTCGACCGATTTACTCAGGTTATCAAGGAGTCGTCGAACAACCGTTACTACTTACACCGTGAGCTGAGGTTTGATATAATTGTATTCTTAAACGTTCTATAGCAAAAGCTACTGCCATCAGTGATGGGGCGGGTATTCTAACATATGTGCGGCGTTTGCAGTACCGTATATATGTTGGAGCGCAACTAACAGGTGTAGTGTTATTAGCGGAAAAGCAGCAGGGTGATCGAGGTACCCCATTTTATCGAAACTTGTACTATACTGATGCTAAAATCGCCGCGCATGCGCGAAAATACCCACCCGATATCTCATCACTGACTGCCGTATCCATCTTGCATCGAAGTCTTGATCACAAAAGCTGTGTTTATTTCGCGCCAGAAAAGTCCTGTGCTCAAATGCCCGGCGCCTTCATGGATGAAACGTCCGCGCAACAAATATTTTAACCCTTCGAGCTTCACGATTCGAGCGACCAATGATTGCCGAACACTGATCGATAATGGAGGATGTTTTACTCGACTGTATTCTTTCAACGATTCGAGACACTCGTTGCACCGTTCCTCCCACGCGAGGTATTCTTCTCGCGAAATCAATCGGTTGGATTGATCCCGCAGTTGGCGTTCTACTTGCAGGAATTCTTCTATGGTCATAATGTCTTTTCCACTCGACACGTTGCAACGATTTGAGACTTTATGCTGTTTAGAGCACACTTTTATGGTTGGTACCACGATTTGCTATTTTTCTCTATCTCTTTCCGCGTGTCCCCTCCCCCCGAATACATTGCGCGCAAGACGGCGATCCTTCCCAACATCGTCCGATACAGTTTCTATCGATACAGCATAATTCTTTCTATGATTCACGCGTACGATGTTTCTGCGTATATTATATTGCATTCGCATCACCAAAAATTAATGCTATCTCGCGCAGCTGCCTTATCCGTGAGGATTCAAATTACATATGATAAGCTGCGACGTTAAATCAGAACACTTTTAAAAAAATATTTTGCTGTAGAGTAAATGCAATTGTAAAACTGCAAATATTGCATATCAATGTCGTTTCTCGGCAATGGCTATCCAACTAATGCCTGAATGTGTGACTGGCTGACTATGGCACCGTATTAGTGATTCGTTACTCAGTTTAATAAAATACCTTAACACATGCACGACAGATATAGTTGAGGAATAAGAGTGATGGGTGGTGGGGATAGCGTTATGCACCCCTACTTAAGCCAGCCCCCCCCCCTACGCTATTGCATTAGCCGCAACAACTTTTTGATGGGACAAACAGTGCCCCAACAATGTATAGTACTAGTACTGAAGGAAACTCCAAACACGTGAATTATTCGGTTCCAATGATCGGTGAAAATAGTGTGTTTTCAAAAGGGGAAATACATTTAAGGGGTAACACCACTCTAGAGGCAGAAAAAGAAGACCTAAATTTGACAATTTATTTTGTGAGTTTGACAAACGGAATAGAATTTCTTTTCAGAGGGTTTATTTAACACATATTGAAGTACGAAAAACAATTTTTTTTTTATTGCCATTTTCATGCAAAATGGCGGCAACAGAGCCCGTCGTCGAAAAAAGCGTTTTTGAAAACGCCGCTACGGGAGGACGGATTTCTCGGCATGTATGAGTCCTGGAACCAAAAATAAAAAAAAATTATAATCTATATACAATGGGCTTTGGAAGTACGTAGCCGTTTCTTGATTGAATGTAAACTTTTTTTTTTATAAGCAATTTAATGCTCATTTTTAGGGCAAAGAATCGATTCATTTCTTAAAAAGTGCACCACTTTCACAAAAAATGATTTAAAAAAATAACCCTACGTACTTCCAAAGCCAATTGTATATAGATTATAATTTTGTTTATTTTTGGTTCCAGGACTCATACATGCCGAGAAATCCGTCCTCCCGTGGCGGCGTTTTCAAAAAAGGTTTTTCTCGACGACGGGCTGTGTTGCCGCCATTTTGCATGAAAATGGCAGTAAAAAAATTATTTTTCGTACTTCAATATGTGTTAAATAAACCCTCTGAAAAGAAATTCTATTCCGTTTGTCAAACTCACAAAATAAATTGTCAAATTTAGGTCTTCTTTTTCTGCTTCTAGAGTGGTGTTACCCCTTAAAGCCGAATTCATATCTGAATGCGTATACGCTGAGCAAACTGAGCGCGCACGAATGACGTATGCGGAGGGGTCGAAAGTAGAGCTGTTGATACCCGGGAGAACGGGTACCTGGGTACCCGTGAGACACCCGGGAAAAAAAAAATTCCCGGGTAGGCGCTACTCGGGTAAACTACCCGAGATACTCGAGAGTCTCGAGATCTCATAGAGTACTGTTCCATAATTGAAGCCACACTTCTTAAAGTTATTCCAACCCCTTCGAGGGTCAAAAGCCATAAAATTCAGTGAGGTACAGATCGCGCAATATAACTTTGCCTCCGAGCGGCGACCAGCGGCGACTGAGTTGGCCATGACTCGCCGTGCGTGCGAGAGAGTCAGGCCATCGGCCGCCGACGGTCTGACTCTCTCGCACGCACGGCCGAGTCATGGCCAACTGGCGGGGTTGACCTCGCCACAGGGTGCCCGACGGCATCTGTCTGACAGGCATCGCTCCAGAATTACGTTCTGTACTCTGTAAATTCTCGAGATTCTCGAGAGTCTCGGGTAGTTTTCCTGGGTAGCGCTTATCCGGGAATTTTCTTCGTTTCGGGTATCTTACGGGTACCCGGGTACCCGGGTATCTCGGATTCCCGGTCCACAGCTACAGCCCTAGTCGAAAGTGCCATGTGTCTTACGTCACCAACTTCTGTGCATAGCTTAGCCCACTCCGCAACCAGACAGATGGCATCGAAGGTATTGAAGTTCAAGCGCATGTTTATACTTGAGAGATAAGGGATCCGTGTTTAATTTGAAGAAAGGACGACGCAGGCGTAACCACGCGCCGTCAGCGGACTCCCGTCCCTTCCTCGCAAGTAATCTTGTCTGATTTTTTAATACAACAGCGAATCGGTCAAGTTGTATGAATTGAGAACAATACAGGGTGTAGTGAAGAAAAGAAATATAAATTATTCATTAAAGTAGGGCTTTAAAGTCTATCATATGGTAAATGGATTATATTGTTGAAAATGTAATTTTTTTATTTTTCATTAACTGTTTATGACAATATTTTAGCAATGGATTAAGGGGGTATACCCGTTTCAACCCTCGGAAAATGTATACATTTTGTGGATTTTTTTACAATTCAACGGTTTGATGCAGATTTCCCGTTTTTTTACAATCGTTACATAGTATTATGAATTACTCAAAAAAAAGTTTCAATTAAAAAACTATTGGTTTTGGGAAGTTATGCATACACATCCGAAAGTCTTTCGATTTTAGACGGCTAAACGGTGGCCCTAAAAACTCGCGCTACGTTCAACCAATTCACTTCCAATTTTGCATGCAGAATCATAATAAGATTCCACATCGTCCAACGTAGCCGATTTTGAAAATTTTGAAAAATAAAGAAATGGTGAGGGATCAAAGTAAAGTTAAATTTTTCTAAGAGAAATATCCACCTTTTTTGTTTATAAATAATAAACGGGGAGTCGGAATAAAAAAAGCCTTCGTTGGACGATGTGGAATCTTATTTGAAGTCAAAATTGGAAGTCAATTGGTTGAACGTAGCGCGAGTTTTTAGGGCCACCGTTTAGCCGTCTAAAATCGAAAGACTTTCGGATGTGTATGCATTACTTCCCAAAAACAATAGTTTTTTAACTGAAACTTTTTTTTGAGTAGTTCATAATACTATGTAAAGACAGTAAAAAAAACGGGAAATCTGCATCAAACCGTTGACTTTTAATAAAATCCACAAAATGTATACATTTTCCGAGGGTTCAAACGGGTATACCCCCTTAAATTCATTCACATAGATCATGGCTGCACAGGGTGTTGTTTTCGGCGCCTAGCGGCAAACAACCAGCCGTCCGTCGAGTTATCCCGTTGCTAAGATTAGAATCAGTGAGGAGAATTGCAGAAGTATAGGTGCGAATCCAAACGACTCGAAATCAGTTACTCGCGTTTTTTACAAAAACGACAAAACACCGCTGCGAAAACACTACTGCAGTTCTCCTCGACAGCTCGACGGATAACCGGTTGTTCGCTGCTAGGCGCTAAAAACAGCACCCTGTGCAGCCCTGACATAGATGCATCCTTCATGATTAAAAAAAAAGACGCACGTTCATGCCTTCAATAATATAAGCCATTAAAATTCATTTCTGAAGTCGTTTCGTAAATATCATCGAAAACAGGAAACTTTGATAATTTGTATGGAAGTTTGTATTTCCTTATATGGAAATTCTTAACGAAACCCCACCCACTTTTTTGGCCTATATAAACCCTTTGGTTTCAATCCTCTATGGTTAAAAGCTATAGTCACGCGTAGAGTCACGTCGTGTCACGCTCGTACAGAGTTGGTTATATTCAGTAAGATCGGGCTAAAGTCCCTGTCAGAATCAATAGTTAACCTCATGGAATCCGCAAGTTCGGTTTATATTTTATTTGACATATTGTAATAGCCACTCTTACGCCCCGCATCGCCAGTGCGTAAACACCGTGAAACTAGTGGTAACTTACACACTTTATTTAATTAACTAATCGCGACACTTACATATGTACAATAATTAATTATTGAATATACGAATGGTATTCACATGTAAATCGAGTAGATTCGTTAAACTCATCTCTTACCCAGCGATCCTTATAATATTAGTAGCACTCACCCACTGATACAACTTTACCGCGCGAGTTGTATCAAATATTAATTAAGAGTTACGAAGCATTACTAACATTTCCTGCGACTCCCTGATTTCGCATCAGGTTCGGTCGCAACCTTTCATCCAAAACAAGGAATCTTCTCCAACCCAGTGGCTCCCCGATTTCGCATCGGGTTCATCCCCGAAACCTCACCCTCCTATGGCTCCCTGATTTCGCATCAGGTTCGTCCGTATCCTACAGCTCCCTGATTTTGCATCAGGTTCGTCTGTAAATCTACCAACTTCCGAACAGCTCCCTGGTTTCGCACCAGATTCGTCTGTGAATAATCCAACCTCCTAACAGCTCCCTGGTTTCGCACCAGGTTCGTCTGTGAACTTCATCCTAGTGACTCCCCGATTTCGCATCGGGTTCGTCCTCGCCATCAATAATCCTACCGGCTCCCTGATTTCGCATCAGGTTCGTCCGCGACCCTAACTAACAAACTCATAAACCGTATTCCTTGGGAAATACCCTTCTCGCCGGCCTCTCGCGTTGCCGCAGACCCGGCTCGTAACACTGGAAAAATGAGGAGTTAGCCCTCTTTAATTTCATATGGGCTACAATATATTTCAATAGTATCATGAAAATCCCAGACATGGAGGATTTCAGAAAAGTATCTCATTTACTTCTATTTTACGCGCTAAGCGCAATGCACTCCAAACTACCTTTGATGTGTGAAGAAAACCGAGAACGGTCGGCTCAAGCCATATACCTTCGTCGGCATTCGCGACTCGAGTACCACGAATGACACGTCCACTAGGGTGTGCCGAAAAAATCTAATTTTCGAAACTAGAAACAGTCTAGTGCGGAAAAGTTGCGTATCGGGAAGACAAATAGAGGCAAAAAAAAATTTTTAAATCTGTCAATATTTAACCGATCCCAACCGGGGTCAAAGTTTTTAGTTTTTCACCATGTTTGGCGACTTCTGTATATTTTCATGACAGTTTCATATTTCACAGTTGAGCATTAGAAAATATTATTTATGCACATAAACACGTGAAATAGTGTTTTATATATTGTGGCGAAGCGGAATATCTGTGTTTTAACATATACGTGTTTAAACATATTTAAATATTTATAATTCAACAACTTATATCGTTTTGTTCACGAGGGTTCATAGAATAATTTGGCGGTACAAGCAACCGAATAACTATGATTGTCTGAATCGAAAAGATGTTCAAAGTTGAAAATTTGAAATTTTTTTTCAAAATCGACTTTCTCGATTTCGAAGGTGATGGCGACAAACGATTTGCGGATTCGTTTTCAGCGCACAAAAATCTATAAGAAATGGGTATTAAATGTGA
This sequence comes from Andrena bicolor, assembly GCA_960531205.1. Taxonomy (NCBI): domain Eukaryota; kingdom Metazoa; phylum Arthropoda; class Insecta; order Hymenoptera; family Andrenidae; genus Andrena; species Andrena bicolor. The sequence goes on along the minus strand of CAUIJW010000117.1, from coordinate 378,633 downwards.
CAGATCAAAATGGTTGTTGGACCAGCTCTTGAATCAATGAGATATGTTCCTCTTTCAATACAACCGCGTTACATCTAAAAATAAAAACACAGATACTCCGCTTCGCCACAATATATAAAACACTATTTCACGTGTTTATGTGCTTAAATAATATTTTCTGATGCTCAACAGTGAAGTATGAAACTGTTATGAAAATATACAGAAGTCGCCAAACTTGATGAAAAACTAAAAACTTTGACCTCGGTTCGGCCCGGTTAAGGGGGTGGCCTGCTTTATAAGGTCCAAAAAAATTATTTTTTCGCGAATTTTTTGACAGGGAACGGAACAATTGATCTTCGTATACTTTTAGGGATATTTAAACATATATTCGATGAGCACAAAAAAAATTTTTATTTCATAAAATTATAAAATATGGCTGATTGTTGAGCCGATTCTCGGAGCGCTTTGCCATTGCAGTCTCCAATTGGCGGGAAGGATTCTGGTTGTAATTCTTGACTGAATGAAAAAATCAAAATGGTTTTTAATGCTCATATATTTTTCTTCTGGGTGAACTAAGAAAAAGCAGAAAAAAGCGCGAAATCATACATTTTTTTTCGTTTGAAAAGAAGAATGTCTATTTTTTAAAGACAACATTTGACTTTAACGTGCTATAAAAATGATTTAAAAATAATTTTTTAACAATCTTTTTAGTTCACATAGAAAAGAATTTAATACTGAAGAGCATAAGCTTTGGTTCAATGCAATAGGCCGCATAGTTTTTTTGCTATCACACCCGCCAATTTTAAAGAATCGTAAAACTGAAAACTGGAGAAATCGCGCTTTAAAGTATTCGCTAGCGGTCGATCGCTACAATTCTCTGCGTTCAACTTATAAAACTGTTAACTCACTCTGCTCTACGACTATTCTGTACTATTACACCGTACAACTCTGCCGTTTCGATTGTCTTTAAAAGTAATGATCGACGAATGGGGACGCGTCAAAGGGTGAAGCACGCGTCCGTGTCCGGCCGAGCGCTCGCACATATACTCGCCGCTTACCTGCTCTCGGTTCTGTATCTTTAAAAATACTTCGAATTGGCCGCTGTAACTTTGTGAATACATTCTTGGGTAGTTTATCTATCGATTTAGGCAATGAAAAAAAATCTATTTTTTGGACTTTATAAAGCAGGCTCCCCCCTTAAATATTGACTGATTTCAAAATTTTTTTTGCCTCTAATTGTCCTCCCCAGATGCAACTTTTCTGCACTAGGCTGTTGCCAGATTCGAAAATTTGATTTTTTGGACCCACCCCAATGTCCACACTAGCATATGCGTCCACGCTCACCCTTTCTCACGTAGAAGCACGCGGCCCTGGCTACCGTTTCTCCCGTCCAGATCAGAATATTCGTGCGCGTTCAACCTGCTCAGCGTATACTCATTCAAGTCTGGATCCGGCTTTATGCAAGAAAAGAAAATATGTCTGTGTTTTGATCTATATGAATTTAATGACTCGAGCCAGAATCAATTATACACAAATAAAAATATTATAATCATATTTGAGTGCTTTGATGACAGTATAGAATACACTACTGCTTCAAAATGTACACGTTCAGTATGATACAGAAAAGGCAAGACCCATATCCTTAATAATTCTAAGAAACGTTTGGCGAGCGATTCGTCAGAAGTGTAACTGACACTATTCGAATAATGTTGTGTCCATCAGCAAAAAACTTGCCAATTCACTGGTAAAAAAAAATTTTCGCGACACATTCTTCGGCATCGTGTTGAAACGTCAAGCACAGACGTTTGACAGGATACTCGTTGGCCGATGTTTAGAACTGGTGGGAGATGCCGATCGTGCAATAATGGGAATGTATCGCAAACGAAACTCGATCGAGGTGGCGCTCTGATCGGAGTGCCCAAGATGGCGTCTGAGCATGCGCGTGATGACGCCGTGACGTCAAACCAATCAACGCCAAGATGAGTTTGGCTTAATAAACACTATAAACGAATCGACGCAAGCGCAAAGCCAAGCTCATCTTGGCGTTGATTGATTTGACGTCACGGCGTCATCACGCGCATGCTCAGACGCCATCTTGGGCACTCCGATCAGAGCGCCATCTCGACCGAGTTTCGTTTGCGATACATTCCCATTGAAACATAGTGCCCGTGCAACTAGTACTGTATTTTGTGACGTAGGACTACCGTCAAGGACCCAATTCCTGATCACTTAAGATGCAAAGGGAGCAGTTTCTGATCAACCTAAAACATTTTACTATGAGCTATTAAATGTTTGCGTATAAATTTAAAAATACTTCATAATTATTTAATAATTTTTTGGACCAAATTTGTATCGTGATAAACTTATTATTTGGTATTTATATACTAAACTGATCAGGAATTGTGTTCTGATCAGGAACTGGGTCCTTGACGGTACGTCTAACAAGTGTACATCTCACGCGCCAGCTTCCCCTTCCAATCTTTCTTTCGCGCAGTATGCCTTCCGTTGTCAAGGAGACCGCGCGACGCTGCGCAAGCTGCCACGACGGGCTAGCAGGGCAAGCGTGTTCGCGGATAGCGTCGCGCGGTATCCCTGAGTACGCGGACGAGAGTGGGAGAACCCCAAGCTCCCGCGGGAGCGACCTTGGAGAGCCCTGAGTTAGACAGTAGTATGAGGAGTTACAAAGTGTTCGGTAGAAATGGAGATATATCAACACGTTCGTAGGGACTCGCATGCCGGAGTTGCAAATTTGCAATTGTGCTGGAGATCTCAAGTCTTTTCCGAAATAAAAAATACAGGGATTTTGTTATTTCTCGTATAATTACATTGTCGATGTCTCTTACAAACGGAAAAAAGATTAATCTCGATTATTCAGATCAGTGCTCTCCAAGGTTGCTTACGCGTAAGCTCGGGGCTCTCCCATTCTCGTCCGAGTTGTTAGAGATACCGCGCGACGCTAACCGCGAAGGCGCTAGCCCGTGATGGTAGCCTTCGTAGCGTCACGCGGTCTCCCTGACAACGGAAGCCACGCTGCGCGAAAGAAACATTGGAAGGGGAAGCAAGCGCGTGAGGGGCCCCTACGGTGGAGAGCCCTGATTCAGATGGTTTTTCATGGTATTACTATGATTTAAAAAAATTGAACGAATTTGATCCAAAACACAAGTTGGTGGCGGATCAATTGTGGTGTGGTGTGAGCATTCATCTGAATTAGCCAGGCATAATGAGCTTGAGTACATTTCGTGACCCCAGAGTTTACCGCTGGAAAGTTTTTACGCGATAGACAAAGACACAAATATATAAACTTTCTGCTTTATTACAGATTATCTTATACTCAAGATAATCTAAGATTATAGGTAACATATTGTACAATAAATACAAAAATCATTTAAATCTCTCATGAGAAACATATATAAAATACAGAACTTGATTATGTATCCGAATCATCTAGCAAAGATAATGTTTCTGGCCACATTTATTGGCTGGCAAACGATAGTCAATTCTTGAATTCAGCAGCGGATTGTCATGGGTTATTATCTAGAGACACGGTAACGTCTCGACGCCAAGTACATGTCGATTAGAACTTGCTTGCTTCCTTTTTATTTGTTTCCCCAAAACTCCATTCCAGTCACTCTCTGATTACATGCATGATTAATTATTATTTATCTAGCGTTTCATTCATACTTTTGCACATTTCAAACCTCTGCGTTCTTCACTTCCAACATACATTACTTATTATTATTATATTTGCACATTACTCAATTAGAGTATTTTGAAGTTAAAATGTTACACCATTATTATTGAAAATAAAAAATTGAAGCAAAATAGTATATTTTTCCTGACTTGCACCTGATTTTTAGTAACAAAATATCAATTTTTCAAAGGGTCGAATGCGGATGGATATAAATAATTAATTTTTGTGAAATTGAATCTATTCAGAATTATGAGGTATGCTTGAATTTACGAGCAAATACGAACAATTCTTTTAATCTAGAAAAATACGAAAATGTTAACAAAAAATCTCAATATGGCAATAGAATATAAGTATTTATATATTTCATTACAAGAAAAAGTCGAACTAAAAGTATTCCAATGTAACAAGCTCATTATTTTTTAGAAATGGAAATCTAAAAAAATGTATAGAATATTTAACAGAGGAAGCCCAGAAAACCCGAAATGAAGATTTCAAAAACAACTGCGAATTATACGCAAAAAGAGCAGCCGCAAAATGGCAAATCCAGATGTTCTAAATAATCCTTACTAATATATAAAAGTGGAACGTTGTCTGTTTGTTTGTCCTTCTTTCATGCCTAAACGGCTGAGCGGATTTGAATGAAATTTGGAATATATATTACGTACGTCCTAGATTAGAGTATAGGCTTTACATTTTTTTGCTTAGGCTCTTTTATTTTTCAAACATCATAAATAATTCCCGGGTGAAACCGGGTAACGGGTCAGCTAGTTTATTAATAAGCCCCGATCCACATAAATAATGGAAATCAACATCAAGAAACCCATTGTTAAAAAGAGCACTGAGAAAAAAAGATTTTTGTATTTATTATACCTCACAAAATTACCTTTTTCAAAAAAAGGTACAAAAAAGAGCGCCAAGTATATAATCCCATCAAAAAGGATCCCATTTAAAAACATTGTCGTAAATTAATAGCTTTACAAAACTAATGATATACACCAATTGCGCCAATTATCGCAATGACTATTTATACAAACAAAAAAATGTATCAAATAATAGTAAACAGATATATTTTTATACAAATAAATATTTTAATACGAATAAATATTTTATTCAAAATAGTTGGCGCTACTCTCTGAAAAAATGTTAAGTGTCTTGGTTAATAAATAAAACAAGGCCAGACTTATTGATTCAGACATATTTATTCAGTTTAGCAACACCAATTCCGAGAGCAGCGCCAACTATTTTGAATAAAATATTTATTCGTATTAAAATATTTATTTGTATAAAAATATATCTGTTTACTATTATTTGATACATTTTTTTGTTTGTATAAATAGTCATTGCGATAATTGGCGCAATTGGTGTATATCATTAGTTTTGTAAAGCTATTAATTTACGACAATGTTTTTAAATGGGATCCTTTTTGATGGGATTATATACTTGGCGCTCTTTTTTGTACCTTTTTTTGAAAAAGGTAATTTTGTGAGGATTTCACACATTTTGTAGTGTTTATTGATGACTGGATTATTTTTTCACCCCGTCGAAGTTATTTTTTTTAATTAACAATATATTATATTGTCGTCCAAACTACGCACACCTGCAAAGCTACAAGACAATTGGATTGGTGGAATTGGTTTAAATTTGAGTTTTCAAATATGAAGCAAACATACAAGAACCACACAGAGGATCGAAGCTGAATAAAAGTTTAATTAAAGTTTAATTAATATTATACTATATTACAATAAATTTTTTTTCTGACGTAGATCACACTGCATCATCTTGTGCTTCAGTTATCTGTAAATATATAAAATCCACATTTTAGTTACAATATAACTTTATTATACAATATAAAATTAAACAATATAAGTTTTAGAAGAAGGGTGGACTTTTCCTATAGTAAGCGTGGAGACTACATAATGTGTCCGAAGGAGGTGAGAGCGTATGGCAGAAACTCTTGTTGAAGGAAATTTAAATGCTAATGGTAATTTATCAAAAATGAACGAAGAGCTCCAATATATTTAACGCACAATTTATTGGTGTTGGAATAAAATTAATTTAATATGTTCATTAGTGAATTTAAATATTGGTAATGTGAAACTAATAAAATTAATGATTAGCGTGGGAACTACGGTGGATTTTAAAATAAAGTTTTAGAAATATCTTTCACAAGAGATAGAAAAGTATCAAGGGAGATGCGTTTTCATCGCACTTTCTTCAATCAATAATGTAACTTTCTATACATTGCAAGCAGTAAGCTATAATTTTCTTAATTCTTAATGCTACGCTAATTTGACAAAGTTCGTCGATTTACCTTATTTGACAAATTTCTTTCAAGCTTCTCTGTCTATCTATCCTTCTTCGGACAACCTCCAAGGCTGTACATCCCCTTCATTTCTATCGAAGCTTGTGCGTCCCCTTCATTTTTACCCAAGCCTGTCCATTCCTTTTGTTTCTATATAAGCCCGTGCGTCCCCTTCATTCATTTCTATAAGCTTTATACATAAAAACTCTAATGTAAAAATAGTTTGCTGGTATAAAAACAATATATTATTTTGTCGAAACTTCTGGGAAAGAAGATGCTTTACTGTCAAACCTCCTCCGGCAACTTCTAAGTCTGTGCGTTCCCTCCGTTTCTATATGCTCTACATAAATAGTCTATTGAAAAATTTTGGCGACTTACCTTGTTAATTGAGACAATAATTCAGTGTCCTCTATGGTGTAAAAACTCGTGTCACTTAAAAATTTTTAACTAGTTTCCTTATTTCACACTTGACAGGTTATAACTGTTTGACACTAGCTAGGTTACGTTTACCTCGACAGTTCTGCTCTCTGCTAGCTGTCACGTGACAACGATTTGTTACGCGATTGGCCGAAACATTCAGCGAATCAGCGACGTGGATATTGGACATTTCCTCTCCCTTTCATGTTCCCCTCTTGCCCACACTTGACGATGACGATTCTTAATTCTTCAGAACATAAAATTCGGCAAATTGCAACTTTACATCAAAATATCGCAGCTCCTAAGGCACGTAGGAACAAAACGAAGACACTTTTCTTATGTAAATTAAACCCAAGCTATCCATTAAGACCATTCAAAGTCTAATCGGACCAGCCGTTATTGAGATTCGATAATCTCAGGGTACTTGATAGCGCGGCGTGCCGTAATAGATACACTCTGTGTTTCGCGCGGCGCATATATCTATATATATACTTGGCGCGAGACACTACCGTGTCTCTTGATACAACTAGCATGCTCCGTCTCGGCTTCGCCCGAGTTATTACCGTGACTGATTCATGTTTATCTTTACATAGTATAAAATAAAGTCCCCGGTAGGCGTCTGTATGTTTGATCCCGCTAATCTCGAGAATCACTGTACGAACTGCGATGCAGCCCCCACCACCCCATACGTTTATTTAATGATTAATGATTAATGATAAGGATAATGATAGAAAACCGAAATAAGTAAGAAGCTCCTTAAAGCACAATAAAGCTGCAGGTGCGAGATACAGGTCCATACGCGCAATATGTAGAATCTAGTGTTGTGGATCTTATACATAGCGTGGCGAGCACCGCTGTGTGCGAAAGAGATGCACGTGACGGTTGCCTGTACAGTGGTGGGGATGCGAGTCCCATCGTTAGCTATTCTGTGAGCGCTGCGATTCACGAAAACCTTGCTTCACTAAAATCGTCATTGCTCGGCTTCTATTTGTCATAGCTTAATGTCGCATACACATAAACCTTCGTCGAGAAATGCTTTACACAACGGTGCAACCCGCATCACAATCCGTCCAGTGGTTTCGGAGCTTTAAGATTTTGAACAAACGAACAGTTACATTTTTATTTATATATATAATATAATATATAATATAATATATATAATATATAGATGATAAAAGATAGAAGATAGATAGATAGATATATTACCTGTAATCTTAAATTATAATCAATAAATTATGAAATATGTAAAAATGAAGTAAATGCCTCCTTAAGTGTCGATCCGTCCCATTGTGCGGCGGTTGGTTACAAAGAAAAAAGTGACATTGTGTTTTTAAACAATAATGTAAATGCTGTAATGTATAGAAACAGACTCGCTGCTGTAAAACCTCCGTATAACAGGTATTGATATGTAGGTATATGTTCGTTCACAACTACTATTCAAAACTTAAGACGCTACAATTCAATGCACACTTACTTAGTACACCATATTCAGAGTTAACCTTTTAAGGGTTGAATAGGGTAAAAATTTGAAATTGGTTTTTAGGCATTTCTGTTGCTAAGCTTAAACCAAGTATCGATATCGAATCGGACCGAAGAGCTTTTGAGGGTTCCGTTAAAACAAATTATACCCCTTTTCACCCCCTTACGGGTTGATTAGGGCAAAATCCTGAAATTGAGTTTTAGGTATTTGTGTGGCCAACCGTTGTAAGTGAAAACCAAGGTGATATCTAATCGGACTTAAGAGATATTAAGGAGTCCGAGAAAATAAATTTTACCCCTTTTCACCCCCCTTGGGGATGAAATTTCCAAGAATCCTTACTTACTGGGTACCTACGTCATAAAAACAATATACCTTCCAAATTGCACTTATCTGGTTGAATATTACTGAAATCTATTATGTTAACAAATTGTTTAATAACAATTAATTGTTATTAATTGTTTATATTAATGTTACAACAAAATATGATCAATTTGATTGTATGAAATGGATATCTGTAACTTTGTTAAAAAATTGTTTAAACAAATTATTAATAAACAATTATACTAACATTTTTTTATGTCAATAATCTTTATTTTGTGTCCGATAAATATTCAATGGTTAGATTAATCACGTATTTGCAGTATTTGTCGCGGAAATGATAAAATTAGTAAATAATGTTGTTTTTTTATTGTTAAACATAATTTTTTAACAACTATTCATTAGAATATCATTCTATAGAGTGTGATGCACATTTCTAAACTCATAAAATATATAGTTATAGCTGTAGGTTTTGAATAAACAACGTGTTTTGTTCGTAGGATTCGTATTTTTCCAGTTTTTGTCAACTTTGAGCGGCCATATTGGATCCGCCATCTTCTTTTTCAAAAAACCTACAACGGATTCGTAATCAGCGATACCTAATACCCCAGTATACCAAGGGTCGCTGATTTTCGTTTCGATTTGCCGTGGGAATTGATTTTTGACGCCGACTGTGTCATTTTCGACCACTGTGCGACGGTTGATCGATAGCTGCTGATTGGCGGCTCACCCAACGATCAGCGTTGCTGAATCGCAGTCCACGAGGTGCTGCCATGACAATACGTGTGGCGGCGTGGGAAACTATTCCATTCCCAAACATTCCTCCCGCCCTCAGCAACGCCGTTGCTGATGTTAAACTGAAACAGGTAAAACTGCCAACTTTGCAATTGGCCGTGTTAAGGTGGTGGTTGCTGTCTTGATGGTCACGACCCTGTTGAGACCATCCTTCCCAGGATGCAGCGTGAGAACCCGAGCAAGTGGCCACTTGCTCGGAGGAAGCCTTTCGTCCGTGATGAGTACCAATGACCCGACCTTGATGTCATTGGATGGATAAAAGTTTTTGAAACTTTTCCGCAACGCTTACCTCACTACACCAAATTTAACCTACCTTGGTAACACCATTAACCTACACTGGCCGGTAACTGAGCTACTCGTTCAGAGGGACGGCCCACAGGGAGTGGTCATTCACCCCCCTACTGAAAGGATATTAAAAAAAAAAAAAAAAAAAAAAAATGATGTCATTGGATGGATGATGCCACTTGGAAATGGATTGTTGACGTTGTAAATAATGAGCTGACCATTGACACCAAATTGCTGCATATTCTTCTGCATAAGTTGCCATCTTGCTGATGGCGAAAGAGAAGAGTGTTCCACTGATGGTTCAGGCAACGTTGTTAACGGTTTGCCGATGAGAAAATGAGCTGGAGTCAGTGTTGCAAGGTCCTCAGGGTCGTCACTGAGAGGCTCGAGAGGTCGTGAGTTGAGCATGGTTTCAATCTGCATGAGAAGAGTGCTGAACTCTTCATATGTGAGTACGGTCTCGTAGACCGTCCGTCGTAAATGATATTTGATGGACTTGACGACAGCTTCCCACTTTCCACCCATGTGAGGGGCGGCTGGTGGATTGAAGCACCATGTTATGTTGTCGTTGACAAACAGAGAAACCAGTTGATGATGTTGCTGTGAGCCCTGAGTGAACATTCTTTTGAGAGTTGCATCGGCCCCAATGAAGTTAGTTCCACAGTCCGAATGAATCGTGTGTGGAATCCCTCGTCGCGCTGAGAAGCGCCGATACGTTGCGATGAATCCTTCTGATGACTAGTCTGTCACCAGCTCGAGATGAACAGCTGACGTCGTCATGCATATAAAAACGCAGATCCAGCCCTTGTGTGTTTTTTCTCCTTGTCCCTTCCACGTTTTGAGAGTAATCAGACCAGCGTAGTCAATTCCAGTATTGGTGAAAGGCTGTGAGGGTGTGACTCTAGAAAGAGGTAGTTGGCCCATCGGCTGATGGGCACGGATCCCCCTTTGTCGAGCACACACAACACAGCGCAGTATATGAGATTTCACTGGAGCTCGACCTCCGATGATCCAGTAGATTTGTCTGATGTGAGCGAGAGTGAGCTGAGTGCCTCCGTGAGGGGTTTGCTTGTGAGCTTGGTCTATAATCAGAACGGACAAACCGTGAGCTGCGAGGTAATATTGCAGGATGTTTACTTTCATAATCCATATGAGCGTGGCGAAGTCTGCCTCCTACTTGTATGACTCCTTGTTCGTCGATGAATGCAGTGAGCCGACTGAAGGCGTGAGATGAAGGTAACGTTGAGCTCGAGCTGAGGACTTTGAATTCGTGGTTGAAGTAGATTGCCTGAGTCATCTTTATCTCTTGGAGTGTGTGAGCTGGGTGGCAATGACACAGGCAATTTTCTTAACCTTGAGATGAATCTGAAACAAGCTGAAGTAATGCGAATCAGTTTGTTGAGAGAAGAGAATTTATATATGAGATCCCAGTGATATTTAATTTCTTTAATGTTGAGTAAGGTCGAGAATCCTGGACGAGCTTCTAGTGCACTCGAGTCGTCCTGATGCAATGGTTGTGATGGCCATGAGTCACTGGGTTGCGAGAGCACCCAGGTGGTCCCGTCTACCACAGCTGATGATGTTCAAGCTAAAATGTCGTGAGGCTTCGAGAAGCGCAATCAGCTGGATTCGAAGTGCCTGGAACGTGTCTCCAATGTGCGTGTGATGAGAGCTCTTGAATTTGAGCGACACGATTCCTAACGTACTCCTTCCAGCGGGAGGCATGAGAGTTAATCCATGTAAGTGCCACTTGAGAATCCGTCCACAGATGAGTAGATGCAATGTTGAGCTGAAGAGTTGCTTGAACATACTTGGCAAGCTTTGCCAGCATCAATGCTGCTGTGAGTTCGAGTCTCGGGATTGTGAGTTTTTTGAGAGGTGCTACCTTTGTCTTAGAGCACATTAGTGTCGACACTTTGAGATTTGTGGACGGTGAGATCACGGTAATGTACACTACCGCTGCCATGGCGAGTTGAGAGGCATCAGAGAATCCGTGGAGTTCCACGATTGAGTTTGAGTAGGTGTTGAACCACCTAGGAATTGAGATCATGGCCAGGCGTGTGAGATCGTCTCTGATGGTATACCAATGAGATGTAACTTGCTGTGACAATGGATCATCCCAACGAAGCTTGTGTAGCCATAGCTCTTGCAGAATTATCTTCGCTCGAATTATAACCGGTGAGAGGAAGCCAAGTGGGTCGAATACCTGCGAGACTTCTGAGAGGATGCTGCGCTTCGTTGGACTTGAAGTTGAGTTTGGCTTTGATGAGAAGGTAAAGTTGTCTTGGAGGCAGTTCCATTGCAACCCAAGAATTTTAGTGTGGCAGTCGTCGAGTGAGATAGTGAAGCTTTGAGCTCTTGAGATGGAGGATATTGATTCTAGTAATGCAGGATGCGTTGAATGCCATTTGGCGAGTGGAAAACCTCCCGCGTGACACAGGTCTTGAAGGTGTTGTGCAATTTTAGTAAGTTGCTCACCTGTGTCAGCTCCGCCAAAGATATCGTCGACATATCGTGCGTGAGTTATGGAGGGTATAGCCAATGGAAAGCGATGCCCTTCGTCCTCCGCCAGTTGTAGCAATGCTCGGACAGCCAGAAACGGTGCAGCCTTGGTGCCGTAGGTGACAGTCGTGAGCTTGAATGAGATTTCTTCCCCTTCCTCATCCACCCATAGTATGCGTTGGAGATCTTGATCGTCTTCATGAACTCGGATTTGCTTGTACATTTTTGTAATGTCTGTGGCAAAGATGAACCTGTGCTGCCGAATCCATAACAGCACATCTGAAATATTGAGCAGAAGGTTATGCCCTGTGTGCATGAGATCGTTGAGAGAGTACCCAGATGTTGTTGCACAAGAGCCATTGAAGACAACCCTCAACTTGGTGGTTTCGCTGTCGGGCTTGAGAACTCCATGATGAGGAAGGTAAAAGATTGAATTATTATGAGCTGAGATTGATGGTGCTCTTACCATGTGGTTGAGATGTTCGTATTCTGACATGAATTCTGGCTAGAGTTTACGATACCCATCGTTCTTGGTGAGCTTGATGAGAGTGCGTTTTAAGCATGCATGAGCTGCCTGATATGAGTTGTCCAATACACTAGGTGGTGATTTGAGGGGGATGCGGACGATGTATCGTCCTGTAGCATCTCTCGTGTGTGTTGCTTGAAAGTGAGCTTCGCACTCTTGCTCTTCAGAGTTGAGTTGAGATGAAGTGTCAGTCGGGAGCTCCTCTTGAATCCAGAACCTCTCCAATAAATCACGTACGGACGGCTCGCCCTCTTGCAAAAGTGATGTGTGATACGATGACTGGGTGAGAGTGTTGGAGGAGGCCACTGGTCCAAGTATGAGCCACCCAAAGACTGAGAGTTGAGCGATCAGCATAGTTGTCGAGCCCCTGATGATGTTGGGCTTTATGATTTGTCCATATGTGTCAGCGCCGATGATGATGTCGACAGGTCGTGGTTTTAAGAAGTCAGGATCTGCCAACGCAAGCCCAGCAAGATGTGGCCACTCTTGATTGGGCACCTCCGCTGAGGGCACCCTTGAGGGCACTGATCTGAGAACATGAGCTTGAAGGGAAATTGTTAACGGTCGATGAACTGAACGCAGCGTCAATCAGAAGACGCCTCTCGTCTGCGTAGATCTCGTCCCTCCAATGCCAATGATTGAGATAGATGAGTGGGCACGTTGGAGTTTGAGTTGAGTGAGGAGCTCCTCCTTAACCCTTATGTCAATAACCAACTTTACCTACGTTGTTCAATGGCCGGGGTACAGCTGTACCCACGTGGTGAAATCATGTATTTAAGGCTCTTTAGAGGGGTGATTCGTAACTTTGTAATTATACTTGACTTCGGCAACCCTGAGGTGAGCCGGGAGACCTTTATTAGGTATACGGGACTTTCCGCATGTATCTCGAAATGAAACTTTCTTTTAACGGGAACATAAAAAATTTTAGGAGGCAACGCTTAGGTGGGTACAGTTGTACCCGGTTATTGACATAAGGGTTAACGAAGGTGAGCTCTGATCCTGAATCTATGAGCATACGAACCACATGAGTTGACACTGGTGAGCAGAGATGAGCTTGAACGGTTGCTAGGAGCGTGAGATGGCTGCATGTTGAATATCCTTGAGATGAGTGTGCAGGGGTGAGATGAGAGTCAACGACTGCGGGGAAACTTCAGCGAGGTTGAGATGATGAGTGTTGCGACGCCTCAGTTTGAGGTTGTGGTTGAGAAGGCCCGGAGGGAGTAATATGTAGCATGGTGTGGTGCTGAATGCCACACTGTTTGAACTTATGGGGAGACTTGCACTGTGCGGACGAGTGTCGACCGCAGCAGTTGTAGCACAGCATGTTGTTTGCTACCACTATCCTCCTCTCCTGCACACTCATGGCCCTGAATTGTGGGCACATTACAATGAAATGATCCCCTTTACACACGTCGCAGGGAAAAGTTTTTTGCCTGGAAGACCCTTGAGATGCAGTGTGAGAAGATGCCTTCCTAGCCGCTGGCTTGTTGGACGAGGCCTTCACTGTTGAGCTGGCAGCGCCTTGGGAGGGCGGAGTCTCGGCCCATTCCAACTCCCTCACCTTGATGGAGATAAAATCCTTGATTTGCTGGAAGTTGTTATATTCCATGGTGGACCCTATGGAGGTTTCCCATGCTTCTCTGGTGCTTTTGTCCAGCTGACGAGCCACGAGATGTACTAGGATGCAGTCTCCCAACGTTGTGGTGACACCTAGTGTGCTGAGAGATTCCTGCGCTCCCTCCACCGTTGAGATGAGCTGTTTTAATGCTGTTGCATTCTTGGTCAGCACAGGCTTGAGATTGAACAGCTTGTCCAAATGAGTCTGGATGAATAGCCGTTTGTTGGCGTATTTCTCCTTGAGAAGTCGCCACGCTGTAGCGAAGGAGTCTCCTTTGAGAGGTAGAGCTTCCACTTTCTCCGGTCGCTCGCCTTCCAGACTTGACAGCAGATACTGGAGCTTCTCAATATCTGTGAGATCCTTACGGTTGACTATGAGGGCAGCGAACAGCTCACTATACGCTGGCCATTTGAGATAATCCCTATTGAAGGTGGGAATCGCTAGCTCAGGGAGTTTCCCTGGAGCTGACGCAGACTCCATCGAAGCTTGAGGTGGCTGAAAAGGCGCCAGCTCCTCCTTAAGCTTGTCCAGCAACAGCTTTATGTCAATGCACAGCTCTGTTTCTTGAAACATCAGCTTATCCGTATAGTACGGATGATCCCGATGGGCTCTAGGCCAGGCCACTTCAAAATATGAATGCTCCTTTAAGAATGCCTTGTGCAATTCGTCCAGGTGAATTGAGTACACCTTCAACTCTGCCAGAGTAGTGTTCGGTGCACACTTGGGGATACGCTTCTTCAAGGCCTTGATTGACTCAAGGCGTGTGAGCTGAGTCTCAGCTCTCGACAGCACTTCCGACGGAATGCCTGAGGGAGACGAGGCTCTCGTCTCCCTCCCTTCTGTAGTTGAGCTGCTCCTAGGAGGTTCCTGGGGAATGTCCAACGTAACCACTGGTGACGTGGGCCTCGACGCTGTCTGAGATCGAGTCGCTGACTTCGATTGATCATTATTGATCAATGGCCAGTCACCTGGCATTTTGCACACGACACTGAGCTGAGAGGTCACTTGATCACTAACCTGTTTTAGCTCCGGCTCGAAGGACCACAAAATGTTTGAGAATGCACGTGGGTGAGAATGATATGAGTCTAAGACAGGTTAGGTTAAATGAAACTTTTCTTTCGGTGAAACACTTCGTCTATATTTTCACAAATGATAAGAAAACACTAATTTCACAACGTTGTTGATGAAACGCGTCGGTGAGATTGGTGAATGATCTATGGTGAGCAGATAAATGAAAAACCACGCGGGCATACCACGTGTTGTCTACACAATTGTATTAATTGGGTAGACTGATTGTTGAGATGAGCTGAGAAGTATTCACAATGAATTATGAAATGAGACGGTGATGATTATGGTGAGAAGGGAATGAGAACACGTGAGATGGATTTTCGCTTGCGATCACACGAACTGAGTCCGTTAAGCACACACGAAAAAGTGAGTAATATGGCGAATATCCGCAACCGCGTCTTCTCCGTTCTTCTAGAACCTTGACGCGGCATGCTGATTGGCGCATCGATTGCGGCGACGGTTGATCGATAGCCGCTGATTGGAAACTATTCCATTCCCAAACATCACCTATAGTTTAATATAGTAAATGACCGTATTGTGTAGTTTATTTTTGGACGGTTCAGTTTTCCTTTACAATATATGTAGGGTAAACTCCACTAATGCTGGAACTGCACGAATTATGGGCACTCCTGATAAAAAAGCCAAATATTAAGAAGTACAAGCTTAGAAAGTACTTTCTTACAATTTCTTATTTTTCTTTCACTACAACACTGAAAATGTCAGTAGTTGAAATACACATTTTATATCTGGCAAAACCGCAAAGGGCTGAGTGTTAGGCATTTTCTTAAAAGTTTGATAAGGGGTAGGTAAGAGTAATTTGGCGCTTCATAACTATGTAATGGATTGAAATACAGATTTACTATGTGTTGTTGGTATTTAATAGTGAATGAAATAGTCTGTTTAAACACTTTAACCTTCGTTTTTAACTACATATATTTTTCTATGTATCCTCAAATTTTAACGTGCCAATGATTGTACTTTTTTTTAAAATAAAAGATTTAATCGGTACTCGAGATGTTTTATTATAATGAGAAATCCAACATCATTCATAATAACTGAAAGTTAAGACCACCCTGATAACCAGGTCTGCCGGCAGATCCGGTGAAGTCTATGGCCGGTATTCATAGTCGCTACTTATTGCTACTTATTCTTAAGCAAATGCTTAAGCATGCGGCATCCTCTACTAACCTAGTAGCGAGTAAAGGATGCCGAATGCTTAAACATTCGCTTAAGAATAAGTAGCAATAAGTAGTGGCTATAAATACCGGCCTATGTCCGCATTCAGCTACGGTTCTGCCGGCAGATGAACGGCAGATCCGCAGCAGATCCTGCTGTCTAACGCCATCTAGTTGAAGGCAGGGTCTGCTGCGGATCTACGGTCCATCTGCCGGCAGACTCTGCCTTGTCAGAGCCTGCTATCCATCTGCTGGCAGACTACAGGCAAATTGTTATCAGGACATATAAAGACTTCATAAAAAAATATAGACATTCCAATTGGAATTTCCGCTTAGGGTGCCAATCATTGTACAGTTTACCCTAATTGGCACGACAATTTGCTAACTTTTAAGGACTTGAAAATTCGAGCAGGAACGTTATCAAATACATACGTCTGTATAATTCATACCTACTTATATTCTATGGTCGGTATTCATAGTCGCTACTTATTGTTAAGCAAATGCTTAAGCATTCTTCGTCCTTTACTAGCTATTAGATTAGTAGAGGATGTCGCATGCTTAAGCATTTGCTTAAGAATAAGTACCGAGTATGAATACCGGCCTATATGTTGAGAATTATATGCACGTTACATTTTTATGATAATAAAAGTGATTTGTTTGCTTCGCAACATAACGAACAGAAATTACTACGCTCTGTGTGCAAAGAAAATAGAACTCAAATTATACAATTACGTATAATAAAAAAATATTGTTGTACCTAATACTTTTCTCAAAATAGAAGAATAACATCAGATTTGAGCACAGCAAGAAGATGGTGTGTATTTTAAATTTTCGTTCTGTTTATTCAAGGAATTTCCATGGGATAACAAGATTAAGGATACTATTCTCAGCTCCTTTTTCTGGGGTTACGTGTGCACGCAAGTAATTGGAAGCATAATAGCACATCGTTGGGGAGCTCATATACTTTTCTCCGTTGCCCAAATTATTTGCGGTTTGGTGACCCTTCCTATCCATATGGCAGCTCATTATAGTGGCTGGGAAGCTGTTTGTGCTTCGAGAGTGATCGCTGGTTTGTGCCAAGGCACCGTACTTCCAACTCTTCACACGTTGCTCGCAAAATGGGTGCCAATAGAGGAACGGGGTAAAATGTGTAAGTGTCAAGTAAAGAAATATTTTAACTAATAAGGATTATTCAATTTATTTTCTGGAGAACGAAGTCTGTCTTACAGTCTTATACGAATACATTTATTACATACTTTAATTTATTTCTATATAAAACTCATTTTCCTTTTTTAATTGTTCTAACCTAACATAAGTAATAGTTATTCCATGTGTTCTTCGTATTATAAAATTTAAGGGGGCCGTCTCATTTTTGTTATGGTCCGAATCGATCACAACGTCCTCAGTAAACAGACACTAATGAAATTACTGCGGTCGATAAAAAGAACTTTTACAGAGGTGACATCTCCAGGTACTTTATGTAGATGAATTTTTGACGCATAGTTGCCACATTTTCTGTTCTCTCTGTCTCTGCCGCGCCGTTGCCACAGCTCTTTCTATCGAGAAGCTTGAAGGAATACGGCACGAGAGCTGCGTCTGACATCAGAGCTTCGCTGCACGTAAAGGAGGATGGCAATAATGAAAGATGGACAGGTTGGGTTGTGAAGTTAGGAAACATATCAATGAAACAATACTTATTTGGGTATCAATATCTCTTCTACACTTAGCAATTCTTATTATTTTCTCTCATTTTGTGTAATTCCTCTTCTCCATTGACGGTCTTCCTACAATTTTATCAGATCGTTCGTAATGAAATCGCTCATTTGCTGTAACAACGACACAACTAAAAAATTTGCAGTTTTTGAGTTATTAGTATAGAAAAAGCGGTTGTTGTCTAACAAAAGTTTTCTCGTTAACAAAACTCGTTTGCCACAAAATCGTGAATTTTGAGTTATATATGTCGTAGTTGCAGCAAATGAGGGAAATGTAACGTATGCAGTGAGGGCAATATTTATATTTTCTTGTGTTACGTATGTGGAATTTTCCCATACGCTGCTCTCAACCGTTTTTCAAGCTCGCGTTTACGAAGGGAAAACGCCCTAAAATCCTTTTGCTTATCACACACCACTAAGGGGAGTCATGATCTCGGCCAGCTGGATCTCGACCATGGGACCGGAGTGACACGATGCCGACCATACGGATTTCCTTATATGGAGGTTTCTAATAAATCCCCACCCATTTTGGGACAATATAAACCCTTTGGTTTCAACCCCCGTAGGATAAAAGCTATAGGGTCACGCGTAGAGTCACGTCGTGTCACGCTTGTACAGAGTTGGTTATATTCAGTAAGATCGGGCTAAAGTTCCTGTCAGAATCATAGTTACCCTCATAGGATCCGCGAGTCCGGTTTATATTCTATTTGGCACTTTGAAATAGCCACTCGTACGCCCCGCATGGCCAGTGCGCCAACACTGTGCAACTAGTGGTAACTTACACACATTATTTAATTAACTAATCGCGACACTTACATTTGTATAATAACTAATTATTGAATATACGAATGGTGTTCACGTGTATATCGAGTAGATTTCGTTAAACCCATCTGATCCTTATAATATTAGTAGCACTCACCCACTGATACAACTTTACCGCTTGAGTTGTATCAAATATTAATTAAGAGTTACGAGGCATCACTAACATTTCCCGCGACTTCCTGATTTCGCATCAGGTTCGGTCGCAACCTTTCATTCAAAACAAGGAATCTTCTCCAACCCAGTGGCTCCCTGGTTTCGCACCAGGTTCATCTGTGAATAATCCAACCTCCTAACAGCTCCCTGGTTTCGCACCAGATTCGTCTGTGAAGTTCATCCTAGTAACTCCCCGATTTCCCATCGGGTTCGTTCACGACGTTTCACCTTCCTGCGGCTCCCTGATTTGCATCAGGTTCGTCCGCGTGTGACTCCATTCCTAGAGGCTCCCTGATTTCGCATCAGGTTCGTCCTCGCCGTCAATAATCCTAACGACTCCCTGATTTCGCATCAGGTTCGTCCTAGCCGTCAATAATCCTAGCGGCTCCCTGATTTCGCATCAGGTTCGTCCACGCCCCTAACTAACAAACTCATAAACCGTATTCCTCGGGAAATACCTTTCTCGCCGGCCTCTCGCGTTGCCGCAGCCCCGGCTCGTAACACTGGTGAAAAAATATAAGGATATTCTTCCGAATAGCCCCAGTGACCGATCGAGTTGAGGTTTGGAGGGAGAATTGGGGAGGGTGTGTGGACCCTAAATCTAAAATTCTAGCTTCGGGTATTTATTAGTTTCCAAAATATTAATAAAAAATTATTGTTAATTTTCTTTTACGTAGGTGCGGGCACCCCTACTCGGCGACCCTCCCGTCCCCCCAAACTGATTTACGAATTGCTGGACGCGTTCCCCTTACCTCCGCGTGCTCCTCAGGTGCCGGAAAGGCACGCGTATTTAGCTGAAATTCAAAGTCAAGAATCTCGAAAACGAAGCGCGATATTAAAAAATTGTATTCTATATTTTCGTCTTATTTTGGCCTGCAGAATCACCTCCTAGAATATTAACTATCAGTAGAATAACACCCTATATAGTAGGATGGGTCGCATGCGCAAGTTGCTGGTTCAAATCTCTAAACTCACATCGGTTCGCTACCATACTTTACGCGCCCCCCGCCTTAATCTAGTCCAAAGCATTACTAAGGTCGGGGCCATATATATTGGCCGGTGAATTCGTTTTCGCGAGCAGCGATCGAGGAGAAATCAGCCACCACCATCTGACGATCGTGGATTTGTCAGTTGGAGCTGCGTGGCCCTCGCAGGGTATGGTGGGGTAACGGGAACGCTGCTCGGCTCCGCCTGAACCTAGCCGTTTGGCTGTTATTTATTCTTAGCGTAATAGTTGTGTGCGTTACGAGGCTATGCGTAGACCAATACGAGATGAAGCTATCAAGAAAGTATCAGTGTTCTAATCAATAAAGCTCCTGAACTTTTTCGTTGCTAACGCGCACCTATTCTGTTGTGTGTGTTTCTACGCTGACACCTCGGTTTGGCCTACACCCCAGAAGCTTGGCACTATCGCCACCACTTGCGGCTCACTCTTGTTCTGCGAAGACGAGAGCGAGTCAGAAAACGTTGAGCAAAGGAGCACCAAGGCAGGCAAACTGTGTGGTGGGAGAATACCTCTCACGAAACACACCGGCCAATATATCTGGCCCCGACCTTAGTACCGTCGGTTATGAAACTGATATTAATATATTATGCCGAAAGTTTTTTATTAATATCTGGGAAACTAATAAATTCCCGAAGCAACAATTTTGGATTTACGGTTCTCACACCCTCCCCACCTGTCCCTTCAAACCTCGTGTCGATCGGCGACTGAGGCCATTCGGAAGTACAGCCAAATATAATGATATGATTGTTCAATGATTGTTTATTTTGTTTGTTTTAATAGAATGTAAAAGGACAATATTAAGTCCTAGAGGGGATTACTGACCCAAGAGTGTACAGCATATGCTATACACCGTTGGAAAGGTCTCGCCAAGACGAATCGATTGATACCATTTTTAACTTCGAAATCAAATGGGATAACCTCAATAAATGGCCTCAAAGTTCGAGATATTGTGGTTTTGAACAAAAGAAACCGGTAGTAAAAGCCCACCCGGCCCGAGGGATCTCGGGTAGGCACCTGAGGAAAAACCGAGGGATGCAAGCGATACTCCAGCAGGTTGGGACGGCAAATATGCCCCACGACCTTCATTTCAGGGCCGTGTTGGGCCTACGTGTGCCCCATGGGCCATTAATGCATTGGCGATTTCATACTGGGCATTAGGAAAGGGGCCCATAGGGCAAACGCAGGTCGAACGCGGCACTGAAATGAACGTCGTGGGGCACATTTGCCGTCCCAACCGGCTAGAGTATCGCTTGCATCCCTCGGTTTTTCCTCAGGTGCCTACCCGAGGTCCCTCGGACCGGATGGGCTTTTACTACCGGTTTCGTTTGTTCAAAACCGCAAAATCTCGAACTTTCAGGCCATTTTTCGAGGTTATCCCATCTGATTTCGAAGTTAAAAATGGTATCAATCGATTCGTCTGGGCGAGACCTTTCCAACGGTGTATAGCATATGCTGTACGCTCTTGGGTCAGTAATCCCCTCTGGGACTTAACATTGTCCTTTCACATTTTCTATCGTATCGGCATGAACGTTTCAGTAACATACCGCTGGGATTTTCCAGATGAAAATGAATTTACACACAGTATAAATCGGATTATTTTTAGCATTTTTAGATTAGAAATGTTACATTTATATTTAATTATCAAGTGCAATTCTAGAAATAATCCGATTTATACCGTGTTTGAACTCATTTTAATCTGGAATATCTCAGCAGTATGTTACTGAATACTGAAAACGGCACGTTTTACATTTTATGAACACTGTATGCCTCTCCAACCGTGATTACAAGCTGCCGCGCCGCCGAGCAGCCCAAGTCCTCGCTGGTTGGGACCGGCGTTGAGCCCGTATCGTGAACAGAGCCCTAATTCGGAGTGTTCGTTTCTCGTTTCTGTCTGGCCAAAGGGGGAAGCGAGATGAGACGCTTTGCGTGCGCGATGGGCGCGAACGCAAAGGACGGAGTGGCACGGCGTCCGAAAGACGGAGCGAGACAAAACAACAAAACGTCGTCTGTCTCGTACCGTCCTCGCTCGCTTTCAGTGCCTCTCGCTCGTTCTCGCCTTCGCCTTCGCCGGACAAGAGTGAGACAGAAGTGATGGGGATAGCAAAAAGTCCACATCATGTACACCAAACCGAGCCCGTAATGAGACAATACTGTAGTATCATTTATTTGAGTTTATCCAGATATTATCTTTGCCCATCTCTGTTCTCCAGCCGCATCGCCGTGATTCATTCAAGCCTCCCTGACGACAAAATAGTAATAGGGGAAATGCGGCAAGAGCGCGATTCGACTCTCGATACGTCTCGGAAACTATGTCTTTCCTAAATTTATCGGCTAGTTTGGTCTTCCACCGGTTTTGATGGTACAAGGCACGAATATACCATCAGCGCCGGTGACGGTGAATCCTTGAAGCTTCATTCTGTCATTTCTCGAATCTGTCTCAGTACACGATTCATAAATTCATTATTATTTCAACATATGGTGTTTAGTAGCGCTCAAACGCAGCAGACCACCCTGCACGGATCAGTGACGCCAGAATGAGGACGGGAGCGCTCGAGAATTTCCCCCACCTCGCATGCACACTACGCCGGAGCTGCGTGTCCTACGGAGCCTCCGGCGCAGTGATGCCAGAACGGTGGGTTTCGGCCCACGGCCGCTACCACCACTCCACGACCAAGCGTACCCTTCTTAGCGTCCGTACCGCACCACAGAAGCATACCAGTCCCTCCATCCGTGTGCCGTACGCGCTACCTGGCCACCGCTCTCCGGCGAGAATTCGTTTTCCCGACATCGAAGCGCTTGGCGCGCCAGGCGAAAAATCAAGGCTTCAAATCCCGGTACGGATATTACTTCTTTTTTTTATTTATTCTCTAATTTCTCTTTCTATATTCTCAGCAGACTAAAGGCTTAAAAACTATTAATTTACTAAGCATTTTCGAAGCTTGATTTGCTGCTAAAGTGGGATTTCATCGAGGTTTGAACCTCAATGCGAAGATTTTATTTTTTTCATTAATTATTTTCTAACTTCTCTTTCTATATTCTCAATAAAATAAAAACTTGAAAACTGTTAATTTACAAAGCATTTTCGCAGCAGGCTAATGTACGATGTTGGTCTTCTGACTTTTGTATACATAAACAGAAATAATTCCTGGAAATGCTACTTACAAAATAAGCACCGTTCTAGGACGAACTCCTTAAAATTCACGTCACAATGCTCGATGGAAACCACGAGAAGGTGGTGGGCTTCTTCCATCAGGAGAGGATAAGGATAGGTCGAGCAATGACACAATTTTCGTAAATAATCAACAAGCAACTAAGCAGATACGTATAAACCTGATTAACAGGAAAAGAATATCGTTGGCCAAGAGTGGGTTAATAAAACTCTTCTGTAGGTACAAATGACATTATTGCGACGGGTACGAGACCAGTCGATATTGTTTTCAAACCTCATTACAGTAATCTGGGGTGCGAGGGGTAAGCTCGCTTACCTGAAACGGAAATCACCGATTCTATAACTGCTCATTGTGACGTGAATTTTAAGGAGTTCATCCTAGAACGGTGCTTATTTTGTAATAGCATTTCAAGGAATTATTTCTGTTTATGTATACAAAAGGCAGAAGACCAACATCGTACATTAGCCTGCTGCGAAAATGCTTTGTAAATTAACAGTTTTCAAGTTTTTATTCAATTGAGAATATAGAAAGAGAAGTTAGAAAATAATTAATGAAAAAAATAGAATCTTCGCATTGAGGTTCAAACCTCGATGAAATGCATTCTCGTACGGCACACGGATGGAGGGACGGGTATGCTTGTGTGGTGCGGTACGGACGCTAAGAGGGGGTACCCTTGGTCGTGGAGTGGTGGTAGCGGCCGTGGGCCGAAACCCACCGTTCTGGCATCACTGCTCCGGCGTGGGGGAAAATCTCGAGCGCTCCCATCCTCATTCTGGCATCACTGACACGGATGTCTACTGAAGACAACTGTATCCGCAAAAACTTCCTTTTTACCGATTCCAGGACGAAAGTTGTAATTTACGATTTGTTTACTATACGCATATACGTACACGCTTTTTCTAGCTTGTGTGAGCGTACGCACACATTCAAGGCCGGTGAGACGGCCCCCTTAAAAGTGTACACAATGAACAGAATAATATTTGTTATATCGATAAAGATTTTGAACATTGAACAGAAGCTTGAGATTTGACGAGAATCACACCAAATGTTACTTTAGATAATACCTTATCTATTGCGTGACTCGCATTCTCTTCATCACTCCTATCACATTCGATTCATGTGTTGATAAAAACATCAAAAGTGAATCCCTAGGAGTGGTAGGCAAATCAAAGAATAAAATGTATTTAGATGATTAATAGATAAATAATTCACTCTTTGTACTTTCTTCATGAATTGTATTATAAATTATGGTAATTATGCAGAACAGGTGTTTCCTCACCGATTTAAATTATTTTTGGATATGTTTTGGGAGACATGATTCTGAACAACTTTTTCCTATACATGTTACCGCCGCTCGACCTTCGTTTCCGAGATATTCGCGAAAAACTGCTGCTACTACTACAATGTATTCTGTGTTGATGCAAGATAAGGACCTCGCCGATTTCGATGGGCTTCAGATATGTTGTCAAGGTCATTATTCTGAACAACATTTCCCTTTAAACTTTTTGGCGGACGCCCTTAGTTTCAGAGCTATTGAGGAAAAACTTTTGCTACTACTACATTGAATTCTGCATATATATGTACACCACCGTGGCACCGTATGCGTCAGTGCGGGTCCGCCGCTTGTCTACTGTTTCTCCATATACCTCGCTGTGACCGGCAGACGACGTATATACCGGATAAACTACACGGTTCAATTACAACGATTTAATTTATTCTAACGCAACGCATTCCACTTTCCAACTTGTCCCGGGTATTAGTTTGGTTTGGGTTAGATGAGGGCGGGGGTCGCGCGCCCGCTTGCGGGCGCGTAACGCATGGTAGCGAACCGATCTGAGTTTAGAGATTTGAACCAGAAACTTGCGGATGTCCGTCAACACCCCAACTCACATCGGTTCGCTACCATGCTTTACGCGACCGGGAGAGGGCGCACGCCCCCCCCCTTTTTTTATTTACTAGGTGAGAATCCCCACGGATACACCCCGCCCGCGGGGGCGGGCAGGGGGTTATGTGGGACTCGAACCCACTAAAACCACCAAGGTGACCTACTGGCGCGGGAAGCGAGCATCCAAGGGGAGGACGCGCCGACGCCCGTCAAAAGACTGGGCCTTTCTCGGGAGGGAGTCATGGGACTCCCTCCCCTGGAGTAGTCTCTCCCTCCATAATACCGGGTGGCGCGCGACGAGTCACACGTCCGCGCCACCCCCTTCCGGGGTCGCTGCTAGCACTAGGGCAGGGGTGCCCCCCGATACCCCCGCCCCACGACCCCCCGACACCGCGTCATTTTATACGCCCGGCTCGCTCGAAAAGCAAGGCGAGCCGGGCGGAGGCGAGCGGCAGAGCCCAGATGGGGGGCCGCCCAAAACCCAGCGCCCCCGAGGAAGCCCGGTGGACGGAAATGCCCCCCCCCCCCTGATCTAACCCAAACCAAACAAATAACCAGGACAAGTTGAAAACTGGAATGCGTTGCGTCGAAAAAAAACCTACCGAAGTTTTACACAAATATCTCGGAAACGAAGGTCGAGCGGCGGTAACATGTATAGGAAAAAGTTGTTCAGAATCATGTCCCCGAAAACATATCCAAAAATAATTGAAATCGGTGAGGAAACACCTGTTCTGCATAATTACCATTTTATTGAATCTTACATTATACAGAATGGTTATACAAATGCGGGATATTTTTCTGGATCGGTTCTCCTCAGCAAAATAGTAAAAAAAAGTTAGTTTATGCATATGTCTGATAATGCTTACTAGGTTTGCAGTTATAAACATTTTCATAAGACACCAGTCCGGAATGCCTACTCAAGGACAACCGGCAAACAGGCGCGTTTGTCAGTTAGCCTACTCTACTATATTTTCATTCATATCCTTTCCTTCTCGTCTTTAAAAAAAACAAAAGCGAAATGATAATGAATATATCGAGTCCCGTAAACACAGTTGTGTTTTACAAAATATGAAAATACTTATACCTGCAAAATTGACCATTATTGGACATATGCGTATAACGAACTTTTTTAAATATTTAGGTGGGTGGAACGGATCCTGAAAAAATATCCCACATTTTAATAAGCACCCTGTATAATAATCATGATAATATCGCATATAAAATTTTCCAAACTTCGAGAGTGCTACCTTTGTAAGTCAAGTAACATAAGCTCTGTAGTGTTTTGGTTTATTTGTGGTAACATTGGATATACATATTACATTAACAACTCCAATTAGATTGTCGTACTAATTATTATTAAAGTTATTTTGTATGTTTGGTACATGTAATTTAGCGACCTTCGTTTATGCGGGAGGTTGGATCGGAAACGTAATCTGTTTGCTAAGCTCAGGCCTGTTAGCAGACTCTGCTTTAGGATGGCCTAGTTGCTTCTATTTTTGGGGTGGTATTACTGTTATATCTGGGATCCTTTTCTTCTTCTTTGGAAAGGAATCACCAGCCGTACATCCAAATATACCTCAGGATGAAAAAGAATATATCGAAACTAGTCTCGGAATAACCGAAACGGAAGAGGTATGTATTATAACATCGTTATTTATCAAATTTACAAAATCCAGAAAAACTTTATATAGTTTTTTAACCACTACTGTTGTACCAACTTGAAATATTATATAAGTACCTTTTATCAGATAGTACTAGAAAATATACTAGGCAACTTGATAGGCATAATATTGTTGTGCCGAGGTGTTTCCCCGTTGTTCATTCCGGCGCAAAGAATAGGGTAATAGACGAACGAACACATAACACAAGTACAGGGTCATCCGTTAAAACTGCAACCTACGCGCGCGCGAACAGTCGAAAATGGCAACACCGCCTCACGGACGCATTCCACTACAACCATGCACCGGCCCAGCGTTCGGAGTGTTACCAGTGACCGCTGGGTAGTAGTGATGCCCGAGCTTCGAAAATTTTAGGATGGTCTCTTGCAAATTAACCGGCCCAGGTAAACGAGCCGCGCGCTCCGCTTTTATGATCGGTTTACCACTCGCACCCCGGGTTACTGCAATGAGGTTTGAAAACAATGTCAACTGGTCTCGTACCCGTCATAATTTCAAAAATTTTGGGTACGACAGGGCTACTTCTTACTGCATATAAAGATAAAATTATAAAAAAGAAATCAGAACAATAGATTCTGTGGTTTGTGCAGAACTAACATATAATTGAATAAAAATTTAATTTCTCAATTTATGAAAGTAATGACACGGAAACAACTAGGCTATTGTTTATCAACATCGTGACTTTTAAAAAGAGCATTAAATACAGTATTAAATAAAAAGTTTGCAAAAGCTTTTCACAACAATTATGGTTAAAAAATTGATAAATGAAAAATTAAGTAAACGTAAAATATTTTAAATTATCCATCATTAAGAGGGAATAATTTTTCCTCATTTTTCAGCGCAAATTGTATTCCGATATCTTGTATAGTTCAAAAGTTATACGAAAATGTCCCCAAATTCTTCAACCCCGGCCGCGAAATTTCAAACACCTCCTTGTGATGTTAATTTGAAAGAGCCCATCCTAAAAATTTCAAACCTCGAGCTTTACCGCTGTCGAGCGGTCGCTGGAAACCCTCCGAACGCTGGGCCGGTGCATGGTTGTAGTGGTATGCGTCCGTGAGGCGGTGTTGCCATTTTCGTCGGTTCGCGCGCGCGTGGGTTGCAGTTTTAACGGATGACCCTGTATATTTGAGTGTACAGAGCAATAGCTATAAGTCTTTACAATGTAGGACTAAAGTCGTGTTCAGATATTGAGAAACCAAGAATTTCGATACGCCAACCCAGACAGCACACGGACATCTTAAAGACATCTTAAAGACGTCTGGAGTCAGACGTTCCAGACGTCTTTAAGGCGTCCGTGAACGTCGTTTTCACGTCTTATACAAGTCTTCGGCACATCTTATGTCAAGCATCAAGACGTCTTAAAGACATCTTTAAGATGTCTTTTCTCAGACGTCTTAAAGACGTCTTTATCAGGTTCTGGTTCGGAAAAAAATTTGACGGTGACGAGAGGAATCGAACCCAGGACTTTCTCCGCTTACGAAGCAATCGTTATTCGCACCTACCCAACACACTTCCTTATAAACACTTCCGAATTCTAGTTACATATATATTGTATTAATTGTTTATAAAAAACGCGCATTACAGCGAAATATTCTACAGGATATTATTATTAAATGACTTTATTGAACAATGACAATTACGATATAACAATAATTGTGAATAGGCAATGTTCAGCATAAGTGCTGCTCTACAACCTAACCTAATCATCATTCGACCTCTAGACTCATTTCACACACTGTTATATAACTGTATTAAAGAAAAATTGACGAAACAAATGTACGATAAATGTGTTACTATATGTTTAATATTCCATGCAAATAATGCAAAAATTTGCAAATCCTTGTGCCGGTCCTGCCTTAAGATTGCCTTTTACGGACGTCATTCGGATGGCTTTTTACCGACGTCTTTAAGATGTGTTATGAGCGTGTTAAAGACGCCTTGAAGACGTCTGCTGGATGTCTTAAAGACATCTTAAAGACGTCTTTCACACGCCCGTACGACGTCTTAGGCCCGGTTCAGACGAGTGGTTTGCGGCAGTTTGCCGCCGCGATAATTTGCCGCAGCAAGACGCGCGTGAAATTTTTCTAGCAGTTCACATGAGCGGTTTTGCAACGCCACGATTCGCGTTCTGCGCTTTTTTCTTCTTCTATGTTTATGGGTTTAAGAGGGACATTTTCTTGCGTTAAATAAACACAAAACGCTCGTGTGAATTGCTTGTATATAAAACAATGTACTGCTTTGCCGCTTTGCGGCAGCGTTCAGTTGCGGCGAAGCGGGATGTGCGTTCGTCAAAACGAACGCAAACATGCCGCCTAGTAGCCGCTCAAATTTGCGTCCCGTGTGAACTGCTTCATATACAGTGGCGGACAAAAGAATGTTTAAAGTTGGTACCCGTGCACATGAATATTAGTAACTTTAGGACTAGAGTGTTTTCCTGACGTTGGTAATACTGATCTATTTAGTCGGCGGGCATTCTCCCATTCTATACGACATAAAAAGTCTATTCTTTATGCGACTGTTTTCCCATAGTACGTTAACAATCGAGTTCATTCGAAACATGCAGCGGACAAAAGGAAGTTTAAAAGTTTTAACATTAGCATAAATATATCATAACATCATAAACTAGTAAACATTTGTTGATCTTTCTCTTCCCTTCTATATATGCATTGATTTTAATAATCTTGTGCATCCTTAATTACACAGATAAATGGAAATAATAGAAAATCCGTCGATATTAGGCGCCTCATTGTTAGAGATAGAAAAAATGGATTAACATTTAAAGACATTTCAAAAAGATATGAAATTTCGATGATGGGAGCTAAAAAAATTTGTGATAAGCAAAAAAAATATGGAACAGTCAATAATTTAATCAAATCTGGTAGACCACGGAAAACATCGTCAAGAGATAATAAGATGATAATTCGGGAAGTAAAAAAGAATCCCGCCATATGTGCTCGAGCCGTGAAAGAAAATTTAAATCTTGTCCATATACACCAGGCATGGAACTAAAGTGAACGCAGCGGCCGTTTTTCGGACGCAACGCCTCCTTTCTCCCGCCGCGCGTCTTGGCCCCCGCGGCGGCCCAGGTTCGTGGAGCGCCTCAGGCCCGTACCACGTGAACCGCGCGTGGCGCGTTGACAAGACAAAAACGCATCGACAATCGTGCTCTCTGGGTCGATGTGGAAACCTATTGATACAATGTCGCCCCAATGCGCTACGCGCGATTCATATGGTACGGGTCTGAGGCGCTCGAAGCTCCTAGGCCCGCCGCGGGGACAAAGACGCGCGGCGGGAGAAAGGAGGCGTTGCCTCCGAAAATCGGCCGCTGCGTTCACTTTAGTTCCATGCCTGATATACACGAAAGAACTGTGAGAAGAAGGTTGAATGATAACGGATTAAAAAATTATATAGCAAAAAAGAAACCCTTTATTAATGCTAGAAATCAAAAGAAACTCCCGCTATTTGCTAAACAGCACTTTAACAAGCCCTTATCATTTTGGAAAAGTATTATATGGTCTGACGAATCAAAATTTGAATTAATGAACACAAAAAGAAGAAAAAGGGTATGGTGTAAGTCATCAGACCGCCTTAAGAAGCGAAATATCCAATCAACCATTAAATACGGCGGTGGTTCGATAATGCTATGGGGCTGCTTTTCTAAAACGGGAACTGGAAAATTAGTCAGAATTGAAGGAAAAATGACTGGTATTAGTTATGTTAATATTTTAAGCAATAATTTATCACAGTCAGCAGAAAAAATGCACTTGTGGTCGTTTATCTTTCAACAAGATAACGACCCGAAGCACACTTCAAAAGTGGCATCCAAATTTTTTGCCGAAAATAACATTAAAAAACTCGAGTGGCCACCACAATCGCCAGACCTCAACCCGATTGAGAATCTTTGGACACTATTAGATGATCATATTCCCTTAAGTGCGCGTACCAATAAAGAATCATTTTGGGAAGCTCTACAACAAAAGTGGTATACTTTTCCAATAAATGTATTAGAAAACTTAGTTGAAAGTATGCCAAAAAGACTGCAAGCTGTAATAGACAGCAACGGAGGGCCTACAAAATATTGAAATTAATAAAGTAGTGAAATATAAATATGTTTATCATAGAAATGTGGGATTAAACTTACTATTGTCCATCGACTTTTTTCAGTTGTTTCGTTTTATCAACTAAACTATTAACTTTCAATTTCTTTCTGTATTTTTTTTTTATTTCATTACTTTATAAGATGTAAATATTCATAAAAAATTCATTAGCGTTTGAAAATAAAGATTCGTTTTGTACAAATCATGGTCTTTCTGGTATAATTTTCCTTTTAAACTTTCTTTGGTCCGCCACTGTAAATCTATGTCCTGCTAAAACGTGCGCGGCAGATTGTCACGGCGGCAAACTGCCGCAAACCGCTTGTCTGAACCGGGCCTTAAAGATGTTTTTGTCACGAAACAGGACATTCAGACGGTCAGACGTAAAACAGACTTAAAATGGACGTCTATAAAATGTCGTGTGCTGTCTGGGAACTAATGACAGAAAATTGAATTACTCAGAGTAGGCTGAAATCCGTCAAAGTCCATATCGATGGCATATTGTATGTCCACTTTTTATGAAATTTGAGTTTTCATATGCAACAAATACCTAGTTCTTCACTGCTTTTTTATGCAGTATAAAAATCACACTTTTATCTTTTTTATATATATATCAAAAAGAATATTTTGGTTTATTGTATATCCCCGAATCTATTATACTGGGTGTACAAATGTTGTATGTCCATGCCAGAGGACGAAAATATTCTTGGAAAAATGTGACAATTTTGCAGATTCTGACTTATACTATTAATTACATATTTTCAGTGATACCTGTATTACATACATATGATAATACAAATGCAAAAAGTATTTATTTAATTATAAAGTACCATTGAATGTTTGAACCTGTTTTTCTCAAAAACGCTAAAAGTGGACATACAATATGTGTGCACTAAACCACCATTATGATTATCACTGCTTAAATAGACATGTTCTGAAAAACGAGTGTTTTTAAATTATTTTGTACACTAAATTTTTACTTATTCGATTAATAAATACTTATTCAGATCCGGACCTGTTTCGTCTTACGAGATAAAAGCGGGCTCAGGGCGAGGCGAAAATTGAACGTCTTTTACGGTAGGCAATTGCTTGTTATCGAAGCGTTCGTTGTAAACCATTTGCCTGCCAGATGTCTAAGAGGCAATCGACATCATGCCGTTTTTTTGGTCATTTTGACTGCTTTTGCCCTGAGATAATTCGTCAAATTGCTCTGTCAGCGGATGGTATACGGTAACCTCGGACCGGTACATACCGTCGTCCACCGCTGACTCGAGGAACAATACGGTCATAAACCGTGACCTTGCCTAAACGCTCCGACCACACAACCTAGCTGGGATTGCTAGCCAGGTGTCTGGTTTTTCCACTGCTAGGTCAACAAGAAGCTTCCTCCATAACCACCGAAACCGTGGAAGGAAAGTTCCTCCCCTTCGAGGAAAAGCTAGCTTATCAGCAATTTCGCACCTCCTGAAATTCTGATGTTTCGTCTACCTTCGACGTCGAAAGGCTAGACGAGTCAGAATTCAATTATCTCTCGAGCGAACACATCCATCTCTCGTTAGAACTCGATCAACACTTCACTCATACAATCAACGATCAGAGTCACGTGGTCTAGTCAAGCATTCGTGACAAAATCTCTTACTCAAACAGTTCTTACTCAAGTCATCGTTCGGACTTGAGTAATTACTCTAGTCGTCGTACGGACTAGTTTGGTTGGTCTAGTTAAGCATTTGTGACTAAGACCATCGATCAAAAACATTCGTGCTTTTGTCTGGTCATCATACAGAACAGCAAGCTCTCTTTTCGCCACATAAAATAAAACAATCATTCAATATTAATTTGGCAAGTGATAAAGCCATCAGTACCGCGTCCCACAGAGTCTTTTGGGCCTTACAACCCCAAGAGGAAAAAACAATCTTTAGCGCGTGTGTCGGTAGCTTACAGGACCTACTTTCAATAGTTTGCCAACTTACCACCATAACGCTGAAATCTACGCCACGCCTCCACTAACAAGGAGAGGTTCTCAGGTGTCCGCCTCCGATTGCTTTGAATGTTGGATATGTTATAGAGCACCGAAAAATAAGATATACGTGTTTTTTCTAGCGGCCCGTTTTCATATTTAGGGGGTGAAACCAACCCCAAAAGTTATAAAATTTTCAGGTGTTCATCTCCGATTGCTTTGGTTTTTGAATATGTTTTAGAGGGCCGAAAAATAAGAAATGCATGTCTTTCTATTTTGGCCCATTTGCATGTTCAACGGGTGAAACCACCCCTCATAGTTACCCCCTAATAACGGTGACTGACGACAAGAATGTTACATGCCCCTATCGGTTCATTCCGTGCTTGTTGTCCGCGCGTCGCCTTTCGTTTCGACATCGGCGATTCAGCGGAATCGCCCTGCGAACGACGATCCGGTCACCGAACCCGGAACTTATCGTTGTCAGCACAACGCGAGCGTTGACGTCCCGGGTACCGATATTTCCTCATTAGTGAAGCAATCGGCAGGTGCCGACGGGGCGGTTTCCCCCTGTTGTGCTCAGGCAACGCCCAAGCACACGTGTTAGACATATTACACATATTATATTACGTTATATAAACGTTCGAGATGTTTCGAAGCTAAGACAGCCGCTAGCGACCGATCCTACAATGTCAGCAATACGCGAACGCATCGCTGCGACCAGGCATAGTAACGCGTACCACGCCCAAGAAGGATATAAAAACAATGCGATTCCACAAATGGACGGATTCTAGACTTGACACGCTTGACCTGTTAACACGGCTGACACTTCTGTAAACCTCAGTCTAGTATTAATTAGTCTCTGAATAAAGACTTAGTCTCTGAATTTAACCAACTTGGTGTAGTTCACCTAGTAGATTCCAATCTTTTGTTCACTCCCGAATCTACGATATTACCAAATCTCGTACCAGCCTTGCGAGCCATTACGCAGGGCACAACAAATTGGTGGCAGCGATGCGTTCGCGTATTGCTGACATTGTTGGGTCGGTCGCTAGCGGCTGTCTTAGCTTCGAAACATCTCCAACGTTTATATAACGTAATATAATATGTGTAATATGTCTAACACGTGTGCTTGGGCGTTGCCTGGGCACAACACCCCATTCGGGAGGATTGTTTGAGGCGCGGCCCGGAACCGAGAGACTGAAAAGAGGCAGTCGTATCAGAGAGTTCGATTTAAAATGTAACAACGAGTAAACGTACCGCATAGGGCACAACGCGAATCGTGCTCGGCCGAACAGGTTAGCATAAGTGTAACTCCTTCCGATATACCGAGAACGGCCTAGCCGGGAGAGCCCTTGCGCGCGATACGAACCGCCGTTGACCCCGCGAAGACTTGTGACGACATAGAGCGCGTATGAAACGATAGACGGCAAGCGTGCCAATACCCGAGCGCACAGCGATAACAGGGACGAAGCGCCGTGCCTAGGGTATGTTCTAACTATTACTTTAATCTTTTCGTCAAGAATATATTTTACTCTATTGTTTTTCCCATAAATTCCGTGTAACTACTGATTCAACCCTTTAACTCCTTATCCGTCCATGGTAAGTATTAGGGTGGTTACAAGGCATAGGGGGAAAATTTTTTTTCGTCGTATCTTCGACGGGAACCCCTAAAAAGTTGCCAATGGGTAAAAAAATGAGATTCTGAAAGTTACAGCTCGATCGGATAACGTTAAGACCTGCCTCATCAGCCCTAAAGTATTAAAAAACAGCTATTTTCCTAGAAAAATTGGAGTTTTTCCGCTATAACATTAGAACGGTTTATCCTAGGAACTTGTTTTTTTTTTTTTAGTTTTGTAGAGCATGTTCCTGGCTACAATTTTTATTCTTACAACTTGCTTGACAAACGTACAAATCGGAAGATATTTGGCTTTTTCGAGGATTGGACCCGGAAAATCAATTTTTTCAAGAATCTGTAAAAATTCGCTTAAGTTGGTAATTTGTTTTTTAATGTGTTTCTACTATTTTTTAGTTATATAGCATCAAAGAGTTCAAGTAAGATACTTGTAAAAAATAGATTTTCAACCACGTAGGTGAAAGGAAGGAGTGGGTTAGAGGGGGGGGGGGGGGAGAAAGAAAATATTGTCATGCGAATCAATTATGTATTATAATTAAACCATAGTGAATTTGTAACATGAAACTTATTTATTATACATACATATATACATAGTAATAATAATATATAAATTAATAATAATTGGTAAATAAGTCGAATTGGCAGCTTTGTTAGATTGAGTAATTAGAATCAAGCAGGTGGTAGAGGTTTTGAAAGGGTAGATTTCACGGCGTCAGGGAATAATTTTCGACATTCAGCAACTACTTGCAAAACATACTGCTCTTCATCATTTGTGATGGTCGCATTGTAGTCTTGCATTAATTTGACACCCCTTTCGGCTGTGTCATTTACAATCCTAAAACGTTTCACAATTCCCAGTACTTTAAAAAAATCTGGGTCTTGATTCCAAACATCCGGATCGGAATGTAAGAAATCAGTAGATATGTTGAACCTTTTGAAGAAGTTGAATGTTGTTTGTGTAATAAAGGAATCGACTTCTTTGTCCAGAAAAGAATGAGCTTCTTTCAACGCGATTTTGCCTTTAACTATCCTATCGTCTTCTATGTTTTCTTTCTCACTGTTTTGTTCAAAAGACAACATTTTTGCAGGCATGTTTATTTTCATTCCTGTATCTAAAGTTTTATCAAAAAAAGCGAAAGCAACTTGCTCTGGGTTCAAATACCACAAATGATTAATTAGTTTAGACAATGCTACTTTTGAAATGTCTCCATGAATTTGTTCATAATTAACTAAGGTTTTTAACAACTGTAAATCTTGGTTGGGGGCCATTGCAGGTTTAGGAGCATTAAACGAAACTTTGACATAAACATTAATTATAAATAAACGTAGTCACTTAAAGAAAATTGACCCCTGAAAACAAAAATTTTTAGGGAATAAATGGCCTTCACCATCCACCTGGCGTGATGCATGGCACCTGGCGCTTTGAAAGAAATCATGTTTGGAGCAATACGACCTAAAAATATCAAACACAACTGTAAAAATTCTTTATAATGTCCTCTGGGCTGATGCCGTGGTTTTTCTAATTGCGCTGAGAGAAAACTAGAAATCTGTTCAAGATCAATTACATTTGTTTTGACCTGTTCATCATCAAGACCAATTTTATATTTTTTTTTTGTCAATTTTCGACCACCCTGTCTGAAATCTTTTAAAAATGTCAGGCTGGGGGCCAGTAGTTGAACCCATTTTGCAATCAGAAACTGCCTTCAGTAATACTTCTAAAATGTGGTGGCGACATGCTAAATATAAAAGACTTTTTTCAAATAATTGTTCTAATAACACACAGGTTCCTCTCAAACAACCAGTATTGACAGCGGTAGTGTCAAAACACATTGCTTCGATTTTTTCTATTGCCCCCCATTCTTCCACTTCAGAAAAAACAGCTTTAGCTTGAGTATATCCCTTATTATTTTCCATCAAAGGAACTCCTATCAACTGCTCACCACAATCATCACCACAACGTATCAAAACTGCCAACCTCTCTACATTTTGTTTCTTCAATATATCTGGGAGCAATTTCCCATCCCAATGTAGGACAGCACCTTGTAAGTCTGAATTTTGAAACCTATTTTTAATAATTTGTACTCTTTCCTTACGAAATTTCTGTCTGCGGTTTCGTACGGTGGACCTACTTATTGCTAACTGCTGTGGATCTTGCCCTAATGCTTCGGCAGTAGCCCAAACAATTCTAACTGCGTCTCTATCCGAAACGTTACATCTATCTAACAATACTGACAATTTCTCTGTAATAATTTCCTGACCTCCTCGGCAGTACTTTCTTTTCTTCGGTTGTAACATGTCGATTCCTGTGTCCTGAAAGTCCTCATGATGCTTCTCTCCTATGTCCTGATTTCGATGTGATTCCTGTTCTTCTAAATCACTGCTTGAGCTTAAACATTCCATTTCTACATCTTCATCTTCTAGAAAACGACAGAAAGAAACGATTAGAAACAAAGAAGAAATACAGGAAATTGAGAACAACAAACATATTTATCTAGATACAAAGGTGCCAAGGTGCTAGGTAGGTACAAAATAGATCCATATAGGTACTAACTACTATATTTAAACTACAACCTTGGCTTACCTACAGGTTGCAGTTTTGAATTTTCCAATCTGACTGCCTCAGCTGCTTTTCTCTGTTTCCTTCGTTCTTCTGCTCGTAGGAATTTTGTATCAACTCCTGCCATGCAGCCAGTACGCCTCTTTTGTCTCTGAAGGAGCAAAAACTGTCTGTCTTCTTCATTTATATTCTTCAGCGCGTCTTGGTGTGCAATATCAAACAGGTCATCAAGGCCTGACTTAAAAGCTTCTACTTTTATACTTTGAGCTACGCTTACACATCTGGTTGCATTTTTTTGCAGTTTTCTCCACTCCTCGTGAAGTTTTTCAAGCTTCGCAATACAATCTTTCAAATGTTTGGTATGTATCTTAGCTTTCTCTCCAAAAAGTATGACTTCCTGGATTGTGAGTCTTGCAGCATCTCTGGTTTCTAGTTTCACTTGACGTTTATTGTAAAACAAACTGCGTACAACTTGTCTATTGGATGGCAACTTACTGCCAGTAATTTGATGGGACATATATCCAATTAGAAAAATCTTGTCTTTCTGCCTGGAACTTACACCACTTGTAGCTGCAGAGGACGAAGTCGATGGTTCTGAATCCATTATTATTTACAGCTTTGGAAAACAAGAAATGGAATCTAGTCACACACACACGCGAAATATTTGTCTCTTCTCTCGGGGTCGTAAGGCCTTATTAACTCCGTGGTATGCGGTGCCAGTGGCTTTATCACTCGCTGGGTGATTACAAAATAAATGATTGTCTGTTTCATCGCACACAACTCGCTGATTAACAAATCACCCGATTATACAGAAGAAGGTAAACGGTTCACGCTAAACTTCACGACACGGTACCTCAGAGGGCTTGTTCAAGAGTGAGAAGCCGTGTCACCTTCGAAGAGCTATTTATACAGCCTTCGCAGGGGATCCCATCCCTGAAGCACCGCGGAAAAAATCGGCGTGAAAATGAATGGACAGCGGAAGATATCCACTTCCGCACGCCAAAAAATACTGACCTGGGCGAGTCTGGCTGCCGGATGGGTAACGCGACCATAGCCTGACTCTTCCAGGCTTACAGGGAAAAACCCGAAAGTACCTGAGCCTAACGGATAACACTACCTAAAACATGGAGGCATGCTAGCGACGAAGCCGCTACACGCCAAATTAATTTTAAATGATTGATTTGAATGGTGGCGAAAAGTAAACTCGTTGGGCTGACGGTTGACCAGACGAGGTGTATAAGGTCTATGTCATGAACGTTTGACTAGACCAGGTGATGTTGTCTGAACGATGACTGTATCAAAAGTCCACCCTTGCTTGAAGAGCGCTGATTGAATTCTGATCTTTGTCCACCTCTTTGACGTCAAAGGTAGACAAGACATCAGAATTGTGGGAGATGCCAAAATTGTTGATTAGCTAGCTTCTCCTCGAAGGGGAGGAACCTTTCCTCTGCGATTTCGGCGGTGGAGGAGGAACCCTCTCCTTCTTGGTGATGTCAGCGGAGAAGAACCGGACATCTGGCTACCAAACGTAAGATCCACCAAAGGGTCTTGCCGGGGTCGTGGTTTATAACGGTATTGTCCCGCGAGTCAGCGATAGAGGACGGTACATATCGGTCCCAAGTCACCGGGTAGCAGGTACCACCCGCTGATAGAGCAATCAACGGATTATTACGGAGCGAAGGTCGAAATCCAAGAAAAAAACGGCACTGTATCGAATGGCCCCTATTCGATATATGGCAGGCAAATATTTTCCAGTGAACGCTTCGGAAATAAGCACTGCCCGATCGTAAACGAATAAAAATGAATTTCGCTTCGAAAACTTTGAAATTGCCGACTGTAAACGAAAATGACGTTTCGCTTCGTTTCGAGCCCGCTTTTGTCCCGTAAGATGGAATCAGAAATATAATACTTAAAAAAATATACATTTAAAAACTTATACTGAAACATTACTTTGATGTGTTTGAATGCAAAGAATTCAACAAGCAACAAAAGTATGGGTAAAAAGTAATTTTATCACGTTTATAGCGAATTTTTACAGATTCTTGAAAAAGTCGATTTTCCGGGTCCAATCCTCGAAAAAGCCAAATATCTTCCGATCTGTACGTTTGTCAAGCAAGTTGTAACAATAAAAATTGTAGCCAGGAACATGCTCTACAAAACTAAAAAAAAAACAAGTTCCTAGGTATAGGAGCCGGAAAAAAGGGAAAGCCACTCTGCCGGGACTCGAAACCGGGCCTTCCGTGTGCTGGCCAGCCGCCTAACCGATTTTTTTTTTTTTTTTTTTTAAACAATACGTTTATTTATCAAAAATACAATAACAATGAATATAATACCTATATCTTATGCTACCCTTACACCTGTTATTGCGTGTTGCACGGTTTAATACTTAATAAACTATTCAGGTACTACATAACGCTTAATTTGTACAAACGAACGTTCTTATGTACTTTTGTTTGAGCTAAGTCTAGTTCCGGTACTGTTGATGTTTAAATTCGCCCGGTTCGTTTTTTTTTTTTTATTTGACACGCATCCATACACTCTATCCGCACATCCATACCATATTTACAAACCCATTCATATCCACATTCATCCTTCTTTATATCTGGTGTCTCACCTTCTTGTGAACATCCTTGCTTAGTGGTCTTTTTTTAGCCACCAGTATCTTTTAGTTAATTTGCGGTGCTTGTATTTTATGTCCCATACTGATAATTTGTCTACAAATCGCAGTCTGCTATCGCCTTTATCTATGTCTGCTTCGTATAAATTTTTTTGGTCGGTAGTCTTTCTATGCATACGATATAATATTGGGAGATTATCCTCGTTCTGGATTTGGCCACCCGCGTCTAGATAGAGGAAGGCTTGCGGCGGGGTAAACCCCGTCTTTTTTGATTCCTCGAAATATAATTGATTCGGGAAAATTGTGTGGATTATTAAGGAGTTAGACACCTTGTTGTTTAGGTTTGCCCAGTGATTCCTTATTAGTTTTAAAATAAATAAATCTATTCTAACTATTTTCGCCTCATTGTATAGTCTCGGGTTGCTGATCATTTCTGTGAAGTTGGATTCAGGTGTTCTATAGCTGCCCAGGCAGGCCCTGATACATTTTCTTTCAAACAGTCTTAATTTATCCATTGTACTCGCACTTATATTGAACCAAATTCGACATCCGTATGTCAGTATCGGTCTTATTAATGACTTATAGCATAACATTTTTACCTCTTTTTGAAGATCTTTCGAATAAAATAGTCTTCTATGAGCATAGAAAGCTCTTTGGGCCTTTTGGATTTGTATTTTAATGTGAGCATTATAATTGAGTCTAAAGTTTAAGTGAATCCCTAAGTATCTTACTATATTATTATGCGGGATTTTAATATTATCATTTGCTATATCATTTGCTGTTCTTAACGCGAATTTAGTGGCGTTGTTTAGTATATCCTGGCTGAGGTTGGCGTTCCTTGCTATGGGCGGTCTGAATAAAATAGTTTCGCATTTATTTTCGTTGATTCTAAGTTTCCATGTGTGGAAATAGTCTACAATTTTTATGTATAATTTTTGCAATTGTTTTTGTATTGTGGTAGGCTTTTTAGCGTGGATGTATATTATTAAGTCGTCTGCAAAAGCGATTGCTGCTTTGTTTTTATTGTTGTCGAGATCGAACAGGTTATGCAAGTCACTCATAAAAATGTTGAACAGGATGGGGGAGTTAACCGCCCCCTGCTGCAACCCGTTTTTTATCTGGAACTCTCTGGTGGAGGTTGTGTTTCCCTCTGTTACTTGGAAACTTTTTCCGTGCAAGAGATCCCAGGTCATCCTGATTAGGTGACTGGGGAACTCCTTCTTTAAGAGTTTAAAAAATAGTCCTTCTAACCACACCGTATCGAACGCCTTTTCCAGGTCTATTAGGCAAGCCCCTACACATCTACCTCCGTTTCTGTGCCAGCATACATCTGACACAAATTTGGTCAACGCATGTATTGTTGAGTGTCCATACTTGAACCCAAATTGGTTATCTGGGATTATGTTTTTTTTTCGCAATGTGCCTCTAAGGCTGAGAAAATTGTTGTTTCGAATACTTTGCTTATATTAGGCAATAGGGTTTGAGTTTATTTGTACTTGTTCAGTAATTTTTTTGAGTTGAAAGTTTAGGGTGCTTATGATAGATACCTTTATGTCTTCTAATGATAAGGGTTGCTCACCTGATTCGACTTCCGTTTTTGAGGTTAACCATCGTTCATTACAACTGACTGGCTTCTGTGTACATTCCTCGATAGCATTTATGCTATTTAGGACTGAAGCCCCCGATGGGATTTCGGTCTTTTGGTCTATTTTGGCTTGCTTGATTTTGTATTTGACGGTAAGTAACCCTTGGGTTTTTCATGCCCTATGTGCCGCTACGTGTCCGAGCACGTGCCTTGTGTATACCTTGACTTGTTTTAACCACTTTTTTTCTTGCGTTTATGAGCAATTTAGCTGTTTCCGTACCTTTTTTCTCAAAATTCACTATATGATACGCTCATTAATCTTAATTATCGTTAGATTTTGTCTGCTGTCGCCTGTTAGGTTAACACGTTGCGTACGGGTGACGTGTACGGTCACGTCATGGAACTCTTGGGCCCGGTCCCAATAAATGTGGAAGGTGAAGAAGAATTTTTCAGGTACCGAATTTTCCTTTTGCATACGCATTCAGTACGAACGTGTTCATCAGTGTGTGCATGTCGTTCCAAATTTGCAACGTTTTTCACCATAGTGCAGCTGTTTCTTGTATTTAGGTGAAGGTCAACTATTTTTGGTGCCGGACGCAACGTGTTAAGGAGATACGTGCGCCTTAACTACTCGGCCAAGACGTCGCCTAACCGATTCACCCACGGCGACTTCCCGTGGTCTCTTAGTTCCGAACTCCTCCTAAATGGACGCTACCTATGTGCTACATCACACACTAGGCCGTTGCTTAAATGCCAGTATGCCTACTACATAGGATAAACCGTTCTAATGTTATAGCGGAAAAACTCCGATTTTTCTAGAAAAATAGCTGTTTTTTAATACTTTAGGGCTGATGAGGCAGGTCTTAACGTTATCCGATCGAGCTGTAACTTTCAGAATCTCATTTTTTTACCCATTGGCAACTTTTTAGGGGTTCCCGTCGAAGAAATTCGGACATCGATTTCTTGCAACCACCCTACTAAACATTCATTAGAGTTTGATCATAGTTTTGACTTCAACAATGCTAAATTGTGGATGAGGAAACTAATTTGAACCAGAGAATTCTTTTGGAGACACTACACATGGTTAAACAGTCTAGCGTAAATCTTAGGTATGAAACATCTAAAATACAAGAATATTACGCACCATTACTGAAGAAGTAATGACTTATGATGTTTTTCTCAATTGAATTCCATATGATCTTACTTTCTCTTACATATCGTTTAATGTTATGTAATTGTTTTTGCTTTTTAACACCTATAAAAGTGTATAAAGTATCACACATGAGCAAGAATGTTAGTTTCTGTAGACAGTACATTTCTGAATTTTGGGGTTTATATATTTTAATTCTCAACGGTTCTTCGAACCACATTTCAGTTCACCTTCTAGATGCTCTTGATTTATTTCCTGTTTACCTCAGTCTCCTTCCAACCGACTCACGAGCCGCATGTTCTGTTAGAACACTGCGACTAATTTACAATAGCACTCGCAATATTTGTCTTTATATTGAAACTTTCCTTGAAAATGGTCAAAATGAATGACAAAAACGTCGGAAATTAATATAAATGTTTAATAATTGCAAAATAACTATGATTTTTTAATTTTGTATTAAAAAATAATTGTTTAAAGTGACGGAACCAGTGCACCGATACCATTTCAGTTAAAATTAATTTTATACAATATAGAGACTCATTTGTGGTTCAAACCATAGCGACAAACATAATAAAAAAAATAAATCATAGTTATTTCATCTTGGATGACTAGAACAGTTCCCACACCATTGCCCGTCGGAAAGTAATTTTTTTTAAGAAGTTTGTGCCACCTACTATATATGTGCATATGTGCAATAAACTGGGTCCAAAAAATTCTGTATCCTACTTCAATCCATACCTTAACCCATACAGCAAAATACGTTGCTGAAAGGTTGCAGAAATGCTGCAGTTTCGTTGCAGTTACGTTGCAGGTAATATTTCTGAGATGTTGCAGAAATGTTCCTATGTCCGCCCGTGTGCAACATTGCATGAAATATTTCTGCAACTTTTCTGAGATTTTACAGCAACTTTTCTGCAACTTTTCTGCAATGTTTCGGGCAGTAGGGCCAAAAATAAAAATTACGGTATTTTATATTTATATATATCGGACGTGCTGCGAGGGGCCCGACGACATGAATGTGTGTAACAGAAAAAATAGAAAATTATTTTACCCCAGGAGATTCGAACCCGCAACCTGTAGGACCGTAGATGAACACTTTACCGCTGCAGCTACAACTGTTCATTGAGAAGATTGCTTACATATTCGATCTTCTACTCCTACCGAGCAACACTTTAAACTCAAATTATTCAAAAGCGAAGATTCGTTTTGACAAACTCAATTACATCACCCTAATCGTGGAGTCGGATATTTCACAACA
Organism: Andrena bicolor; assembly: GCA_960531205.1. Taxonomy (NCBI): domain Eukaryota; kingdom Metazoa; phylum Arthropoda; class Insecta; order Hymenoptera; family Andrenidae; genus Andrena; species Andrena bicolor. The sequence goes on along the minus strand of CAUIJW010000117.1, from coordinate 335,199 downwards.
AATTAATTTCGACGCTTGATGTTGTATTAAGTTGATGCATATTCTGTTATGAAATATCCTGCGTAGTACAAGAAAATAATGTTTTTTTTTAGTTTTAGCGGATTCTTAATACAATCGTTTAACATCATTTATTTTATTTTCTAGTCTTCAGTGTTTGTGGATTTACATTTCACAGCTCAGACTTCTTTGCAAATATCATTTATTGCTGTATACAGTTTAACAGTTTGCATAAACCTTATAGGGCTAATTAACTAATGGTATTAATTACTTATATTACATATTGTCCGTGTTTACACATATTCCCTCGGAGGTTGCCTGTGAAATGTAACATTGTATTCTGTTTGTCGACATATGTGCCCACACAGCACAACGTCTGGCAAAGTCCCAAAGACGTCTAAAACGCGTCCCAAAGACGTCTTGGGGGCGTCTTGTTACAGATTAGGCTGTTCAGACGGTCTGAATGTCCTGATTTGTAACAAGACGTCCCCAAGACGTCTTTGCGACGCCTTTTAGACGTCTTTGAGACTTTGCCAGACGTTGTGCTGTGTGGGTGATATAAGTAATTAATACAATTCCTTAGTTAACACTATAGGGTTTAACCAAATTCATTAACTATATACAGCAACAAAAGATATTTGTAAAAAAGTGTTCCATGTGCCAATTACTGCCACTGTGCCTACTATTGCCATTTAATTCATTATAGGTAATAAAAAAGTTCCGTATTGTCGAGTAAAAATATGTAAGACCGTATTCAATTTGGTTCGTTGCAGGAATGTCGCTGATACGTTACGGATGAACAAAGCGTAACCTAATATATACTGTGTAGTGGGTATACTACGATATTATACTAAATCTATATACTAAATCGATATTATAACAGTTTTTGAGTCTTGCTTACTGCGGGACCTTTGTTGTAAAATCTCAGAAACATTGCGGGACAATTGCTGAAAAATCTCAGAAACGTTGCTGAAAACTTGCTGTAAAATCTCAGAAACGTTGCAGAAAAGTTGCTGTAAAATCTCAGAAACGTTGCAGAAAAGTTGCTGTAAAATCTCAGAAACGTTGCAGAAAAGTTGCTGTAAAATCTCAGAAACATTTCTGAAAAGTTGCAGAAACGTTGCAGGGTAATATTGCACCGCAACATTGCTGAAATGTTGCAGAAATGTTCCTATGTCCGCCCGTGTGCAACATTGCATGAAATATTTCTGCAACTTTTCAGCAAGGTTTCTGCAAGGTTTCTGCAACCAACTGTGCTGTATGGGAATATGCACGCAATGCGCCAGATAGTATAAGCTTATAGTTTTTACACTACAGTACCCCGTTAAGGGGACTAGGCAGTCGAAAAATCAAATTTTTTTTAATTGCATTTTCCAAAAGCACTATCCTTTTTGAATAAGATGCCGCTTGGATTATAGTAAAATTCGCAAAATTATAGATTTGACAACTAAAAACGTCAACCGGCAACCTATAGCGTCGCCTTTGCCCAGAAACTTTAAACGCGTTTTTCTCGAATATTTTTTTCTCTTCGGATATATCTGGATGAGCTTTCATTTTTTTATAAATAAATAAAGGACAGAGTCTCTTTTCCACGAAAAACGACTGCCTAGTCCCCTTAAGGGGGGAACCTGGTGTAACTAGCTGAAAATCGAGGCATTTTTCCGAATTTTTTTTTAAAGAAAGTACTTATTCGATCTTTCTGAAACTTTCGGGATATTGAATTAACAGGTTAAGGTAGATATAAAAAAAAAGTTATTAAAAAAGAGCAACAAATAACAAAGTTATAAGGGCTTATGCCCAGTCCGTTGGCGATGTAATTGGTTCACTGCGGGCAACGTAGCGTCTTTTGGTTTCATTTAAAACCAAAAATCGAACAATTTTCATTTAGTTTATGAGTGTACGGATGAATCGTGTCAATTTATTTCTTAAAAGATGCAAAATTGAACAAATGGCGGCCTCTTGAAAAAAAGGTCCCTCTTTCCAACGAAATTTTGCCTTAAATGTGTAAAAAAAAGTTATTTATTTAAACAATATCATTATACCCATAGCTTAGATCTGTGAAGAAAATGTTCACAAATATCCGTGCACAAGGCCAAGTCGATTGGTTGAATATTTTTGGAGTTACATTGCCCGCAAATTGTAAAACTGTCGTTTCGAGAAAAACGCGTTTCAAGTTTTCTGGTAACCTGACGCTCCATAGCAAAACCGGCTATATCCGCTTTAATTTTTCGAATTTCGTTTTGCGACTTTGGGAGCATATTATTATAATGTTTAACTATTGATTTATGCAAAAAAAAATTTGATTTCTTCGACCCGCTACACCAGGTTCCCCCCTTAAGGGGTATACCCGTTTGAACCCTCGAAAAATGTATACATTTTGTGGATTTTTTTACAAGTCTTCAGTTTGATGCCGATTTCCCGTTTTTTTTTATTATCTTTACATAGTATTATGAACTACTCAAAAAAAAAGTTTCAGTTAAAAAACTATTGTTTTTGGGAAGTTATGCATACACATCCGAAAGTCTTTCGATTTTAGACGGCTAAACGGTGGCTCTGAAAACACCTGTATGTCGTGTCTGAACTCAAAAACCATAAAATTTTCTTATAAGTATGTCAATAGCTGTCGTCCAACGTAGCCGAATTTGAAAAATTTGAAAAATAAAGAAATGGTGAGAGATCAAAGGTAAAGTTAAATTTTTCTAAGAGAAAAATCCACCTTTTTTCTTTATAAATAACTAGCATGCCCCGTCTCAGCTTCGCCCGAGATCGTAGCGTGACTGATACGTGTTTATTAGAATTAATATCTTTTCTATACCTATTATATAAAAACAGAGCCGATTTTTATATTCGCGCAAAACTCAAGACCTGTTGAACTGATCTTCCTCAAATTTTGACACGTTATTCCTATATACTCTAAGACGGACATATGCTATGTAGCATGTCTCAGAAACGCGTTATTAACATGTAATTATATGTAAACATTCCATGTGTACTGTTTTGCATACCACGTGATAATAAATTTGCAAAACCAGTTTGTACCCCGACGATCATTCTGACATATATATCCGCGATAATCCAGTTCTCTCGCGAGAAAGTGCTCGAAAAGCTTCGCCACCTGGTGGTAACATCGCGGTACTGCTACGGGCGAGGTACAGAGATGCAAGATGCGAAGAATTCCGCTGCAGCGCCCCTTGCGGTGGAGTAAGGAATCTCAGCTCGTGATATCTCCGCTCTATAGAATAATATTCTTGAGTAGTACATTACACGGGCTTTTTTGGCAGGATACCGTAACAAACATGCGCGAACGTAGAGTAATGCCGGTTTTGATACGGTTACTCTACGTTCGCGCATGTTTGTCACGGTATCCCGCCAAAAAAGCCCGTGTAATGTACTATTCAAGAATATTATTCTATAGAGCGGAGATATCACGAGCTGAGATTCCTTACTCCACCGCAAAGGGCGCTGCAGTCGGAATTCTTCGCATCTTGCATCTCTGGAGAGGTATCGCGCGGGCTGAATATGCGCATGCGCGCGCAAGTAGACTGTCGTATATAGGGGTCACGTGGTCGGCCAAACAGTCGTACACGTGAAATCTTTGCATATAAATTACATGTTAATGACGCGTTTCTGAGACATGCTATATAGCCTATGTCCGTTATAGAGTATGCAGGAATAACGTGTCAAAATTTGAGGAAGATTGGTTCAATAGGTCTTGAGTTTTGCGCGAACATAAAAATCGGCTCTCTCTTTATAAATAGTAAAGATAAACGGGGAGTCGGAATAAAAAAAGCCTTCGTTGGACGATATGGAATCTTATTATGATTCTGCATGCAAAATTGGAAGTGAATTGGTTGAATGTAGCGCGAGTTTTTAGGTTTAGCCGTCTAAAATCAAAAGACTTTCGGATGTGTATGCATAACTTCCCAAAAACAATAGTTTTTTAACTGAAACTTTTTTTTTGAGTAGTTCATAATGCTATGTAAAGATAGTAAAAGAAACGGGAAATCTGCATCGAACCGTTGACTTGTAAAAAAATCCATAAAATGTATACATTTTCCGAGGGTTCAAACCGGTATACCTCCTTAATGCTTATTATATCGTTATATACTGCATCAGAAGCAATAGAATGATGAAATTCTTTTATTCTAAATGGTTGTTCTTTGATATGTACCGAAAAAGAAACATATGGGATGCATTATTAATATATTGTAATATCGAAATGATCATTTCTTAGAAATTGCCAACACCGTGGATAGCAATGTTAACTAGTCTTCCAATGTGGGCTCTGTTACTGACACAATCTGCTCATAACTGGGGTTTTTGGTTGCTTTTAACAAAAATTCCTTCCTACATGGCTTCCGCCTTGGGCTTTGATATAAAAGACGTAAGTATATATATGTATACTATACATAAATAAATTCCAATACTTGTGGAGTGAATTTACACACAAAACAAGTGAAAAGTGTTATTGAACAAAGATCACGAAAATCAAAAGATGCTTAACTATTTGAGGCTAGTTTCGCCCAAAATCGATTGTTTTCGTGTTGTGTAAACTGAAAGAACTAAGCCACCTTAAGACCACCGATGTCTGGTTTTATTTTGGTAATTATTTGCAAAATGGCAGTCCTCGCCGATTTCAATGACCTTGAAATATGTTGTCAAAGTTATCATTCTAAACAACTTTATCCCATACATGTTACCGTCGCTCAGTTTAATTTTCAAGATATTTGGTAAACTGTGGGTGGTAGTTGATGTGGGTTAGATGATTTAGCGGCGTAGGAGGTTAGATTAGTTTAGAGGGGCCGCCAACTTTTGAGATTTAACATAAAAAAATGTGTTTCATAAATCGATGGTCATGAAGATTTGAACCAGCAACTCGTGCTTCGAGAATATGTTTCTGAAACACATTTTTTTACCTTTTTAATCTCACCCCAACAAACTACCCATCCGAAATGTGTTTAATATCTCGAAATCTTCATCAGCTTCATCATGTATTTTGTTTTCGACCGTTGCGATGTTTTTATACAAACAGTAGATAAGCGGCGATCCAATGCTGACGTACATATACGCTGAGGCGGATGCGTAGGGATACGCAGACTTCATTGCAATAGTAGCAGCAATTTTTCGCGAATATCTCGAAAACTATCGCCGGGCGGTGGTTATATATATATATATATATATAAGTAAAAGTTGTTCAGAATGTTGAGGTTTACAATATATTTCATCAAAATCAAAGCGGTGTACCCTATTATGCACAATTTGTACCTCAGGTTTTCAACCATTGGGGATATTTAATATTTATATGAACTATTTATCTTAACTTTTCTAACTGTTTTATCTATTTTGACATCAATAGCACATTTGTTTTTCGTGTCCAGATTAGTAGTCTACTGTTTCTATTATAAAAAAGTAATATTTCAACAATAAAGTAACAGTACTCCATACAGCACACAAAACCTTTATAAATAATTTAAGAAAGAATCGTGATTTTGTTCGTCGTTTAAGGCTCTCATGGAAGGCTTGATTAAAAATTATTCTGTACTTAACACTTTCTTAGAGCAACCCTTCTGTATTGAACCTTCTATCAAATTTATTTTTTTTTATCAGAACGGTATGCTGACTTCGCTACCCTACCTAACGGCATGGATTATCAGTTTCCCGATCAGTTATTACTCAGATCTTCTGATCAAACGGAATATCTTTACGATTCAAACGTCTAGGAAGGTTTGCAACACAATTGGCCAGTGGATTCCAGCAGCTGCACTAATTGCTCTAGGATATGTTGATAAAGAGCACACTAAAATATCAGTAGCACTTTTGGTACTCGCTGTTGCTAGCAATATTGCCATTTACTGTGGTCACAACGTAAATCACATGGATCTCAGTCCAAATTTTGCTGGCACTTTAATGGGTATTACAAATACAGCGGCAAATATTTGCAGTATTTTAGCTCCACTGGTTACCAGCGTCATTGTTAAAGATCCTGTATGTATAAATTTATTTGTAATAATTAAAATTAATTAGTATTTAGGGCATATGATATTGAGGTTTAAATTATATTAAAACTTTGAGTGGCGCTATGTTTAGCGAAATACTGTGTGAAATTAATTAGATCAGGCATGGAACTAAAGTGAACGCAGCGACCGTTTTTCGGACGCAACGCCTCCTTTCTCCCGCCGCGCGTCTTGGCCCCCGCCGCGGCCCAGGTTCGTGGAGCGCCTCAGGCCCGTACCACGTGAACCGCGCGTGGCGCGTTGACAAAACAAAAACGCATCGACAATCGTGCTCTCTGGGTCGATGTGGAAACCTATTGATACAATGTCGCCCCAATGCGCTACGCGCGGTTCATATGGTACGGGTCTGAGGCGCTCGAAGCTCCTAGGCCCGCCGCGGGGACAAAGACGCGCGGCGGGAGAAAGGAGGCGTTGCCTCCGAAAACCAGGCCACAGACCAGACCAAAGTCGCAGACCAGGCTGCTAGGCGACTTTTGTACAGTTCGTTCCACTGTTGAAACACTCGGCTAAAGAATACAGGTTGATTCTGTTGCGACACTCCTCAAAGAGATGTTGCCCCGTATCCCGTGGCGAAAAGAACACCCCGTGATGTCTCACCGAGTGTTATGCCTTCCGATCCTCCAAGGGATTGGAATACCCATTAAGGGGGTAGTGGCCTGATTGGATACGTAAAATCGTTAGTTTCTGTGACGCTAAATTACTTTGATACCAAACAATCGTTATAGTCGTGCTTTTGACAATCTATTGTAGGCACGTTTGCGAGTATTTACAACAACAAACAATTGTCGGAATGTATAAAATTGTCGAAATTATTAATCGTTGAAGATAGTCCTCTACGGGGCGCCGCTGCAGGTGGTGTACATCGATTCAGGTGAACCAATCATCTGAAAGCAAAATGCTTTGAGGTGATTATTCTATACACAAATATCTGCAGTGTGGAAACTTGCCGATGATTTTGAACAACAATTGTGGAAGTTACACACGAATCAATTTTTTTTCCACATTTTTACGAGAAAAAATCGTCTTTAATCAGTTATAAAATGTTTTACAAATATCCAATGTTGATGCAGAATTTCTACACGATAGAGAATGGAATTCTACAGCTCCAGTTAAAATTTTTAGTGAAAATATTCATTGGTTCAAGCGTTATGATGTACACCGTTTCTGAAAATGGTGTTTGGGAGTAAGGTCTCCATTATATTTACCGTAGCCGCGCGGAAGGGGAGCTGGAAAGCCAATGGTAACGTGGGCGCGCCACGGATAGGGAAAACTGTAATAGTGTGCGGTGCATCCTCATGCCCGTACGATAGGCTTGAATGACTGGGAATCTTGGGGACCCCAGTGATCGCTGCCACTTGGGCTCCTAAGAGGGCCAGTTATTTCAGCCTAGGGGTACGAGCCTGCACCGCACGCTACTACTTATGTACACTGTTACAGTCTTCCCTATCCGTGGCGCGCCCACGTTGCCATTGGCTTCCAGCTCCCCTTCCGTGCGGCTACGGTAAACATAATGGGGACCTTACTCCCAAATGGCCCGATGTGGCCACCACTGCCCTATACCAATACCACTCTGCGAGGCCGTTACTCGACGGTACACTTAATTACGTTCGCTGCTATAACTTCGACAATTATTCGAATTTCTTCATGAAGTTTTGTTTAAAATTTTCATAAACGATAAGACTTTCAAAATCAGTAAAAAAAAGTAATTGATTTTCTGAAGCTAAAATAGTCCACTATCTCCTTAAGAAGTGAAATACCTCAAATTCCGCATTTCTCATGAGATCGTTGCGAAAACGACGCCAATCAAATCCTTGTGTTTTTTCAATGAAAATAACCCAAGAACGACGTAATTCGGACCATAATGAAGGAAATTACATAAAAAATTGATTTGCAGCATTTCAAGCTATCTTCGTTAAAAATTGTTCGATTTACATACATGACATTTGATATGATTTTCGTCGGAACAGCATAAGGAATCCAGTGGTGTCACTTCCATATCGATACAATAAAGATAAGGAATTTAGTTTTTCAGAAAAAGATATAAATCATCGGCCGTGCCCAGCGAATCGAGGTTGGCACCCCGCAGTCGAGAGTTTCACGCGGTTAAACCCCCCGCACTTTCACTTAACTTTATGACCGGAAATATTTCTGCTGTATTTAAAATTTCATAAATAGGTTTCCTACAAAAGTTGAACATTTTGTGGGGACCAGTGTGTACTAGCAATAGTTTTATTCTGTTGGGACGGATTGATGAGGTGCAACTTTGTTTCATTAAAGTTTTTTAAAGGAAATTTTTTGACCTCGAAGGACATATTGTTGAAACTCGTTGAATTCGTCTTTAAAGTGACTATCAGGTACCAACAAATAAAATATAGCATTCCATTTAAAATACAGTCTCGGGCGAAAACTCGGCCACTTTTCGGTGATGGTTTTTAGAATGAAATAAACACTTAACGCTTTCGAACTTTTGGGGTTCGAAATTTCGAACTTTTTTAATCGATATAAAAAAGTGGGAGAATATTAAAAAAGTTAACATATTCGCGGAAAGTGGGATAGCCATACCTGGAGAGGTCTGGCCAGGTTTGGAGAGGTCTCCGCGGCGCGGCGGCTCGGTTAGGACTGATCCCCTCCACGATTACGGCTGCCCCCACTCCGCGGCTCGTGCGCGCGTAACCAATCTCCCACTTCCCACTCCCCCTGCGCCAACAGTTCCCACCACCGCGCCCAGAGTTCCCACCACCCTGCTCCCCTCAGAGGACCTGAGTTAGAACCCGTCTATACTGAATTCATCCTAAGAAAAATCCCGTTCCGCACAGGGATGATTCTGAGGAGGCGCTGATTGGTCTGACTCCTCACTTAACCGTCTACGATTTTCTCCGTCTTACCGCCTGTTACCTCTCTGTCAACCGTTCCGCACGCGACGCCTTCATATACATGGTGGCACTATTATTTCCGAATACGCACGGTAACCACCTGCGTTTTATAAAAAATCTTATCGTTCCTTTGAATAAAAAAACCAAAAAAGTCATAATAAATGGCATTCTAAATAGACTATTTAGAACACCTCCTTAACTGATGTTATATCTGTTTGGAACCAAAGAATTACCGGGTAGATACATTGCACTCCTGCACTGTTGACATTGACATCGGTCACGTCCCGCCCTTGGAGGGGTAGGGAAGTCGGCAGGTAAAGTGCTGCGAGCAATCGCCTGCGTCGGGCCCGTAGGCGGTGGTGGGGGCTGCGCAGAAGGGTCACGAAACGGTCTGGGCGTAGGATTTTTCTTAGGATGAATTCAGTATAGCCATACTACTCGTGCAAATTAAAAATATGTTTGGTTTTCTTATTTACTATGATCCAGTCGTCCGAAAATGCAAAAGGTCAAATTCTGAAGACCCGAATTCGCCAACTTCATTACGAAATATTTATATAAATAAATGAAATAAACAAACAACAAAGGACTTGGTTAGGCGGAGTGGGAATGAGTGGTCGTGTGCGAAGGATGTATGGAGATTAATAGTATAGAAATAGATGTAAAATCTAATAGAACGGGAGTCTTGACGGGTGAAAAGGGAGACAGGGGGAAGCTGCGTAAGGGAAAGTAAAGGTAAAACTTGAGCGAGTGAAGTGAGAAAAATAAAATGGAAAGTCGCTGCGCGCAGAATAAGTGAGGTTAGGGCCGGGCTTGACAGACGAGGGCGGGAAGGAGATTATAACCTGAAAGAGAAGGTAACCTCACGGGCAGGTAATATTCAGACAGGCAGGCTAGTAATTTAAATAAAACGAGAATGAACTCGAGTACTAGGTCAAATGCAAAAAGGGGCCGTATCATGAGCGGCTCAGGGAGAAGAAGCAATGAAACTGCAAACAAAATAGAGGAATACACGAAGACAAGAGAGATCCAGAAGGAGGGAAGTACAGAACAGGAAGGAGAGGAGTTGTCATTGGGTAAAGTGGCTTATCTGGAAATATCAAAAAGGGGAAAGCGCAGGGAAATATGCAACAAACAATAGAGAGGTAGTAGAAGCATTGAAAGCAATAAGCGAGCAAATATGTGAAATGAAGAAAGAGATAAGAGAGGATAGAGAGAGTGTGCAGGAGCTGATTCTGAAGTTGCAAGCAGACTATGAGAAGCAGGAGAATAAATGGATAAGCCTGATAAAAGATGTAGAAAACAGAGTGGGGACGCTGGAAGAAGCCATTAAGTGGGAAGCCTGGTGTAATCAGCTGGAAATCGAGGCATTCTTCAGGATTTTTTTTAAAGAAAGTATTTAATCGATATTTGTGAAACTTTCAGGATATTGTATTAACGGGTTAAGGCAGATAAAAAAAAATTTATTAAAAAAGAGCGGCAAATAACAAAGTTATAAGGGCTTATGCCCAGTCCGTTGGCGATGTAATTGGTTCACTGCGGGCAACGTAGCGTCTTTTGGTTTCATCTGAAACCAAATATCGAACAAATTTCGTTTAGTTTATGAGTGTACGCACAGATCGAACAAATTTATAACTGAAAAGATGCAAAATTGAACAAATGGCGGCGTCTTGAATAAAATGTTCACTTTTTCCAACGAAATTTTGCCTTAAATGTGTAAAAAAATGTTATTTATTCAAACAATATCATTATACTAAATAATAAATAATAAATAATAATAATAATATACTAATAACTTAGTGCTATAAAGAAAATGTTCACAAATATCCGTGCACAAGGCCAAGTCGATTGGTTGAATATTTTTTGAGTTACATTGCCCGCAAAGTGTAAAACTGTCGTTTCGAGAAAGACGCATTTCAAGTTTTCTCGTAACCTGGTGCTCCGTTGCAAAACCGGCTATATCCGCTTTAATTTTTCGAATTTCGTTTTGTTGCTTTGGGAGCATATTATCATGATGTTTAACTATTGATTTATGCAAAAAAAAAATAATCGATTTCTTCGACTCGCTACACCAGGCTCCCCCCCCCCCCCTAAAACAGAAGGGCCAAATTTAAATAAGGTATCGGAAGACTTAGTCAGGTTGGAGGCGGTCCTGGAAATACAGAACAAAAGGGAGAGAAAGAATAATATAAAAATCTCAGGGCTGAGTGCAGAGGTAGGGAAAGAAAAGGAGGAGGTAAACGAGTTTCTACGAAATGAGCTAGGCTCACGGGCAAAAAGAATCTGGGCCAGGCCAGTAGGAAGACAAAAAGGGATTATAGTAAAGCTTAGCTCGTGGGAAGAAAAGCTGGAAGTTCTTAAAAATAAATTCAAACTTAGCGGCAAGAAAATGTTTATAGACCACGACTTAACCCCGAGAGAAAGAGCGCTACAAGGTGAAATTAGTGAGCGGGTAAGGGAAGAAAGGAAGGCAGGAAAACAGGCAAAAGTAGGATATAAAAAGATTTGGATAGATGGCAAATGGTATAAGTGGGAAGGCGATTCTAATATAAATTTTCAGTAAGGCCGGCAAAGTTAGGTGGCGGGTTGGGGAGCAGGGCGCAGACACAGGCAGCGAGGATAAACACTATAGACTACTTTTCTGGAATGTGGCGGGATTGAAGAATAAGGATAGAGACTGGTTTTTCTTAAATAGATATTATTATGTAGGTGTTTGAGAAATAGATGGTTGAGCACGCTGGTAGAAAGTGAGGTTATGGATCAGCAGTGAAGAGGTGCACACAACACAGTATAGTTGTAACTGAGTCACTTGTCTTTATTGTAAAATCACTCGCGGTGAGAATCTGAGCTCCAAATGAGCAATATTGTAAAACTGGTGAGCGGTGAAATTCACAAGTTGATCTTATAAAACAGTATCGCACGCGACACGTCCGTACAACCACGCTATGTGAACAAGAGTGAATCAAGATGGATGAGCATTTCCGTTACCGGCGTCGTCTCGAACATTCTCGAAGATCGACAGACGTGGGGAAATCTGATTGATTGATCGATAGATGTGGTGATATGTGATTGGTTTGCGCATGTTCTCGAACCGACCGAAACAGCGTCACTCGTTGCGCTGATTGGATGAATGGCGCACACTCCGCGGAGATGATTGGTGATCGACCGTCGATTCCCCTCGTGGATTGGTGGATCGATCGGCGATCTGCGACTCTTCGCTGAGTCCGTGAGGTACTGCGCCGAGAGCGAGTGTGGTGGCTTTGGGAATTGATGCATTCCCAAACAGTAGGTCTGTCGGAGATCTGGTTAGACAAGAAGGAGTGGGAAAAATTTAAAAAGTTTCTCCCAAAAGGCTATAAGTGGGAATACCAAGTGGCGTCCGGAATTAAAGACAAAGGTAGAGCAAGTGGAGGGGTTGGTGAGAGGATGATGGTGGGGCGGTAAATGTCTGCTATGGAGGACTAGGAAGGAAATTGAGATTAAACGGACACTGGTGGAACATCTGTGACGCTGTACAATCAGGATAGTTTAAAGAAAATATTCAACAGTATAAAGGGAGTGGACCAAGACAACGCTGAGGAGATGCTATTAATAGGTGGAGACTTAAACGCCAGAATTGGAGAAGAGGGGGCAGAGGAAGGATTACATAGCGAAGAGGAAAAAACCCATATGAAGAGGGCAACGAAAGATAGTAAAATGAACAAGGAAGGTAAGATATTACTGCAGGAGATAGATAAAAACGGTTGGATATTTTTGAATGGCAACACTGAAGGGGAAAAGCATGGAGAATTTACATATGTAGGATCAAGAGGAGCGACGGTAATCGACTATGTTGTAACAAATGGGGCAAGTAGAGAGAAGATAGTGGACTTCAAGGTAGTAGAAAGAATAGACTCGGATCACCTTCCGCTAGAGTGCATAATAGAGAAAAGAAGAGGGAGGAAGGAGAAACAAGCTGAAAAAGAAGGGGACACTTTTATCACAACATGGTCGTAAGAGAGTACGGAGGTGTCACGTCCCGGGTGAGGTCTTTGGGGACGTGGACAATGGGGAAGGAGGAATACAGGCGCGAATATTAAATCCGTCACACTGAGGGGTTTTGAGAGGGACTCAGGCGCGAATATTAAATCCGTCACACTGAGATTTTTGAGAGGAACTTAGGCGCGAATATTAAATCCGTCACACTAGGATTTGAGGGACTCAGGCGCGAATATTAAATCCGTCACGCTGAGAGTTTTGAGGGAAAATAGGCGCGAATATTGAATCCGTCACACTAGGATTTGAGGGACTCAGGCGCGAATATTAAATCCGTCACGCTGAGAGTTTTGAGGAAAAGCCAGGCGCGAATATTTAATCCGTCACACTGTGGGTTTGAAAGGAGGTAGGCGCGAATATTAAATCCGTCACTCTAATCGACCAGGGAAGGTAAATGTATATTTGGAGAACACCCGTTACGGCACTTCGTATTTGTTTTGGTTTGTGAAATAGGATTTACCGTTGCATTTGTGTAAAAGAAACCACGTTTAGTTCTTCTGTATATTGCACGACTCATGCAGTAATGTTTGTAAACACTGGGCGCGCTCTCGCGAATCAGCTGTTGCGGCAGCTTGGTTTCGTTAAGAATCTTTATGACTTGAGGATACACACAATAATTCGAAACGTGATAGAAAACAAAGCGGTTTATTAACTTTGTTGAAGCGGTTATTATAATTATGCGGGGCTTTTAGCATTGACACATAACATTTATAATATGTATTATGACATGTATATGTATGGACATGAGGTACAATATATAAGTTATAGAACGAAATAACTTTAATAATGATCGTTAATAATATAAAGGAATAAGATCGCAGTAAGCGGTTATTAGACAAAGATATAGATATAAAATAAGCGTTAATGAAAGAACAGTATAATATGAAAGTAATATGAATAATAATATGACTGCATTAAGCAATAAATGAGATAATAATATGATTGCATTAAGCAATAAATGAAATAATAGTAACAAATAGTATGAAGATGATATGCAGAGTAATATAAGATAATTATAAATGCTTACAATCGTTGTCGTAGAGCACTGATTTTAAAGTTTAACACTTGTTAAAATATACTTTGAACATATTTGTCAAAAGTTCTGCGATGAAAGAGGACGAGGCCTCGCAGGACCTCGTATTTATGTAATTTCACAGGAGTATTGCGGGGGTACGCGCGGTAGAGACCTTGACACATTTCGGAATAAGACGCAGTATGATTCCTGGGGTTTTTGTAAACGGTATGGCTATTAATAGCCATATTTTGTCACGTACGCCAAATGCGTCGTAATTAGGCTTCTAGGGTTTTTATGAACGGTATTGGAGATACTCAACTCTTCGATTGGATTTTAGGTGTTTGATAGGAAAGGGGTTAGAGTGGCTTGGACTTCATGAGTCGTAAAGAGGGGATTGAGACGTGGTCTCGGTTTTAAGAGGGATTTGTAACGAGGGACTTGTTTGAATTCGTTTTAAAGGGAATGATTCGTGCCTTGTAGGACGAATAGGCGAAGTGGTTTTGAAACGATCATCTCGCGATGGGGACCGCTAAGGTACATCAGCGAGGTGGAGGTTTGTGTTGATCATCTTGTGTTGTTGACCGCTAAGGTGCAACATCAAGGTGATCGGCTATTGAGGAGATGGTGTAGGAGTTGAGTTCGATAGACTTTGGTGGTGTGATTTTGAGGTTTATGGAATAAGAAACGCGCGAAAAATCGTGGGACGTCACAGAGGACTTCAATAATAAGCTAGAGGAAACTAATTTTGTAGAGGAAGATACTCGGAAGAAGTGGGAGGAGTTGAAAGCAACATTAATTAAAAGTATGGTGAAGAAAAGGGTGAAAGGGAAATGCAGGATTGGCACCAAGAAATAGTGGAATAGAGAGTGCGTAAGCATGAAAAGGGAGGTGAGGAAACAATATAAGCACTGGGAAACGAACGCAGGTACGAGGGAAAGTTATGTAAAAACGAGGAAGGAATTCAGAAAGAAGTGCAAGGAAAGGGAGGAGCTGGCAAGAGAAGAAGAGCTGGAGGTGATTAGAAATTTAAAAGGCAGGGTAGAGATATGGAAATATATTAATAAGAGAAGGAAATCACGTAGAGAAGTAGATGAAAAAATAACGAGCGAGCAATGGAAAACACATTTCATGCAGGTGCTAGAAGGGGTGGAGGAATTTAGAGAGGTGGAATGGGACGCAACAAGAAGAAAGGACAATGCCGGATGAAAGACGCGAAGGCCGTCTATATGCGTTTCGCAAAATTTTGCAAGCCCGAGAATTAGGTGACAGTCCTGAACAAGTACTACCTTCTGCACTTCCGGAAATGAACTTCTCCGAAGACAACTATTATGAAATAATCGATTGGTCCTCTATGCGAATAAAGTCACCTCCAATTCTCAACAAATTAACTAATCAGAAGCTATCAGAAAAATTGACGAGCTATTTGAAATAGCTTGTTTCTAGACTGGGAATTTCTTAAGTATCCCTGCCACACCGTTGCAGTCGAACGCATAGTGAAATTCGTGACCGAAGCATCCTGTCAAGTGTGCGGCAGCGATGTAAGTGATGGTTTCATTCGGTGTACATTATTGTCCCGTCAATCGATGCGAAATTTTGAAACGCAGAATCAGTTCTCGTTGTAAAATTTGCGCACCAATAACAGCTATAACAAGCGCAGTTTCTCGTTCTGGCAAATAAAAATATGAAAATACAGTATTGTCTCCCTGTGAGCTAGCTGGTCGGGACCGGCGTTGAGCCCACATCGGGCGCAGAGCCCTAATTCTGAGTGATCGTTTCTCGCTTCTTTCTGGCCGAAGGGGAGAGCGAGATAGAACGCTTTGCATGCGCGACGAGTATGCGCGACGGCGCGAGCGCTCAGATGGAATCGTGACCGCTCGACGGATGCGCGCAACGGTCAGACAGCCAGGCACGGCACGAGTCTTTCTTGCGCCCTATGCGAGCTTACCAAATTCCGCCATTTATTATAATACATTTAACTGAGCTTCTTCATATCCTCACTCTTAATTTTTACTCGTAGTTTAAAACCGTTGTAGTACAATTTGTAGTACTTGATTTAAAAATTTATTTTTAACAATGCCAACAATGAAAAGACCATTTTGCACTTCTGGTCAACCTTACGCCCTAGCAGTTGCCTAAATTTGCAGAGTAAAGTCATAAATAATCTCAAATAAATGTATTATAATAAAGGGCGCAATTTGACAAGTTCGCCTAGGTCGCAAAAAAGACATGCGCCGGGCCTGCGTCAGGATTTTGCGATGCGGTTCCCGTGCTGACCGCAAGCGCTCGCGACCATCGTGCACGCCCGTCGCGCACGCAAAGGACGGAGTGTCAGGGCACTCGAAAGACGGAGTGAGACAAAACATCCACGCGTCGTCTGTCTCGTACCGTGCTCGCTCGCTTTCAATGGCTCTCGTTCGCTCTCGTTCCATCTCGCTCTCGCCTTCGCCGGACAAGAGTGAGACAGAAGTGATGGGGATAGCGAAAAGCCCACAGCGGGTGCACCGAATCGAGTTCACAGGAAGACAATACTGTACATCACAAAAACAATAAACTTATTTAAAAAAAAAAAATAAAATACAAAAAACGACACAAAAACAAGGAACCCAACGTAACCTAACCCAGCTGCAAGGGATTTTTTGATAGTTTACAGTGCCGACAGGCCACTCCTGCCGTTCCGAAACTAGCCACGGTTGTTTCTTTGCTTCATTTACGCAACAAATGTAGTCCTGGGTAAAAAAAAGGTAGAAACCACTAACTGAAGAAAGTTGAACTTTTTTTAAGTTTTTCACTAAAATTTTGAAAGTCAAGGCCTTTGGTGCACACAGAAAAAATTATCCCGATTGTGCTGAAATTTTTTACACGTTTTATTGGACCAAGTAAGCAACTTTTCCGCACTATTAGAATTTGATCTTTGAAAAAAAGGTTTTTTCACTCCACCCTACTGTACAGTGATCCCCGGATAAACGAAAAACCTCTAGCCCCGGATAATCAAGAAAGACCTACCCCCACCCAATTGTTTTATTTTCTCGTTACGTAACCCAATGAAATTAGGATTCGTCTGAGGAATAATTCCCAGCAAGCTACATTTTGGCATGGGTCCTTATTTCGTCGTTTTAAACAATATGTCAAATGTCTCCATTCATCCGGCATTCAGCTTGGCACTCAACAGTTTCTGGATCTCATTGGGATCACTTTTGTATATAGTTGTATATATTTGTAGTTATAAGAAATAGTTATCTAAGACTTTCCTTCTTTTCTCTTTCTCATCTCTCTTTTTGTGCTTCCGACTTACTAGTCTTCTGATTGAAACAGTGGTTTTTTCTTCTTGGACATTTTTCCCACTATCATTAATGGCTCTCTAGCTGGCGAATGAGATCACAACTGTGATTCTATTCAACATCAGATTATATGACGTACTAAATAACCTAGATTGTATGACTGTGAGTTACAGATGCACTGTACACACAGTATTATTACTAGTCTTAATGCAGCTCGAATGTAGTAGTATTAGTAGTTTATTAACATATCCCCTCCGGGGTTCGGGACTTCTTCCCTTACAAACTCCCTCTCACCTTACCATTCTTAACCTTTTTTTTTTTTTTTTTTTTTATAGAGGGGGAAAATGCTTTATGCATACCCCGGCACGAGTAATACCGGGGTTATGTGGGACTCCCCGGGATAGTCCCGGGATACCCACTAAAAACCCACCTCTAGGTGCCGCCTTGCCCAACCCTTCAGCTGGGGGGGGGGCTTAATATATTACTGCCCCCCCAGCCTCCCATCCGTGGATGGGAAGGGTTCGCACCTTAGTCGGTCCGTGTAGGTACAGGACCGACTCCTCCTTGTTCCCCCCCACCGCCCATGTAGAGGGAGCGACGGGGGGTGCCACCATGGTGCGCGGAGAACAAACCCCCGCGCAGCCACCAAGCATCTGTGGCGGAGCACGCATAATATAAATAAATTAAATAAAGTAAAAAGAGTATAAAATAAATATAAATATAAATAAATAAAATAAAACAGCAAAAAAGCGGTGACGAATAAATACGCGGATAAGAAAATGTGGTCAATTCAAAAAATAATAATAGAAAAAACACCAAAAAGTGGTGACGGAATAAATACGCGGCTAAGATAAATAAAGTCAAAGGAACCATAAAACACCAAAAAAACGGTGACGGTAAAAAAACGCGGATAAAAGTAAAATAAATATGTGAATAAATAACATAAATTACATACAGAAATAAATAACACAAACACCCTGACACGACGGAGTAAATTAATACGCGAGGATACATCGGTCGGGACCTACTACTATAACAACAACGGGGGGAGGATAAAATCGTGCCCCACGGCCATGGGTCACCGACCACTGGCCGTGAGCCAGGGCACCAACGTCCCCCCAGGGGGGGTTATCCTCCTCGCCTTGGCCGGCCTGGGGTTTCCGCCCCCAGCCGGAGGGCCATTCTTCCTCTTCCTGGCCCTCCGCCTATTAAGGAGCGCCCTGGCAGCCGCCTCCTCTCGGGCCCGTCTGCCCAGCTCCTCTCGAGTTCTCTTTTCGAGCTCGACCTCTTTATGGGCTCTGTCTCCCATTACTTTCTCGGCAAAGGCCCGGAAGGCCGACCATTTCTCGGTCGAGCCCGCGGCCAACCCTATAACCGTGGCGACCGCCACCAGGGCCCCCAAGGCACCCTCGAGCTCAGCGCGTTCCGCGTTGTAGGAGGGGCAAGCGGTCAAGACGTGCTCCGCATCATCTCGGGGTGCCCCACAGTCGCCACAGGCCGCGCTGCTGGCCTTGCCGAGTCGGACCCGGAAGGAGGCAAAGGACCCGTGCGAGGTGAGCAGCTGCATTGTCCAGAAATCCATCTGGAGCAGCGTACTCCCCTCGCAGAATGTACGGACGGAGGCTATCAGCCTCCGGGTCCAGTTATCCCTGTCGAAATCGTCCCAGAGGGACTGCCAGGTGTTCATGGCCTCTTCAAGGGCGCTCCTTTTGAGGGCCGTGATCCTCGCACGAGCCCCCGCATCGGCGGGGGGACCCCTACTAACCGGGTCCCCAGCGGAGGCAAGGAACACAGCCCTCATCATTCCGGCCTTGACGTCCAGGGGCATTCTGCCAGCCAGGACGCAGACCGCCTGGTGCGCCACGGTCCTATATGCGGTGGTGGTCCTGACCAGGGCCGACCTCTGAGAGCGTCTCAGGATGGCCCTGTTAACTTTGACGCTAAGGGCCCCGGCCCACGCCGGGGCGGCATACAGGACCACCGACTCCCAAACCGCGTAATACAAGCGCCTGGCGTGTCTCGAGGGACCCCTGGTGTTGGGCAGGAGAGACGCGAGCGCTCCGACGAGCTTATCAGCTCGCAATGTCGCGTCGCTGAGGTGAACTTTGAAACGCCTCCTGCAATCCAACGTCACTCCCAGGTACCGGAGTGACTGCCCCGAGACACATTTCGCCCCCAGGATGTCAAAGTCCCTAATCTTGGACGACCTTAGGCCAGCCAACAAAACCACTTCGGTTTTGTGGGTGGCAATCTCCAGGCCAGCCGTCCCGAACCATTGCGCGACCTTGCCCATCGCGGCCCCCATCATCGCCTCCAATTGCGGAACATCCCTGGCCGAGAAAAGCAGGGCAAGGTCGTCCGCGTAGGCAACCGCCTTCATAAACCGCCCCGTGTTAAGGGCGGTTATCATTCCGTCGTACACTAAGTTCCATAAGAACGGGCCTAGGACCGATCCTTGCGGGACACCCGCCACGATCTCCCTATCGACTCGTTCCTGGGGGGTGTAGGCCGTCACCCACCTATCGGAGAGGTAGTCTCTCATTACTCTCTGGACGGCCCTTGACACCCCTCTCCTGTCCAACTCCGCAAGGATCAGGTCCCAGCCCAGGGTGTTGAACGCATTTTTAACGTCCAAGGTGACCATGGCACATAACCTCTTCTTGGTTTTGGCCACACAGCCTTCCGCGAAGCTGGTGACCTCGAGGATCGCGTTAACCGTGCCACGGCCCCTCCTAAAGCCAAACTGGCTAGGGTGGAACGGGTCACTGCCGATTTGACCCTCGATTATCGCCTTGATAATGTGCTCCCACACCTTACTCAAGGCCGGGAGCACGCTTATGGGTCTGAAAGCCCCGGGAGTCATAGGGTCCTTACCCGGCTTCGGGATCAGGACCACTCTAGCCCTCTTCCAGGACGGGGGAATCGTCCCCCGCCTTAACGTGTCGCGGACCATCTCCATGATTTCCGAGGGGAACGCCTTCGCGACGCAGGCGACCACCTCGGACGGGACAGCGTCCATGCCGGGGGCCTTCTTGGGTCTTATCCGCCCCACGGCATCCCACACCATTGCGTCGCTGACGCCCCCTATGGTCCGCGCGATGTCCTCGTTGTCGGGCATAGCCACCCCCCGGTTGGGCACACCCCCCGTCCCTGAGAGGGAATAGGGGGGGGGTTATTGGTGGTGCAGGGGGGGTGACGAAGAGGGTCCCGATAGCTTCCCGGACCTGCGCTGGCGACATCACGAGCCTCTGGGGGGGGCCCTTCAAACGGGACATAACGGCATTGTAAGGCTTCCCCCAGGGATCGACGTCCACCAGCGCGTGGAGGTCCCTCCATTGGGCCTCTTTGGCCCTCCAGATCTTGACCTGGACCGTTTTGCAGGCGTCAAAGTAGGCCAGCCTGGCCACCTCGACGTCCGCGGCCTTCCTCTTTCTCTTCTTCTGGAAGGACCTCCGTTTCCGGAAGGACTCCCTCCGGGCTTCGGCGATGTCCTCGTTCCACCAGCCGTTAGGTTTCCGCGAGCCCCGCGGAAGGGGCTTCAACGGCAAGGTAGAACGAGTCACTTCCTCGAGGGTCCTCTGCAACCTTTCAGCCCTCGACTCGTCGGCGGGCACCAGTACCCCCTGATCGTTAGGCCCGTGGTCGTTTAGGTGTCCGAAGACCCGGGCCACCTCGTCAGGATCCATCCCCTTTGTCGAGTACCGCCGAAAGACCACAGCATGTGCGGGACCTCCCGTCCTCCTGCTGATACTATGTAGCACGTAGCTGTGGTCCGAGTACGAGGGCTGCCTGAGGACCTCGCTTCTAAGTCCTCGGGCAGTGACCCGATCCACCGACATTATGTCGATAAACGACTTGCGCCCATTGCGCTCAAACGTATGTGTGTACCTGTCGGGGACCCTTGCAGGCACCAGCCCGTGCCTCCCCAACAGGTCCAGGATTGCCGTCCCCTTTCTGTCCTGACGGCAACCCCCCCAGGCGGGGGACCTCGCGTTCCAGTCCCCCGCCAGCACAACTCCAAAACCCGCCGCTCTCTTCTCAACGAGGATCCCCTCGATTGAGTCGAGAAAGCTCCCGAACTCCGGGAGCTTTGTCCTGGGGGAACAGTAGCAGCTGAGGAGGACCTTATCCTCCCAGCTGACAGCTGCTACTCCATTTGCGACCACCGGGCGCCACATCGTGGGAAAATGGCCATTAAAGCCGGTCACCCAGATGGCCGCATCCCCGTTCGCGTCGTTGAACCAGTATCTCTGCTGGCGGTAGGGCTCGGAAATGATGACCACGTCTACCGCCAGCTCGGACATGGTGTGCTCCATCATGTCCTGGGCAAGGCGACACCTATTCAAATTAATCTGGGCGATCCTAAGGGCCATGTCCCGGGCCATTGCCACCATGACCCCTCGGCTCCGTCCTGCGTTTAGAAGCACCGCTGGACGGCCTGTTAGACGGGCACGCCAGGGACGCCGTGACATGGGCGATCCTGGGCCCCGTCAGCCCCTCCTTCGAACATATCCCGCACTTGGGGGGGTTGGAGCACTGAGCTATTAGGTGGTCGGTCGCCCCGCACCTCCTACAAAGCTCCTTCCCCTCCTCCACGGTAGGGCACTCCCTCGCCATATGACCTGCCATATGGCATCTAAAGCACCTCGTGATGCGGGGGAGGACTCTGGCCCTGGCCCACGTGAGGCCCGACCTGAAGCGGACCCCGCCATCGCGGAGGTTGCTCAGGTCGTTCAGGGCGGCCTCCACCACCGCTGTCTGGGTGCCCCTCGGGCCCAACCTCAGGGTCCTTAACTTAAGTCCCTCCGGGGGGACCTTGAGGGCCCCACCTAGGTCCTGCAGTATTTCGGGGCCCTCGACCAT
Organism: Andrena bicolor; assembly: GCA_960531205.1. Classification (NCBI taxonomy): domain Eukaryota; kingdom Metazoa; phylum Arthropoda; class Insecta; order Hymenoptera; family Andrenidae; genus Andrena; species Andrena bicolor. Next base: position 313,127 of record CAUIJW010000117.1, on the reverse strand, counting down.
TGGGTCCAAATCCCTAATTTCTAGGGACACCCGATTCTGCAGCGGGGTGCAGACCAGCCCTGCTCCGATCTTCGTTCTTATATTTAGGGCCAGAGCCTCCGCATTCGTGCCCTTCTCAATTTCCAGTAGGATATGTCCCTGACGGGATTTCTTAACGCCTTTAACCCCCGTCAGGGTCTCCCTGCCCTTCGAAAGGAGGAGCTTGTAGCTCTCCAGGTACGTCGCCGTTGGGGGGACCCTTACAAGGATCGCCTCGGGTCTTTTCCTCGCTTGGGGAGGGGGCTTCGGGGGAGGAGGAGGAATCTTCTTGCCCTCCTGACCGCCCCCAGACTTAGCCCCCCTGGGCTTGCCGGGGGTCCCGGGAGACCCCACCTGCCCTCCCTGCGCCTGCCGCGGTTGTTGTTTGCGGGGCAGGGACAGCGCCGGTGGCGGCCGCTGCTGCTGCAGCAGCTGCTGTTGCTGCTGGAGCTGCAGCAGCTGTTGCTGTAGCTGTTGTTGTTGCTGCTGCAGCCGCTGTTGTTGCTGCAGATATTGCTGCTGCTGCTTCTGCTGTAGGAGCGGTTGTTGCTGCTGCTGCTGCTGCTGCTTCTGGCCCAGCTGAAGTTGCGGCCGCAGCAGCGGCTGTTGATGTTGCTGCTGCTGTCCCGGCAGGGGGGGCCACTGGAGTCGCTGTGCGACCCGGTCAGGCCCCTGGGGAGGAGAGGGCCACTGCGGCCACAGCTGCGACTGCATAGTCGCTAGAGTCGGCTGCAGCAGCGGCCACTGTTGGGGGGGCAGGCCCTTCCCTAGCTCCCACTGCCCCGTAGATGGGCCAGCGGTAAGCTTCTGGGCCTGGAGGTCCCTGGCTCTGGCCTCCTTGCGCTCCCTCCTTATCTGGCCCTTCGACCTGACCGCGGCCATGGGCCCCTCACTCTCCCTCTCATTCCCCGGGGGTGACCCCACCTCCTCGAGGGGAGCCAGAGACGCGGCTCCCTCCGGTGGGGGTTCACCAACCCCGGCTATATCCGCCAGTCCCGCCGGCAAGCCCTCTCCGGCCTCCGTCAGGGCCCTCTTCTTGTTCGCCTCCTGCGGCGGCGACGGGGAGTCTCTCGTCCTCTTACTTACCCCGGTACCAGGAGGCCTCTGGGCCGCACCGCCAGGGGGTACGGATTGGGGGAGGCTCCCACCCGTATTCCTGACCCGATCGCTCGGGGGGGAACACTGGGTTCCCCGCTCCATCGTAAACATTCTGGGGGCCTCCTTCCACCTGGAGACCTCCCCAGCGGCGGCAACCTCCGCAATCATCGTTGCCGCCCTCTCGCACCTCCTGGAGATTCTGCTGAGGAGTTCCTGGAAGAGCTTCACCGAGGCCACTTTCGCTGACGCCTTCCTCTCAGCGAACTCCCCATTGGCCTTGCTACAGTCACCCAGCACCCTCCTTAGAAGGGTGGCTGCTTCGGCCAGACGGAGGCCTACGACCCCGTCCGGGATGCCGCCTCCGCTCTGGGTTGCGGCAACAGCGGCTTTTACCGTCGCACCTTGTGTGGGTGGCACCGTCGAGTTAGCCACGACGGCTGCCGCCGCATTCCGTTCACCCGGGTTATCACCCAGGTCTTCGAGTGCTTCGAGTGCTTGGTCGGCCCCCGAGGTCGAGCTCTCCACCACCTCCTCCGCTGCTATGTTTTTGGGGGCCAACTCCTGGGTTCCGGACCCGGACGGGGTCGAGGGCGGAGGGGTCCTTGTCAGACCCCTCCCCTTGAATATCCCCGTAGGCGGTTCCTCCGAGGCACCCCCCAATGAGAGGTGCACAGTCTCGGGCGGGGGTTGGCCCATCCTCCTAGCCGCCTTCTCTTTGGGTGAGGGGGTCTCGGGGACGAGACACTTCCCCAGGTCCACCCTCACCGACTCGGCTCTTTGGAGCCAAGTCCCACTCCCGCCTAACGCACCTCTCCGATCCGTGTCCTTCTCGAATACCTTTAAGCTCTTGCCATGGTCCACAGCTGTGGCTTCTTCCGGGGAGGCCTCCCCGGTGGCACCGGCCCGCTGCGTCAGCACGGTGTCAATGGTAACCTTATCTCCCACCACGCTACCATCATTGCGTGGGGGCCCCGCCATCACTTCAGGGTTCGCCGAGTTTTTTACATCCGAGGCTCGGCTATACACTGACATGACATTGGAAGATGTCTTAAGGGCGACGGCCCTACCGCCCAGCGGATTTCGCCAAACACTCGACCCGATGAGCGGTCGTAGCAGCAAAGAAGACGGCCGGACCCCTAGTGCTGCAAAGGGTCCAATCCCAGGCCGTATGGGTCGCACCCACGGGGTGCCACTCGTACTCCCAACAAAAGCCGGAGTCCGCGTTCCAGACGCCGCACGCATCGGGACCCCAACGGAGGGCCCCACCCGTCCCGTCGCAACAGCGAAAAAGGGGGGGGGGGAACCACCCGAGGGGAAGTACCAATCCCGATCACCAACGAATGCGTGCACAGCGCCCGCAGGGTAAAGATCCGGGGGGGATTAGAGGCAAAAGGGGAGAAAGCACCCCCGGGCACACCGCGAAAAAGACGAACCACAGGACCCCATCCCGCATACGTCACATGACGCGCATGGGATGGGGGGGAAGAGGGGTAGGGAGCAGGGGGGCCCACCCCACCACGTCCCGCATACGCCGAAGCGCGCATAGGGCGGGGGGGGCAGGGGGGAAAGGGGGGAAAACACGCACCCATCCCGCATACGCCGCGGCGCGCATGGGATGGGGGGGGGGCGGCACAGGAAAGGGGAGACAATCACACAACCCATCCCGCATACGCCGAAGCGCGCATGGGATGGGAGGACACAAGGAGGGATACACGAGTACACACCCATCCCGCATACGCCGAAGCGCGCATGGGATGAGGAGGGAGGGAAACGACTAGGAGGGGAGGAGGACGGGGAGAGTCACCCACCCACCCCGCATACGTCAAGGACGCGCATGGGGTGGGGGGGGGATCTTGGGGGGTCTAGGGGGTGCCCACCTGCACCACCACACCCCGCATACGCCGAGGCGCGCAAAGGGTGCGGGCACAGGAGGGAAGGGGGGAAGGGTCGTCCTGAACCACCGCGTCCCGCAACGCCGAGGCGCGCATAGGACGGGGGTAACAGGGAGGGGGGGGGTGCCCCAACGTCCCATCCCGCATACGTCCGAAACGCGCATAGGACGGGGCGCGGAGCAGATAAGGGACAGACCCCACCCCAAGCCACCCCGCTACGTCGAAGCGCGCATAGGGCGGGAGGGGGGGGGAGGGGGCCTGCACCACCACATCCCGCATACGCCGAAGCGCGCCTAGGACGGGGATGCAGGGAGGAGGGGGGTGACCCGCAACTCCCGCCCCGCTACGACGAAGCGCGCATAGGGCAGGGAGGGCGGGGAGGGGGGGACAGAGACAAAATACAAAAGGGGGCAGGGGGGAGACACGACACACAAGGGGGGGCGAGCATCCCGCATACGCCCGGTGGCGCGCATGGGATGCAGGGGGGACCCGACTGGGTAACGACGCCCACCTCCTATACTGCGTGGGATCCGGCCCACGTCTGCTTTTGGTCAACCCTTAGCCAGGAAGGCAGCGTCCCCCATCAGCTACTGCGCGAGGAACAGTTACCTCGCGCAGCGTCCGAAGGGGAACATAGCCGCTTTCCCAGAGCCCCCTCACCACGCTCAAGGCGGTTGACCCTGGAGGGGGTACCATTCTTAACCTAACTCATTCTAACTTAACCTAACTTACAACTACCTTACATTACTCCATAACTATCCTCGCTCTTACTCAGTTCGCCTCGCTCGTTTCGTTACGGTCGCTTCGCCTCGTCTCCCCATCTCGCTGCCCCAACCATGCCCGCTTATCCCCCTTGCTATTTACATTATATCTATGCTATATACAATATGTACATTTACATTTTTCCTTTTTATCTCCAAATACCTCACACTCTTCCCTGCCTTCCCGACCTCTCGCTCCCTCTACCTTTTCCCTCCTCCTGCCCTTTCCTTCCATCTCCCCCTCCTTCATACCTCCCCGGACCTTCCTCCTCCACCCAATCCTCCATTCCTCTTCTTCCCGCCTCTCTCCTTCGCTTATCCATTCTGCCCATTCATCCTTCCCCCCACCCTCCTTCCCCGAATATTTCCCTAACCCTTTTCTCCTCCCCTTCCCTTCCCCCATCTCCACACCTCACCAAAGCGTGCCTCCATGTCTCCTGCCCTCATCGACATACCCCGCAAACGTTTTTCCCTTCTTCCATCCAGTACCTTTCCTCTCTCATTTTATTTCCCATCCTATACCTTGCCACCCTAATCGTCTTCTCCTCCTTCCCCTATTCCACCAAATACCTTGGTGGTAACGCTTTCACCACATTCTCTCGGTCATACATCCACGTCTCGTTCGGTATCCCATCCACTCCTGTAGCTCAGAACCTTCTCCACCGTTCCTCCTTTAATCTCCTCCCTGCTATTCCACTTTTATATTTTTCAATTCTTTATTCTAACCAGTCCATTATCCACCTTGTCCCTTCCCTTTCTTTCCTCCTCCACTCTCTCCTCTTCCCCCCCCCCCCACCCGCATTACTAACGAATGATGGTCAAATTCTATATTTTCCCATACCTTTAACTCCATCACCACCTCCCACGCCTTTAGGTCCCCGATCACATAATCTATGACCAATTCTTCCCTTCCTCCTATGTACGTGAATTCTCCTCTTTGATGCCCCTCCTTTGCCCCATTCATTATACCCCACCATTTCAATCAGCATCTTTCCCTCCCTGTTAATTACCTTGTCTTTTGAACTCCTTCTGCTCTCCTCCCCCCCCCCCCTCTTCGCCGGTCCGCAGTTTTCCTCCCGCCCTTGTCCTCGCATTAAAATCCCCACCTATCAGTACATTCTCCCTCCTAACCCTTCTGTCCGCTTTCCCTTTCAGCAACTCCATCATATCTTCAAACTGCTGGTTCACGTACACTGTTATAATCTTCCAGGTCTCACCTTCCCACCGCACTCTCCTCTCCATTACTCCTTCTGTCTCCTCTTCACTTTCCCCTGCCACCTCTTCTATACCATCGCTTACCCTTGTCACTATTCCCTTTACTCCTCTGCCTTTTGCCTTAATCCTTTCCGGGAATTGCCTTTTCCATCTGTACCCTCTCGGCAATTTTCTCCGTGTACTCTACCATCCTTTCTTCTGCACCCACGTTTCCGTCATCTCTATTACGTCCCAACCTTGTTTTTCCCATCAGAACTCCTCATCCATCCCTTTCAGTCCGGCCACGTTTCAGAACCCGATATTCATCTCCTTTCTCCCCACCGCCTCTTTTTTGTTTCCACCCCTACGCCCCCACTTCTTTCCCTCCCCTTCCCTCCTGGTCCTCTTTCCGCTTCCCCTCTTTGCCTTCTTCTTCTTCTCTTATTTCCTCCTCCTTATTCCTCAATACTTCCTCTTACTCATCCAACCCCCACCACTCTCTTTCTCTATCCATGCTCCCTTGTGCACTACCCTTACCCTCCTTCCTTACGCCGTCTCCTATTCCACTAACCTCTTTATTTTCCACTGCATCGTTCTTTCCTCAAACGCTATATCGTCCTCAATTACTTCTCTCCTTCCCCTTAATTTACTATTCTTCTCCATTACCTCCCTTTTCCTTCATCCTTACCACTGCCATTCCTTCCTTGTTTCCTTTCCTCCTTCCAACCTCTTTCATCCATTCCACTTCTCCCTTTACTCCAATCTCGCTCAGCAACCCTAGCACTATCTCCTCTACCTCTTTTCCCTCCACTTTGATCCCCCTTATCACTACATTCTTCTTTCACATTCTCCAATTTCCCCGCCTGCTTCTCCATCTCGCCCATCTTTTTACCCATTCTTTTCCATTACATTTTCCATCTTTTCTCTCTCTCTTTGAATTCCATCATCATCTCCTCCATCTCCACTCTGATTTCCTTCCCTCCTTTGTTCACCTCTTCAAACCCCTTATTCATTTCCTCTCTTATCTTCCTTAGCAACTCCTCAATCCCTCCCATTGTATTCTCTACCGGCTGCGATCTACCTACCTTCCTACTTTTTCTAAAAGCAAACTTTTCTTTCTCCCCCTCCCTCTCCTCCCCTTCCCTCTCCCCTTTGAAATACTCCTCTATACCATTGCCGCCGTCCTTACACGCGTCTCTTTCCTTGCACAAGTTCTCCCCCTTCCCGCGCCCTCCCTCTTTAATCAAATCTATTGCGGCCTTCCTCACTCGCTTCTTAAATCCAGGGAGTCGAGACCGAAGCAGAAACCGAATTTCCGACCGGTCGCGACCGGTCTAGCGACCAGTAACCGAAGCGAAAAGAGACTGATATTGCGACCGTAACGGTGAGAGGTTGTGAAGGGGAACCGAAACTCCAGACCGATTGCTTCTCGACCGGGAATCTCAGACCGAAGGCATGACCAGTCGGAGCAGTTCGGAGCGGTTCAACCTAGGTGAATAAGCCGGGAAGGTATGGATGCTGTTCCTGTCGCTCACACTGTTTGTCACTCTGGTGCCGGGTATGTTGATAGCAGACTTTTGCAATTATTTGTTACTGTAACACTGTCCACTCCAAAGTATGTCGATCTGCCGAGATATTATTGCATTTCAACACTAGTTATGTATTATTTTAGTAGAAGCAGTTAATATAAATAAATTATTGCTAATATACAAATAACAAGAAAATGATTGAAAATATAATTCTTCATGTGATTATTTTATAAGTATGTCCAAGTGTGGAAAAAAACAGAAGATAGGAATGTAATAAAATGTAAATATATTTAACAATAGCATAAATAATGTATCTCACTATCTCGTATTAAAAATTGAAGAAGTAACGCTTATACAACTGATTCATAAGATGTTAAATAATATTTTCATATGTTATTCCGAGAGATAAAAATTGAAACATTGTAATAAATTTTGCTGTGAAATTTGTTATTTATGCTATTGTTAAATATATTTACATTTTATTACATTCCTATCTTCTGTTTTTTTCCACACTTGGACATACTTATAAAATAATCACATAAAGAATTATATTTTCAATCATTTTCTTGTTATTTGTATATTAGCAATAATTTATTTATATTAACTGCTTCTACTAAAATAATACATAACAAGTGTTTGAAATGCAATAATATCTCGGCAGATCGACATACTTTGGAATGGACAGTGTTACAGTAACAAATAATTGCAAAAGTCTGCTATCAACAAACCCGTCACGAGAGTGACAAACAGTGTGAGCGACAGGAACAGCATCCATACTTTCCCGGCTTATTCACCTAGGTTGAACCGATCCGAACAGAACCGAACCGCTCCGAACTGCTCCGACTCGTAATTTATGGAGAGGAACAGAAACCTCGGCTCTGACCGGTTGCAACCGTTTGCGACCGTTTGCGACCGAGAGAAATTCTCTCTCGAGTTTCGGTCGAGAAAAAACCCCTGACCGCTCCTCGCTCTCTACTTCGGTCGAGGGACCCGTAAATGCCATATTGGTCGGTCTCACTGACCGCGACCGCGACCGAAACTGAAATTCTATCGGTCTCGACTCCCTGCTTAAATCTCCTTCAAATCTCTCGCCTTCGCTTATCCTCCTCGGTATCTCCTTCTTTTTTGCATGATTTGCATGACATTTAGCATAATTTTAACCGGGAGAACGCCAGGAATCCATTGGTGTCACATTCATATCGACACAATGAACAATAAAGAACTTCATAACATACTGGAATGAATATTTTACCTTCGACTACGGGGGGCTGAACTCGACTCATTGCGGTTGACCGAGGATTCATACGTGATTCAGATATAAAATAATTCTTAACTCTTTATCGTATCGAAGTGGAAGTGACACCGGTAGATTCCTTATGTTTTCCCGCTGAAAATCATACCAAATTTCATGTAAATTGGACTATTTTTAACAAAGTAATTTTGAAATTATGCAAAACATTTGTTCATGGAATTTCCTTCATTATGGTTCGAATTACGTCGTTCTTGGTGTTATTTTCATCGGAGAAACATAAGGAATCGATTGGTGTCGTTTTCGTAAATATCTGATGAGAAATTCGCAACTGGAGATTTCGCATTTCTTAATGGATATTCCTGTCTCCCCGAGAGTCGAAGGCCGTGACCCTCAGTATGGCTTCAATTATGGAACGTTACTCTATGAGATCTCGGATGTCGCGAGTATCTCGGGTAGTTTACCCGCATCGCGCCTACCCGAGAAATTTTTCTCGTCTCGGGTATCTCCCGGGTAACCGAGCATCCGATCTCCCGGGAATCAACAGCTCTACACAAAAGTGAATATGTATGTATTAGCTGCTGTCTCACGTATTATACCTTTGAAGTATTTGCAGCGGGTGGTCGTAGAGTCGCTTGGTTTCGGGTAATCCCAGATGTGGAAGGGATGTGGATCGCCAGGTTTCGTCAGAAATATTCATCTGCTGCATTCCTACCGCAGTACCGGCGTGAACATCCTCGGAAACGTTCGTATACGCGACGAGAACAGACAAAAACGTCCGCGAACAATGTTTTTCTTGGTGTTGGCCTAGGTGGACTCGAGAAATGCCTACAAACCAACATATATAAATTACTTTACATAAAAAACAGATACAAAAGTAATTCCTTCTAATGATTCTACCGTATCAAATCACAGGTATTTTGCTAGTGTATGTATAATAGGGTGGCTCTAACTTTCGACTTTTGAATTTTCCTTGGGGCACCCCCCAGAATGGTTCCAAATAATTAAAAAAAAATTCCTGTAAAGTTAGAGCTCAATCGGATAACGGGAAAGGGTGCCCCTGGGCCCTTAAACATTTAAATCATTATTTAACACCTCGCAAAGTCGACTTTATATAACATCTTCCAAGTTATTGATTAAATAAAAAAATATGTCAAACAAAAGTTGTAGCTCCGGACAAGGAGCATCTTTTTTGTTCTATTACATTTTCTCGCGCGACAAATGGTTTTCGAAAATAATCCGAAAAACTAAAAAAAAACTTTTATTTTTGAAATTTTGAAAGTTTAAATGCTTCTAGAACACTTTTTATTTATGAAGGTGAACAAAAAAAAATGGAATTTTTATTTTCGAGGATATTTTTTAAACATTTAAGAGGGGGCATTTACCGAAATGTGTAAAAAAGATACAAAATTTATTTTACTTATTTTCAGTGTTTGATATGTCATGAATGTTTCCTGAAAATTTGGGACCGAAATTCGCAAAAATATCGAAAATATATACTTTATATTTTCGATATTTTTTGTTTTTTTTTAGTTGTTCGGACTTTTTTCGAAAACCATTTGGCCCGCGAGAAAAAGTAATACAACATAAAAGATGCTCCTTGTCCGGATCTACAACTTTTGTTTGACATATTTCTTGATTTAATCAATAACTTGGAAGATGTTATATAAAGTCGACTTCGCCAGCTGTTAAATAATGATTTAAATGTTTAAGGGCCCCGGGGCACCCTTTCCCGTTATCCGATTGAGCTCTAACTTTACAAGGATTTTTTTTAATTATTTGGAACCATTCTGGGGGGTGCCCCGAAGAAAATCTTGAAAAAAATTTTTACCAAGAGTATGTTAGAGCCACCCTAATATATAATTTGTCTTCGAATGTGCAAAGGATTTGAATCACGTATGATTGAAAATAGTCTGAATGGAGTAGTATTTGAATTCATTTCCATCAGGCAAATTTCAACTATCCATTAATAATGATCCAATAAATATTTAATAGACAGTATAGACCTTTAAATCTTCATTAGTGTTGGCATGTGTTCAAAGCACAAGGCGAGCTGAACAAAAGTTTTTCAACTGGACCGATCGCTTGGGAATGGCCTAACCCACTTGTAGAAACATTTCTCTAAACCTTGCGCCACCCCAAGTGTTAACAGATTATTAAGAACCATTTTAAATAATATTAAAAACATTTACCGTGTGTTTGATCTGTATCAAAACTTACATCCCTGATAACCAGATGTCTGCAATCTGACGTCAGATTGGCAGCAGGGTTTGCCGTGGGAGCGCAGAGCCTGACGTCAGATCCGTAGTCATCTATGTCCTCGTTAGGATGCGTTCTGAAATACAGAGCCTGACATCACGACCCTGACGTCACACAGTGGGGCAAAGTGACGATGTTTGTTTCAAAATCAAAGAACTTTTGATAGAAATGAGATAGATCGATGGTTTTTTTTTTAAATTAAAGCTGACAGATTGCAGAATAAGGGAAAATTAATGAAATTATGGTACGCACGTTTTTTACGTTTGAAAATCTGTGTTAAACTTCAAATTTTAGAGCAAAATTATGTTTTATCCAATACCATGTCCGGTTAGAAGTTTTTCTTGACATGTTGTACATCATTTCCTATAGATTTTGTTGCGCTGATTTCAAATCCGTTCGCAAAATTTGTCTACTACCTCAAGATTTTGAAAAAAAAATCGGTTTCAAGGTTAACACAGATTTTCAAAGTTAAAAAACGTTCGTACCATAATTTCTTTAATTTTCCCTTATTCTGCAATCTGTCAGCTTTAATCTAAAACAAAATCATCGCTCTATCTCATTTCTATCAAAAGTTCTTTGATTTTGACACAAACTTCGTCACTGCAGCGTAGACGCACAGTGGGGCAAAATGACGAAGTTTGTGACAAAATCATAGAACTTTTGATAAAATTGAGATAGAGCGATGATTTTTTTTTAAATTAAAGCTGATAGATTGCAGAATAAGGTAAATTAAAGAAATTATGGCACGAACGTTTTTTAACTTTGAAAATCTGTGTTAACCTTGAAATCGATTTTTTTTCAAAATCTTGAGGTAGTAGATAAATTTTGCGAACGGATTTGAAATCAGCGCAATAAAATCTATAGGAAATGATATACAACATGTCAAGAAAAACTTCTAACCGGACATGGTATTGGATAAAACATAATTTTGCTCTAAAATTTGAAGTTTAACACAGATTTTCAAACGTAAAAAACGTTTGTACCATAATTTCATTAATTTTCCCTTATTCTGCAATCTGTCAGCTTTAATTTAAAAAAAAAATCATCGATCTATCTCATTTCTATCAAAAGTTCTTTGATTTTGAAACAAACATCGTCACTTTGCCCCACTGTGCGTCAGATGGGCAGCAGATTCGCAGCAGATCCTGCCGTTCGCCTGACATAGGCCGGTATTCATAGTCGCTACTTATTCTTAAGCAAATGCTTAAGCATGCGGCATCTTCTACTGATCTAGTAGCTAGGAAAGGATGCCGAATGCTTAAGCATTCGCTTAAGAATAAGTAGCGACTATGAATACAGGCCCTGGTGATCTTCTAGGTAGTGATGGGAAAATGTGTCACCGTTTTCTATTGGTCGCCGCCATTAGTGACCGAAACCCGAAATAGAAAGAGCAAGTAATTTTTCGTATTGGGTGAAGCAATAACATCTACCAATTGAATTCCACAACATTGAGCGATAAGTGGGATCAGCAACAAACTTCATTTCATACTGAAGTGCCCGCCGATTTGTGACTTCGCCTGTAGGCCAAAATGGTAGACACATTTTCCCATCACTACCTAGAGGATCACTATGTCAGGCGAACGGCAGGATCTGCTGCGAATCTGCTGCCCATCTAACGTCACGGTCTTGATATCCGGCTCTGTACCTCAACACGCATCCTAACGAGGACATTGGGAGTAGAACATTAGCATGCGACACTACCAGTCGATACGCAAACTAATAGTAATGGCCGACGTAAGTATACCATTTATTGCGATCTACCAATTTTCACAGTATCGACGAATTGTGGTGCACAAAAAAAATGTTGTACCACAAATTGTAACGCTGCAATAAACAATTGTCTCAATTTAAATTTTCATAAAAGTGCCAAAAGTGGAGTAACTAAAATTACCAACATTACATACTTGTACATATTCCAAAATTGTGTCTAAATGTATTGTCAACATTTTTACTGTAAGAAATAACTTTGAAATAAACTTTTATACTCCTGGATCCATCTAAACATATAGGGTGTGTTTCGATTCACGCATTATGCGCGTAGACTGCAGAGAAAACCGTTCCGCTTCAGTCTATGCGTGCATTGGTTGCGTTGGTGGCACATAGGATTCCCTAGAATTCTCCCACTTCTAGGGCGGTATTCACAGTCGCGTCTTGAGCAAATGCTTGAGATCATCTTCTAGAAGACGATCTTGTTTGCCTAAGGACATCAGGTATTCATAGTCGTTGCTCAAGATGATCTTAAGCATTTGCTTGAAATAAGCGATTTCTTGTATGACGTATCCATTTACTTTATAAAGCATTTACTCAAGCATTTGCTCATTCACGTTCGGAAACTTTCGGAATAATTCTGTTAGAACAACCAATGATAAAGGATATTCCGTTCGTTCCTTGGTGGACGACGGAGTAGGATACTCGAACGTGAGTGATGCGTATGACCGTCGAGGTTATATTATAGCGATGCCGGGGGACAGTTTATCGGAGAGTCTCCGGAATGGCGAGGATAACCCCTCGCGGTGTTTTATAATGATTTCAGGGACAACGTAATTCGGAGCATAATCAAGGAAATTAGATGTAAAATTGATTTATATTGATTTATGTAATGAACTAATATATAAACCCAACCACTAAACTGTAATGCGTGTGAGCGTCGAGGTTATATTATAGCAATGCCGGGGACAGTTTATCGGAGAGTCTCCGGAAAGGCAAGGATACCCCCCGTGGTGCCTCACGATGACTTCCAGGACTTCGATACGATAGAATAAAGAATTTTGTTTTTATGAAACAGGTATCGAGGGGGGCAATTTTGGGATGGTGGTAAAGAAAAATATATACCCTTCTCGCTTTTTAACGTTTTGCAGTACCAATTTAATTAAAAATTTAAAACCGAAATTGAAAAATATAATATAATCATCATAATAATCATCTATATAATCATCTTCGTCAATATCGCTAATATCAATATTAATGTCGATATCGTCTTCGAAATCCATTTTTGGCGTCCTTTGTGCAGGTAATGGCGGAAGTATTATCACCCACACATACGGCCACTGCCGTAAATGTTCCCCCTCTACTCCGAACATTCTTCTGGTGGAATCTCAAGACGGTCTCAAGACATGTAAAACGTCGTCTTGAAAATATAACCTCGCTTTACCGTCTATTTTGACACATGTGACGTCATACAAGGATTTACTTATTTGAAAAAGATTTTCCTCAAGCAAATGCTCAAGACACGACCTCAAGACGCAACTATGAATCTAGGCGGCATCTTAAGCAAATGCTTGAGATGGTCTTGATCTCAAGACGCGACTGTGAATACCGCCCCTAGCGCATGAAGCGTGCAGTTCATGCGCGCATGCGTATTTGTCTCTTTTCGTACGGTTTGAAAAACATACACCAAATTATGGGGTCTCCTCCTCGAAGTAACAGAAAATATTACCTGCATACATGCTACATGACAATAAATATTTATTGGATATTTCGTTGTTTTACACTAAATTTGCGAACTTTTTATGACTTAATATCCTTCCAAAATATTATAATTACGCTGCAACGGTATCTTTATGAAATCGGGTGTAATGTCAATGCGCCTATTTCTAATCAAGTAAGAATTCTGGTATCGTAAAAATAGATTTTTATTATTCATTTATGCAACAATCGACAAAAAACTTATTAGACGTAATATTTAACCTTCCCTTTACATATAAAATAAACAAGAAGTGTTTTTAAAAACATTTTAACCTAATAATACTCGATTTAATATGAAGTATAAAATGTCTATTTCTGCTAAGCGAAAATTGTCTATTTTCTGCTTACATATCCACGTGCGGTTCAGCTTGAAATTGAAATATCTATAATTATATTTTGGATAATAAAAATAAACAAAATTATTTAAAGTTTTAAAATGTCTTTAATTTACAAAAATATCAAATATTTATAACAAAATCTGTAACGAAAATAATTTTAAAATTGCCAATACAAAATCTTTCAGTTTTTTTAGTTTAATTTTCTCTTTATCTTTTTCTTTCTGAATTTTTACATTTTCAAGTCTCATTTTATTTCTTTCATCTATTTGTTCCTTTCCTTCTGATATTCTCTGTATGTATGAGAAGTTGCGACGGCTGGAATTTTCTCCCTTTTCATTTTTGTTTTATTATTATTTGACAACTCTTCATCAGGCCAGAATAATATTGCTCGGAAAGTTGCAGGAAGCAATGTATTATTATTATTTGCTATAATTAATTAGCGATATATTCATAAGTAATTATTTTACATATTTTTGAAAAAAATACTTAAGTACTATTTTTATTTCGACATGCATTTTCAACAGATACAGTATTGTCTCTCTGAGGACTCGATACGGTGGACCCGGTGTGGGCTTTTCGGTATCCCCACCACTTCTGTCTCACTCTTGTCCGGCGAAGGCGAGAGCGAGATGGAACGAAAGCGAACGAGAGCCATTGAAAGCGAGCGAGGACGGTACGAGACAGCCGACGCGTGGATGTTTTGTCTCACTCCGTCTTTCGAGTGCCGTGACACTCCGTCCTTTGCGTTCGCGACGGGTGTGCGCGATGGTCGCGAGCGCTTACGGTCAGCACGGGAACCGCATCGCAAAATCTTGACGCAGGCACGGCTCAAGTCTTTTGTGCGCCCTAGGCGAACTTGTCAAATTGCGCTCTTTATTATAATACATTTATTTGAGATTATTTATGACTTTACTCTGTAAATTTAGGCAACTGCTAGGGCGTAAGGTTGACAAGAAGTGCAAAATGGTCTTTTTATTGTTGGCATTGTTAAAAATAAATTTTTAAATCAAGTACTACAAATTGTACTACAACGGTTTTAAACTACAAGTAAAAATTAAGAGTGAGGATATGAAGAAGCTCAGTTAAATGTATTATAATAAATGGCGGAATTTGGTAAGCTCGCCTAAGGCGCAAAAAAAGACTCGTGCCGTGCCTGGCTATCTGACCGTGGCGCGCATGCGTCGAGCAGTCACGCATACCCGCCGCGCATGCAAAGCATTCCATCTCGCTCCCCCCTTCGGCCAGAAAGAAGCGAGAAACGAACACTCGGAATTAGGACTCTGGGCACGATGTGGGCTCAACGCCGGTCCCGACCAGCGAGCCCTCAGAGAGACAATACTGTACTGCAGTGTTACAATCAATTATTCAGGCATGTAAAGAAATATCTGATTTCTCTTCTGTGTTTGAATCATTTTTAGATTTTACTTCTTCTAGCTCTGCTATTTGCCTGCATAGAAAACTCTTAAGGGAAGAGGACACTGAAATTTTGAAATCCGAAAATATTTGAGTCATGCGGAATTCCTCTTAAGGGAAGGAAGTAAGTTTGAAGTAAAGCCCTTATGCCAGTCTAAACTCAGTTTTAATCATTGCTTTTCATAGAATTTATATTACGTTACAAAAATCAAGCATAACTTCAAAAATGTTCTTGCGCAAAGTGTGTAATGCCACAGCTTCTAGGTTTTGCAGCGAAGAAGGGTCCATAATAAAGTAAAAAATTGTGTATCGAGAAGTTTCTACGTCTCATACTTTTTAAGCTAAAAATGATTGAATTTATTAAATGTAAAAAATGCAAAGTTTCATCAAAATTTTGAGGAAAAGCAAGCACAGCGTAAAGAGTTTTGCAGATTTCTTCATACCGATATACAATTTTGTTGGTCGCATGTTACTCTTGAAGCATGCCAAGCCGCAAGAGAATCAAACCAACAGTTTTGCGCAAGGAACATTAAATATATTAAAAATGTAAGTTTTGAGACAAATGCATTTTAAATCTAAAGAGTAAATTCCAGAGCATTTTTCCTTTTTGTATAGTGTAAAATTCACCTGGTTGATATGCATTCTCTTCTGTTGTCTCTGTCTATAGCGATACTTATAGCTGTTTCAGATACAACTTCCCCAGCTGTTTGTTTCCTCAATGTCATTGAGCGTACACAACCCATATTAATTGTGCAACCCGACAAGAAAATATCAAATTGATAAAATATATGTTTTCTGCAATCACTTTATAACCTATAATAATAGCACGCTTCACTCTACTCTTACTCTTGCGATATTTTCGGCTAATGAGGTCCATTTCACTCGTTTTATACAAGCTAAGTTCACTGCACTGTAAAATCTCACTCTGTATTCTCACATAAACCGGAGTCTTGAAAGATTTAAAAAAATATGGTGTCTAGCGCCCGGAGAGACTGACCTCTGTCGGCAACCACTGACTCTTTTGGGCCCGCTTAGAGAGTTATCTAATCGAAAAACGAAGGTTTTGGTTTTCGGCTCTTTCGCAACGTTTTGGAAGAATAGGTTTTCTGGTAGACAGACAACACTAAATGTCAAACCATGTTGTGTACAGTTGAACCAGGGTTCAGACTTGCCAAAAATGCAAAAAAAAAATTCTTAGAAATGGTCGAAAATCGCGATTTTTTCAGTGTCCTCTTCCCTTAAATGAATTTATCTCACAGTTGCTTTCGTCTAAGTTATTTTTTAACTCATTGTCACTAATAGAATTTAAATCTACGTGTTCCGTAACTAAATTATTATTTACAGTAAATCCATCACACAAACTACTGCTTGGATTATCTGCGTTAATAAATTCAATGCTAATTACGGGCGCGTACAAAAGCATGGTAGGTAACCGATGTGAGTTTAGAGATTTGAACTAGAAACTTGCATTAAGGGGTCTCCCTAGTGTGACGGTTAAAAAAAAATCGATTTTTTTTTTGCGTTTTCTGAAAGTTCAACATCTTAAGAACATATTCCTAAAATATTATAACTGAATTCGAAACTTTGGCAACGTGGTGAGCTATGAAAGGTAGCGCGCGACCGGGCTCGTAGGCATGAATCGAAGCCCTCAACGCTTGTACCGAAGGTCCACCTTTTTGAATTGAAAAACCTCCAGAGTTACCTATGACCTGGCTACCTGTACCGTCCCCTTCTGTGCTAAATGTGATTCAGTGCGTCGTAGACTCTGGAGTAAAACAGAAGTGAATATTTAAACGCGTTTTACTCGAAACGACATTTTTTGCGCGGCGATCACGATATCTCAAAAACTACTCATCCAAACGACTTAAAACTTAACATATATATTCAGTGCGTGTTCTGTTAGGACCCGAACTAGAATGAAGTCATTATATGAAAAATTCGAATTTCGCAGCTCAAAAAACTGACCACTCTTTTGCCGCGAAATGAAAACTTTCCTTTAAAGTGCTGCCATTTTTTTATTTGCTGATTTTCTATTGTCGTTCTAGTTCAAAACCTAGCTACGTTCATATAGGTTAAGAAAATAACTGCGTTTCTTATTTCCAATAACCATGACAGCCGTGATCGTGATCGCCAGCAGCAGACGTTTATTTGCAAGCTTCTCATTATAATCCTTCTAACATAAAATTTAATTATCACCAATGCTTCAAAAAATTTAAGTAGATTGCCCAAATGTAACTGAATAAATACCCCAAAGTTTGAAACTGCAATATCAAGTACATTTCCTTAAAAAATATTCCCAAATATAGCCCTATTTTCCAGGCGTCACACTAGGGAGACCCCTTAAACTGGAAAAAATCATTTTTATCCTAAAGAAATGATTTCTACTTAGCACAATAATAACCAAAGCCATCGATGGTTTGGATTAGTAATCCTCCAGGGAATGATCGGTATAACCGCAGCCATTTGTCAAGATTTGGAGCAAAACCGGAAATAAACATAAGCTAACCGTACACTTTATCTCTTTCTATCAGTATTTCTGTCTCTTTCTTTTTTACAGTTTCTTTCTCTCTCTACTTCCGCTTCTGACCGAAATGCCGGCAACCAATCAGCGACGATATACGTTCTTCCGATCACTCTCTAGAGCAGGGGTGCACACTAAGTTTGCCTTAGGGCAGTCGGTCCGCTCTCGAGCTCGACCGTGGAACAGTGAACGGAGGAAATGCTATGATCTCTGAGGAATTAGCGGTGGGGGAACGTCGAGCTTATTAACGCCAAGATGGGAAAGGAAACGGCGCTACCGTCGAGCCAAGCCAAGCCAGGCCAATCAGAGTCGTCGCGGACTAGGTTGTCGACGCTGGCAAGTAAGGCCGCAGCCAACCAACATCGACAACCGAGTCTGCGACGACTCTGGTTGGCCTGGCTTGGCTTGGCTTGGCTTGGCTCGACAGTGGCGCCGTTTCCTTTCCAATCTTGGCGTTGATTGGCTCGACGTTCTTCCCCCACCGCTAATTCCTCAGAGGCGTACCCCCACCGTTAATTCCTCAGAGGCGTACCCCCACCGCTAATTCCTCAGGGGATCATAGCATTTCCTCTGTTCACTGCCGTGGAATGCTCACCCCCCACTCCTCGGTATAAGGTCTCGTGGTGGGGAACTCTATGACTGCCCCTTGTTGCCCCAACACGATCACCGAAAAGGCCCAGTTTATGCTTTTAGGACACCCTCGACAGCTAAATAATCGCCTGGCCGCGACCGACATTCACAGCTCCGTCGCTGTGTGCGTTAGCGATCTCAAGGGGTGGGTGACTCAGGCACCTGGACACGGAGGGTTAATTGAGATTTGAAAAATATTTAAATTTTTGTATGCAATAATAATAAGTTTGTTCAAAGTTATAATGATATCAGTAAGAAGGGTTTAAAAAAGTTTGTGGCTGGCGTAGTCATCGAAAACAAAAACCGCAAAATTTTTCTAAATCTATATGAGTGTGGTTATCGCGTAAACTAGAATGAAGTAAATATTTACGAAAATCCAACTTTGCAACACAGAAATCTAACAAATGCTTTTCCAAGAAATTAATGTTTCCATTTGAAATACAACCATTTTTGTGCTTTTCAACATTATTCATTCGACATGAACTAAAGTTCATACGAGAACCACACTCATATAGATTAAGAAAAATTTTAGGTTTTTTGTTTCAGGTGATTACGACAAGCAAAATCATGCTCGCCAGCAACAAACTTTTTTTTCAAACCTCTCTTACTACTACCATTATAAATTTGAACCGAAGTATTATTATTGCATACGAAAATTTGAACTCATTTTTTAAAATGCAATTAATAAAAGTACAGAGATTGGAATTTGAATACTCAATACTTTTCTTTTAAAAATTTCCCAAAATGTGCCTTATTTTCGGAGCGTCAAACTTTGGAAATCCCTGCGGCAGCCTGTGAGGCTCCGCTCCCACTACTCCAGTCGCTCCCCACTCCGTTGCCGGACTCGCTTCTACCTGAACGAGCTCGGATCTGAGCTCGCGCCCGGAATTGGGGGTCCTGTGCATGCCTGCTCTAGAGGATCACTAGTTTGGATGTACTTACATATCGAGCTTCACATATCGATTATAAAACCCTCGATGTATCGTTATCATCTCTACTTTACTTAGAGCATATAAACATGGAGGAAGCATGCAATAGGCAAAAATGTAGACGGCGATAGAAAGAGAAACATATACAGGAGGGACACCCCCTCTCTTTCTAGCGCCAGCGTTTTTTTCTATGTTACAAAGAGAGGGCGTGTCTCTCCTGTATATGTTTCTCTTTCTATCGCCGTCTACATTTTTGCCTATTGCATGCTTCCTCTATGTTTATATGCTCTAAGCTACTTCAAGTTTAAATTTTATTGTAAATTATTGAAACTCAAGGTTCGTAATACAGTTATTAAATTTTGTAAGGTTAAAGAAAAGGATGTTAAATTTTGTGAACATTTTTTAAGTCAGTTAAAACAAGGGAACAGCTCAAATTCAGAATCTAAAAATTAATTTATAATATTATTACTTGTATTAAAAATAAATAGTTTTTTACATATTTGAAAAGCGGTAACTATCGATACTGCCGACTATCGATAGAGCCGTAGCAGTTTTGTTTAGAAATACCGAACTAATTTAAAATAATTTTTTATACAACTATTATATTATTTAACTATTTACATTAAATAAAAAATGCATACTGAGCAGAAATCGGGACGTGATTAGAAATAGGAACATTGACCTTAGCATATAGGTTATATTTTCTATCACTTTGAGGAGCAGATTTTCTGTCCTCGAAGTGACAGAAAATATAACCTATATGGTATACCCGATTTCATAAAGATACCGTTGTGGCGTAACAGTAATATTTTGGAAGAATATTGAATTATAAAAAGTTGACAAATGCCATGATATCCAGATCTGAAGCGCAAAGCCTGACGTCAGATCCGTAGTCATCTGTGTCCGCATTAGGATAGGGTCTGCGGTACAGAGCCTGACATCAGGACCCTGACGTCAGATGGGCAGCAGATTCGCAGCAGATCCTGCCGTTCGTCAGATGGCGCTGTTATACGTGTCAGGCGAACGGCAGGATCTGCTGCGAATCTGCTGCCCATCTGACGTCAGGGTCCTGGATGTCAGGCTCTGTACCGCAGACCGTATCCTAATGCGGACACAGATGACTACGGATCTGACGTCAGGCTCTGCGCTCTCACGGCAGACCTTGTTGCCAATCTGACGTCAGATTGCAGACATCTGGTTATCAGGGTGTAGCGTAAAAGAACGAAATATCCAATAAACATTTATTGTCATGTAATTATCATGTATGTAGGTTATGATATCGAGAAGACTTCGAGAAGATTTCTTGGATCGATTTCACAGTATAGGTCGATCCAGTGGAATCGATTTTTGGAGAACAGAAATCGTGTTCCAATTCTTTATTATATATAAAAAAGTTTCCCGGTTTCGGGAAATTTAAACTAAAACTACTTTTCTGGAACATTGATGATAGAATTTGTAGGGTATTTATTGAAAATTAGGTTATAAAATATCACGTAAGACGCCACCTGAGTCCCCCCTTGTAAGAAAACGTAAGAAATTCGCGACTCCCCCTCCCTCCCCCCCCCAGGAGAGTCTTACGTAATTTAAGGACGACTTAGACTTAGACTTCAATGAATTTACCTAAAAGTCTGTTTACCAGGCGATTATTTCTTGAATTAATTTTTCATCTTGCGATTCGAATCAATCTGAAAAATCGACACTTATACGGTAGCCTATACTTTCCGCAGTATTCTAAAGAGTAATTATGCACAATTTGGTCCGATTCGTTAAAAAAATCGTGATAGAAAGTATCATATATGTTATTCCTGGTTTCAGACTCTACGTGTATACAAAATTTCAGAAAGATCTGTTGCGTAGTTGCGGCGTGATTGAGTAAAACAGATTCAAACACACTTTCGCATTTATTATATTAAAGTCGGGGCCAGATATATTGGCCGGTGAGTTTCGTGAGGAGTATTCTTCTATTCTCAACGTTTTCTGACTCGCTCTCACCTTGCTAGAAAAAGAGTGCGCCAGAAGTGGTGGGGATAGCGCCAAGCTCTTGACGTGTAGGCCAAACCGAGCTCTTAGCGTAGAAATCCATACATCAGAATAGGTGTGCGTTAGCTGCGAAAACGAATTCACCGGCCAATATATCTGGCCCCGACCTTAGTAGGGTTGTAAAATTTTAAGAGTAACTTCTACGAAAATGTGTTTTTTAATCCTTTGAATGTCTCCCAACTGTCCAAAAGTGCTCAAACGTAGTTTCTATTCATGGAGGTAAAAGGAAACTGAGGAAGGAAAATTAAATTTTGAATCGAGCATGTGGTCCATGGGCATATGAGGAATGTTCAGGATGGAATACACCTGAAGAATACATTTGTGATTCATGTAGGAATTAATTTTAAAACAAAAAATAATATTTTTTTTATTATTTTAATAGTTTTCCCACTTCCTTTATAAAGAAAAAGCATGGCCTGAATTACCCCACGTTAATTCTGTAATTCCAGTCAAATGGACATTTTTGTGTTATTCCTTCCAACTTTGTTACAACGTAAATTTATGCTTTCTCGGTCATACTAATAAAAACTAGACACTTCAAACTTTCAATTCATATAAAAAAACCAGCAAATGTGTAAGTTGCTCAAATTTTATAGCGTTTCTTGCTTATATAGCCGGAATTATCCTGCTTTCCCCTGTTTGCAGTATTTGAATTCGAAATACAGAAGCACACGTAAAGCGACAAATACGCATCTGCGTAATATGCGTATTGACTGCCCATGCTTTTATTTTCTGCATTTGCTGCACGCTTTATGAGCTAGAAGTTGGAGGATTCTAGGAAATCCTACGAAATTGGTACTGCCATCTCTGCACTTGCTGTATGAATTGCAACTAGGGCTGTAGCTGTGGACCGGGAACCCGAGATACCCGGGTACCCGGGTACCCGTGAGATATCCGGGACGAAGAAAATTCCCGGATAAGCGCTACCCGGGAAAACTACCCGAGACTCTCGAGAATCTCGAGAACTTACAGAGTACAGAACCTAATTCTGGAGCGATGCCTGTCAGAGAGATGCAGGTCTGGCACCCTGTGGCGAGGTCAAGCCTCTGCGGTACCTCACCGAATTTTATGGCTTTCGACCCTCGAAGGGTTTGGAATAACATTAAGAAGTGTGGCTTCAATTATGGAACGGTACTCTATGAGATCTCGAGACTCTCGAGTATCTCGGGTAGTTTACCCGGGTAGCGCCTACCCGGGAATTTCTTTTCCCGGGTATCAACAACTCTAATTGCAACCAACGCAACGGACTCAATTTCGAAGCGAACACATCCCTGGAAGGTTTTAGGCAGAGTCGAAACGAAAGATAAGGAAGGAAGCAAATACGTAGCGCGCATTATTATATCTTATAAAGGATTTTACAGCTAAGTTTTTCGAATGTGTTCTTATAATGCTAACTTTACAGCTATATTCTAATCCAGAAGACGTACGAGAGCCTGCAATTGTATTGAATAGCCTTCAAAACCTTCAATTTACCCCGGGCGTGGATAATAAATAACTTCATTTTTTTCCTTTACACATCTGCTTACCAAATTACGCTGGGAAAGCAGCAGTTCGTCCTGTAAAACTCATAAAATATGGTTTTCGCTTTCAATAATTGTCGTTCTTCAAGAAGAATA
This sequence comes from Andrena bicolor, assembly GCA_960531205.1. NCBI lineage: Eukaryota > Metazoa > Arthropoda > Insecta > Hymenoptera > Andrenidae > Andrena > Andrena bicolor. The sequence continues at coordinate 290,175 of CAUIJW010000117.1, read as the reverse complement.
GAAAAACTCGGGTTGAGTAAATCCCGGAACCAATAAAGCCATAAAATTTCGTTAGGATACCGATGTAGTTAGGAAGCGTGCTACGTCCACCGTCCAAAAGTCTCGAATTAAATTAAACGTGATCCACCAAACTGCATAGCTAATTGTAAGTAAGTTTGAACATTCCCGCGCAACCTCACGTGCATCAAACGCGTCGAAAACCGTTCCGTTTCGTTACTGCGGTTCATGCGCTGCTGGATGCGGAACGCTATGAATGCGCGCAGGGACTGCGCTGCAGTCTATGCGCATAATGCGTAAATTGAAACACACCCTGAAACGGAACGGTTTTCTCTGTAGTTTATGCGCATAATGCGTGAATTGAAACACACCCATAGTAAAATGTGTACTTGCGTCGTCCATATTTGTTATGTTACACTAGCGCCACCGTTCCCGCGGTGGTAGATTCCTTTGTCATTATGACTACGGGTCTGACGTCAGGCTCTGCGCCCCAGATTTGGTTATCAGGGATAACCGGTATTCTCAGTCGTTGCTTATTCTTAAGATCGTCTTAAGCATGCGGCATCCTCTACTAACCTCGTAGACAAGTAAAAGATGCCAAATGCTTAAGACGATCTTAAGTCTTAAGCAACGACTGAGAATACCGCCCTAAAGACCCACTATTACTTATTACCAGTAGAAACATTATATGAAAAAGTTAATGAGAATAAGATAATATGGAGCTATCATCTTTTAATGATACTTACATAAAATAGAAAACGACTGTATGAAAAGTACCTAATTTCCAATACTTTCATATGTTTTAGAAAAACGTTTTAGAATGGAGAAATATATTTTTCTTGTCAGCTGTAATATATATTCTTGGAAATCTTATGTTTATTTTATTTGGCACGAGTAAAATTCAAAAATGGAATGATCCTGTGGAACAAAAGAAAGATACTGGTTTAAATGGTGTAACAGAGTCATCAGTGGAAAATGGGTATTCTCAAAAGATGAAAGATATTGAAAATGTGGAAATATAGAAAAAAAGTGCCATACTACCATAACATTATGAAACGTGTATGGGTTCTTGTCATTCCTATTTATCATAACTGTTGCGAATGAATTTTTGTTGCAAAGTGAGGAGATTTTAAAATGTAACTGTTGTACATAAAGCATTGTATATGTGTCTTATATTTAATATTTATTATGAAAGTCATATAATGTTAATTTTAAAAAAATTCTATTATAAAAAACATTGAATTGGTTTATTCTTATACTGCATACTCATATTACAAAAGTGCTGTAAAGGAATATATTTAAAATGTATTACAGTCTTTTTTTATCTGGTTTTGGTATAGATTTCCTTAGCGTTTGCAAAAGAAATATTGTAAACAGAATGGTTATTAGCAACGTGACGTAAGTTACTACAGGTACCATAGATGAATTACCAACTGGTATTGTCCACACAATATCTTCTATATCCTATGACAAAAATACATAAAAATAATACATTCCTATCCATACAATGATGAAACAAAATAGTTTTGTCAGTTATATAATGGATTCACTATGTACCTTATATGGAATTTCTCTCCATTTAGATACAAGCTGTACACATGGAGAACATAAATCAATTTTAGAAGTTCTGTGTTCTCTAATTTTTTTCTTGCACCCTAAAAGTAATGATGGTTTTTGTAAGGTCACAGGCAAGTGACTACTATTTTCATTAACATACAGGTAACGTTGGTGTATTGGAAGTTTCAAGATTGTCTGTGTACCAATTAAAGAGGAACAAATAGTTATATTTTGTGACACTGCTTTGTCTGTAAACAGTTCAACATCCGTCTCTCCAATGGCACATGCTGTGTTCTAAAATATAATAAAAACCTTAAATTTATTGAATAAATGGTTAATGAAACATTTGATACGAAACTAAAATATTGTGCAAAGAAATAATATTTAAATGTAAAATTTCAATTTCATTAAAACGATATATCAAAGAATGATGTATATTACTACTTATTACTTACCATTCCTAGTCTACTCAAATCATTTAGTTCATTGATATTGGCATATAAGCTGCATGGCAGTGTAAAAAAAAGAGCAATATAACACTCATCTACACAATCATCAAAATTTACTTGATATGTTAAGTATCTGTAAAGGAGTTTTCCTTGTAAAGGTAAATAAGAAAATTTCCAAAATATAGAAAACCCACATTTTTTGAATCCTTATTATCCGAATACTCTACCGCATTCTTTCTTCATTTATGAAACCATTTCTTGTAAATTAAAATACTTAAAACATATATAAAGAATGTTTCTAAAGTACTTATAGAGATCGAAAGACATATTTTAAGTAGAAATCATTTTTCATACCAGTTTTGGATTCTGTCTTAATATGAACTGTTCTTAATTTCTTCAAACATGTGAGATAACATGCGTTTACGTGTATAATATACATGACTATAGTACTATTATACTAAATCATAAGATTGTATTGCTAATGCATATTGACATCATGTTCTATGAAGACACTAATATGATTCACAAGGTGAATGTGGTTCCAAAGTTATTTGCAACCAGAACAAATAAAATTGTTTTGAGTTTGTAAAACTGTTTCAGTTGGAGATTGTACATAATAGTTTTTAATAATTTGATGTCTTTTAATGATTTCTATAATACTTTCAATTTCAATTAACATACACATGTATACCCATAGTTAGATAGCAATTATAATGTACAAATCATTATCAGTGAAATTTTCGATTCCTGCTAAAAGTACCTGCACTGCGGGAAAAATGTTAGAAAATTTTTTCAGGAGGTAAAGAGTTATACGATGATGTCGCAATATTATCAGCTAACAGATAAAAAATTTAGATTATTTCAAAATAATGTATATAACATCTGCATGTAATATAGAAACTTTTACAACTGTTAATTTAGCTTCAGACTACAAATTTGGTTGCGTTTGAAAATGCAGCTGAAGACTGATAGTATACATTTTCAGTTAACAACTGATAACGTATTTTGTCAATAGAATAACTTCAAAATTCGTATTATGATTGATCTTTCATTCATTATTTTAATAGCCGAAGGAATGTTAAAAACTAATTTGGATAAGGGATATCCTCTCTTCTTTATCATATTAGTATATTTAACCTGTGAAATCCTTCTCCATCTACATCCAACGAAACATGTGCATTTAATTTCTCACAAACTACTACGTTTTGCAGAAGCAAAGCGAGAAATATATTAACTTGTGCAAAATAACATTTAACATGACTTAGTGTCATCTTTTCACTAAAATCCTTAATTAGATTTATTTTCCGCTTTTGGACATTTTTGTACAGGTTAGTGATGGCGATACAATTAGTGATGCGCGATATTTATCGATAACTGCATATATCGATATTTGCCTGTCAGAATATCGATATTTTTTATCGATATTTCAAACACCGATAATTACACGTATCAATACTTTTGGTCCAAATATCGATAATTTTTTGCACCTGTTGCGTGTTCCGTTGGTTGAATTGCGTGAAGTTAGCTATTCAATTTTGCATACTTAAGTTAGTATTGATATTTTGTTTTGTTTGAAAAGCTGTTTCTATAGGAAACACCTTTTGTAGATGGATGGAGGTGTTGCGTGTTCCGCTGGTTGAATTGCGTGAAGTTATCTATAAGACATAGAAATATCGAGGTTAGATGTAGAGCGAAATTCAAATTCTTTTTAATTGAAAGACAGATATATTATAATAAGATTTGAAGCGATCGGCCATCTGGAAGGTCTTAAGCAAGTTTGAAATAGGGGACAAGGAGGATAGTAAATAGCTTAACTTCTCCTTAAACATCTGCGTGCCAAATTTATTCGAGCGGGCAGCTGCACGTCTCGTAAAACCATTTCAAACTCTGTCCTCCCTTGCGATAATTGTCGATCTCCCGTTAGGGTAAAAACTCAGCTTGGGAGAGGCTGAAAGTCATAAAATCATAAACCTTGCGCTGGCGACGTCATATTGACCCTAGGGGAAAGCGTGCTCCCACCACCACCCGAGAGTGGAGGGAAGCGCGAAGGAAGGGCCAAGGACGGAGAGATGGCTGAAGGACAACCCACTGACGAACCATGAGGGACAACACCATCTTGATTGGGCGAAGGGATCCGAGGAGGGAGTCGGAAGAAGACGCCAAAATTAGAGGAGTAGGGCGCCCGGAGGTGACAAGCGAGGAGTTAATTTGTAAGAAGACAGATCTATCTTGTCAGCAGAGTAGCGAACAGTTTACTTGATGTAACAACCCAGATAGCACAGGACGTTTTAAAAACGTCCATTTTACGTCCATTTTACGTCTGAACGTCCACGGCTTGATTTGTGAAAATGGACGTTCTTAAAACGTTTTCTGGACGTTTTTAACACGTCCCGAACATCTTACCTGGACGTTTTAAAAACGTTTTTAAAACGTCTTTGTTCTATCTGGGAATATATAAATATTCAAAAGTCTATCAGAGTTCCATCATTGAAATTCCCGCGCCAACTCGCGAGCTGAGTGCTTTCAGCGCTCCACGGGCACGGACCCACCAGTCTTTAAGAAATCCCACGAAATCGCGCAACACTATAGTGAATCCATCCTAAGAAAAAACGTGTTCGCGCAGGGATGGTTCCGAGGAGGCGCCGATTGGCAAGGAAACCGGTAGGTAAAGCGATACGACCAATCGCGTGTGTCAGATCCATGGGAGCTGCGCAGATCGGTCGCAAAACGGTATGGGCATCGTTTTTTCTTAGGATGGATACAGTATAGACTTATAGACACGGGGAGGTAAGCGAAAGACCGAAGGGAAATTGAGCTGTATCAGCCATCTTGTTATGATTTACTAGTGATGCCATCTATGTCATATCGTGGTAAACTTTGAAACTTTACACTTCCATTAAACAGGTTTCATAAATTGATTGATTTTATAAATAATGCAGATTTATACGAATTGTAATACACAGGGTGAATAAAAAAGTGTATAAATACCAAATAATAAGTTTATCACGATACAAATTTATTCCAAAAAATTACTAAATAATTATGAAGTATTTTTAAATTTATACACAAACATTTGATGGCTCACAGTAAAATGTTTTGGGTGATCAGAAACTGCTCCCTTTGCATCTTAAGTGAACAGGAACTGGGTCCTTGCCGTAGGGCGGTATTCCCAGTCGTTGCTTAAGACTTAAGATCGTCTTAAGTATTTGCCATCCTTTACTAGTCTATGAGGTTAATAGAGAATGCCGCATGCTTAAAACAATCTTAGGAATAAGCAACGACAGAGAATACCGGCCGTAGCGTCCTATTGGCCTTGACCATCAAGCCATACTACTTCTAATACTCAAACTGGGCTATAGAGTCAAGAGTGCACTACTAGTATATTATAACAAGATGGCTGACACAGGCGATTCCCCTTGCGTCTTTCGAGCACACCCCCCTCAACTAGGCACTGTGCCTCAGGTCCATGGTTGCGCGATTTCGTGGGTATTTTATTAAGACTGATGGGTTCGTGCCCGTACTGTGCTGACGCACTCAGCTCGCGAGTTTGCGCGGGTAGTTCAAATGATTCAACTCGGATAACTTGAATAACTGTATATTGTTACAAGACTGTTGGCTATTCTGCTGACAAGATTGATCTCCCTTCTTACAAATTAACTCCTCGCTTGTCACGACCGGGCGCCCTACTCCTCTAATTTTGGCGTCTTCTACCGACTCCCTCCTCGGATCCCTTCGCCCAATCAAGATGGTGTTGTCCCTCAGGCTTCATGAGTGAGTTGACCTTCAGCCATCTCTCCGTCCTTGGCCCTTCCTTCGCGCTTCCCTCTACTTTCGGCTGGTGGTGGTGGCACGCTTTCCGATTACATACTTTACATAGGCTGCGTACAGTTTTACTTATTTCTAACAGGTAGGTAAGCGCAACCCCCCGGGGTCAAGATGACGTCGCCGGCGCAAGGTTTATGACTTTATGACGTTTTTACCCTAACAGGACATCGGCTATTATTGAAAGGGACGATAGAGTTTTAAATGGTTTTACGAGACGAGCAGCAGCTCGCTCGACTAAATTTGGCACGCAGATGTTTAAGGAAAAGTTAAGCTATTTACTATCCTCCTTGTCCCCTATTTCAAACTTGCTTAAGACCTTGCAGATGTACCGATCGCTTCAAATCTTATTATAATATATCTGTCTTTCAGTACAAAAGGATTTTGAATTTTGCTCTACATCTAACCTCCATATCTCTATGTCTTATAGCTAACATCACGCAATTTAACCAGCGGAACCCGCAACAACACTAAGCTCTGTAGCGTGGCCGTCTGGTTTCCCTGGATCCTTTGGGGAGAATTTGGCGAGGGGCGACGCCCGTGGAGTGCTGAGGCACTCTGCTCCTTTGACGCGGAATTTTAAAGAAAGTAATAATAACAAGAATAATAAAGGTAATAGTAAAATAATAAAAGATTAAAACACAAATAACTGATGACTGTATTGAACACAAAATAAAGAATTTATTGGAGTTCAGAATTATACGTTCGCTCGCTTCTGCTTTTGGGGCTCGAGTCACGCTTTCCAGGATCCATCGGGTTTTTCTTTTATTAAGAACAAGATATCTTAGTTACTAAGAGTCAATCGCAATTTTACTAATTAATTAGATTAATTCCTATTCGTCGATTCGATTCCTTTCGATTATCGATTTTTATAACATCGAGCGTTTAACAACATTGCTCTGGAATTACGCATCTAGGAGAAGGGAGAAACGAGAAGTTCATTTATTCAAACATGCGTTTCTAAGAGGGTATCGATTAGTTTATAATCCTGAAGTCCCCTCATTAAAAGAATCTTTAACTATTTTCAAACCCCTCGGGCTTGTGCGAACTTCACTTTGTTTCCCTTTCCTATCACATTAGTGTGGTATGGTTCGAATTTCGCGCTTCCAAAGTTTACACTACACGCCGCTAGACGGGAGCCGCAACACTTCCCCCCTTATTCCAAAGGTGTTTTGCAATGAGAACAGCTTTTCCAAAAATACATTCATAAAATTTTGATTTACATTCTTAATTTAGTCTATATATAAACTTCTCGCAGTGAAGCTTTTCTGAGCCTCCCCTCCTCGCCTTCTCCACAGTAGCAAAGCTACTCGGTCCACCCGGTTTCCCGCGAAGAGTGCGATTTGAAAGACGCTCCAGAGTGTTTACAGTGTTATAACTAGTTACAATTTTGTCTCAAAGACACGACATTTCCAGATTTATTCTGGGTAGTACATAATAATACAATAAATTTTAATTATAAACTAACGTGGCATCGAATTCGCAAACAAGTGGAATAAAGTAATCGTAATTTATGCCAAGGTGGTATAGCCCATTCCAAGAAAGGAATACAAACAAAGGTAACTATCTATGAGAAATCTAAACTTACGCAGGCTAATTTTAATTTATTCACAAGAACTATTTTGGTTTTATTTTGTGCTATGCCTATTTCTGCATTTAAATCATCGAACATTTTAAGAATTTTATACGGTCCTAACCTATTTTTTTTTTTTTTTTTAAGGAGGAGGAAAATGCTTTATGCATACCCCGACCGGGTTGTCGGGGTTATGTGAGACTCGCCACCAACTGGTAGGTGGGATACTCACTAAAAACCTCCTCCAAGGCGCTCCGCCTTATCGATGCCCTGGGGGGACGGGCGCACGGTTTGGTACTACTTGCTCTCCCTCCCCCTCCCATCCGGGGGGCACCCGCCTTATCCTCCTCCAGGTATGCATGGAGGACCATCACCACCGAGGCACCCTGGTTGTCTGGGTGCTCGTCTAACGCGCCCTAGGCGTATCTCCTAATCGCGGCGTATCTCCTAATCGCATAGGGTCCTAACCAGCTAGAGTCGGATTTAGATGTTTTTGGTTCCCTGAATAAATACACATCATCGCCTACAGAAAATTTACAAGTGTTTATTTTCTTATCATAATCGAGTTTGCTTCTTTGTTTTGCCTTTTCTAAATTTGCTGCTGCTAACGCCTGTGTTGTGGTTACTTTTGAAAATAAATTGTCTAGATAATCAACAAACGTTCGTGGAATCTGTTGCTTAACAAACTCCGAAGGTATAATAGCCCTTACGCCAAACACAAGCTCATGTGGAGTGAAACCGGCAGCCTCGTGGACGGATGTATTATATGAAAACATTCCAAAACGAATCCAATCGTCCCAATCAATTTTTGTGCAATAATGTTTTAAATAATCTATGAAAACACGATGTGCCCGTTCGAGAGATCCCAGGGATTGTGGGTGAAATGCGGTCGAGGTAATTCGTTGTATTTTAAATATTCTACAGAAAGTTTTCATTATGTTGCTAACAAAATTGCTCCCCTGGTCGGTTTGTATAGTTCTAGGGCACCCAAATCTGCTGATAAATTGTTCAGCCAGAGCCATGGCAACAGATACTGAATCAATGCTAAGGACTGGAATCGCGTCTGAATAATTGGTAAGATTGTCTTGGAGAGTTAATAAATACCGATTTCCCTTTTTTTGTCATCGGTAAGGGTCCTACAATGTCCATCTGTACCTTTTCAAACGCTCTTTTAGGAGTGACAGTTATTCTCATGGGCTGTTTGGTTTTAACAGAAAGAATTTTATTCCTCTGACAACTTAGACAAGAGCGAACAAAATTTCTTACTTCGCTTCCCATGTTTGGCCAAGAAAAGTCTTACCTGATTCTATGGAAGAGTTTCTGGATACCCTGATGACCGCCTATGGTAGATTCATTGAATTCTTTTATGACGAGGGGTCTCCTGGACGGAGGTGGAGTTACTACTTCACCAGTACAAACAGTAGTTGTATATTGTGGATTACTTAATTCTTGTTTTAAAAGACATTCAATGAAATCTCAACTAATTGGCTCGATATTATTATCATTTCCAGAGATACTAACAGTTCTGACGTCCAAAGAGTCCATAAGATGTTTAAGAGAAGTTATTGAAGATTTCAGATGGACATGGTTTGCTGACTCTGTTGCCTGTGATTTAACAAACAGGTGAAAGATGAGGGGTTTTACGTTAGGGAAGACCATTGTTTCTCCAACATTGGATTTATATTGTTTGACCTGATCAAGGGAAAATTTATTATAAGTCAATAAATCTTTAGAAGTTTGGGATACGACTTCATTATCAAGTGAAAAGAAATGGATAACACTGTCTCTGCGCATATAAAGATAGTCCTTAGTATAAATGATATTGGGAGGGAAAGAGTGATGGATGATTGGCGTTAATGAAGTGGTCTTTGTGATTAAAACTCTACTACTATTTTGTTTAGTTAGGTCACCATCTCCCGATGTCCTTTTAACGGAGGATCGTGTCTCATCATCTACGGACTTGGTTTCAAATAAAAGCCGGCATCTTTCAGCCTCCAAATTTGGCTCCTCAGCCCCTAACCAAACACAAGCCGTGGGTGCCAAGCCGGAGACCTGGGCGGGGTGCCTTCGAAGTCGGCCTTTCCAATGTTCAACAAGCTCCCGGGTCGAAGCACATCCACACAACCTCCCGAGAACGATCCTCCATCCACTACATTTTCGGTAAGGGTTCCACGCCTCTTTGATATTTCTGTCGTAAGAGAAAGTGACATCTCTTCGTCTGCCGTAAACTAAGCGTCGCCGTCAATCGAACTGTCGTCTGAGTGCTCGGTCTCAATAAGGACCTGAGGTGGACTCTTAAAAGTTGTTTCATGGGCGAGGAAAATAGTAGCTATTAACCTTTCATTATTTTCCCATATTCTATCACAGTCCATTCCCTCTACCTTTTCAGAATCTACAAGTGGTGCGTCGTTGGCGCCTACGACTACCCTTTGCAGACGCCTAGAAGGAGAGGTGTCAGTACAGTCCGTCTTTGTACAGTCATTAATGATGTCCGTGATTGGAGAAGAAGAAGAATGCTCGAGGTGGATTGGATCTGGAGGGTTGCGAGACAGCGCATCCGCATTTGAATTTATTTCCCCAGGTCTGTATATTATAGTGTAATCGTATTCATTTAATTTAATTCACCACCTCATGATTCGGAAAAATTGGATCTTTTACATTATGTAACCAGACTAACAGGCGATGGTCGGTTACTAGAGTAAATTTCTGACCATACAAATAAGGTCGGAAGTGATCGACAGCAAAGACAACAGCAAGTAATTCCTTCTCGATGGTAGAGAAGTTTGTTTCAGCACTATTAAGCGTTCTCGATGCGTATGCGATAGGAAGATCTCTACCAATTTGGCCCTGGCTCAACACAGCTCTCACAGCGTAATTTGATGCATCCGTCGTTACAAGGAACGGTTGTTTAAAATCCGGGAATTGTAATAGGGGTTCAGAACACATTGTATCGCGTAAATTCTCGTAAGCAAGTTGGGCATTAACATCCCAAACAAAAGGAATATCAGCTTTCAACAACCGTGTCAAAGGTTTGGCAATTTTAGACATATTGGGAATGAATCTTCTATAATAGCCCACGAGTCCTAAAAATTGTTTAATGTTTTTCCGTGTTTTAGGAATGGGGAATGATTTTACAGCCCTGATTTTTCCGGGATCCGGTTTCACTCCTTCACTAGAGATACTATGCCCAAGGTAAGTAATTTCGCGTTGTAGGAATCGGCATTTCTCTGGTTGTAATGTTAAACCCGCATTTTGCAACCTGGCTAAAAGTTTCCTCAATTTTTGTGAATGTTCCTCTATAGAATCGGCATACAGGACAATATCGTCCATATAGACGAATAGCTCAACTCCCTGTAGACCAGATAGAACTAAGTCCATGCATCGCTGGAATGTGGCCGGGGCGTTTTTTAGGCCAAAAGGCATTTTATTAAACTCGTAATGGCCGTTGAGGGTAGATAAAGCAGTTTTGGATTTAGATTTGGGGTCCATGGGGATTTGGTGAATACCCGAGACCAGATCGAGCGTACTCAAATATTTCGCCGCTCCGAGTTGATCTAATATTTCTGTTATGTTAGGAAGTGGATAGGCATCGCTAACGGTTTTTTCGTTCAACAGGCGATAATCTATGACCATACGCCAACGTGGCTTACCAGTGCAGTCTGATTTCTTTGGGACCACCCAAACTGGTGAGTTATATGGACAAGTAGACTGTTGAATAATATTCTTTTCTAACAATGAATTGACTTGTTTCTTTATTTCCTCTTTATGAATGGGGGGAAACCTATACTATTTAGTATTAATCGGGGTCTCATTTACAGTTTCGATTGAATGTTGCATGATATTCGTGGAGTTCCATTTGTCAGATGGAAGGTAAAACTGATAAGGGAATTCCCTAATAATTTCCAAGATACTAGTTTGCTCGTCTTCGTTCAAACCATTCAATTCCAATATTTTAGCTATCTGGACTAATCTGCTCGAATCGGCCCTAGACTGGTCCACGTTGGGATTTCCTGTACGGGACGAACGCGGGGAAGGTGAACGCTCCATGAATGCTTCCAATTCAACAGGTGGTATAGTTACAGTGACATGACTAAGAGTAGTATTAATTGCATATAGTTTAGCAGACCCGTTGTGTTGTGTAACTAAAGCTTCTCCTATGAAAACGCCTGGTTCAGTGGCCAATTTCGTTATATAACCTTCTTTAATTCCAGGTTCTTTGACAGGCAGAGCTACAAGAGTCCTGCTACGAGGAGATAAACGAAAGGAGGACGACGAAAGGAGGAAAAATTCTTCGTCACCGATTTGAAGACTATTAGGTTCGTAGTTCCCGAATTTCATTATTGCGTTCTGATTTTCTAAAAACGGCATTCCTATGATTCCTGATTCGGGCATAGGAAGATAGTCACCAACAATTTGGAATTTCACATCAATGTTGTTGACTTTAAAGGTGATTTCGCCACAAGTACGTATGCTTCCTGAATCGATACCCGTAATTTTGTAAACGACGTCATCGTTTACAGTTACAAAGGGACTTGTACTGCTTTGTTTTATTATATTGAGTTGAGAACCAGTGTCGACAAGGAAGTGGGCGAACTCCTCTCGGAAACAATGATGTTTCAACTTCATTATTGGTAAGCTACCGGATCGTTTTACTTCGATTTGGAAACATCTTCGTTGGATTTGGTGCTGGCAATTAGGGGTTTGTTCCACGTGGCACCCATCCATGGGACCCATTTCGAGTTTAAATTGTTTTGATGTGAAGATTCACCGTGAGATCGATTAACACTCTGATTTTGTTTTTTATAGCAACGAGCCTCGAGATGACCAGTTTTCTTGCAATAAGTGCATCTAATCTCTTTACGATCTGGAAGAGTCATCTGAGTTTCCTTGACATTAGGACAATCGCGGTGTAAGTGTCCCGTTTGGTTACAATAATAACATTTACGATTTTCGAAGTCTGCTTTAAAGATTTTTGCACTTGTGATAACAGATCGGGAGGATGAAATTGGGGATGGCTCGGAATACTCGGCCAATTCTGATTCAATCTTACTCGCGCTGGTGATAGCGGTCTCAAGATAAGGTAATTGTCCGCTATCTTCCAGTCGGTTCAAGGAAAATCGCGTGGTATGATTCTGGAGCCCCTTAATAAAGCTAATTTTTGCCGTGTTCTTTAATAAATCATTGACACCGATTAATTGTTCCGGATTATATGCATCCCGGGCGGTCTCTAATCCGCTATTTAATACTTCGTTTATTCGGGCCCCAAATACCTCTACCGATTCATCAACGTACTGACGCGCATTCGTCAGTCCCGCGTTCATATCATGGACGTTAAACGACTGCGCAAAGATTTTCTTTAGTAGATCGATTAGTTCATCCAAAGTTGTGGCCTCGCGTCGATTGGATAAAGCTAAATGGGCGTGACCTTGAATCCTTCTCCGAATGAGAAAAAGGAGACTCTCGCGATCATTAGGTTTCACTTTCGAGTTAATTAATTTACATTGTTTGATGAACTTTATCAATGAGTCAGATTTTCCATCGAATTTTGGAATCTTTCACCAATTTTAATGTGAGATAAGACTTAGGGGGGCAATTCGCTAATTCCGACGACTGTTGTGCAGGAACTACACTCGAGCAAGGCGATTCGCTGTTTAGCTCAGATAAATTTACAACGGGCGGATTCATTCGTGACGGTATAGGACTCAGCTCTCGAGCTGGTGGTACAGTCAACCCTCCTATAACGCGGTACTTCCATAACGCGGACCAAAAATTGCGACAGTCGTCCTATAACGCGGTACTCTTATAACACGGTTTCTTTACAGTAATACAACTTAATTCGCTTTACAGTCTCCCTATAGCATGAATTTCTCTAATTCACTTTTATGGTTGAAATATGTTGGAACATAAGTATAATCGCGACATCTGTGTATGAATCGTAGCAAGTAATCAGATGGACTCGGAGACCCCACTCGCCGGTTATCTTTATTATGAATTGTGTCCTCAACAGTACATTGTATTGTCGAACGTCTTACTGTAAATACGCGCCGCATATATCACGAATTTCACACATTGTTAGTAATAAAGAGACATTATATAACCACGCTGACTACTAAATTCCAACAAAATAAATAGGCATTTTCCCTGTTTTTTTATGCCCGTACATCACCATTTTTCAATTTCATTTGCCATAGTCTACACGACGACACTTTTGTGTCTAGATCAAGTGTCTTTTGTGTCTAGCTAGGGCTAGTTGCAGTGTCTTCAATCTAGCTGTAGCTGAAACTCCAGCAACGACACACAGTGGTCTGGGGATATCTACATTTAGCGGCCAAAATTCTGATCTTTCTGAAACTTGGTGATTATGGGTTTTTGAGGTCGCTGATAACGAATTTGGCTCCAAAAATTTAAAATTCAAAATGGCGGATTCAATATGAGGCGCATTGTGGTCTGGAAAGCGGTATTTTATAGCCAAAATTAAAAATTATAGCCGTACTAGAGAAAAAAAGAGAAAAAAGAATCTGTTCCAACATTATCTTTGACTTAAAAAAAATAAAATATTAAAAATACACGCGTTCGGTACGCCCAAATACCTCGAGCGTCATTTCTAAAAGTCTGCATAAAATTGAAGGTTGCAGGAAGTTGCACTTGAAATTTACATGCTCTTGTTAACAATTGTGTAAGCTTTAATGTAAAATAAGTCCGATGTTAATTTCGCTTAATCATTTTTTTATAAGCCTTCTGAAAGTTTAAATTCATATAAACATTGCACTATTTGTTCATAGACTAAAAAATGCCTATGACACATATAAATAACTGAAATATACTTCCTTACCTATATAACTGTATAATATAAACACGTATTTTGATGTTCTATAACGAGTAATTAAAACAATTAGATTCACATAAAATTTCATGATTTTGTCTTTGTAATATTATATCTATTCAAAGAATCATCTGAAAAGGGAAAGCTATGCGGATTTTGAAGCTCTGGAGGGTTGTCAATTCATAAAAAAAAATGACATTGTAAAGTTGAAGTTGAGAAATTGTATTTTGGCCACCATCCAGACCACTGTGCGACAGGTCGAATTCAGTTTCGCGGACTCTAGGCAGTTTCCAATCTTCCGGAACTTTTTTTGAGTCTCGTATATACTTGATCTAGATACAAAAGTGTCGTCGTGTAAACGTACTTTAATGGTTAAAAGAAATTGCACACGCAGCGTTACCGCTAGCGAAAACCGACGATATCATTGGCTATCGAGTGCTCACGTGACTTTCTTTATCCAATAGCGTCGTCGAACAGCTGCCGCCATGGTCCGCGTAATCCGCTTCAAGCGTAGGTAATTCAGTACATACATTGACGATTTGTTTGAAACGAATTCAGACGTATTAATATTAGTGTTTCATAAAGTGCTTTTTGCTCGCTTAATTTGTGTTATCGCAATTAGACGACATAACAAAATACTTTTGGTAATATTCTTTATTTGCTGTTATTAAAAAATAATAACATTTATCTGAAAGTAATTTTCAACCCTATTCTCGAGCTCATTTTAGAAGGAACTTGCCGACCGACGAGTTTAGATCGATTCTGCGCATGTTGGCGCAGTC
Source organism: Andrena bicolor (assembly GCA_960531205.1). Taxonomy (NCBI): domain Eukaryota; kingdom Metazoa; phylum Arthropoda; class Insecta; order Hymenoptera; family Andrenidae; genus Andrena; species Andrena bicolor. Next base: position 275,172 of record CAUIJW010000117.1, on the reverse strand, counting down.
AATTGGCTACTATTGGCTATACATGAAACAAATGCTCCCTTGGAACCAATGAGCTCATTCAACATGCACGAAATAAGTTCCTTCTAAAATGAGCTCGAGTATAGGTTGTTACGTCCTGAAGGGACTTTTGGCGAATCGCCCTGAGCGGCTAGGGTGACTCGCGGGGTTCTTACTCTGTTAAGGTGCGAAAGCACGCCTTGACTAAACTTACCGTGGGAGGATAAGGAGAAAAGGGGATTAAATCAATGGTGACACGGAATTCAAGGGAAAATAACATAGTAAAATATATTCTGAATGGTGGATAAAGTAATGACATACCCTAGGGACGGCGCTCCGTCCCTGCTATCGCAGTGAGCTCGGGTTTCGGCGCGCTTGCCGATTATCGCTTCGTACGCTCTGTAGGTCCCTCAACCTAGCGCAGGTCGTGGTCGCTCGCTGTGCTCTCGGGTAGCACACGGAAGTCGGCACAATCGGTGTCCGTCGATGTTCTCGCTATCTCGTTCCATCGCACGTCTTCGCGGAGTCAACGGCGGTTCGTATCTCGCTCAAGGGCTCTCCCGGCTAGGCCGTTCGCGGTGTGTCGGATGGAGATACCCAGGGCTGATCTCGACCGTCCGGACGGGTGTCGCGGTATCTACGTGGCGGCGAGGTCGCGGTTTCTAGACGGCCCGCTGGCTCGTCGTAACTTCCTAGCACGAGCTCTAGAAAACGAATCCCTGTTCCGCGGTTCTTCGTCGCGGGCCGAACCTCGGACAGTCCCCAGGAATGGGGGAAACTGCCCTGTCGGCAGCTGTCGATTGCTTCACTAATTCTTCGATGCTTGCGAAATATCCGTGGCCCGGGCCGAGCGCGGTCGTTGCCACGGGCTAAGCGCAACGCGATTGACACGCGCGAGGCGATTCCGCTGAATCGTCGTAGGAAAAGTACGCGAGGACAGCGAGCACGGGATGGACCTGAAGGGGCTATGTAACAAGGTTTACATAATTTCCGACAAAGATGAAAAGAAACAGTTGAAAAGAAAGTTTGTTTCTCTTGAGAACAAAATCCAAATTTTAAATCGATTAAGGGGGGAGCCTGGTGTAGCGGGTCGAAGAAATCGATTATTTTTTTTTGCATAAATCAATAGTTAAACATCACGACAATATGTTCCCAAAGCCGCAAAACAAAATTCGAAAAATTAAAGCGTATATAGCCGGTTTTGCTACGGAGCGCCGGGTTACCACAAAACTTTAAGGGGTAACACCACTCTAGAGGCAGAAAAAGAAGACCTAAATTTGACAATTTATTTTGTGAGTTTGACAAACGGAATAGAATTTCTTTTCAGAGTGTTTATTTAACACATATTGAAGTACGAAAAACAATTTTTTTCTTATTGTCATTTTCATGCAAAATGGCGGCAACAGAGCCCGTCGTCGAAAAAAGCGTTTTTGAAAACGCCGCTACGGGAGGACGGATTTCTCGGGATGTATGAGTCTTGGAACCAAAAATAAAAAAAAATTATAATCTATATACAATGGGCTTTGGAAGTACGTAGCCGTTTTTTGATTGAATGTAAACTTTTTTTTTATAAGCAATTTAATGCTCATTTTTAGGGCAAAGAATCGATTCATTTCTTAAAAAGTGCACCACTTCCACAAAAAATGATTTAAAAAAATAACCGTACGTACTTCCAAAGCCAATTGTATATAGATTATAAATTTTTTTTATTTTTGGTTCCAGGACTCATACATGCCGAGAAATCCGTCCTCCCGTGGCGGCGTTTTCAAAAAAGGTTTTTCTCGACGACGGGCTGTGTTGCCTCCATTTTGCATGAAAATGGCAATAAAAAAATTATTTTTCGTACTTCAATATGTGTTAAATAAATCCTCTGAAAAGAAATTCTATTCCGGTTGTCAAACTCACAAAATAAATTGTCAAATTTAGGTCTTCTTTTTCTGCTTCTAGAGTGGTGTTACCCCTTAAATGCGTTGTTCTTGAAACGACAGTTTTACACTTTGCGGGCAATGTAACTCAAAAAATATTCAACCAATCGACTTGGCCTTGTGCACAGATATTTGTGAACATTTTCTTCATAGCACTAAGTTATTAGTATAATGATATTGTTTAAATAAATAACTTTTTTTTACACATTTAAGGCAAAATTTCGTTGGAAAAAGTGAACTTTTTATTCAAGAGGCCGCCATTTGTTCAATTTTGCATCTTTTCAGTTATAAATTTGTTCGATCTGTGCGTACACTCATAAACTAAACGAAAATTGTTCGATGTTTGGTTTCAGATGAAACCAAAAGACGCTACGTTGCCCGCAGTGCAACAATTGCGTCGCCAACGGACTGAGCATAAGCCCTTATAACTTTGTTATTTGCCGCTCTTTTTTAATAAATTTTTTTTTTATCTACCTTAACCCGTTAATACAATATCCTGAAAGTTTCACAAATATCGATTAAATACTTTCTTTAAAAAAAAATCCCGAAGAATGCCTCGATTTCCAGCTAGTTACACCAGGCTCCCCCCTTAAAGGGTGGAGAAAAAATATCATCTGTTGGAAAATCATGAAATTTAAATGAATCTACAATTCGAACCTTAAAGAAAAATGATGCAAAAATAAAGAAAACTATGGCAGATGGCTGCCCGTTAGGTGCGAAACGCGTGACCCGCAACCGAAATATTAATATGGTCAAAATGGAACTAGCTCTTATGATTTGGTTAGATGACTGTATAGGTAAAAATATCCCTGTGAGTGGAAATCTTATCAAGAAGAAAGCATTTAAAGTCCACGAGCATTTACGGAAAATTGGGCATTCTTCTGCAGAGGAACAAAATCAGTCCTTTATTGCAAGTAATGGCTGGTTAGAAAAACTAAAAAAAAGATATTCATTGCACAATATTAAATTTCAAGGAGAGCAGGCCTCGGAAGATGCAGAGGCTGCCCGTAACTTTAAGCTGGAACTACCTGTCATTATAGATGCAGGAGGATATACGGCAGATCAGATTTTTAATGCAGATGAGACAGCATTATATTGGAAAAAGCTATCATCTCGAACTTACATTTCGAAAAATGAAAGGCGTGCACCAGGGCTTAAGGGGTCTCCCTAGTGTGACGCTTGGAAAATAGGGCTATATTTGGGAATTTTTTTTAAGGAAATGTACTTGATATTGCAGTTTCAAACTTTGGGGTATTTATTCAGTTACATTTGGGCAATCTACCTAAATTTTTTGAAGCATTGGTGATAATTAAATTTTATGTTAGAAGGATTATAATGAGAAGCTCGCAAATAAACGTCTGCTGCTGGCGATCACGATCACGGCTGTCATGGTTATCGGAAACAAGAAACGCAGTTATTTTCTTAACCTATATGAACGTAGCTAGGTTTTAAAGTTAGAAAACCCTACGTGTTCCGTAGAGATCTAGTAACAGTCTAATGTATTTAACCTAACATGTTTTAATTTGTATGAAGAACGGCAGAAGGAAATAGTACAACTTCAGTTTTCTCGGTTATTTCAAAATGTGCCCGCCAATTTGCGACTTCCGCTTCAGGCCATAATGGTGTATAATGGCGGCCACATCTGCCGATCACTACCTAGAGGATCACTAGCTCAAACGATTGTGGCCGTTCGAGATGCGATTGCATTCGAGGTCGCCAGGGCTGTTTTTTTTACATCGGTAACATTCTACAGTATTTCATGAACATTGTGAGGGCACTGCCAAGCCCATTGAGCTCTACATATACTAACTGGAGAGTGGCAGAGCAATGGCGGCCAATCAGACAAGGAACACAAATTAGTGGGTAGCGCTGTCCCTGTCCCGCGCGGCGTCTATATCGGTCTATACGGTCTATACCCCCACCACACGCAAATTTACTACAGGATAGTAGAGATATAGAGAGGGATAGTAGGAAGAAGAAGGATACATTCACACACTATTTTCATTTCTTTCTGATCGCTGTCACTTCTTCCCACTGCTGTTCACACTCCAGTTAGTATAGAGCTCAATGGCCAAGCCACACGGTCCCGTCTAGAACACTTCTAATTCATGTTGAAACACCACTGTGGCAGATATAGCGTGAAGAAAACGGATGATTATTAATATGAGACACGTTCGCGCAGTCCCGTCACAAAATTTAATTTACATTGTTTCGGTTATGTTTATTTTCCCGCTGTTAACATACAATAATGGATAGTAGAGTTTGAAATTAATGCGTATTTCTTTGATCTACACATTTCCACTAATAATAAGCGTCTTAGATTTTAATCTATGAAGACTGCTACGAAAAAAATACCACAAGACTTTCTATTCTTTTCCTTAATACCCCACCACCCCGCTTTATACAAGCGGGGTATATTAATATTTATACAATATTAATTTACAATTGTTTATATACAAAATATTCGGAAATACAACTTTTAGTTACATTAATACAGTATTGTCTCCCTGAGAACTCGCTGGTCGGGACCGCCGCTGAGCCCACATCGTGAGCAGAGCCCTAATTCCGAGTATTCATTTCTCGCTTCTTTCTGGCCGAAGGGGGGAGCGAGATGGAACGCTTTGCGTGCGCCGAAGTGACACGGCGTCCGAAAGACGGAGCGAGACCAGTGGCTTTCGCTCGCTCTCGTTCCATCTCGCTCTCGCCTTCGCCGAACAAGAGTGAGACAGAAGTGGTGGGGATAGCGAAAAGCCCACAGCGCACAGTGGAGTATTTGGCCTGAAAAGGTGGCCAAAATTCTAGATAATTTAGAATTTGTTCAAACTTGGTATATAGGGGTTTTTGGGGTCGCTGATTTTGAATCTGATGTCAAAACATCAAAATTCAACATGACAGCTCCAATATGGCGTCAATAATTGCAGAAAATTGGCCAAAATTATTTTTTGTTGTTTAATGAAAAACAGAAATACTTTATTGATCTCAAAAAATATATTTGTGTCACAATAAAATAATTCGAGATCAATCAGATGATGATGTCCACCGCTAGCCGTGGAGTATTTGGCCCTAAAAGCTGGGGAAAATTATTTGTTTCGTTTAAATGCAGCCAAATGTAGTTAGAAGTGACGCAACGTAATTATTTCATAGAATTTTACAAAAATATGCACAGGACGTAAAAAAATTTAGAAATAAGTTGATTTATTTACAAGATTTATTTTATTGTGTCATTCCTCGTATTGAGATTTTCGTATTCTGAGTTACATATGTGTCAAGAAATACAATGGTTTCATGTGAGGATATAGTGTGATCATTTAATACAGTTAACAATAAAACATAATGTTTGAGTTTATGTCACATCTGTTTGTTTTATACGTTTATTGGCATTACATGTCTTACTGTAAGGTTCTGGGATTTGCAGACGTTTATGGGTGTTGTACATAAGCAGATGCATAAAATATTTATAAAATGAATTATGGTTTTGACACTACACATGATCAGTAAACCATCAACAACGACCAGTGCGTATAGTAATAATAAACTGGTGTAAAAGTACAGTTAGCAGTGGACAACGCGAACGCAACGCGACATGCCATGTGATTGCTCAGTGCGTTGCGACAAAGAAAATGCTCGGAAAACCAAAATGGCACGAATAGGCAGCCAATCTTTTTTCTATTGTAAAGAGAAACCTTTACTCAATTTAATGACACCAAAAGAAACACTCGATCTCACACCTAAATATAACAAAATCATTAATGAAATGTTCGAACTGTAATATACCTCACTGAATTATTCGTCATTTTCAAACATCAATAATCACAAAAAGATAGGTAATAAGAAAGTAAATATCATCTGAAAGTATAGTACATATCTACGTGAACGGCTTCTGTAAGAAAAAATTGACATAATTTGTTTACGTCGACATACAAAAATGACTGTTTAGCGAACGGTGTTTCAGAGACTGATCAAGAGAGAAACGTGTACTATGAAAACTCTTCACTTCTAACAAATAATAACTCTTTACGTGTGAATAAATAAAAAAAACAATATTGCCACATTGTTCTTCATACATTCAACTATATCAGGAAAAAAAATTTTCAGTTTGGACAAAATTTTTCAAATCGACTTTTGGCCAGCTTTTAGGGCCAAATACTCCACTGTGCAGCGTGTGCACCGAAACGAGTTCACGGGGAGACAATACTGTACTTGCGACCCAACCGATTCGATGTCGGGAAAACGAATTCTCGTCGGAGAGCGCCAGTCGGGCAGTGCGTACAGGAGGGGTACAGGCGCTAGGAGGGGGACGCTTGCTCGTGGAGTGATGGTAGGTATCACTGCCCGTACCGCCTGGAGGGTGGCCCAATGACCAGGCCCTGTGGTGGTGGTGGTGGTGCTGGGCTCCCCTGATATAAGCTACAGTCAACAATTTTTATTATATTGTTACAAGATAAAAAGTATTAATTAATAGTATTAAGAATTAATACCGTTTATCGCCGGCTGTTGTGGTGGTGGTGGCGACGCCGCCGTTCTCGGCACCTTGTTTGCTGCCGGCATCATTCGACTCTGGAAAAAAGAATTTGAAATATATAAATTTTTTAAATTATTTAAATCTTTTGTAAGCTTATCGTAAATAAAACTCACCATCAAGTAGGGCGGCCTCCCGCATTTTCTACAAAAATGAATAAACAATTAATTAACCAAAAAAATCATCCAGAGTTCATAAATGTGGCGTAAGATAGAAGAAAGTCATACGTTAAGTATCAGTGGATATAGAGTGTAACTGTATAACAAATAATATAGCGACTTACATTGTTAATTGAGACAATAATTCAATGTCCTATATGGTGGAAAAACTCGTGACATTTCAAAACTTTTAATAACTGACACAGGCAGGTTATGAATGATTGACAGCTAGGTGACATTTACTAGCGAGCCGAAAGCAGCGGCTTTTTGCCTTTTTCGTCAACTTCGCAACCGCATTTTCAGCAAAACCATTCCGGATAACTTCAGCTTACGAAAGACGACATCTACCTGCGTGAATTGGAGAAGTAAAACGAGAATGGCGACATCTACGGGCGTCAAATACTAGCGCTACGTACTATCCGACTGTCTCGTAAAAAAAGTATCATTTTGATAACTATTAATTCAGAATAAATCTTTCATCTTTAAGAAAAGCAGCTTGATACATTAAGTAAAACGACAAATGGGTTCGAAAAAAAATAATTAGTCGCTTAATCATGTTAAAACACCGGGCCTATGTCATAAAACAAGATAAAAGACCAAAATAGGTTCGGAGACCTGTCAATTTCGCTATCATTCGTGTATAGATACGTGGTCGCTCAGTGTGCCTATAGGTAGAGGGGGAAGGGGAATTAGCTTTCAGACGCGACCGCGTCTGTTGTCAGTGTGCCTGTAGGTAGAGGGGGAAGGGGAATTAGCTTCCAGACGCGACCGCGTCTGTTGATCTCTAATAACCGCGAGTTGCTCTTCGCTCTTGGAGGCACGGAGCCAGGCCCAAGAGCGAAAGGTCTTCTTGGTGGGGGAATCTGTGAATATAGTGGTAGTAGGAAGAAGTAGCACAAAGAGGTCTTAAAGATGTCCAGGCCAGGCGTTCGTGACGTCTTAAAGACGTCCATGAACGTCCAGAAGAGGTCTTAAACAAGTCCTGAAAAGGTCCATTTTCACAAAGCAGTACGTCTTTAAGACGCCCAGAAACGGGCGTTTTTGGGATGTTCGACGGTATTGATTCGATTTAATACAAATTTAAGGAAGTAAATGGTTTTCAAAATAAGATCAAACTCAATAACAATTTAATTCATTTATTTAATTCAGAAATAATGCAGAATATATCGACGCGCGTTATGAAAAGTAGCACGTTTCATTTTTTCTACATGCAGTTGTCCGTAAGAAAATAATGAAACGTGCTACTCTTCGTAACGCGCGTCGATATGCACTTACAATAAATACAAGAACATGTTAGTACGAGGTCGAATATACAGAATATACACTTAAAATAGATATTGATGTGCACTTAAGGGGTCATTCTGGTTAGATCGCCGATAAATTCAGCGATTTTCAGGAATTTATTGCGAAGACAGGAATTATAGTAATGGAATAAAACTTTTTTCTATCGATTAAATTACATTTCTACAGTAAATAAAAAATATAAAAGTTATAAAATTATTGCTATTAAAATGGTTTTAACGGCGGTTTTGATGATGTGTTTCAAAATTCATGCCTCGCTCGTGCATGAGATTTCAGCAGTTGGACTTATCTGAAACCAAAAATGCAAACAGATTCTTGATCAGTATGACTGTCGCCGTGGCCCGTACTAGAATAAATGATTTATCCTTAAAATTAACAAAATGGCGGTCAAAATACAAGAATCAATGTATTTCGGCTGTGTTTTCTGTGCTATTTTCGATTATAAAAGTAGGTTAGACTCAACAGAAATACTTGCTTCTAGTACCTGCCAGAGGCATAGGTGTGCAGAATAAGCAGTTCAATTTAGAAAGTAATCGGTTCGATAGATTTCGAGATTTTGCATGCACCATGTGAAAAAATGTCGTTTCGAGAAAAACGCGTTCAAAGTTTTCATCGACACTTTTTCTTAGAAATTTACACTTACGACTAATCGGCGATCCCCGCTCCATACAGTATCCCTTCAGCCTCTTCAAAAGCATCATTCTCTTCCGATCTGGCAGATCTGCGATCCGTTCTGGCATCTTTTGATTCCTCGGAACTACGACGATTGGCTGTGCGCACTCGCGAGTCATCTTGCATCCGCGCGAATGTTGCAGCTCCAGAGCCGATTTGGATATCCATTACCTCCATCATTTTTAAAATACTTGCAAATCCCTCATTGAAAATGCTAGCTGCGATCCAAACTGCTATCTCTAAAACTTTTCTGCCACAAAATATGTGCTTGGGAGCAAGTTGCCAAACACAAGAATTGAAGCTCTCATTGTTATTTTGTGTATTAGAGCCGAGGCATCTCTCTAATAATTCGTCGGAAGTCAATTCCTCGTAAATAGGCTTTAAAATTACTTGAATTTCATCGTCGAGAGGAGGTGGATGATCGTATGAATCTAATGTGCCTGCGGCCTCATGCTTGCGATACTCGCACCAAGACTCCGCGCCTGATGGGCAGTACGAATGGTGAGGCTCTTCGTTAGTGGATATTTTATGGTTATACGTAGCCCATACTGCCTTTTTCATGTCTCCAACGGAATCTGTGTTTCGACGAATAGCCAAACCATAGTACTCAGATAAATCTTTCATTATTTTATTAGTTAATTGTACTTTTTTCGGAGTGCCTAGTGGCAGCAGCGCGTCTCTTTTTAGTCCCCCTTTTTCCCTTATCTTCCTTGGCTTCAACTGCGAGTCTTGCTTTTTTCAACTGTGTGAGCTGTTTTTTCGCTTCTTTTGCTCGTCGAAACATGCGTTTTTTCACGTGTAAAATACACTCTTTTTTTCACGACAAGATCGTCGTCGTACGGTTTTGCATCTAAAAGAGACTTGAATGTTTTGGTATCTCCGTCACCTATATAGTAAGCATATTTAACGCCATGCTTTTCTTCGGACCTTTTAAACATTTCAATCACACCATCGACCTCCATCTTACCGGCACTACCATGGTGATTCGCGTCACACACTTCTTCGTGATCTTCGTACCACGCTTCATATTTCACCGTATTTTCTTGTCCTTTCCATGTTTCGCAAGCTTTGCAAATTCTCGACTTGACAACGACGTCTAAAATTTTGTTGCTAAATTTTCCAATAATCGACACGAGGCCAAGAAGAGAGGAAAATCCTCGTTTTGCCCACGATCCGTCGCCGGATATTGTCAGCTCCGTCCTTGGATTTCCCGCCTCCGCATTAGCAGTTATTTCTTCATTTGCAGCTTTAGTTGTGACTAAATCAAAAACAGTTTTTACTGCCATCTTTATATTGTTGACGATTCCATAATAAGCAGAATTGCTGAGGCCGCGACCCAAATCCATTAGGCCACAAAAATTGTTTATGCCATGAATACCAATGGGGAAGATGACGCAAAGCTCGGCGCAGATGGCGCCATTAGCGCATGTACTGCGGTTTTGCATGAGTGCGCATGTGTGAATGATTTGCGCGCGAATTTTTAATTTGTGGAATGTATGAAATATGTAACAAGGTTTTGTATCGAAACATTGTAATTCAATTATTTTGTTAAATATAATAAATATTCAGACGTGTTGTTCTTTTACAAATACAAAATAAATCATATACAAAATTAAAAACTTTATTTATTAAAATGAACCCAAAAGATGATTATTATGGTAATTTAAATGTTGTTCAATTAAAAGATTTGTTACGTAAACGTGGGGCTTCGCTTAAAGGCAAGAAAAAAGATCTAATTGACAGGTAAGCAGTTTTTGTTTTACAAAATCCAAACCTGAAATGCATTATGATATATTAGTTTCAAATTTTTTACATGGCAACTTTATATGGTTTATTTCATTTCAGATTAGTCTTTTACGATAAAAATGACAATTTTACAACAAAAGCACCTTCCTTACTTAATAATATTGATGTTGTTGATGTGCCCTCACCTAACTACTTAACCCCTCAACGACCACCTCCGTATCTGGTACGGACCCTCCGTTTTCCACTGGTCGCCCACCTCCGTATCTCGTACGGACCCTCCGTTTTCCACTGGTGGCCCACGTCCGTATCTCGTACGGACCCTAACGTTTTCCACTGGTCGCCCACCTCCGTATCTCGTACGGACCCTGCTTTTCAAGCGGATCCCGCGTCAGTACTGTAGGCTGTAGATGCTGTCTGTACAGTGATGTTTCAGTGTCGAGGCCTCAGGTAGCAAAGTGATGTTTTCGCTCCGAGGGCTCGGGCCTCACGGTCAGTTTCTCGTTTCAGGGGTCGGTCGTTGAGGGGTTAATCACTCCACCCATAGATGCGTATAAAGATATTAATTGTAACTCAAATCTCCCGACGTTATCAAAAATTAATATCGTTAACTATTTAGACAGGTAAATTGTTTTATCATATTTTTACATTCTATTTTGATTATTAAAACGGTATATATACATATATTTGTCAAATATTTGTAAATTTTTAATGTTAAAGTTGTCTTCTAATACCTTCTTTTATTTTAATAGGTTTGCCATATCTATGGAAAAGGGGAAAAAGATGTATGAAAACCAGTTTTTGCTACATGTTAGAATGGCCATAAATAATAATACCCACTTCTTTAATGGTAAATGTAAAGCTTCCATGAAGAAATCAATTTCTTACATAATAAATGTCCAAGTATCATCAAATGGATCTATTGAAGCTTGCCAATGTGATTGTGGTGTTGGAGAGCCACCAAATGCTCATTGTAAGCATGTTGTTGCTCTACTTTTGGCTGTTGAGCAACTAAAAAGGGAAAGCAAAATTATTTTGCATGCTACTTGTACCCAGGGGCTTCAAACTTTTCACAAACCAAAATCTCAATATTTTGGAACACCACTAAGAAGTAAAGACCTGAAAAAAGGAAAAAGTAATTTTAGTGATTCACTCAATTTTCAACCCATGGATCCAGCAGCTCTCAATGTTAATAAATATAGAGAGAGAGTGCGGAACATGTGTGTAAATTTTATTGCAAATTCAAAAAGTACTATGCCTTTCAAACACACAATAATGCCTGCAAATACGTACGCTGTTACTTTAGACCATAATTATGTATCGGACCCCGCAGAAGAACTTTTAAGATCACTTTACGTCTCAAATGTTAATGATTGTGATATTCTCCAGATTGAATTGTCAACAAGAGACCAGTCTAAATGCCCAAAATGGCACGATGTAAGGAGACATCATATTACAGCAAGCAATTTTTACAGTTGTTGTAATACAGTTTCAAAAGAAGGAAAAATTAATCTTGTTGAAAGAATTCTAAATCCAACAATATTTAAAACCAAACAGACACAACATGGCAAAGACTGTGAATTAATAGCTATTAAGCAATATGAATCATTTGGTATTGAAATTGATAAATGTGGTTTTATTATTATGAAAAAAAATCCAAGTTTAGGTGCATCACCAGATGGTTTCATTGGAAATGAAACAATTTTGGAAATTAAATGCCCATGGAACCAAAGGTTTTCGTTGATTAATAACGAAACTGTACCATATTTACAAATAGATGGAAGTGGAAATCTAAATCTTGATCCACTACATAAATATTACTTCCAAATTCAAGGCCAAATGATGGTGACAAATCGCAAGTTTGCAAATTTATTAGTTTTTAGTTTTATTGAATTTAAAGTTATTGATGTTATACGTAACGAATCATTTATAGCAGAGTGTTAGGAAATCCGACACTGTTCGACGAACGATGGCAGCCACATGCGACTGTTTATCCAAAAGGCGAGCGTGGCGACGCCGAGTCCGGACAATGTAACGCCAGGCCCGTCATAAATTAGATAGGGCCTTAAGGAGACTCCTCAATAGCGTCAACGCAAGGACCTCCCGCCCAAGGGACGGCAGTCTTGTACAGACCTCGACTCGAGACACGTTCTGTCAAACCTACACCGCACCGTCGAAATATATTTCTGTTCAATTTACGCTGTTTTCCCCATTGTTTTAAAATCTTACAAATCAGAAGTGGGATAGAGCCGCGTGCTTGTGCGCGTTTAGGAATACGTGAGAAACAATAACGTTTTAAAGTCATTCCGTAGTGCTGCGAAGAGACGCTTAATCGTGCTGCGGAATTGAACTACAAATAGTGCTAAGGGTACGCGTAAGTTAGTGTAAGTAGTGTACGTAGCATAAGCCGAGTGATAAGTGACATGGGTCGTTCCCGAGACCATTCGCGAGATGATTCGCGAGACCGTTCGCGAGATCGTTCATGGAATCGTGCACGGGATCGTTCGCGCAGTGATGAACGTGATCGCGGGAAACGTAGCGAACGCGATGTTTCGGTGGAATCCGAAAGAAGCCGAGATCGTGAAATTTCGCGCCGCAACCGCAGGGAGTCACGTGACCGTACCCGGAGGTCGCGAAGTCGATCGCCCGCGAAAGAACTTCGCGAAAAGGTGGCTAAGCTAAAGCGGAAGCTGAGAAATCTTCAAGCCAGATCCGCGAGTGACGAACATACGGTGCCCGTGTTTGATCCTTCACGCGATAGTGCGGATATAGAAGAATGGGTGCAGCACGTGAACCGACTAGCGCGACGATACGATTGGATTGATGATGATATTATTCGGATCATCGCCAGAAATGTGAAAGGTCACGCTAGGAAGTTTTATGACGAGGAACAGCGATACGACCATTCGTGGAAATCGATGAGTCGATTGCTTATTAGACAATTCAGGAAGCCGGTTCCGTTTGGAAGACTGTTGCGGGAGGCTGCTAATTACAGTGCACGATAGGGTAAAAAATTAGGCGATTACTGCTTTGAGAAGATGACCAAGCTGCGCGCCTTAAAGATCGACTTGCCGGACGCATACATGGAGGACGCGATCATCACCGGTGTTGGCGACGAAGCGATCGAGCGTACGATTCGATCAAACAAGTACAAGGATGTGTACGATTTGTACGCGACTATGAATGAGATGGGAGCGATGCCGCGTGATCCGTCTAGTACGAAAAGGTCCAGCCTTCGACAACCCGAACGCAGACGGCCGACGGCAGCGGAAAAATTGCCACAGCGATCGGAACAACAGGCCGTGGTTCCAAAGGAAGGGGCGCAATGTGGAGGAGTGGTATGTTATAATTGTGGACAACGGGGGCACATTTCGAGGCAATGTCCACGGGCCCGTATTACCTGCCATTCATGCAAGAAATCGGGTCATCTGGCCAAATACTGCCAGCAGTCGAAACCCCATGCCAGCACAACACAGGTAACCATGAGTAATCACAATATGTACATTTTACCGGCGCTTGTGAACGGGAGGAAAATTAAGTGCTTGGTCGACACAGGCAGCTCGCATACGTTGCTGAAGAAACTGGTAGCAACGCGATTAGGGTTAGATATGATTGAGGATCGAGAGCTCGAAATACGTGGATTCTCTGGAGCGGGGACTTATAGTAATTCATTTGCCGAGATTATGATTAAAATTATGGAAGCGACGGCAAAAGTGCGAGCTATAATAGTTGATTCGGAACAACTTAGCCACGAAATGATTGTTGGGCGAGATTTTCTAGACCAGAACCACATAGTTCTAACCAAGCGACAGGATAAAATCACGATAAGAGAACTACCGGAAATGATTGAGCACCGAGAAAACGCTGTAGAGATTTGCGTGATCGAAAACGCGACGGATTTCGACAATTTAGATATTGGGGATGTTTCGGACGCGGACATGATTGCATTCACTGAAATTATTACGAAATACGGAGACCGAATCACTACATCGATGGAAACTTTAGGAAAGACTGATGCGGTGAAGATGAATATAAAATGCAATACGGACACGGCAGTAGTATACCGGCCTTATCGTATGTCTGAATCCGAAAGAGCATCAGTACGTGAAGTTATTGAGGAATTATTGAAAAACGGGATAATAAGAGAATCGAACTCGCCGTACGCTAGCCCAATAATAATAATAAAGAAGAAAACGGGGGAATTACGGTTGTGCATTGATTATCGCCGACTCAATGCTATAACGGAAAAGGATAAGTACCCGCTGCCGTTGATTGAGGATCAAATCGACCGTTTAGGGGGTCATAAATATTTTACCACCCTTGACCTAGCCTCAGGATATTACCAAGTTCCAATGGACGAAGAGTCGATAGCGAAGACAGCGTTCGTGACACCAGACGGGCATTACGAATTCTTACGAATGCCTTTTGGATTGACGAATGCACCAGCAGTTTTTCAGAGACTGATTAATACCGTATTAGGGCCGCTTCGTGGTACAATCGCTTTCCCGTATATTGACGATATTATTATACCATCTACGACAACGGCGGAGGGTCTAGAGCGTTTAGAACTCGTGTTAGAAAAGTTGCGGGAACATAATCTCACGCTGAAAATTAGTAAATGTTCGTTCTTGAAAGAGAGTGTCGAATATCTGGGACGAGAGATAAGTGCGGAAGGAGTCAAGCCAGGACGAAGGAAAACAGACGCTGTTTTACGAATGCCAAACCCTACGAATGTAAAGGAAATTCGCCAGTTTTTGGGTTTGTCCGGGTATTCTCGGAAATTTATTAAGGACTATGCTAGCCTTGTGACCCCATTGACGACGTTAACCAGGAAGGATATTCCTTGGACTTGGGGTAAAACCCAAGAGGAAGCAGTAAAACGAGTAAAGGAAGCCCTAACCACGCGACCCGTTTTAGCCATTTTCGACAGCTCATTGAGGACGGAGTTGCATACCGATGCGAGTTCAATAGGACTGGGGGCGATTCTTTTTCAATTTACGTCGGACGGGACGCGGCGGGTGGTTGCCTATTACAGCAAGCAAACCACCGTGGACCAGCGCAAGTATCATTCTTACGAGTTGGAGACAATGGCCGTAGTTTTTGCACTTCGACATTTTCGCGTATACCTGATAGGGTTACAATTTGTTGTTGTGACGGATTGCAATGCCTTACGAACGACATTTACGAAAAAGGATCTTATACCACGAGTCGGACGATGGTGGTTAGAGATCCAAGACTACACTTTCGATATAGAATATAGAGCGGGAACCGCGATGCAACATGTAGACGCTTTGAGTAGGAATCCGGTATGCCAGATCGAAGTATATCCGGTAGATATAACGGAGGCCGATTGGATCCTAGCCGCACAATTGCAGGATGACCAAATTGACCGGATTCGGAAGATATTAATGGACAATGTACGAAATAATGAGACCAAGCAGTATTTCGCTAACTATCTTTTGAAGAAAGGAAAAGTTTATAGGAGATTAGATGGTGGGCGGTCAGCATGGGTTGTACCAAAGTCCGCTCGATTCCAAATTTGCCGTTTATGTCATGACGATGCAGGACATCTTGGATTAGAGAAGACACTGTTGCGTATTCGAGAAAATTACTGGTTTGCCGACATGAGTGCCTTTGTCAGAAAATATGTTAATGCTTGTTTAAATTGTGCGTATTACAAACGGAACGCGGGGAAAAAGCAAGGAAAATTACATCCAATAGAAAAGACACCAATACCGTTCCACACGATACATATAGATCACGTAGGGCCGTTTGCATCCAGCAACAAGAAGAACAAGTACATACTAGTGATAGTTGACGCTTTTACAAAGTTCACAATCATTGAGCCAGTAAAGGATACTAAGGCAAAGAGGGCAATAAAGATATTGCTGAACGCGATACATCTATTCGGCGTACCGCATAGGATCATCAGTGATCGAGGGACGGCCTTCACGGCGAGAAGTTTTACAATCTTTTGTTCAACCTATGGAATCAAGCATGTGTTGAACGCGGTCGCTACCCCTCGGGCGAACGGACAATGTGAGCGATACAACCGCACTATCGTTGCGTCGTTGGCTGCGACCGTCGCGGGACGAGACCATCGTACATGGGATGAATTTGTGAAGCAGATTCAAGGTGCGCTAAATTCGACTCATAATAAGGCCATTGGAGTGACGCCTATGGAAGCGTTAATGGGATATAACGCACGGAGCACTGCGGAGTCGAGCTTATTACAGGAGGTGCAGACTGAAATGGAGCGAATAGATTTGAGCGAGTTACGTAAGAAGATCGGCAAGCACATCACAGAAGATCAGAAGAAACAGAAAGAGCGGTACGATAAGGCGAGGCGTGAGGCTACGCGGTATGAAGAGGGAGATGTTGTAATGGTAGAGATTACAAGCGAACCGTCGACTGGGGAAAGTCGGAAGCTGTCACCGAAATTTAAAGGACCATTCAGAGTACATAGGGTGTTGTACAATGACCGGTATGAGGTGGAAGATTTGCGAGAAGGGGGCAGAGGGGCCAAAACAGTGGTCGCAGTCGAGAGGTTGAAGCGTTGGGTAGCAGTAGTAAACGAGAAGCCTTGAGGAAACAATTACATGTGTGTTATGAGTTACAGGTCAAGGGAGCAATTAGATCGTCAGTATGTGGTGCTGACCTGGGATCACTGGCGACAGGTAGAGTGACCTGTTGCAGTGTGGAAAGTTGGTCGTCCCGAATGTAACGGAAACAGTTGTTGCAGAGAGAGACGTCAAGAGTTTTTACCTGACGATGGTTGTAAGGTTCCATTGCAGTGACGATGGGTACGCCGTCACTGAATGGTTATTGTTGAGTGCCTCTATGGTGGGGGAGTTGGCTGCCGCTGACCCCACATAGCGTGGGCTGTCCACCATGCCAGAGGAATTGGGCGATGCCAACCTTGGATGGGTGTGATTTGCCGTCTTAGCGAAGGATTCAGGCAATGCCATCCTTGCAAGACGTGGGTTTTGTTTGTGCTCTTCATGACAGCGGTGACGATGGTATCACCACTGTATGAGTGAGATGTAGGTGTCGTGGTAGGGGGTCGCAAGCGCGGACCCTACACGATGAAGATATCGATACAACGAAAGGACATCATTGCATCACCGTAGGCAGGAGAAATCGGCTACGGGCAGAGAAATACAGCACAAGGCCAAGTTGGCGGTGCAATTGATCCTGAACGTTATGGCTCATGGGACCATGAGCAATTTACGGGGGGAGTATAACCAAAAACCTTGTTAGGTTTTCTATTGGATATGACTAGATCCAACTGAGGGCAGCGAACACTGTATTTACCGATAAATGATCTCTTTGTTCTAGAACACAACGCGATGAGGATGCTTAGGGACAAGCATCGTTGCAGGTTGGCCGAATGTTAGGAAATCCGACACTGTTCGACGAACGATGGCAGCCACATGCGACTGTTTATCCAAAAGGCGAGCGTGGCGACGCCGAGTCCGGACAATGTAACGCCAGGCCCGTCATAAATTAGATAGGGCCTTAAGGAGACTCCTCAATAGCGTCAACGCAAGGACCTCCCGCCCAAGGGACGGCAGTCTTGTACAGACCTCGACTCGAGACACGTTCTGTCAAACCTACACCGCACCGTCGAAATATATTTCTGTTCAATTTACGCTGTTTTCCCCATTGTTTTAAAATCTTACAAGAGATGGAAGAAAAATTAATGACATTTTACAATGACTATTTTAAACCAGCATTACTTAAAAAATATTTGTATAAAAATTATGATAAATTTTTCTTTAAGTAATTGATGAAGGGGCTATTTTACTTTTTGAAAGTAATAATTAGAGTGATATTCTCAGTCGTTGCTTACTCTCAAGATCGTCTTACCACGTCTTACTACTACTTGCTACTAATAGACCATATTAGACTACGAGGTTAGTACACGATGCCGCATGCTTAAGACGATCTTAAGAATAAGCAACGACTGAGAATACCATGACATCTGGTGGCGAAAGTAGAAGTACACATTCACCTTGTATACGCGACCTTTATTTTTATCATGCTTTCCGTGAAACGACGCCTTCTCTAAAATTACATAGCATTTGACAAACAAAGTAAATTTTGGAAAGTAACGGAATGTAAAATCTATTTACAGTTACTTGCAGTATTTTATAGGTTTTTGTTAAACCAATCAAACGTTCGATGTGGACACGTTTTGAGGACAATTTCCTATCTTGTAACACTGTTAATCCTGGTAATTGATTTCTACCCTTTAAAAATGATGGTATGTTTATAGTAACACCTTTTGAAGCAAACATATCTTGCACGTTTAATCCTCGATCTGCCATGATGCTGTCGTTTTGCTCACATTTTTGTAGAAGAGAACTGCGTTCAACCATTTGTCGATCACTTGTGCTTCCTCCATATCGTTCTGAACAATGGGATAATAGGCCACTTGGTGATACTCCAACTTCAAATTTTACAGTAGACCGATTTTTGTAAGAACTCCAAACAGCTTGCTGAACAGCTGGGTTTGTTGGCTTTTGAATGGGAATTTCCGTACAATCCACAATAACTCTGGTTGATGGGTAAAATTTAGCAAATCCTTCTGGCATGTAAAAATTTACCATCTCTCTACTTGGCCACGTATCTAACATTTTCCACATCTGGTGCATGAAATTTATCCAGGTGACAACTATGTTAGAGACTGAACTTTGATGAATGTTAAAAAATAATGATAATTCATAATCTTCTTTATTTCTTCGCAATTTCATCAAAGTCATGAAGAACTGATCTTCAGCACTTATATTTAATACCTGGCTTCTACGATAGCGTAAAGAATAGGCTTCTGGACATAGTGTATGGAACACAAACATGAATTTTTCAAATGTTTCTAAGCCAGTATAGAAATGTATTGCTTTATCGTTTCTAAATGTTTCCAATGTATAAAACTGAAATGTTTTTTGAGTGCCAATAGAACAGGAAGTTGGAGTTGGAGTATCATTTATAGCACAGCTCACATCAGTCGTAACATCAATATGTTCATTGAGGACATCTGCCTCTTGATCCACAGAATTTATATTATATTGCATTACATTATTCTCAAAATCATGCGATAAACTGTGTCTAATATTAGGATCTTCTGCTGGTTCTTCTAATACTTCAACTGCATGATCTTTTTTGGTCCAAATAAAAACAGAAGGAACCACACCTTTTTTTAATATTTTTTTGGTGTGTTGGATACCTGAATAAAAACCTTCTTTCAAATAGTCTGTAGGTTTGAAGTGGTCAGAGCAGACCTTCGAATGCTTAGTCGCGTTGAAATTTTTACGATTCATGGCAAGTTCCCACTGTTTTTTTAATACAAATATTTTAGGGAATAAGTGAACTCCGGGATTGTCGCATTCAAAAGCAGAGCATTTAACCATACTGTTTGTTTTCAGTGTGTAAAGCAGAATAACAGTCAAACAACATGCAACTGTAAAGAAGAGGAGCACGATATTACGTTTGTATATGGAGATGCAACACTGAAACGAGAAGTAACTAACACAGGGGTCCAAGAAGAAGCGGAAATAACAGAGTACATAAACGGCCATCAACTTGGTTTCGCCAGACTTATACTTTTCACAAGGGTATAGGGATTGAAACTTGGTGACACGACATACCTAAATCAGAATGGTTGAGAATTTATTCAAAGAAAATACAATGTCTTATAACATGTAATACAGTATTAAAGATTTTTTATAACCTAAATGATGCAAATTAATTTTTTATATCTACATAACTAATAATATAATAATAAAAATAATTATAGATACATGCACTTATTATAGAAATAGAAATTAAGAAGTAAAATAAGATAATTTATTCTTTACGTACC
The DNA here is from genome assembly GCA_960531205.1 of Andrena bicolor. Taxonomy (NCBI): domain Eukaryota; kingdom Metazoa; phylum Arthropoda; class Insecta; order Hymenoptera; family Andrenidae; genus Andrena; species Andrena bicolor. Next base: position 254,994 of record CAUIJW010000117.1, on the reverse strand, counting down.
TCGAGTTTACATTACTTTACGCTTCGTAAGGTGGCGTTGCATAAAATAATTTAAACAGATTTAAATTCAAATAAAACACCCGATAACTGGTGACACGTGCGCTGGTAGCGACACAGGCGGGAAAAAGTTGCAGTCATCTTCCCCATTCCGACGACCCGCATAGCAAAAACAATTCGACGATTTATTTCATATGCGTGGTCAATCATAGGACATGAGTTTATGTAATAATCTTCTTCGCAGGAACACTGCACACAGAGTTTAAAACCTAAACCTCGTTGATCATATTTAATAAATCTAATATCACTATTACACGCTTTGCACTTTAAAATTTCTTGCAAAGCCGAGAAAATCAAATTGAATTGTAGAATGCAGAAATGAACGTTTGAATCAATGTGCACATCAAAAGTTTCATCCCTGCTTCGTTTCACTTTGACTGCCGAAGTACTCGCACAATCTGTACTGTCTTCACGTGTATATCTATTGCCTCGAAATGATCGTTTACGGTCACCACAACTTCGGCGTCTATTACTACATTTAGTTTGCTTCCTATCCATTTTCACGGTATGATTACTCAGAAAGACGGAGGTATACGGAGAGTTCCCTTAACGCCGGACGGCACCTAATACCGGACATTAGCTATATCTGTGACAATTGAAACGCTATTGTGCTGTTCTTTCGCGTAAACCGTAGAGGAGATAAAACAAACAACGATCACGCGTCGCCATGGTCCAAGTCGCGTGATTCTCGCTATAGAAATGGATTGATTGTTGATTGTGCACAGTGGGGCAAAGTGACGAAGTTTGTGTCAAAATCAAAGAACTTTTGATAGAAATGAGATAGAGCGATGATTTTTTTTTTAAATTAAAGCTGAAAGATTGCAGAATAACGGAAAATTAAAGAAATTATGGTACGAATGTTTGTTAACTTTGAAAATCTGTGATAAACTTGAAATATTACAACAAAATTGTCATTTATCCAATACCATGTACGGTTAGATTTTTTTCTTGACATGTTGTACATCATTTCCTGTAGATTTTGTCACGCTGATTTAGTAGTAAGGCTATGAGAGTTCTAACTCAGGTCCTCTGAGGGGAGCCCGGGGGTGGGGGGGAAGTGAGGGCCCGCGGGGGAGCGCGGCGGAGGGAAACATGGACGCGGGGCCTGCGAGGAGTGGAAGGTCGGTTGCGCGCGCACGAGCCGCGGAGTGGGGGATGCCGCGATCGTGGAGGGGATCAGTCCGGGCCGAGCGGCCGCGGAGACCTCTCCAGACCGGACCCATCGTCGGAAATTTTTCAGAGGAGGAATGACCCCCGAAAAAACTCTTTCAGACTCGATCCGCTCTCAGAAATTTTTTTCCCCCTAATATTTTATTCCCCCAACACAGAGAAATAATAATTTTTTTTACAAACTATGTACTTGGAGGATGGAAAGAGACAGAGTATTATTTTAAAGCTAAAAAATCTGCGCGTGATTTAAACGGCGGGTCGTAATCGTTGCGGAAATGTTCGCCGGCACGTTAGTCCGCGGAGATTCTGACGGCAGCGTGTCGATTAAATTTCACGTGTTGCGATCCAACTGCATGAGCTGTTTGTCAAACGAGGTAGGATCTAATTGTAAGGAAACTGTGTGTAGAAACGCGGAATCTTAAAATTAGGTGGCGAGGAGAGAAGGAGGGTAAATGAAATGGTACACGGAAATACGTTTAAAAATATATATATTGTTACATCAATTATCCCACTCCATAACATCATCATCATCAACAAATAGTTCACTTAAAGGTAAATCTATAGGAACTTGCACAGGGTCAATTTGAAGTTTAGCAACGGCAGCCCAAAGCCCCGATATTTTATTTTTGTAATCATTGTCATAATCAATCTCTGTATTTACGTTTCGCCAAACCACACTCTTTGGAAAATACAGATGACGATTCTGCATAAAAGTCTCAAAATCGCCGTCTACATGTACATCCTCTACATTTCGATCCAGCCAATATTTTTCATCCTTGTAGTCCTCATGCTCATTCGCTGGGTTACGAAATACTTTTAAATAACTGTCGCTATCATGATTAGCTTCCGCCTCACACAGTTCCGCACATCGAATTTCCTCCGTTTGGACCTCGACATTTCTACATACGACATACAATTTCGGGCTGTATGAATGGAAAATAGTCGCAGCAGCGGTGATCGTAGCGGAAGCTTGTTGATTTGAATTGATTGGCAGCGACATAGTCTGAAATCGATTTTTTTCATATAATTCTCAAAGTTACTAACACAACGATTCACTAAAAATATGGTAATGGAAACTTACGGTATTAATCGATTGTTCTCCTTCCATAGCAATCTTCAAAGCAATTTCACTTAACATAAAAAAAATGAAAAAGTGTTTCAAAAACTGTCCCAGTTCGACTGTTAGTACTATGACGGAGTCTATTGAATGGAAGCAGTTAATAATTGTGTGGGCACGAACGTATGCGACTATTGAGCGATTGATTGAATGGTATCCGAGAGACTGGCCTAAATAGAGGTGCAATTGCTTCTCCCGCCACCACATTTTTCCATAATGTGCTGAAATCTTAACGTCGTAGCATATGTAATTTGAGTCCCCAAGGATAAAAGTCTCGACACGTGTTGAACGTAATATAATATTTCTGGGAACGCCGAATCATAGAATAATGCAACGTTAGCAGAATCGCCGAATCTTAAAAAATTAGGTGGCGAGGAGGAAGGCGAGTAAATGAAGTTGACAAATAATATGTGTTTAAGAAATTTATTTAAAATTAAAAGAATATAATTTTAACATTTTTTCCTACAAGCATCAGCTAGAATATCATTGATAGCGCATGCTACCAGTTCGCAATCTACATAATATTCCTCACAGTAATGTTCGCTATCACGTATGATTTTAGCAGCACGACGCACATCTAATGTTTCGCAGGCAATACCGCTTTGCTGTAGCACTTTAACAAAAGTTTCAAATTTCGTCTGCACATCTCCCACATTTTGATACAGCCGCGCATACACATAGTCTATACATGGTTCAAGATTTAATAAAAATGTTACCGTATTCGGTTTGAAATACAGCGACTTATTATGTAGTGCCATCCTTACAATCGGAGAATTATAGATTTCACAAAAATCCACAGTTAATTGATCCAATTGCATCGAAGGTGATCCAGGTAATTGTGCACGTTCTTCAATGGTCGTACAACTGCCGCATAGCAAACCCCATGTATCCCATGATAACGTGAGAAACATCCCACGATTGTCGCCGAGAATGATTTGCCAATTTCCAATGATCCCAATTTCCAAGTATTTGCTGCCCGTGGATGTTAATGCATATCTTCTGACCATGATACGCGATGTTCGGTGCGGGCTAAGAGAACAATCAAAGCTATGAAATTGCTCGCGCGTATTAGGAATAAACATAAAAATTTTAAGATGTGAAAATTAACCCTTACCAAACAACTGTATCCTCCCCACATTGAGCCTCACCATCATCTCGCACGATCGGAACGTAATAATTCATGCGTTCAACGTTTCCTTCGGCACTGGTACTGCACATTTTGTTTTCAGAGCACAATTTGTTCCGTCGAAAGGCACTGAGACTATTGAGCGATTGATTGAATGACATCCGAGAGACTTGCTTAAATAGAGGTGCAATTGCTTCCCCCCCGCCACCACATTTTATTATAAAGCTACCAATTTTTCCATAATGTGCTGAAATCTTAACGTCGTAGCATATGTAATTTGAGTTAAAAAGAGATAAAAAGTTGAGATAAAAAGTCTCGACACGTGCTGAACATAATATAATATTTGTGGGAACGTCGAGTATTAGAATTATGCTCTATCAGCAGAAACTATGTCGGATGATCATGCCCGCTAATTCCTCATACGCGTGAATCATAGAAAGAATTATGCTGTATCAGCAGAAACTAATGAGGGAGGGGGTACGACAAAAAGAATGAATTATACAGTATTAGCAGAAACTAATGCATTCGAGGGAGGGGGTGCGCTAAAAGAGTTAGACAGAGATATCAAATCATGATGAGGATATAAATATATGCTCTAAACTGTACAAAGCCTTAAATCGTTGCAACGTATTGCGTGGAAAAGTCACATTATATTTACGTTCCATTTACGACCATGGAAGAATTCGCGCAAGTAGAACGCCAATTGTTGGATCAATCCACGCGATTGATTTCTCGGGAAGAGTACCTCGCGTGGGAAGAACGGTGCAACGAGTGCATCGAATCGTTGGAAGAACAAAGTCGCGTGAAACGCCCACGATTATCGATCGGTGTTCAGCAATCGCTGATTGCTCGAATCGCACGTCTCGAAGGACTGAAACATTCGTTGCGTGTACGTTTCACGCGTGAAGGTGCCGGTCATTCGAGCACGGGACTTTTGTGGCGCGAAATAGACACTGCGTTCGATAGCCGCGTATTAACTGGTGCAGTGCTAAATTTGAACTACATCGAGCCGCACAACTTCCTCCAAGATGCAGGGACCATCGTGCTGGAGCATGTGCAGGATGCTTTGAGGAAACAGCGAAACCTCAAAGTGAACACTGTGTTCATCGGCGAATTTGTAGCGGGTGACAAGCATGCTTGTAAAAGCATCAACACCCGAAACTGCGAACTCTTCCACACATCCGATTTGCAGGAGTGGTACCAACGATGCGTCATCGAACCCACCCTGGCATCGCTGGAAGAGTTCCAGGAACGCGACAGTGGATGGGCATTGACGAGAATCATGAATCTAACCGTCAATGTCAACAAGTACAATCCGCTGCGCGCGGGATGTCATGTCAAGTTGTCGCGAGTATTGTCTTTGAAGAAAGCCACAATTAGCGTGCAATCCCAGGCCAATGCGTGTTTCGCGTGGACAGTGGTCGCCGCTCTCCATCCTGCCGAAAGAAATGCCGATCGCCCGAGTTCGTACCCGCCTTATGCTTCCGTGCTAAATCTCCAGGGCATTGAGTTCCCAATGTCCCTGGAACAAATGGGGAAGTTTGAGCGGCAGAACAGCGTCTCCGTCAACATCTACACCTTCGACGGGGAGAAAGGGTCGACGGTCTTTCCGCTGCGCTTCACCAGCCAAAAAAGGGATCAGCACGTCAACTTGCTCTACACGCCGAATCAAGAGCACGGTGATGTAGGGCACTTTGTGCTAATCAAGAACTTGTCCCGACTGGTGTGCATGCAGCTGAGCAGGCACAATGGGAAAAAATTCATCTGCGATCGGTACGTATAGAATACTTGTGAAATATTGAAATGTCTCATGAAAACAAATTAAATAAAAAAATTTTGTGTTTACAGGTGTATGCACTACTTCGGATCTGTCGAGAAGCTGGAGAACCATTCGCTGGACTGTGGCAAGATGAACGACTGCGCCATCCTGCTGCCTAGCGAAGGAAAAAAATTCCTCAGCTTCGAGAACCACTGCAGGAAGGAGCGGCTCCCCTTCGTGGTATATGCAGATCTGGAGTGCATCATCGAAAAAACAGAGGACAATCGAGTGGGTGATCTAGATAATAAGTTACATACATATCAGCACCATAAAGTGCATAGCATTGCATATTATATGCATTGTGCCTACGATACATCGCTATCGACGTATCGATGTTGCCGCGACGCGGATTGTGTGTTCGTGGTTCGTATACGAACTGAAAAAATTTGCAAATTTCGCCAAACCCATCTTGACCAGTAATGTTCCCATGCTGGATTTAACTCCGGAACAGTTGACGACATTTCGCGATGCAACACACTGTCATATTTGCGAAGAATCATTCAAGGCTGACGATGTACGAGTTCGCGATCATTGCCATCTATCCGGACGGATTAGAGGCCCGGCACATTCGGAGTGCAATTTAAATTATAAAAATGCGTTTTACATCCCCATAGTTTTCCATAATTTATCCGGCTACGATTCACATTTCATTATCGAGGAAATAGCTACCGCTTTCGACGGTCACGTTGATGTATTACCCATAACTAAAGAAAAGTATATTTCTTTCACAAAAAATGTCGAAGATACGGCTGAATCAGACTCGCGAAATTATATTAAATTACGATTCATCGATTCGTACAAATTTCTCAATACCAGTCTCGACAAATTAGCATCTTTTCTTAGCACAGATCAATTAAAAATTTTACGATCCAAATTTGAAACATTATCCACCGAAGATTTCAATTTATTGACGCGAAAAGGCGTCTTTCCGTACGAATACCTTGATTGCGCGAACAAGCTGCAGGATCCATGCTTACCGCCGCGCGAGTCATTCTACAGTTCGTTAACGGGTGAGACTGTATCCGAGAGCGATTACGCGCACGCTGAGACTATCTGGCAACGTTTCGGGATTAGAACCTTGGGCGAATACAGCGACTTGTATTTGAAAACTGATGTCTTGTTATTGGCAGACATTTTTGAAAATTTTCGCAAAAGTTGTATCAAGAGTTATGGACTAGATTCGGCGCATTATTATACTCTACCTGGTTTCACGTGGGATGCCATGCTAAAGCATACCAAAATTAAATTCGAATTGCTCACCGACGTCGATATGGTCATGTTTATCGAACGTGGCATACGTGGGGGTTTAAGCCAATGTTCCGGAAGATATGCACATGCCAATAACAAATACATGCCATCTTACGACGCATCGGAAGAGTCATCGTACTTGATGTACTTTGATGTGAATAATTTGTGTGGGTGGGCAATGTGTCAGCCCCTACCATACGCTAAATTTCAATGGGTCGAAGATGTTGCAAAGTTTGATGTATCATCAATCAAAGTCGATTCGCCCACGGGGTACATCCTCGAGGTAGATCTGGAATATCCGCAACGTCTGCACGACGCTCATGCCGATCTACCGTTCTGCCCGACGCGTGCCAAACCACCTGGCAGCAGGCAGGACAAATTACTCGCAACGGTATACGATACGCAGCGTTACGTTATCCATTACCGCAACCTGCAGCAGTGCACGCGTCACGGTCTTCTTATTACAAAGATACACCGCGTGCTTCAATTCGCTCAATCTCCCTGGCTCCGCGATTACATCGAACTCAATACACGGTTCAGAACAAGCGCGACAAACGACTTTGAATTGCGAAAACTCGAGGTGAAATTCGACAAACCGATATACGTGGGTATGTGCATTCTGGACATATCAAAAATTTGTTTGTATGAATTTCATCACGAGTACATGTCGCCCCAGCATGGGAAAAATTGTAAAATTCTGTACAGGGTGTCCCAAAAATGCTGTGGGTCCTTAAAGGGGGTGATTCGGGGGGTGATTGTAAACAACTTTTTCCTTTGCGAAAAAGTTCTCCGATGTTTCGTTAACGAGATATTAACAAAAAGAACCGACCAATCAGAGCGCGAGTCTGACGGCCGAGTTCCCGCGCTAGCGTGGCTACGCGCCGCGCTGCGAGTGTGAACAAGCAACTCGGCATGCAACGAAGAAAATTGCGTAGAATGGCAAATGAAAAAGACGTAACAAATAAAATCGAACGCGTTGTCATGGTTTGTTTGTTATTTAATGTGAATAATGAATAAAGGATAAATGGATGAAAATCACGTGTAGCGTAAAAAGACGAATACACAGTTTTTTTTTTTAGAAGATTCGAAAATAATAATTATTTGAAGTGGGAGGATAAGGAATACGTAAATTTCCTTGTGTTAATAACGTAGCCACGAAAAGGTAATATAACGGGAAATTAACGAAAAGTGATCGTAGTTCGTTATTGTGATAAAAATCCGTAATTCAATAACGGCCAGCACTGTTGCTGATAACGAATAAGTCTGTTTAAAAAGTCCGAATAAATATTATCGCCGGAAATAAGTCATCGCTTGCGTTAAATTTAAAAATGAAAGATTACCAATGAAGTAACTAAAACTCACCCTTGTTGGAAATTCACCTGCAGCTTGAAAATCTGTGTCACAGGGTCACTGAACCGATCCTGGTCATCGATGGACGAGCCCAGTGCACAGCTGATCCCAGGTATACGACACTACCCAAAGTTAAGGGTCGCAATGTCAGGTGCGTCCAGGTCAACGTGCCGAATATTCACTTCACTGCACGGCTACTAACACTGATCACTTTATTTACTTTTTATGGAACCTGTTGTTCCTACGTTTTAAAAATTGGTGGCCCCGAAAGGGGCCGATTGTTGGCAATTGATGAATCGGGATATTCTAGCGCAAATGCTCGCGCAGCAGCACTTGCCTTCCCGTCGTTCCGGGCCGTGGTTCCATTATGAGTTAACTCCCACCAGGCCAAGAGGCTTTAGGTAAAAAGAAGCCAGCACACTTTCGGAACACACGTGTCTTGCAGAAGTGCACCGAAAACTTTCACAAAAGCCCGCGATCCGTCCTTCTACTGCCAATGTACCCATTGCTTCGAGATAGAAAACAGACACCACGTGTATCGGTTCGAAAGGGTCCGAAGGGAAGAGGCGGAGAAAGTCTTCGAGTTGCTATAAAGAAGAAAATGCATACCATTCCTGTAGTCCCGCCTGCTTCGTTCTACCCTCAAATTAAAGACGGATCCCTTATCTTTCGTGTCTAAACACGCGCTCGAGTTTCAAAACAAAAGCACGCGTCGACGTATTCCGTGCGAGAGACGGTGGGCTTGAAGTCCGATTGGCCCTAGTCGAACCAATCTGCCCTGCATCCCTCCCAAACGGCCACTGTCCTCAAGAGGCCCTCTTCACAGCAATATCTCCTCCCCAAGGCCTACCTTCTCTCCCACGGAATACGTCGACGCATGCTTTTGTTTTGAAATTCGAGCGCGTGTTTAGACACGAGAGATAAGCAGGCCGGATTGGTTAGTTTGTGGCCAATCGGACCTCAAGCCCACAGTCTCTCGCACGGAATACGTCGACGCGTGCTTTTGTTTTGAAACTCGAGCGCGTGTTTAAACACGAGAGATAAGGGATCCGTCTTTAATTTGAGGGTAGAACGAAGCAGGCGGGACTACGGGAATGGTATGCATTTTCTTCTTTATAGCAACTCGAAGACTTTCTCCGCCTCTTCCCTTCGGACCCTTTCGAACCGATACACGTGGTGTCTGTTTTCTATCTCGAAGCAATGGGTACATTGGCAGTAGAAGGACGGATCGCGGGCTTTTGTGAAAGTTTTCGGTGCACTTCTGCAAAACACGTGTGTTGCGAAAGTGTGCTGCCTTCTTTTTACCTAAAGCCTCTTGGCCTGGTGGGAGTTAACTCATAATGGAACCAGAGAAGCTACTTGGGGGTAGCGGAAGTTGCTTGGAAAAAATCCTGTCAGACAGCTAGAAATCGCGTTGCAGAAGTGTTCACAGCCCAGGAATACTACCGGATGTTCTGGGTGTACGCCCGGAACGACGGGAACGCAAGTGCTGCTGCGCGAGCATTTGCGCTAGAATATCCCGATTCTTCAATTGCCAACAATCGGCCCCTTTCGGGGCCACCAATTTTTAAAACGTAGGAACAACAGGTTCCATAAAAAGTAAATAAAGTGATCAGTGTTAGTAGCCGTGCAGTGAAGTGAATATTCGGCACGTTGACCTGGACGCACCTGACATTGCGACCCTTAACTTTGGGTAGTGTCGTATACCTGGGATCAGCTGTGCACTGGGCTCGTCCATCGATGACCAGGATCGGTTCAGTGACCCTGTGACACAGATTTTCAAGCTGCAGGTGAATTTCCAACAAGGGTGAGTTTTAGTTACTTCATTGGTAATCTTTCATTTTTAAATTTAACGCAAGCGATGACTTATTTCCGGCGATAATATTTATTCGGACTTTTTAAACAGACTTATTCGTTATCAGCAACAGTGCTGGCCGTTATTGAATTACGGATTTTTATCACAATAACGAACTATGATCACTTTTCGTTAATTTCCCGTTACATTACCTTTTCGTGGCTACGTTATTAACACAAGGAAATTTACGTATTCCTTATCCTCCCACTTCAAATAATTATTATTTTCGAATCTTCTAAAAAAAAAAACTGTGTATTCGTCTTTTTACGCTACACGTGATTTTCATCCATTTATCCTTTATTCATTATTCACATTAAATAACAAACAAACCATGACAACGCGTTCGATTTTATTTGTTACGTCTTTTTCATTTGCCATTCTACGCAATTTTCTTCGTTGCATGCCGAGTTGCTTGTTCACACTCGCAGCGCGGCGCGTAGCCACGCTAGCGCGGGAACTCGGCCGTCAGACTCGCGCTCTGATTGGTCGGTTCTTTTTGTTAATATCTCGTTAACGAAACATCGGAGAACTTTTTCGCAAAGGAAAAAGTTGTTTACAATCACCCCCCGAATCACCCCCTTTAAGGACCCACAGCACTTTTGGGACACCCTGTATACAGACACAGACAGCCTCATTTACCATATTCGATGCGACGATATCTACGAGACCATGAAGCACAATATCGATAGATTCGACACAAGCGATTATAATAAATCGACACGCGTAAATAAGAAGGTTCTAGGGCTGATGAAGGATGAAAATAACGGTGCGATAATGTCCGAATTCGTAGGTCTTAGAGCGAAAATGTATGCACTTCGCGTAGACGGTAAAAAAGATACGAAAAAGGCGAAAGGCGTCAAGACCAACGTCATAGCCAGAACGATAACTTTCGACGATTACGCGCAGTGTTTGCAAAGGGAGATCGAAATGGTTCGCAGACAATCATGCATACGGTCTAAAGGCTCGTATAGACTGGGCGATAATCGCCGGCAACTTTGTCGCCAGCGACTCCAGCGGGTCGCCTGGCGACTCGCTGGGATCCATCGGCTTGTCTCCAGCGACTTTTACCGAGCGGCTGGTATCCAGCGACTTGTGTCCGGCGACTCGGCAACTTGTGTCCCCCATCTTATGACAGTCCTTCGCAGTGCCTCGTCCGATTTTTATGGCTTTTTTCCGGAAAAAGGTACGAATCCTGGGTCGAGCGGAACGAATTAGGGTCGAACCCCCGCAGTCGAGGGTGTAATATCCATTACAGCGTATTAAGAAATTATTTTCTTCATCGTATCGAAAGAGAAATAACGCCAATGGATTCCTTATGTTTTTCTGATGAAAATCATGCCAAATATCATGCAAATCGGGCTACTTTGACAGAGGCTATTTGTACACCTGATGTAAAAGTTGTCCGATTTGCACGACATTTGGTATGATTTTCATCGGAAAACCTCAAGGAATCCATCGGCGACACTTCCATATCCATACGATAAAGAATAAAGAATTATTTTATTTTATGAAAAGATACAGGGTAATTCTCTAGCTACGCCTGTCATCCCGTGGCGAGGACAACACCCCGCAGTGCCCATCGAATTTTATGGCTTTCGGTCCTCGAAGGGTTTGGAATATCATTAACACGTGAGATTTTTATGACTTTTTCCGGAAAAAGGTACGAATCCTGGGTCGAGCATAGCGAATTAGGGTCGAACCCCCGCAGTCGAGGGTGAAATATTCATTACAGCGTATTAAAAAATTATTTTCTTCATCGTATCGAAAGGAAAGTGGCGCCGAAGGATTCCTTATGTTTTTCTGATGAAAATCATACCAAATATCTTGTAAATCGGGCAACTTTTACATAGAGAATACAAATACCTTTGGCTAAAAACCTATAGGTTGTGTCAAAGTAGTCCGATCTGCATGATATTTGGTATGATTTTCATCGGAAAAACATAAGGAATCCATCGGCGACACTTCCATATCCATGCGATAAAGAATAAAGAATTATTGTATTTCTTAAACAGATGCAGGGTAATTCTGGAGCAACGCCCGTCAAGGAGATGCGGCCCCTGATACCCCGTGGCGAGGTCTACCCTTCGCAGGGCCTCACTCGATTTTTATGGCTTTTTCCGGAAAAAGGTACGAATCCTGGGTCGGGCATAGCGAATTAGGGTCGAACCCCCGCAGTCGAGGGTGTCACATCCCTTGCAGCGTATTAAAAAATTATTTTCTTCGTCGTATCAAAAGGAAAGTGCCGCCGATGGATTCCTTATGTTTTTCTGATGAAAATCATACCAAATATCTTGTAAATCGGACAACTTTTACATAGAGAATACAAATAGGTTGTGTCAAAGTAGTCCGATTTGCATGATATTTGGTATGATTTTCATCAGAAAAACATAAGGAATCCATTGGCGTTATTTCCCTTTCGATACGACGAAGAAAATAATTTTTTAATACGCTGTAATGAATATTTCACCCTCGACTGCGGGGGTTCGACCCTAATTCGCTATGCTCGACCCAGGATTCGTACCTTTTTCCGGAAAAAGTCATAAAAATCTCACGTGTTAATGATATTCCAAACCCTTCGAGGACCGAAAGCCATAAAATTCGATGGGCACTGCGGGGTGTTGTCCTCGCCACGGGATGACAGGCGTAGCTAGAGAATTACCCTGTATCTTTTTATAAAATAAAATAATTCTCTATACTTTATCGTATGGATATGGAAGTGTCGCCGATGGATTCCTTATGTTTTTCCGATGAAAATCATACCAAATATCATGCAGATCGGACTACTTTGACACAACCTATTTGTATTCTCTATGTAAAAGTTGTCCGATTTACAAGATATTTGGTATGATTTTCATCAGAAAAACATAAAGAATCCATCGGCGGCACTTTCCTTTTGATACGACGAAGAAAATAATTTTTTAATACGCTGTAAGGGATGTGACACCCTCGACTGCCGGGGTTCGACCCTAATTCGCTACGCTCGACCCAGGATTCGTACCTTTTTCCGGAAAAAGCCATAAAAATCTCACTTGTTAATGATATTCCAAACCCTTCGAGGGTCGAAAGTCATAAAATTCGATGGGCACTGCGGGGTGACGGGCGTATCTGGAGAATTACCCTGTATCTTTTTATAAAATAAAATAATTCTTTATTCTTTATCGCATGGATATGGAAGTGTCGCCGATGGATTCCTTGAGGTTTTCCGATGAAAATCATACCAAATGTCATGCAAATCGGACTACTTTTATATAAGGAATACAAATAGATTGTGTCAAAGTAGTCCGATTTGCATGATGTTTGGTATGATTTTCATCAGAAAAACATAAGGAATCCATTGGCGACACTTTCCCTTTCGATACGATGAAGAAAATAATTTTTTAATAGGCTGTAATGCACATTACACCCTCGACTGCCGGGGAACGACCCTAATTCGTTACGCTCGACCCAGGATTCGTACCTTTTTCCGGAAAAAGCCATAAAAATCGAGTGAGGCCCTGCGAAGGGTAGCCCTCGCCACGGGGTACCAGGCCGCATCTCTTCGACGAGCGGCGGGCGACTCCTGCCCGAGAGGAATACGATTTACTTTAGTTATAAGACATGTGTGTTTTGTAATGAAATGTTTCTATCCTCTCCTGAATTCAATAACTGACATCCAGACATCTACGCTCCTACAATCCACCGCCAATACTCCTCGTGGAGAGACACAGGAAGAAAAGGTGTAGCCCGCTGTCCACGCGTGGTCCTCTCGAGTATAAACACGAGCTTCGATATCAAAACGAAAGTATGCGTTGACGTATACCGTGCGTAGAGAAGGTGGGCATTGGGGAGGAGGTATTGCTGTGAAGAAGGCCTCTTCAAGAGAGCAGCTGTTTGTGCGGGATGCAAATCCGATTGGTTCTGATACAATCTGCTCCCTATGGTTGAAATTTAGTCTAGCAACTTTCACACCTTCTAACCTAACCAATCGAACTTGCATCCCTCCCAAAAGAACCGGCCATCCGAGCGCAGAAGCAAGTGCGAAATAAAAGTAACGGTGCGCTTCTCGATACCGCAGATGTACCTACCTAAAAGTAGCATTTTTTACGGAAACGAATTGTCCAGCCTTTCCTGGCGTAGACCTTTGGCAGGTAGGTATCTATTTCAACAGGCAGTGCCACCCGTAAAGCCAGCAAGACCGTCCCCGGTCCTTGATATTTCAGAGGGTTTTCTTCCAGTGAAAATCAGTAAATTTGCAAGCGCAATAGTTAAAAAACCAGTGGAAATAAAGTGTATACATTAAAGCTTATTGATTTTGTCTTGCAACGCACTATCAACTCAGGTCTTCAGAAAAAATTGTTCCATTTGAAAAACCGAACTTGACCATCGTATCTTTTAAAATAATAATCGGAAAAAAATTCGTTCTGGCTAATAAGTTGGCCCCCTCGAACCATGCATTCCCTATTTTTTTCATATTTTTAGCGACAATACTTTAGGAGATATTCAGCTGTACACTCTTCCCGCGGACATCCTGTATGTATTTCAATATCATGAAAATCCGAGACATCGAGGATTTTAGAAATGTATCACATATGCCTCTATCTTCCACGCTGAACGCAATGCACTCCAAACTCCCTTTGATGTGTGGAAGAAAACCGACAACGGTCGGCTCAGGCCATGTGCCTTCGCCGGCATTTGCGAGTCGGGTCGCATGTGCCCAGTCACCACGAATGACCCGTCCACACTAGCATATGCGTTCAGGCTCACCCTTTCTGACGTAGAAGCATGCGACCCTGGCTACCGTTTCACCCGTCCATATCAGAATATTCGTGCGCGCTCAGCCTGCTCAGCGTATACTGGACCCGGCTTAATAAATATACATATATATTTATAGATATATTAAATTCTTAACGTATACATTTACTATAGGATGTACTTCAATATATATAGTTTGTGGTGTGTTGCCACAAAGTCGCCGATGTTTCCCACTCGGAACGGGAAACAGAAATACAGGTACTAGACACTCGGGCGATGTTGGTCACCGTCCATTTGAATACAGTTTTTCGGAAACATGTGGCCACCAGTCATTTCTAGAAGGCCGTTTATGGCAAGGGTCGAGTTGCTGTATCCCACAGCGATTGTTGCAAGTCGCCGGATACAGGTATCCGGCGACTTTCCCAGGTATATTCGTATCTCTTTAACCTTTAAAGGACGAGTCGCCAGACAAAAATTGCCGGACGCAAGCGGCCGGATAAAAGTCGCCAGATACAAGTCGCTGGAGACAAGTCGGTTATCCCACCGACTCGCCAGCGACTCCGGCGACAGAGTTGCCGGCGATTATCGCCCAGTCTATACGAGCCTTAAATTGCACAAAGTGTACACCATTTCGGAATCTAAAATCGCTCTAAGTCCATATGATGACAAGCGGCATATCGTACCCGATTCGACCGACACTCTGCCCTGGGGACATTATAATATCCCATTGTAAAAAAATATAAATTATTGTATTATAAATAGTGGAATTATTGTATTATAAATAGTGGAATTAATGTGTTAAAATAAAAAAAAATTGTTTACACATTTACATATATGTATCATTGTATTTATTGAACCATGTATTATTTTACAATACATTATTTTTATTTATCCACGAATTGTGCGATTTATCAAACCCCAGCCACTTGACATATACCTTATCCCCCTTTCTACGCAGCACTTTTTCCACTAGATGCACATCAGGATTGGTGACGCGTTGCAGCTCCTGTTCATAGAATTCGCCGGCAACAGGTTTTCCACAGGAATCGATGAGCAGATACGTTGCAGGATTAGTTGTCTGTACTTTGGCTATCTTGAACACCTCCGTTGTCCAATTCGGCGTATAGCCTTTATCGAAACTGGTTTTAAATTTGCTCACGCGCACAAACTCGCCCAACTTGAATCTCGCTGGAGCAGCGATCTTTATGTTGCTGTATACGGTGGCTAGCAGCCTGTCGGCGATCGCAGGGGTAACATCGCAAGGACGCATTCTGATGGTTCTATGTTTTCGTGCGTTATACTCTGCAAGCAGACGCGGTAGCACATCGATCCATCTATAGGTTCCATTGAGCGTAAACAATTTCCACATATTGTTCTTCAAAGTTCGATTGAAACGTTCTACGACGGAGGCCTTCATCACCGAATACGTCGAATAATGATTAATATCGTGCTTTGTCAAGAGTTTCTGCATATCGGCGTTGTAAAATTCTTTTCCTTGATCGGTTTGCAAATTTTTCGGATATCGATCTCTAAATATCTTTGCGAACGCTTTAGTAACCTCAGCGCCACTTTTAGTCTTGAGTGGCACCGCCCATGCATACTTGCTCAACACATCGATGACGGTAAGTATGTAGTGGTGACCTTGGTTGAAACGCGAGTATGGACGCATTTCTACAATGTCAGCTTGCCACAAATCATCGTATCCATGCACTACGACGCGTCTCCGCGGGAAATATCTTCGAGCTGGAGCATGCAATTCCTCAACGAGTTGTAGCTTCTTGTAGCCATGGTTTTCTTCTTTACTGTTGGATTTCGATAATGGTTGCATGTTTGATCGCAGAGGTGTCTTGGACACGAATGATGCGATAATTATCGCGTACATTTATTATGTGCTTCCCATCGGTCCGTGGAAATTCTGGACAAGTTGCTGCTCCGTAGCAAAAGCGGTTATAGCCTCTTTAACTTTACGAGTTTCATTGTCCGGTTGTAGGATAGAATTCAACGCCTCCGATATCTTTTGAACGCTGTTTTGCAACGTCAGCATATCTTTCTGAAACATGACTAGCTTCCTCTCTAATTCTTCCTGCTGCTCTCTCAAAAGTTTAATGTTCTTTTCCACGTATAATTTATTGACGACATCGGTGTCGGCCACCGGCTGAGCTACGCGTCGTATCTTGCGTGATTTAGTATCAAAGTCGGCACCAGCCACGCAAAGGGCGTTATCTCGCATGTAATTTCGAAGCAAACCGTTCCATTTGTAATAGTCCATTCTAGCTGCTCCACTCTTCTCGAGCGATACCCCAAATTTGTTGATCGGCATCACGATGCATACTGTGTGCATCGTGGGCGCGCGGATTTATATAATGAGGCCTACGTCACGGAGTTCCTCGATAACCGATAAAATTTCGGGATCGTGAGAGTTGTTACCCGCCTGACGCGACGCTTCCAACAAACGCAATCGATCCACCAACTCGTTGGGATCGTTCCAGTGTACGTAATCGATCTTGTTATCGTTTACCACCATGGCGCGCGGTACCGTTAGACCTTTCCCTGCCCTGCTAGTCGATGCGCGAGGGAGTAGCGGTGCAATTACATATTTGTACTTGTGTCCCTTGTTGCTCAATATGGGATTTTTAGCACCATGACCGCGTCTGTGAGCGTTCGTCGCCAGCAGTATACTTTTGTATTTTTGTTTATCGGCATCGGTGTATACAGCATCATCGGGAATTCTCTTGAAAATCAGTTCGTAAAGACCGGGTGTTCCTCTGTATTTTACACCATCTATGATTATGTTATCATCCATGTCTATATCGAAAGCCTTATCCCCAAGCCTCGTTCCACTATTGCCAAAGTATACGCCGTACACATAGTCCATTGTTGTATCCTTATCACCACTTAGGATCGCGCTCATGTATTTTTGCCCCAGCGGGCCGAAATGACTGCGAATCGTCTCTTGTCCCTCGGATGTTTGGAATTGCTGTCTAATAGATGTTACAAACGACTCATTGGGGCTAGTTTCGAAAACATCATCATCAACGGTTGAGAGCGATTGCACATTGGTTAATGTACTTATTGGCGTGGGTGGAGCCGGAGAATCGCCTGATCCAACATTCTGTCGGTTCCGCTTCGATTGAACTGGTGTCGAGGTTATGGGTGAATATTCCGCGGACATGTATTGTTTCCTCTTTGCCTTGCGCGATGTGTTCTGTTTTGGATGAATTTTTTTAGGCGTTAATGTTTCATTCCCTTCAACGTCTGTGCTCATCGACGGTGATGTGTCAGCTTCCATCGCTGCGGTATTTTCCGCAATATGTTTTAGGGGTTCGACGATAGGTTTGAAGTATCTCTCCAACGCGATATCTTCCTCCATCTTGCCAGTCTTCAAAGCCTGATGTTTCCGACGAATGGCTTCGCTGGTTTTTGCAATTTCCTTCGCTATTCTCTCGCGATCCTTAACCTCCAGTGTATCGATATCGATCATCGCTGTACCGCAGACGTTGCTTTTTCACCGACGTGTTGACGACAATTGACCATCTCATGGTATGGCAAACTCGTTAAATCCCTTTCTATAACGTCCATTGGGCATCACGCTATCCTTGTCTATCACCACGAAACCATACTCCCGTTGCCAACAATTACGACACAAAGCGCAGAAATCCTCGTAAGACATGTCGGTGTTTACGTGATCGTTGTACACATGTTTCAAGTTGGTACCATCCTGCTTAAACAGAATCAACAGATTCGCATTGTCGCGTATAAGATGTTTGGGAATCTTTGCATACGTCTGACAGAGATAGAAACAGTCAACGTTCGAGTGGCGCCCCATTGCAAAGTACTCTCGTATCGTACCTTGCTTGTCGCATGCCACGTCATCAAAAATAAAAATAGAATTCGGAAGCGATTCGCTCGGTGGGATGACGTCACTGTTATTCGAAAACGTAAAGTAGCCAATTTCATCTATCGGAGTCAATAAATTCTCCAAGTACTGACATTTCGGCTGTTGCAACGACTTGGAATACACGTACACGTTCTCGAAGTGGACGCCGTGAGGACTTTCCAACAAGCTGACCAGCACGTTGGTCTTTCCACAATTTGATGGCCCACAAATGAGGCAGCGGATAGTGTTTGGTAGCATGCTACCATGTCTGCGTCCTGTTTTCGAAGACATTGTGACGAAGTCACGTCGCGCGAACCGCGCGAGCGCACGGCGCCGAGACAAAGGGGCCCGAGTACCGGCTGCGGCCGCTAAGCGGCTACGGGCCCGCGAGTTGTCTCGCATGCGAAGATGCACGGCCCCACCGTATATAGGCCGCGGCGAGCGGAATCAGGAGCTCTTGTGCCTGTGGCTTTACCGCTCCTAGCAAAACCAACAAGACGCTCAATTTTTACTCCCTCGAGGTGTGTCAGGGGTCGGCCATCGCCACCGCTGTACCATTACCAGCCTCCGTCCGAAATCAGCCGGGAGTAATCTTGGGCCTTGCCTAATCAGAGAGGCGTCTCCGCGCCCATTAGGCCAGAACCCTATAGCACTCTGAACCTCCATTATACGACTCTCGAACGGACGTGCCTCATACGGCCATCCGGAGCAGAACGTTCAATAACTCCGCTTCCTCATCTCCTTACCGCTCGTCGAAAGTCGCCGCCGCCGTGCTCTGACGCCGCGCTACCGAACCGTACTCCCGGACGACCGCGAAGATCACGTTCGACGACGGTAACAACCGCGATTGACAATTGTACCGTCAACAAATGACTGAAGGCTACAAGACCACTGTACAAACGCCCAAATAAACGCTATTAACTGTTAAACCAAACTATACTCATTCGCCGAACCCGGACATACCGACTGAGTCGGCAACCTAATCCCTTCTCCGTCCCACCGCTGATCGTCTCAACAACGGAGACGATTACAAATTGGCGCCCAAACAGGGACCTGAAAAGGAGAGGGGCGAATAAGTATAAGCGTAAGCTGGGTCTACGAGTTACGGAAAGCCGTCCTAGTCCAAGTCGCGGAACAGTACGGAATCGACGCTACGGGCAGTCTCGACGAGCTAAGGCAACGATTCACCGCGCACTGCCGAGACCAAAACATCATGGGACCACCAACAATAACAGTGAGCGACACGCCCAACCCACGGGAAGTAACGCCCGGCACGGGGATTAGCTTGATAGCCCCGGAAGCAACACCGATGGAACGAATTAGAAAGTGGGGAACCCGTTACGATGGCGGCCCCGGAGCCGCAGAATTCTTGCAAAGGCTAGGGGACCTGCAGCATAGCTACATGGTCTCCCCCACCCAGATCGTACAGTGTCTCTCTGAGATCTTAAAAAGAAGAGCACTAGGCTGGTATCGCCTCCGCCGCACCGAATGGCAGTCGTGGGAAGACTTCGTAACCGACTTCCGAGCCTTCTTCCTCGCGGCCGAAGACGAAAACGAACTGGAGGAGACTATTACCCGGCGCGTGCAACAACCAGGAGAAACGGCCACCGACTTCATATTAGACCTGCTGCCGTTGATGCAACAGTACGGAAAATATTCGCTCGAGCAGCAGGTAAATCGCGCCTACCGGAACCTCCGACCAGAGTACAGGCGGTACATCAAACGGACCGAGTTCAAGACACTGCCAGAGCTGATAAAACTGGCCGCCGATCAGGATAAAGTCACGGCCGAAGAGAAAGAGGCCGCCGGCATCGGTCAAAAGGAACCCGCCAAGCCCGAAAAACGGCCAGAAAGGAAGGCCGAGCCAGCCCGTAGCAGCGGCCTGGCGACTTGCTGTTGGCGGTGTGGTCAACGCGGACACCACCGCCCCGAATGCCGACGTGCGAGCAAGCTATTCTGCTCCTACTGCAGGACCGCCGGACGCACCTCCCGAGATTGCCCGTGCAATCCATTTCCGGGAAACGAGGCAGGGCACGGCACCAGAGGCGACCGACAAAATGCCCCAGCAACAACGCCTCGAACCGAAGATTAAGCGAGGACCCTCGACTGTACCTCGCCTTCCAGGTGGGAAACGTACGCTGGTGGGCACTGGTCGACACCGGAGCAACTCGCTCGTTCATACGACCAGATGTCGCCACGGCATGCGAGAAACGCGGATACCCCCTTGCTCCCGCCTCCTTTACGGCTAGCGTCGCCGACGGCGCAGAAGTGCCACTACGGGGCGAAATGACGTTACCCACTGTTATAAATGGCCAAAAGGTAGAACACACCTACGCCGTGCTCCCAGGCCTGTCACACGCCGCCCTATTGGGGGTAGACATTCTGGAAAAAATGGGCCTGGAGGTACAGATTTTTACCTACCGATGGACTCGCCACGCCGAAACTGCGGCGGTGGAAGCCCCCGGCATCCGACGATGCACGTCGGCCCAAGAAGCCGCCCTGCAACAACTCCTGGACGAGGAGTTACCGCCGCTCCGGAAACTGCGAGGCACGACCAGTCTCGCAGAACACCGCATCCGCCTAAAGACCACCGAACCGATCAAACAACGATACATGCCAAGGAACCCGGCCACGCAAGCCTTAATCAACGAGGCCGTGGACCAGATGTTGGCCGACGGAGTCATCGAGCCATCCAATAGCCCCTGGAGCTCGCCCGTGGTCATGGTTGCCAAAAAAGGCAAGAAAAAGAAGCGATTTTGTATCGACTTCCGCCGAGTAAACGCCGTCACCGAAAAAGATGCCTACCCCCTGCCACAGGTCCAGGCAACGCTCGACAAATTGCGCGAGGCGCGCTACATTTCGACACTGGACCTTGCGAACGGGTACTGGCAAGTACCGCTGGCTGAGGAGAGCCGCCCGGTAACGGCCTTCACTGTTCCTGGACGCGCACTATATCAGTTCCGCGTCATGCCGTTGGGCCTCCACTCGGCCCCCGCCACGTTCCAACGACTGCTCGACAGTGTCATCGGACCCAGCTTGGAGCCAAGGGCCTTTGCATACTTGGACGACATCATCGTCCTAGGCCGCACCTTCGAAGAGCACTTGGAAAACCTACGGGAGGTATTGCGCCGATTACAACAAGCGGGACTCCGCTTAAACGAAGAGAAATGCCGGTTCTGTCAGACGGAACTGCAATACCTCGGCCACGTCGTCTCAGATCAAGGAGTCTAAACGGACCCCGAGAAAGTCGAGGCCATCCGGAACGCGCCTCCACCGCAGAACTTGCGCGAATTACGACGATTCCTAGGGATGGTCTCCTGGTACAGGAGATACATCCCCCGATTCTCCGACACAGCCGCACCGTTACACCAACTCCTCCAGAAACGCACCCGTTGGGCCTGGACGGAAGAGGCCCAAGCCGCCTTCAAAGCACTCCGTCACCAACTGGCAACCGCGCCGGTATTGACTTGTCCCGACTTCGACCGGCCGTTCGTACTACAAACAGACGCCAGCCAAAGCGGCCTCGGCGCAGTACTAACACAAGACCGTGACGGTCAAGAACGAGTAGTAGCTTACGCGAGCCGAACGCTCAATACGGCAGAGCGGAACTACTCAGTTACCGAGAAGGAGTGCTTAGCAGTGGTCTGGGGCATTAGAAAGATGCGCCCATACCTCGAAGGATATTCTTTCACCGTCCTAACCGACCACCAGGCATTGAAATGGCTGCAATCCATCGACAGCCCCTCGGGACGTTTAGCGCGCTGGAGCCTGGAGCTCCAACAATATGATTTTAAAATCGAGTATCGTATGGGGGAGAACAATATCGTGGCAGATGCCCTGTCACGACAAGGCGAGATTGCAGACGTGGACACCGAAACAACCAAAGAATGGTACGACGGAAAGAAGCGAGCCGTCGAGGAAACACCACACCTCCACCCGGAATATCAAATACGCCATGGCGAACTATACCGACACTTTCCAGACACGACCGGCGGCCATCCCGAAGACGAGTGGAAACAGTGTGTACCGCGGCCCCGGCGGGACGAAATACTAAGGGCAAACCACGATGCCTCCACGGCCGGACACCTTGGAATTAACAAAACAACCACCCGATTGGCACGAAAGTACTACTGGCCCGGGACGCCGCCCGATATGTCCGCCATTGTATCAAGTGCCAGGAATACAAAATATCACAACGGGCACCAGCGGGTCTTATGCACACTACGCCAGCCGCCTACCCATGGGATGTCGTGTCGGCCGATCTAGTAGGACCACTCCTGAGGTCGAAGAAAGGCCATACCGTAGTGATGGTAATACAGGACAAATTCACGAAATGGGTCGAACTCCAGCCTCTTCGCCAAGCCACTGCTCCAGCCGTCGCCAAATCATTCCGCGAGCGAGTGGTCATGCGTTTCGGATGCCCACGCCGAGTGATTACCGACAACGGGAAGCAGTTCGAAAGCCGAGAATTTACCGGCCTACTACGAGAATACGGCATCGATCACCGGAAGACACCACCGTACACCCCACAGTGTAACCCCGTGGAAAGAGCGAACCGAGTAATCAAGACAATGATCGCGCAGTTTACCGACGGCGATCATACAACGTGGGATCATTGGCTCCCGGAGATCGCATTCGCGTACAATACTGCACGACACGAGGCCACGGGGAGCACACCGGCCGCTCTAAATTTTGGGCGAGAGCTCGTGGCCCCCGGAGACCCACGTCCGACCACAGGAGACTCGAAGGAAGAACCCACACAAGAGGACACCCGGGAATGGCAACGGAGACTCGCCGGCATCAAGGAAAGCATCGAGCTCGCACGGTGGAATCTAGTGCGGGCTCACCAGAACCAGAAACATTACTACGACCTAAGACGCAGAGATTGGCGTCCCGCGATCGGCGACGAAGTAATGAAGCGCGAGCATCACCTGAGTGCGGCAGCGAAACAATTCAACGCCAAGCTGGCTCCTAAATTCGCCGGCCCGTACACCGTTGCCAAATTTGCAGGACCAAACGTCGTAGTGCTGAAGGGTGCGCGCGGTAAGATAATGCGCGCGCACATCAGCGATCTGAAACCGTGCGAAACCCGCGAGCCGAGTGGCACGGGCAGCGCCACCGCGACGGCTATAAAAGCCATGACAATCGAGCCTGCCAGAACAATTGACGATCAACATGTCACGCAGAATGGCAACACCCGAACGCTCCGGAAGAGCCACAGCAATGCCGTTAGGCTTCGAGCCCGTAGGCCCGCCGGAACGTCACCAGCGCCGAGCTCGCATCATCGCGGACCGGCCATGGCCCGCCACTGCGCACGTTACGACCATCCCACCGCCACACCGAGGCCCGCCGGCGCGCGTGGCCGCACCGAAACGGAGTCTCGATCCTGGAGAATCGGCCACCAGGCACGGGGGAACCCGAGGATCCGGCGTACCACAGGGCTGTCACTCGCCAGCGCCGGGTCGCTCACGGCAGCCAGCAGCCATTGGACCTTCGCCGAATGAGTCAACCGCAGGCCAGGCCGCCGACCGCCACCGCCGGACCCAACCGAGCCCCGATGAGCGGAGCAACCACCAACCCCGCGGTGGACCGGGGCACACAGCCGACTGGCCCCCGAGGACCGCGGGCAACGGCCCGAAAGCGGAAGCCATCGTCGCTGGCACCGCCCGGCCTTCGAGGCCCCCCAGCGGCAACGCCACCGTCGACTGGAGCCACCACCCTGCGGCCGCTGTTACAGCACGGCCTTCAAGGCCCCCCAGCGGCAACGCCACCGTTGATTGGAGCAACCACCCTACGACCGCTGGTACAGCACGGCCTTCAAGCCCCCCCAGCGGCAACGCCACCGTTGATTGGAGCAACCACCCTACGACCGCTGGTACAGCACGGCCGACAGAGCCCCCAGCAGCCACGCCACCACCGAACGAGGTCACGACGCGGCCGCCGCTGGTACCGCCCGGCTCTCAAGGCCCCCCAGCGGCCACGCCACCACCGGTTGGCAACGATGTAACCCAGCTGCCGGGTCCGCAGGGCCGCCACGGCCCTCCAGCGACCGCCCCGATCACTCCACGGCACCCGTGGACATGGGCCGAGGATCGCCCGGGCATGGTGGTCTTCCACCCGGCCGCCATGCGACCCCGCCGCGTATACGCGGTAACGACCTCCGCCGCCGTCGTTTTGGGCAGTCGGTTCCGCAACGGCGATCTCGGGATCGAGATTCGAAGCCGGCGGCCGACTGCCCCCGCGGAGTAGACTCCGGCCCGTAGGTTAAAGTAGATTTAAGTACTGGTGAAGGGTAGGTTAAGTGCGTGGGGTTGCAACCCTCCTAGGTTAAGATAGTCCGTAAGTACCGTACCTGTTAGATTTAAGTAAGCCGTCTCACCGACTACACCGTACCTGTTAGATATAAGATATAAATACATCGTATAACCGGCTAGGAAGGCACTTTTTCCGTCCCCGAAGCAAGGAAGGGGTGTGACGAAGTCACGTCGCGCGAACCGCACGAGCGCACGGCGCCGAGACAAAGGGGCCCGAGTACCGGCTGCGGCCGCTAAGCGGCTACGGGCCCGCGAGTTGTCTCGCATGCGAAGATGCACGGCCCCACCGTATATAGGCCGCGGCGAGCGGAATCAGGAGCTCTTGTGCCTGTGGCTTTACCGCTCCTAGCAAAACCAACAAGACGCTCAATTTTTACTCCCTCGAGGTGTGTCAGGGGTCGGCCATCGCCACCGCTGTACCATTACCAGCCTCCGTCCGAAATCAGCCGAGAGTAATCTTGGGCCTTGCCTAATCAGAGAGGCGTCTCCGCGCCCATTAGGCCAGAACCCTATAGCACTCTGAACCTCCATTATACGACTCTCGAACGGACGTGCCTCATACGGCCATCCGGAGAAGAACGTTCAATAACTCCGCTTCCTCATCTCCTTACCGCTCGTCGAAAGTCGCCGCCGCCGTGCTCCGACGCCGCGCTACCGAACCGTACTCCCGGACGACCGCGAAGATCACGTTCGACGACGGTAACAACCGCGATTGACAATTGTACCGTCAACAAATGACTGAAGGCTACAAGACCACTGTACAAACGCCCAAATAAACGCTATTATCTGTTACACCAAACTATACTCATTCGCCGAACCCGGACATACCGACAGAGTCGGCAACCTAATCCCTTCTCCGTCCCACCGCTGATCGTCTCAACAACGGAGACGATTACAACATCACTCGTGATTTATCATCAAAATTTGTCACGCGTATGGTTACAGGTTGTCGCACGAATCGCATCCTCCCCGCGAACCGTGAAAAATGATTTTGATACGTCGAGGCGGTGATGCGCCCTATTTATAGGTCCACGTCGAAACATGACGGCTCAGTATTCAATATGCTTCTGATCCTGTCGGATATTCGAGACCTAACCTCTGAACAATTGAAATATACACCAAAGATTATTCTACTGCGAGAGTTTGGCAGACACATTGATCGGTTGTGGGACAGGCTCCCCGAGCATATAAAAGCCAATTCCGAGGTTCGACAGTATCGCCGGTGCTTGGAACATTATAATCGCCCTTGACAGCGAACGCATATCGACGGTCCGGCACCATTGATTAAGAACTGTAGCGAATGTCACCGACGACAGTAAAGAAAGGTCGTGGTTTGTTAAATCGGGCGATAAACGCGCTACCAATCGAATTACACATTCCGGGATATCAGTTTTGTGGTCCAGGAACTCATCTTGCAAAACGATTGGCTAGAGGGGATCGAGGTATCAATCCGTTGGACGCAGCGTGTCGCGAACACGATATTGCGTATTCGCGTAGCAACGACCTCGACGAAAGGCACGTGGCAGATAACGTTCTCGCTGACAAAGCGCGAAAACGCGTCGTTGCGCGAGACTCGACTCTGGGTGAAAGAGGTGCTGCTGCAGCTGTTTGAGCCGCTATGAAGGCCAAGACGAAGATCGGAATGGGGATGAAAACAAAAACCCGCAAAAGGACTCCAAAGAGAGCATCGCAAAAGCGGATTCTTCCGGTGGCAAAACGGGTTGGTATAATACCACTTCTCCCGCTGTTGGGTGTTCTCGGATCATTGGCTGGTGGAGCGGCGGGGATCGCCAAGGCGGTAAACGATAATAAGGCGGCGCAACATCAGCTGCAGGAAATGCAACGCCATAATCGCTCCATGGAAGGTCGCGGACTTTATCTCGCGCCGTACAAGCGCGGACAGGGAATATCTAAACAAAAAAGAAAAAAAAACGTCGAAAAGAAAATAAAAATGCCTGTGGGCGTAACTACCGATGTGCAATTGGAGGAGTTGGCAAAACGTATGCGTATTCCATTCTTTAGAGGTGTTTTTATGCGCAACGCGTTACCAGCTGTTGGAGTACGTCGAAACGAGAGCGGTATCGTAAATTTGGACAATGCCGAGGGGCCGGGGACTCATTGTGTGGCGTATGCGAAGAGAGGGTGTCGAGCTATATATTTCGACAGCTTTGGGAATCTTCGACCGCCTATGGAATTGGTAAAATATCTGGATAAGGATGCTGTGAAAATTGAATACAATCGAACGTCCTATCAGAAGTACGATCAGAGCAATTGCGGACAACTATGTCTACGCTTTCTACAAACGATCGGTGCCAAATTTAAGGATTGATTTCCAACCACTCTGATTCAGTACTGGTCGAGCAGTTCGAACGGAATATGTCGTTAACATTCACTCTAACCGGCAAGAGTAGCACCCTCGCGGTGAGCTACTTTCCACCCATAGATTTGAGCGACGATGATTACGAGCTTGGTCTAACAACCTTTGAAACTTATCACACAATACCGAACATCGACTCGAGCAACGATAAATTCTATTTCATCGTAAACAACAGCCCCGACAGCGCTTATGAATACATTACAATTCCCCACGGCTCCTACGAACTAGACGCCATTGCCAAGTACCTGAAGCAGCGATTACTCGAGCGGTATCCTAAAAATCTTGGTGGCACCGATGACGACAACGATGACGGTGACAACGATCTGTATCCTATAGTGTTGCGTCCCAACAACAATACCATGAAAAGTGAGCTGTACTGTCGGTTCACCGTAGACTTTACAAAGCCCAACAACATTGGATCGCTACTGAGATTCTCGACGAATCGGGTATTAGCACCAGAACGATGGCACGAATCGGACGATCCAATTAATATCATGAACGTGAACATTATTCGCATAGAATGTAGCGTGACCGCTGGTGCGTACAACAATGGGAGGCGTGTACATAGGATACATGAATTTTCTCCGAGAGTTCCACCAAGATATAAAATATCGGAAACGCCCGCACAGATCATTTACCTTCCAATCACCGCACGGGTCGTTACGGATCTGACGATACGCGTTGTGGATCAAGACGGACGGTTGCTCGATTTTCGAGGTGAAGAGATAACAATCAGACTGCACTTGCGAAGACGACGACGATAATACATGTGGTGCGAAAGAAATGCTTGTATTGAACGACTCCAGAAACCCGTTTGTTCCAAGTGAAATAGTTTACAACACCAACAACTGCAACAGCTCTGATCACGCTAAAAAGAAGAGGCTCAGTGCTGTGAACATTGCATTTTTGAAATCTTTGGGATTCATTGTGCGCATTTAAGTTGGAAAAAAAATGGCTGATATTCTAAGCATTGGAGGGAAGCCGACGTTTGATGATCGCATCGTCAAGCTCGAGACTCACACATACAACCCATACGTCAACACGACGTTTGGATACAGCGATGAGATAAGAATACCGATACAACAGCAGGATTTATACACATTACCGTGTGAAAGTTTCCTCTATGTGGAGGGGAAATTGAAGATAAATAAACCAAATGATGCGTTAACGCTGATGATGGGAAATAATGTGTGGCGTTCTTATTCGATGAGATTCGATACGAGCTGAATGGCGTGGAGATTGATCGCAACAGAAACGTTGGAATAACTATCACGCTTAAAAACTATGTATCGCTGACATCGGACGAAGACAAAAATATGGAGAATGCCGGATGGGGCTTGAAACGACGCGATGGGCCAATAGCAAAAATCATTTCAATTTTTGCATCCCACTCAAATATTTGCTAGGATTTTGCGAGAACTACAAACACATGATTATTAATGCGCGTCACGAATTGATTTTAATACGGTCGCGCAACGACAACAATGCTCTGATAGGATCATCGGTGTTGGAACCAGAAATTAAATTATTTAAACTACAATGGCGGATGCCTCAAGTGACGCTGAACGACATTAATAAACTATCGTTGTTACGTACTTTGGAAAGTGGACAAAACCTGAGCATTTGTTTTCAATCGTGGGATCTGTACGAGTATCCTATGTTGCAAAACACAAACAAGCATTCGTGGGCCGTGAAGGCATCCGCACAGCTGGAGAAGCCACGATGCGTGATCCTTGCTCTACAGACTGGTCGAAAGAATGTGACGAGCGAAGACGTTACTAAGTTCAACAACTGTAAATTGACTAATGTCAAACTTTTTCTCAACTCGGAATTTTACCCATACGATGACATGAACTTGGACTTTGACAAGAATAAGCATGCCATCTTGTATCACATGTATACGCAATTCGGTAAATCGTATTATGGACATAGTTGCAACGAGGCATTATTCACCGTGGCTGAATTTTTACAATTTGGTCCCATCGTGGTGATTGATTGTTCGCGATAAAATGAGTCGATCAAGAATGGCACCGTGGACATGCGCATAGAATTCAAGTGTAAAGAGAATGTGCCGGCAAATACTACAGCCTACTGTCTGATTCTGCACGATCGGGTGGTTGAATACAATCCACTGACAAACGTAGTGCGCAAAATGAATTAAATTGCCACGCTACATGCGCGCCCTCTCCTGTGTCAAATTGATACAAAATTTCATCGTGAAAATCGAGATGCTTTACGAGAAAGACTGCATTCTCCTGTCTGTCTCGGAAACGAACGGACCTCTAAATTGTACCGATAATGGCTGTACCAACATTCGTTGACCTGCAAGGGTTCATCGTCGATGGAAGATTTGTCGCGAAGGAAGTGGCTGTCCTACGCAAGGGAACAGTTCTCTCGCACTATATTTTTGTGAGTCCTATGTCACAATTCCTTCTTACAAAATCCGACAAATCAAGCATTCGGTGGTTGACGGCAAAACATCACGGACTACGCTGGGACGATGGAGACGTTCCGTACAGTATGGCTAAATAGCTAATTACGAAAGCTGTAGCTGATGCGATCGACGAGGAAGATGATACATCCCATATAGTGTACGTTAAAGGGCTGCAGAAACGCAACTGGCTTGCGGATTTCCTGGATGAAAATACGATAGCGGATGTGATCATCGAGACGCTGGACATTGACAACGAGGATATCAAATCTCTAAATAAGCTAAATGTAGTTGATACTCTGCGATGTGGCAGACACGCAAAGCACTGTGCCTTGCAAAATTTAAAATATTATTTAAAAATAGTATTTAAAATATTCAACTGGTGGTCTAAACGCCGGAGGGAAATGCTTAAATAAAATATAATCAATTTTTAATATATAAATGTTTTTTTTCGTCACCCTCCCCAACCTCCTGCATGTACGTTAGATTAAGACGATAGTTTTAATTATTATGTAGAAACCGTTCGATACCCGTTCCATTCGCGTTCAAATCCGTTCAAAACCGTTCGATACCCGTTCAAAGCCGTTCGATACCCGTTCAAACCCGTTCATAACCCGTTCAAAGTGGTACGATACCCGTTCAAAGCCGTTCTAAAACCGTTCAATACCCGTTCAATACCCGTTCAATACCGTTCAAAAACCGTTCAAAGCCGTTCGATACCCGTTCGATTCGCGTTCAAAGCCGTTCAAAAACCGTTCGATTCGCGTTCAAAGCCGTTCAAACCCATTCGATACCCGTTCGATACCCTTTAAAAGCCGTTCGATACCCGTTCAAAACCGTTCGATACCCGTTCAAAGCCGTTCAATACCCGTTCGATACCCGTTCAAATCCGTTCAATACCCGTTCAATACCCGTTCAATACCCGTTCAATACCCGTTCAATACCCGTTCAAAACCGTTCGATTCGCGTTCAATACCGTTCAAAAACCGTTCAAAGCCGTTCGATACCCGTTCGATTCGCGTTCAAAGCCGTTCAAAAACCGTTCGATTCGCGTTCAAAGCCGTTCAAACCCATTCGATACCCGTTCGATACCCATTAAAAGCCGTTCGATACCCGTTCAAAACCGTTCGATACCCGTTCAAACCCGTTCATAACCCGTTCAAAGTGGTACGATACCCGTTCAAAGACGTTCTAAAACCGTTCAATACCCGTTCAATACCCGTTCAATACCCGTTCGATACCCGTTCAAACCCGTTCATAACCCGTTCAAAGTGGTACGATTCACGTTCGATACCCGTTCAAAACCGTTCGATACCCGTTCAAAGCCGTTCAATACCCGTTCGATACCCGTTCAAATCCGTTCAATACCCGTTCAATACCCGTTCAATACCCGTTCAATACCCGTTCAAAACCGTTCGATTCGCGTTCAATACCGTTCAAAAACCGTTCAAAGCCGTTCGATACCCGTTCGATTCGCGTTCAAAGCCGTTCAAAAACCGTTCGATTCGCGTTCAAAGCCGTTCAAACCCATTCGATACCCATTAAAAGCCGTTCGATACCCGTTCGATACCCATTAAAAGCCGTTCGATACCCGTTCGATACCCGTTCAAAGTGATGTGGTCTAGCTGAATGATGCGTCAAAGAAGAAGGGAAAGAAGACGCGTGTGAATAAGGAGAGGATGGCCAGTGAATAATTCGAAGAAGGTGAGACTGGTCAGCGTAAATGCAGGTGGAGAACAAAAGCATCTTACTTTTGCAAAGCTATGCACTTCTCGGTTTCAAGATAAGAGTTTAGATGCGAGAGCCTGGAGACGCAGCGAGACCAGTTGCACTTCAATCGTAACAGTGAAAGCGGTTTGGTTGTGGCGTGTCATTTTTGAAGTGACAGTTTTTTGCTAAAGTAAATATGGGGTATTACCGACTTGCATCGGAGTGGGATGAGGAGCTTGGTCGGAACGACTCGGAGGTATGTACTTTAAAATATTTTAACATTTATCGCGTTTAACTTTTTAAATCGAGGCAATATTATATTGCTAATTATGTTGTAGGACTCGCCACCACCGTCGCTCACTTGGTCGAGCGACTGGGGGCAGCAGCCCTCACCGCAATCGCCACCGCCCCCACCGCAGTCGCCGCCTCCGCAAGTGTGTAGGACACTACATTGTGTTTGTGTGCATGATGTTTATTATGTTTAATGTATCGTTATTATATCAACGTTTGTATCTGTGTTCTAGGATGTATCTTATATGCCATACATGCATGTGGTTGGTGAGGCTGCACCTCCAGCCCCTCACCAGCCGCGGATGCGGCGGCATTCGGGGTTGACAATCGACCCCGCGATACCGGCTCGGCTGCGGCGATGTCTGGTCCCATATAGGCGGCACCCGTCACCACCACCACCACCACCAGAGTCACCTTCGGCACCGCTGGAGGATGACAGCGACGGCGACGGCGGCGACTGCGGCGATAATTAGATTTTTTTCTATTTTTTCTTTTTTTTATTTTTCTCTTTTTTTATTTTATTATTATTTTTTTCTCTTTTTTATTTTTTACTATTTTATGTAACAATATATATATATTTAAACATATATTCTGTCTCGATTTCATTCACCCGTCTTCCTCCTCGCCACCTAATTTTAAGATACGGCGTTTCTGCTGACGCAACATAATTCTATTTCGCTCGAGCGTTCTTCGCGCTGTTAAATGATGTCACCCCTGCACGACTGCTCCAGAGGATTCAAGTTACGCGAGATCGCGCGAGACGCTGCGACGCTAAATCGGAACGCTTTAGAATACTGTTAGCTTTAAAAACTGTTAGCTTTAGAATGCGTGCGATTGTATCGCCAAGTAGTGTTGTCTCTTTCCCTCTTCCAAAATTTTTTGGGGTGGGCCAAGGTCTGAAAGAGATTTTTTGGGGGTCATTCCTCCTCTGAAAAATTTCCGACGGTGGGTCCGGTCTGGAGAGGTCTCCGCGGCGCCTCGGCCCGGAGTGATCCCCTCCATGATCGCGGCTTCCCCCACTCCGCGGCTCGTGCGCGCGCAACCGTCCTTCCACTCCCCGCAGGCCCCGCGTCCATGTTTCCCTCCGCCGCGCTCCCCCGCGCGCCATCACTTCCCCCCGCCCCCGCGCTCCCCTCAGAGGACCTGAGTTAGAACTCTCATAGCCTTACTACTTGATTTCAATTCCGTTCGCAAAATTTGACTACTACCTCAGGATTTTGGAAAAAATTGATTTTAATTTTAATACAGATTTTCAAAGTTAAAAAACGTTCGTACCATAATTTCTTTAATTTTCCCTTATTCTGCAATCTTTCAGCTTTAATTTAAAAAAAAAAGAATCATCGCTCTATCTCATTTCTATCAAAAGTTCTTTGATTTTGACACAAACTTCGTCACTTTGCCCCGCCGCTGCGCCGAACAGTGGGCCAAAGTGACGAAGTTCACTTGAAGTTCAAGCACAGCTCTTGCCTCGGGTTCATTTCCCCGATTTGGTCCGCCATCTTCGTCAATTTCTCAAGATTTTCGTCCGAAACCAGCAAGATGTTTTTAATGTAATCCGGTAATTTATCCAACCACAGGGTTTTCAAAACTTTGTCCGAAATATCGTCGGTAGCTAGAGATCTCATTTTTTGTAGTAACTGGCTCGGTTTCATGTCTCCCAGCTCGATACCCGTGACCAACCTTTTGATTCTTTTATTTTCGCTTTCTTTAAATACACTTAGTAGCTTTTCCTTTGCCAAGGTATATTTATTATTCGCATTTTTGTCGCTAATGAGATCCCAGATATCCTCTATACAGGGTGTCCCAGCTAACACTGGACAGAGCTATATCTCCTAAAGTATTGTTACTAAAAATCTGAAAAAAATAGGGAATGCATGGTACGAGGGGCCCAACTTTTTAGCCCGAACGAATTTTTTTTTCGATTATTATTTTAAAAGATACGATGGTCAAGTTCGGTTTTTCAAATGGCACTGACTTTTTGGAAGTCCTGAGTTGATAGTGCGTTAAAAGACAAAATCAATAAGCTATAATGTATACACTTTATTTCCACTGGTTTTTAAGATATTTCGCTTGCAAATTTCCTGATTTTCAGTGGAAAAACCGTCTCTGGACTGGCAAGGACCGGGGTCAGTTTTACTGTCGTCACGGGTAGCACTGCCTGTTGAAATAGATACCTACCTGCCAAAGGTCTACCCCGGCCCACGGGCTGGACAATTCTTTTCCGTCAGAAATGCCACTTAGGAAGGTACATCTGCAGTATCGAGAAGCGCACCGTTACTTTTATTTCGCACTTGCTTCTACGCTCGGATGACCGGTTCTTTTCGGAGGGATGCAAGTTCGATTGGTTAGGTTAGAAGGTGTGAAAGTTGCTAAACTAAATATCAACCATAGGGATCAGATTGTATCAGAACCATTGCATCTCTCACAAACGGCTGCTCTCTTGAAGAGGCCTTCTTCACAGCAATACCTCCTCCCCCAATGCCCACCTTCTCTCGCACGGAATGCGTCAACGCATGCTTTTGTGTTGCTATCGAAGCTCGTGTTTATACTCGAGAGGACCACGCGTGGACAGCGGGCTACCCCTTTTCTTCCTGTGTCTCCCCACGAGGAGTATTGACGGTGGATTGTACGAGCGTAGGTGTCTGGATGCCAGTTATTGAATTCAGGAAAGGATAGAAACATTTTATTACAAAACACACATGTACTATAATTAAAGTAAATCGTATTCCTCTCGGGCAGGAGTCGCCCGACGGTCGTCGACGAGATGCGGCCTGGTACCCCGTGGCGAGGGCTACCCTTCGCAGTGCCTCACCCGATTTTTATGGCCTTTTTCGGAAAAAGGTACGAATCCTGGGTCGAGCGTAGCGAATTAGGGTCGAACCCCGGCAGCCGAGAGTCTAATATCCATTACATCGTATTAAGAAATTTTTTTCTTCATCGTATCGAAAGGGAAATGACGCCGATGGATTCCTTATGTTTTTCCGATGAAAATCATACCAAATATCATGCAAATCGGACTACTTTGACACAAGCTACTTGTATTCCTTATGTAAAAGTTGTCCGATTTGCACGACATTTGGCATGATTTTCATCGGAAAACCCCAAGGAATCCATCGGCGACACTTCCATATCCATACGATAAAGAATAGAGAATTATTTTATTTTATAAAAAGATACAGGGTAATTCTCTCGCTACGCCTGTCACCCCGTGGCGAGGACAACACCCCGCAGTGCCCATCGAATTTTATGGCTTTCGGTCCTCGAAGGGTTTGGAATATCATTAACACGTGAGATTTTTATGACTTTTTCCGGAAAAAGGTACGAATCCTGGGTCGAGCGTAGCGAATTAGGGTCGAACCCCGGCAGTCGAGGGTGTCACATCCATTACAGCATATTAAAAAATTATTTTCTTCGTCGTATCAAAAGGACAGTGCCGCCGATGGATTCCTTTTTGTTTTTCTGATGAAAATCATACCAAATATCTTGTAAATCGGACAACTTTTACACAGAGAATACAAATAGGTTGTGTCAAAGTAGTCCGATCTGCATGATATTTAATAATAATAATAATAGTATATTTGACGGACATAAAATCCACTTATACACAGAAAATGGCGATAAAGCGATAAGCAATAAAGCCATAAATACAAATAGTAGCCATCGAGGCAGTTTCACCACTTCACGCAAACAATGTATCTCCGAGACTAGTCTAAGTAGACTCTCTTAACTCGGACAAAATTCGAGCTTTGAAAATGTGAAGAGAGTCGGCAAAAATATCAGCATTACACGACAGCTGGTTAGCAGTATTACAGGCTCTATTTAACGGGTCAGTTTCCCCTGGGTTCGACCTAAAGACAAGGTGACCCGGCCCAGACCCTCCGCGGGTCCGACGGGTCACCGGCATCGAGGTCTGGCGCTGGCGCTGGAGCTGGGGCGGCGGCGAAGAAGACGCCGAGGACGAAGGGGCAGGCGAGGAGGGACCGCAAGGAGCAGAGGAGGAAGGACCTCCTGGCCCAGAGGCCCCCCGCTGGACCCCAGGTGCCCACCCAGGGGGAACCGGGGAAGGGATCGCCCCCACCGCAATGGCCACTACTGCAGCCTACCACGCAGGACGTGCAGCTGCAGTGGTGGTCAAAGTGGCCCACGTTAGGGCAGGCGCACGGCGTACCTGGGGATCCCAAGGACCTCCAGGTCCAACAGCTGCAGGCGCTCGGGGCCTGGCAGCAGCAGCTGCAGCAACAACAGCAGCTGCAACTGCAGCTGCAACAACAACAACAACAACAGCAGCAGTGGCGGGTCCAGCCACCCAGGCGGCAGAAGGGGCCCCAGGGCCCACAGGGAGGGCGGGAAGGGGCGTCCGGGACGCCGAACCCCAAGAATCCTCCGAAAGTACAGGGGCAGGCGGGTCGGAAGATCCCCCCGAAGCCCCCGCCTCCGGTGAGGAAACGACCGGAGGCGGTGCTGGTGAAGTTCCCCCCCACGGCAACATACTTGGACACGTACAAGTTGTTGCTGTCCAAGGGGAGGGAGACCCTCGATGGGGTTAGGGGGGTGAAAAAGACCCAGCAGGGCCACATCCTCCTCGAGGTGGAGAAGGGGGCCAGCGTCGAAGCCTTGACGCGGTCCATTAAGGAGAAAATTGGGGCGGGGTTGGAGTGCACCCCGCTCCAAAACAGGGTGTCCCTGGAGGTTAGGGACCTGGACCCCTCGGTCGAGGGCCCGGAGGTTCTACGAGACCTAGGGGTCGCCCTTAAGGTGGACCCAGGGGACCTCCGGCTCAAGGTGCTGAGGCTGGGCCCCAGGGGCACCCAAGCGGCCGTGGTCGAGGTTCCGCTGAACCTCCTTAAGAACCTCGGGGAGGGAGGGGCCCGCTTCAGGTCGGGCCTGTCCTGGGCGAAGGCCAGGGTCCTGCCGAAGAGCACGAGGTGCTACAGGTGCCACCTTATCGGCCATATGGCCAGGGACTGCGGGGCGGTCAGGGAGGGGTGCGAGCTCTGCAGAAGGTGCGGGGCCTCGGACCACCTGATCGCGAAATGCCCCAACCCTCCTAGGTGCGCCGTGTGCCTGAAGGAGGGGCGGAAGGGCCCAGGTACGGCGCACGTGACGGCGTCGCTGGCGTGCCCGTACAACAGGCCGCACAGAGGAGTCGCGCCCAGGACGGAGCCCAAGGGTCGAGGGGGAACCAGCGCCGGGAATGGCCCTTAAGGTTGCCCAGATCAACCTGAACAGGTGCCGCCTAGCCCAGGACCTCATGGAGCATCTGATGTCTCAGCTCTCGGTGGATGTGGTGATCATCTCCGAGCCGTGTCGCCAGTTGAACTACTGGTTCAACGATGCGGCCGGAGATGCCTCCATTTGGGTGACAGGGTTCAACGGTCACTTCCCAACGATGGCACGCCCCGTGGTGGCAGACGGGGTGGTTGCAGTCAGTTGGGAGGGTAAAGTGCTGTTGAGCTGCTACTGTTCACCCAAAACCAACCTGGAGGGGTTTGGATCATTTTTGAACACCATCGAGGGCATCATCGCTGAGATGAGGTCCTCGGGCATGGGCGTGCTCCTGTCAGGTGACTGGAATGCAAGGTCCCCGGCCTGGGGGGGTGCCCGGCTGGACAGGAAGGGGACGGCGATCCTCGACCTGCTGGCCGGGCTAGGCCTGGTCCCGGTAAAGATCCCGGAGAGGTACAGGTTCACCTTCGAGAGGAACGGCAGGAGGTCATTCATCGACATCCTGTCCGCGGACCGTGCGACAGCCAGAGGAACCAAGAGCGAGGTCCTCGGGCAAGACTCGTTCTCCGACCATAGATACGTCCTCCATACCATCAGGAGGACAAGATCTATGGTCGGGGCGGCCCCTTGGCAGCCATACTCCACGAGGGAGATGGATGCTGCCGAGGTGGTGGCGCACTTCGGGCTGTTGCGCGGGCGGCGGGATGTCGGTGACGAAGGTGGGCCTGGCCCTCCGGGGGAGCCGAGGGCGGACAGGCTGCAAAGAACCCTCGAGGCGACCTGTAGGCAAGTGCTGCCCAGGAAGTCTTTCCCCCGAGGGACCCGCAAGCCCAATGGGTGGTGGTGCGGCGAGGTGGCCGTGGCGCGGGCAGCCTCCCTGAAGGCGAGGCGCAGGTTGAAGAAGCGGAGGAGGAGGGGCGGCCCAGAGGCGGAGGAGGCGCGTGTGGCCTACTCCGTGGCTCGGAGAGGGGTGCAGGTCGCCATTTGGAGGGCAAAGGAGGCCCAATGGATGGGCATGTGTGCCCAGGTCGACCTGGACCCCTGGGGGAGGCCGTACAAGGCGGTTATGGCCAAACTCGGTGGGCGACCACCGAAATTGTTGATGACCCCGGCCCAGGTCGGGAGAGTTTTGGACGGCCTCTTTGTTACGGTACCTGCCCCCCTCCCCCTCCCCTCACGCCGTGGGGATGCTCCGGAGGACGGGGCCCTGAGGGCTTTGCTGACGGCCCCTGAGGTGGACGTGGAAATGGTCGAGGAGGCCATATCCCGCCTCAAGCCCAACAAAGCCCCGGGCCTGGATGCGGTCCCTGCTGAGGTCGCGATAGCGGTGTCGAGGGCGTTTCGGCAGGAGCTCGCGGAAGCGTTCCTCGACACCCTAAGGAGGGGATCCATCCCTGCGGCGTGGAAAAGGGCTCGGGTGGTGCTTGCCCCGAAGCCTGGCAAGCAGCCCTCGGAGCCTGGTGCGTACCGTCCGATCAGCGTGCTCCCAGCACTGAGTAAAGTCTGGGAGTACGCTATGAAAGAGTTGATTGAGAGGCAGATCGGCCGGGACCCCTTCTCCCCGAACCAGTTCGGTTTTAGGAGAGGGGTCGGGACAGTGGAGGCCGCCAGGGAAGTCATGGCGTTTGCCGAAGGCTGTGTGGCTACCACCAAACCGAGGCTCTGCGTGATGGTGTTGATCGACGTGCGTAACGCTTTCAACGCCATCCGCTGGGAGTCCATCATGCGGGAACTCGTCGTGAGGCGCGTGCACCCAGCGGTCAGGAGAGTCCTTCGAGACTATTTCTCCGACCGCTATATCACGGTGCACACGCAGCACGACGAGGTCACGACCCGAGTCTGCGCGGGGGTACCTCAGGGCTCGGTCCTAGGCCCTTTCCTGTGGAACCTCGTATACGACGGGGTTCTTAAGACCATTGGTCCCGGGCGTTTTGTCAAGGCCATCGCTTATGCCGACGACCTGGCTGTCATGTTCTCAGCTAGGGACGTGACCCAGGTCGAGGCGATGATGGCCGAAACGCTCGGGAGGGTTAGGGCCTGGTTCGAGTCCACTGGCCTGGAGATAGCCTCGGATAAAACCGAGGTCATCGTCCTGGCGGGACTCCGCGCGGACAAGGGTAGGGAATTCCCGGTGATGGGGTCGGTGGTGGCGGCTGCACAGTCGGCCAAGTACCTGGGGGTCACGCTGGACTGCCGTCGGAGGTTTAAGACGCACCTCGACGGGGCGGTCATCAGGGCGGACAAGGTTGTCGGAGCCCTGTCGGCGCTGCTCCCAAACGTTAGGGGTCCCTCGATCGCTTCGAGGCGGCTATACTATAACGTTTGGGAGTCAGTGCTGACGTATGCCGCCCCGGCATGGGCGTCGGCCTTGAAGGTGGGAGTAAACCTCACCTCCATCCGACGGGCCCAGCGATCTGCCCTCATCAGGACATCGGCGGCCTATCGGACGGTGTCGCGGCAGGCACTCTGTGTCCTCGCGGGGAGGTTGCCGCTGGAAATTAAGGTGGCCATGTGGAGGGAAGTACACGACGAGAGGGCGCGGGATAGGGCGAACCCGGCCCTAATGCGGGACCCAAAAGAGTTGAGGGCCAAGCAGGCGCTGAGCAGGCGCACTGCCCTGGTCGCCGCCATGGGTAAGTGGCAGGAGGCCTGGGACGGAATGGGCCCCACGTATTGGACGTGGAGGCTGGTGCCGGACGTCCGGACGTTCGCGGCGGGAGCTGGGCTGGCGCGGCAGCCAGATTATTGGTTAACCCAGCTCCTGACCGGACATGGGTCCTTCGGGGCCTTCAGGAAGAAAATAGGGAAGGCCCCTACTGGGGCGTGTGAGGAGTGCGGGGCGGCGTGGGATGACGCCAAGCACGTCCTCACGGCATGCCCGGTGTTCGAGGAAGAGCGCCGGGCATTGGCCGAGGCCCTGGGGGCCCCGTTGGACCCCAGTACAGTGGTCCGCCTCGCGATGGGGGCGGACAATAAATGGGAGCAGCTCCGGACCTTCGCATCCACTGTCATGGGTGCGAAGGCCCGGAGAGAGGCCCTGGCGGAAAAAGCCGCGAGGGCCGCCCGGGCGGCGGCGGCCAAAGAAGTGGCCCTAAGGAGGGCCTCGGAAAGAAGAAGACGGGCCCTGAAGAGAAAGAGGGGGGGGGCGGGCCAAGGGGTTAGACCCCCTCCTAGTAAAAGGGTGAGGAGGCTGGGTCCTCCTCACCTCCAATAAAGGCGGGTCGACACGGTGTATTTATTTTATTTATTCCGTAGACGTAAGGTGGGCGGCGCGTATTTATCCCGTTTTTTGTTTGTGTGAATGGATGTATCGCGTATTTATTCCGACTTGTGTGGGTATGAATGCTGTGTACGTCTGGGTGCGTGAATGTGTACATATTTGTTTGTTACTTATTTATTTATTTATTTAGGTAAGTAAGTATTTATTTAAATTGTACATAAGAGGCGTGGCCTACGCCGGTACGGACGCTGTGGTGGTAGTAATGCCCTGAGGTTCCCACCACAGCGGGGTAGGCACGTGTCAGGCGGACTTAGAGAGGGGGTTTTTAGTGGGTATCCCACCATTAGGGTGGCGAGTCCCACATAACCCCGGTATTCGTACCGGGGTATGCATAAAGCATTTTCCCCCTCTAAAAAGAAAAAAAAAAAAAAAAAGGTTCGACCTAAAGAAACCTGTATGGAAAAGCCGTTTGAAACGGAGTGGCCTAGCCAAAGCGTTAAACCCCACCAGGCCTAAAATATCAGGACAATCAATCTCCCCAACCAACAAATTCCTCAAAAAGGTAAGGTCAGAAACGGACCTACGTACTTCCAACGTATCCATTTTTAAGCAGGATAAAATTGGAACGTAATCATGATCCATAAAGGACATAACTCTACCCAGCACGAAACTGGCGTGTCTTAAGAATTTGTGCTGAACCCTCTCCAACAATATCCTGTATTTAGCCTGATGGGGTGACCAAACTACGCTGGCATACTCAAGCTGAGGCCTGACCAGTGCACAATACAGTAGACGAAATGAGGATACACCCATAAAATCGGCCGAACATCTTTTGATTAGGCCGAGCAACCTAATGGCTGAACCAGATATGTTTCGCGCATGCTGGGCAAAGGACATTCTTGAATTGTAGGTTACACCTAGATCACGTATGCACTCAATCCTGCCCAGCAAGGTTCCACACACATTGTAATCGTAGTTCAGGACACTCTTCCTGCGGGTGAGGGACATGACGTGACATTTCGAAATGTTTAACCTGAGGTCATTTGCATTACACCACGAAGATAAACTGTTCAAATCAGATTGTATACGCTGCGCGTCATCGTAAGTCTTTACTATCGAAAAAATCTTCAAATCATCCGCATACAAA
Organism: Andrena bicolor; assembly: GCA_960531205.1. Lineage (NCBI taxonomy): Eukaryota > Metazoa > Arthropoda > Insecta > Hymenoptera > Andrenidae > Andrena > Andrena bicolor. Next base: position 213,929 of record CAUIJW010000117.1, on the reverse strand, counting down.
AGAGGTTTAACGAAGGAAAATTGCCTGACTAAATCATTAATAAAAATAATAAATAACAAAGGGCCGATGTGAGACCCTTGTGGTACCCCAGAGTTAATTGCAAAACTTTCCGAGAGAGTGCCCTGAACCTTAACCGCAAAAGACCTGCCGCTCAGGTAACTACGGACCCACTCCACCATACTATCCGTGAAACCAAGAAGAGATAGCTTCTGTACGAGCAAATCATGATCCACACAATCGAACGCCTTGGAAAAATCAGTGTACACGACGTCGATTTGTTCTAGCCTATCCAAGGCCGTGGTAACATAGTTGCTGAAAGCTACCAAGTTAGTGACAGTGGACCGACCAGGAACAAAGCCATGCTGAGAAGAACAGATTATATTGTTCTTACAAAAGAAAGTCAGTTTACTCGTTACAATTTTTTCGAAAATTTTACACATCGAGCACAGGATAGTAACCGGCCTATAATTTTTTATATCAGCTCTGTCGCCTGATTTAAAAATGGGCGTCACAAGGCTAGATTTCCAGCGAGCAGGAAACTTCCCCAACCTCAGAGAAAGGTTAAATATAATCCATAGCGGACGCGACAATGAGTATTGGCATAATTTAAGGAAACAAGGAGGCACACCATCACTACCAGGCCCCTTGTTGACATTTAACGAGCCAAGTGCCTCGAAAACCTCGCACAGACCTATATTTAAGTGCGGTATATCCACAGACGATGATACACCGAGATTCGCACCTTGTATGCCGGCTGAAGAAGAAGCGAAATTTAACAAGAACTGACTGGCAAAAAGCGCGGCAATGTCGGTAGCGGAATCTGCGCAACGGTCCCCCGAGAACATAACTCCTGGAAAAACACCAGCCACACGCTTTGAGTTGACATGTTTCCAGAAAGACTTAATGTTCAGCGGGATGCTAGATTCCACCGTACTTATATAGCGACTATAATCTATGCGCACCAGATCTTTACACGCTGATCGTAACTGTGAAAAATGCAAATAATCGACCCATGAATGGGACTGCTTAAACTGAGTGTGTGCCTTCTTCTTGGCTCTGACAGTGTGCCTCAGATTCCTCGAAAACCAGCTCGGGAAAGATGACCGGAAGGAGGTGCGACACGGAATATAGCGCACAACGGCATCATTGATGCGAGTGTAAAGAAGATCCACCGCGCTGTCGAGAGACAATTGTTGTAGGTCGGTGTCCCAGTCGAAGGCGCCTAAAAAGCAGTTAATGGCCGAGTAGTCGCCAGCTCCAAAGTCCGGACGCGAGCAGGAAGTCCTGGGAAGAGAGCAAGTCGGATGTGTCCTGATAGAAACAGACAGCGCCGGATGGTGTGAGTCTTCGTCCACAAGGAGATCCAGAGCGGCCTTTATACTGATGGATACGTCGTTCGTGAAGAGTAGATCCAGCATGACACCCCTGTCATTGCAAATGCTGTTCCTCTGGAGCAGTCCCAATTCATTAAAAGACTCAATCACAGAATCCACCGCTGCGCATTCCTGCTGAGAAGCTCCGAGATTAGTGCTAGCACCCAAGACTAGGGGATCAGCGTTCCAAGCCGCATGTGGCAAGTTGTAGTCACCCAGAAGGTAAATGGCGCTACCCTCAACAGCGCCACGAAGTGCAGCCGACATCGACTCGCAGTGATTCGTGTAAGCGATGGGGCCCGAAGCGGGTGGAATATAGCAAGCACCAAAATAACAAACACAGGATTGCAGCAAAATTCTTATAAGTACTTGCTCAACACCGCATGCCTGTAAACTCACGCGCGAACTACAAATTGACCTGCGTACAGCGATCAAGACTCCACCACCACGAGCAAAAGAGCTAGTATCCGGGTTTCTGTCCGTACGATATATAATATAGCTATGAAGCCCAAGTTCCGAGGTGAGGAAATCCTCTGTGAGCCATGTTTCAGTCAGCAAGATTACATCCGGCTCCACAGAAAAACACGCAATGGAGCTGGCAAGGGCCGACAGTTTAGTTCGCAAGCCTCTCACATTCTGGTAGTAAATGTTTAGTTTTTTTGAACTGCGAGGAGCCAGAGATGGTACAATGGCAGGAACTCCGTGCTTGTATCTAATCGTAAGATTCTCTCCATCCTCTCGACGACGGTTTAACTCTTGTCTGAGACCCGCCAAATGCTGTCTTTGCCTTAGTGTGAGATCCTGCTTAATCTTAATATTTCCCAGATCCAGGTTCTTCCTTAAAATAAGACTAACCTCCGCCGGGGAAGACAGTGTGACCCTCACCGGTCTGCACCGCCCAGGTACCTTCTTACCCAATCTTAAAAGCCGAACGTGATCGACGGAGCCAGTAGAAACAGTGCCTAAAAGGTTCCTGACCTTCTCGACATCAGGCGAAACTGATGCTGAACCCGGTTGGGGAGGTCCACCATCCCCTTCTTCTAACCCGAAAATGATGATATTCGAGGCCCTGTACTGCCTCTCATTCATCTCCCTATGTATATCCTCCTGTTCGGGATGACGGCAGCCTGAAGCATCAACCGCCATCAGTTTGTCCTCTGTCTGCTGCACCCTGAGTGATAACGACGAGATTGAATTACGCAACATCTCAATGTCGGACTTAATCGAAACTTTAAAATCATCCAGCAGTGAGGAGAGCTCCTCCCTAATAATCTGCCGAACATTCGAGAGCGAAACGGAGTTGCTCTCAGCGCTGACAACCGGAGTAGACAGCGATGTGTTGGACGAGGACGCTGGACTTCTACGATTAGACGGCTTGGAGCAATCAAGCAGCTTATCCTGATGCCAAGGATGTGCGGTGCGATGCAAACATGCCGGATGCGCTGCCGTATTACAAATATTGCATACCACAGGATCAGCTACATGAGTTTTACATCCTTTACACAATCTTTTCGTGGATTGCGACATTTCACTGTGAGTGAGTGACACTGTACAATAGGCAAGAGAGATACACGTCAGCTGATAAACGTAAACAGCGCACTAACACACGCACAACACCAACAGCTGAGTACGTGACACAATGTGTGTGATAATAGCTGAGCCAGCAAGAGAGACACTGTGTAAGACTGATATCCAAAAAGACAAAAATCAGCCAGTGGCCACTGCAGATTACGCCAATCACTGGCCAAGCCGAAACAACTCAGCAGCACACCCGAAAAAAGTCACAGCACCAGCAGAAAACCGTAAATCACGACAGTTAAAGACACGGGAAACATTGATCACTACCGAGATGAGGTAAACACGTCTACACCTGATACCATATTTGGTATGATTTTCATCGGAAAAACATAAGGAATCCATCGGCGTCATTTCCCTTTCGATACGATGAAGAAAAAAATTTCTTAATACGTTGTAATGGATATTAGACCCTCGACTGCCGGGGTTCGACCCTAATTCGCTACGCTCGACCCAGGATTCGTACCTTTTTCCGGAAAAAGTCATAAAAATCTCACGTGTTAATGATATTCCAAACCCTTCGAGGACCGAAAGCCATAAAATTCGATGGGCACTGCGGGGTGTTGTCCTCGCCACGGGGTGACAGGCGTAGCGAGAGAATTACCCTGTATCTTTTTATAAAATAAAATAATTCTTTATTCTTTATCGTATGGATATGGAAGTGTCGTCGATGGATTCCTTGGGGTTTTCCGATGAAAATCATGCCAAATGTCGTGCAAATCGGACAACTTTTACATAAGGAATACAAGTAGCTTGTGTCAAAGTAGTCCGATCTGCATGATATTTGGTATGATTTGTCACGTCCCGGGTGAGGTTTTTGGGGAACAATGACATGAAGGAGGGAAAAGACAGGCACGAATCTAGAATCCAGCACTCTGAGGTTTGAGGGACTCAGGCGCGAATATTAAATCCGTCACACTAGGGTTTGAGAGGAACTTAGGCGCGAATATTAAATCCGTCACACTAGGGTTTGAGAGGAACTTAGGCGCGAATATTAAATCCGTCACACTAGGGTTTGAGGGACCCAGGCGCGAATATTTAATCCGTCACACTAGGGTTTGAGAGGAACTTAGGCGCGAATATTGAATCCGTCACTCTGAGGTTTGTGAGGAACTTAGGCGCGAATATTGAATCCGTCACTCTGAGGTTTGTGAGGAACTTAGGCGCGAATATTGAATCCGTCACACTAATCGTTTCTGGAGGTGATCAGGCGCGAATGTTTAATCCGTCACTCTAATCGACCAGGGAAGGTAAATGTACACTTGAGGAGCACCCGTTATAGCACTTCGTATTTAGTTTTGGTTTAAGGGATAGCATTTACGTTTGCATTCGTGCGAAAGAAACCACGCTTATGTTTCTTGGATTGCACGGCTCATGCGATCATATGTTTGTAAACACTAGAACCGTTCTCGTGCTCACGAGCGAATCAGCTGTTGCGGCAGCTCGGTTTCGTTCGGGATCTTTATAACTCGAGGATACACACAATAATTCGAAACTTGGTAGAAAACAAAGCTGTTTATTAGCTTTGTTAGCACATTTTTATAAAGCACAATATGAAGTTCATAACCATTTGAAATTATATACAGGTACTGGTGAGTGTGAATAAGCGCAATAAGCTTCAGTAAGTTTATAATATGAAATGCAGTAAGCGTTAATGCAAGAAAACGATATAAGATAAGCGATTATAAGGCAAATACATATAAACAAAATAAGCATTAAAGTGATAATACAAAGTAATAGAAATGTCAGTAATACGAAAATAATAAATGAGCGAAATAAGCTTGGATAGACAATAATAGTAAGAAATAGTATATAAAATAATAGGTGAATAGCAATAAGCTTTAAAATGCGATAAGCGTTATTTATGCGGGGAATATAATGGGAGTGATATAATAATAATAATTACTTACAATAGTTGTCGTTGAACACTGATTTGAAAATGTTTAACGCGGTTAATTACACTTGTCACTTGAAAGAATGCTTAACGTAGCTAATTACTCGTCGCGTGGACAGAATAGTGAAGAAAGAGAGTTTAATGCAGGTAATGAACACTTGTCAAATGGACAGAATAGCGATGAAAGAGGACGAGGCCTCGCAGGACCTCGTATTTATGTATTCTTACAGGAGTATTGCGGGGGTACGCGCGGTAAAGACCTTGACCCATTTCGGAATTAAGACGCAGTAGGACTTCCGGGGTTTTTGTACACAATATGGCTATTAATAGACATGTTGTTGTCACGTACGCCAAATATGCGTCGCAATTAGGTTTCTGGGGTTTTTATGACTGCGAAAGGAGATACTCAACTCCTCGAATGGATTTTTGGGTGTTCAATAGGAGAGGGGTTAGGGTAGTTTGGACCTTTTTGAGTCGTAAAGAGGGGTTGAGACTTGGTCTCGGTTTAAGAGGGATTTTGTAACGATGGGCTTGTTTGAATTCGATTTAGAGGGAATGATTCGTGCTTTATAGGACGAATAGGCGGCGAGGGTTTTGAAACGATCATCTCGTGATGGGGACCGCTAAGGTACATCAGCGAGGTGGAGGTTTGTGTTGATCATCTTGTGTTGCTGACCGCTAAGGTGCAACATCAAGGTGATCGGCTATTGAGGAGATGGGGTAGGAGTTGAGTTTAATAGAGTTTGGTGGAATGATTTTGAGGTTTATAAATGGAATTTGGAATAGAAAGGCGCGAAAAATCGTGGGACGTCACAGATTTTCATCGGAAAAAACATAAGGAATCCATCGGCGGCACTTTCCTTTTGATACGACGAAGAAAATAATTTTTTAATACGCTGTAATGAATGTGACACCCTCGACTGCCGGGGTTCGACCCTAATTCGCTATGCTCGACCCAGGATTCGTACCTTTTTCCGGAAAAAGCCATAAAAATCGAGTGAGGTCCTGCGAAGGGTAGCCCTCGCCACGGGGTACCAGAGGCCGCATCTCTTCGACGAGCGTCGGGCGACTCCTGCCCGAGAGGAATACGATTTACTTTAATTATAGTACATGTGTGTTTTGTAATAAAATGTTTCTATCCTCTCCTGAATTCAATAACTGGCATCCAGACATCTACGCTCGTACAATCCACCGTCAATACTCCTCGTGGGGAGACACAGGAAGAAAAGGGGTAGCCCGCTGTCCACGCGTGGTCCTCTCGAGTATAAACACGAGCTTCGATATCAACACAAAAGCATGCGTTGACGCATTCCGTGCGAGAGAAGGTGGGCATTGGGGGAGGAGGTATTGCTGTGAAGAAGGCCTCTTCAAGAGAGCAGCCGTTTGTGAGAGATGCAAATCCGATTGGTTCTGATACAATCTGATCCCTATGGTTGATATTTAGTTTAGCAACTTTCACACCTTCTAACCTAACCAATCGAACTTGCATCCCTCCGAAAAGAACCGGTCATCCGAGCGTAGAAGCAAGTGCGAAATAAAAGTAACGGTGCGCTTCTCGATACTGCAGATGTACCTACCTAAGTGGCATTTCTGACGGAAAAGAATTGTCCAGCCCGTGGGCCGGGGGAGACCTTTGGCAGGTAGGTATCTATTTCAACAGGCAGTGCTACCCGTGACGACAGTAAAACTGACCCCGGTCCTTGCCAGTCCAGGGACGGTTTTTCCATTGAAAATCAGGAAATTTGCAAGCGAAATATCTTAAAAACCAGTGGAAATAAAGTGTATACATTATAGCTTATTGATTTTGTCTTTTAACGCACTATCAACTCAGGACTTCCAAAAAGTTATTGCCATTTGAAAAACCGAACTTGACCATCGTATCTTTTAAAATAATAATCGAAAAAAAATTCGTTCGGGCTAAAAAGTTGGGCCCCTCGTACCATGCATTCCCTATTTTTTCAGATTTTTAGTAACAATACTTTAGGAGATATAGCTCTGTCCAGTGTTAGCTGGGACACCCTGTACATCGAACAGGTAGTACACAATACACCACTACGGTGGATCGTGGAAAAAGCACGTGGAGTCAACGTAGAAGCGGGAGCCCGAACTCGCTGTCTCTAAGTAGTGACGGGTACGACCTTCTGGCCCGCGCGAAGGAGCGCCACGATACGGCTTCACGTACTTTTCCGGGCCGCGCGGCCCGTGACGCGCCGGACCGCGGGCCGGACCGACCGTGTAAATGGGCCTATTGTTGTACGCACCAGCGGTCACGCTACATTCTATGCGAATAATGTTCACGTTCATGATATTAATTGGATCGTCCGATTCGTGCCATCGTTCTGGTGCTAATACCCGATTCGTCGAGAATCCCAGTAGCGATTCAATGTTGTTGGGCTTTGTAAAGTCTACGGTGAACCGACAGTACAGCTCGCTTTTCATGGTATTGTTGTTGGGACGCAACACTATAGGATACAGATCGTTGTCACCGTCATCGTTGTCGTCATCGGTGCCACCAAGATTTTTAGGATACCGCTCGAGTAATCGCTGCTTCAGGTACTTGGCAATGGCGTCTAGTTCGTAGGAGCCGTGGGGAATTGTAATGTATTCATAAGCGCTGTCGGGGCTGTTGTTTACGATGAAGTAGAATTTATCGTTGCTCGAGTCGATGTTCGGTATTGTGTGATAAGTTTCAAAGGTTGTTAGACCAAGCTCGTAATCATCGTCGCTCCAATCTATGGGTGGAAAGTAGCTCACCGCGAGGGTGCTACTCTTGCCGGTTAGAGTGAATGTTAACGATATATTCCGCTCGAACTGCTCGACTAGTACTGAATCAAAGTGGTGGGAAGTCAATCCTTAAATTTGGCGCCGATCGTTTGTAGAAAGCGGAAACATAGTTGTCCGCAATTGCTCTGATCGTACTTCTGATAGGACCTTCGATTGTATTCAATTTTCACAGCATCCTTATCCAGATATTTTACCAATTCCATCGGCGGTCGAAGATTCCCAAAGCTGTCGAAATATATAGCTCGACACCCTCTCTTCGCATCCGCCACCCAATGAGTCCCCGGCCCCTCAGCATTGTCCAAATTTACGATACCACTCTCGTTTCGACGTACTCCTCCAGCTGGTAACGCGTTGCGCATAAAAACACCTCTAAAGAATGGAATACGCATACGTTTTGCCAACTCCTCCAATTGCACATCGGTAGTTACGCCCGCAGGCATTTTTATTTTCTTTTCGACGTTTTTTTTTTCTTTTTTGTTTAGATATTCCCTGTCCGCGCTTGTACGGCGCGAGATAAAGTCCGCGACCTTCCATGGAGCGATTATGGCGTTGCATTTCCTGCAGCTGATGTTGCGCCGCCTTATTATCGTTTACCGCCTTGGCGATCCCCGCCGCTCCACCAGCCAATGATCCGAGAACACCCAACAGCGGGAGAAGTGGTAATATACCACCCCGTTTTGCCACCGGAAGAATCCGCTTTTGCGATGCTCTCTTTGGAGTCCTTTTGCGGGTTTTTGTTTTCATCCCCATTCCGATCTTCGTCTTGGCCTTCATAGCGGCCCAAACAGCTGTAGCAGCACCTCTTTCACCCAGAGTCGAGTCTCGCGCAACGATGCGTTTTCGCGCTTTGTTAACGAGAACGTTATCTGCCACGTGCCTTTCGCCGAGGTCGTTGCTACGCGAATACGCAATATCGTGTTCGCGACACGCTGCGTCCAACGGATTTATACCTCGATCCCCTCTATCCAATCGTTTTGCAAGATGAGTTCCTGGACCACAAAACTGATATCCCGGAATGTGTAATTCGATTGGTAGCGCGTTTACCGCCCGATTTAACAAACCACGACCTTTCTTTACTGTCGTCGGTGACATTCGCTACAGATTTTAATCAATGGTGCCGGACCGTCGATATGCGTTCGCTGCCAAGGGCGATTATAATGTTCCAAGCACCGGCGATACTGTCGAACCTCGGAATTGGCTTTTATATGCTCGGGGAGCCTGTCCCACAACTGATCAATGTGTCTGCCAAACTCTCGCAGTAGAATAATCTTTGGTATATATTTCAATTGTTCAGAGGTTAAGTCTCTAATATCCGACAGGATCAGAAGCATTTTGAATACTGAGCTGTGGTGTTTCAGCGCGGGCCTATAAATAGGGCGCTTCACCGCCTCGATGTATTCAAAATCATTTTTCATGGTTCGCGGGGAGGATGCGATTCGTGCGACAACCTGTAAACATACGCGTGACAAATTTTGATGATAAATCACGAGTGATGTCTTCGAAAACAGGACGCAGACATGGTAGCATGCTACCAAACACTATCCGCTGCCTCATTTGTGGTCCATCAAATTGTGGAAAGACCAACGTGCTGGTCAGCTTGTTGGAAAGTCCTCACGGCGTCCACTTCGAGAACGTGTACGTGTATTCCAAGTCGTCGCAACAGCCGAAATATCAGTACTTGGAGAATTTATTGACTCCGATAGATGAAATTGGCTACTTTACGTTTTCGAATAACAGTGACGTCATCCCACCGAGCGAATCGCTTCCGAATTCCATTTTTATCTTTGATGACGTGGCATGCGACAAGCAAGATACGATACGAGAGTACTTTGCAATGGGGCGCCACTCGAACGTTGACTGTTTCTATCTCTGTCAGACGTATGCAAAGATACCCAAACATCTTATACGCGACAATGCGAATCTGTTGATTCTGTTTAAGCAGGACGGTACTAACTTGAAGCATGTGTACAACGATCACGTAAACACAGACATGTCTTACGTGGATTTCTGCGCTTTGTGTCGTAATTGTTGGCAACGGGAGTATGGTTTCGTGGTGATAGACAAGGATAGCGTGATGCCCAATGGACGTTATAGAAAGGGATTTAACGAGTTTGCCATACCATGAGATGGTCAATTGTCGTCAACACGTCGGTGAAAAAGCAACGTCTGCGGTACAGCGATGATCGATATCGATACACTGGAGGTTAAGGATCGCGAGAGAATAGCGAAGGAAATTGCAAAAACCAGCGAAGCCATTCGTCGGAAACATCAGGCTTTGAAGACTGGCAAGATGGAGGAAGATATCGCGTTGGAGAGATACTTCAAACCTATCGTCGAACCCCTAAAACATATTGCGGAAAATACCGCAGCGATGGAAGCTGACACATCACCGTCGATGAGCACAGACGTTGAAGGGAATGAAACATTAACGCCTAAAAAAATTCATCCAAAACAGAACACATCGCGCAAGGCAAAGAGGAAACAATACATGTCCGCGGAATATTCACCCATAACCTCGACACCAGTTCAATCGAAGCGGAACCGACAGAATGTTGGATCAGGCGATTCTCCGGCTCCACCCACGCCAATAAGTACATTAACCAATGTGCAATCGCTCTCAACCGTTGATGATGATGTTTTCGAAACTAGCCCCAATGAGTCGTTTGTAACATCTATTAGACAGCAATTCCAAACATCCGAGGGACAAGAGACGATTCGCAGTCATTTCGGCCCGCTGGGGCAAAAATACATGAGCGCGATCCTAAGTGGTGATAAGGATACAACAATAGACTATGTGTACGGCGTATACTTTGGCAATAGTGGAACGAGGCTTGGGGATAAGGCTTTCGATATAGACATGGATGATAACATAATCATAGATGGTGTAAAATACAGAGGAACACCCGGTCTTTACGAACTGATTTTCAAGAGAATTCCCGATGATGCTGTATACACCGATGCCGATAAACAAAAATACAAAAGTATACTGCTGGCGACGAACGCTCACAGACGCGGTCATGGTGCTAAAAATCCCATATTGAGCAACAAGGGACACAAGTACAAATATGTAATTGCACCGCTACTCCCTCGCGCATCGACTAGCAGGGCAGGGAAAGGTCTGACGGTACCGCGCGCCATGGTGGTAAACGATAACAAGATCGATTACGTACACTGGAACGATCCCAACGAGTTGGTGGATCGATTGCGTTTGTTGGAAGCGTCGCGTCAGGCGGGTAACAACTCTCACGATCCAGAAATTCTATCGATTATTGAGGAACTCCGCGAGGCTCATTATAAATTAAACCGCGCGCGAACGATGCGCACTGTATACATCGAGATGTCGATCAACAAATTGGGGGTATCGCTCGAGAAGGGTGGAGCAGCTAGAATGGACTATTACAAATGGAGCGGTTTGCTTCGAAATTACATGCGAGATAACGCCCTTTGCATGGCTGGTGCCGACTTTGATGCGAAATCACGCAAGATACGACGCATAGCTCAGCCGGTGGCTGACACCGATGTCGTCAATAAACTATACGTGGAAAAGAACATTAAACTTTTGAGAGAGCAGCAGGAAGAATTAGCGAGGAAGCTGGTTGTGTTTCAGAAAGATATGCTGACATTGCAAAACAGCGTTCAAAAGATATCGCAGGCGTTGAATTCTATCCCGCAGCCCGACAGCGAAACTCGTAAAGTTAAAGAGGCTATAACCGCTTTTGCTACGGAGCAGCAACTTGTCCAGAATTTCCACGGACCGATGGGAAGCACATAATAAATGTACGCGATAATTATCGCATCATTCGTGTCCAAGACACCTCTGCGATCAAACATGCAACCATTATCGAAATCCAAGAGTAAAGAAGAAAACCATGGCTACAAGAAGCTACAACTCGTTGAGGAATTGCATGCTCCAGCTCGAAGACATTTTCCGCGGAGACGCGTCGTAGTGCACGGATACGACGATTTGTGGCAAGCTGACATTGTAGAAATGCGTCCATACTCGCGTTTCAACCAGGGTCACCACTACGTACTCACCGTCATCGATGTGTTGAGCAAGTATGCATGGGCGGTGCCGCTCAAGACTAAAAGTGGCGCTGAGGTGACTAAAGCGTTCGCAAAGATATTTGGAGATCGACATCCGAAAAATTTTCAAACCGATCAAGGAAAAGAATTTTACAACGCCGATATGCAAAAACTCTTGACAAAGCACGGCATTAATCATTATTCGACGTATTCGGTGATGAAGGCCTCCGTCGTAGAACGTTTCAATCGAACTTTGAAGAACAATATGTGGAAATTGTTTACGCTCAATGGAACCTATAGATGGACCGATGCACTACCGCGTCTGCTTGCAGAGTATATCGCACGAAAACATAGAACCATCGGAATGCGTCCTTGCGATGTTACCCCTGCGATCGCCGACAGGCTGCTAGCCACCGTATACAGCAACATAAAGATCGCTGCTCCAGCGAGATTCGAGTTGGGCGAGTTTGTGCGCGTGAGCAAATTTAAAACCATCTTCGATAAAGGCTATACGCCGAATTGGACAACGGAGGTGTTCAAAATAGCCAAAGTACAGGCAACTAATCCCGCAACGTATCTGCTCGTCGATTCCTGTGGAAAACCTGTTGCCGGAGGATTCTATGAACACGAACTGCAACGCGTCACCGATCCTGATGTGTATCTAGTGGAAAAAGTGCTGCGTAGAAAGGGGGATAAGGTGTACGTCAAGTGGTTGGGGTTTGATAAATCACACAATTCTTGGATAAATAAAAATAATGTATTGTAAATTAATAATGCATAACTCAATAAATACAATGATACATATACATATTGGAACAATTTTTATTTTTACACATTAATTTCGCTATTTATATGAATGAGATAATATATAATGAAAGATATGCAATAATTCCACTATTTATAATAAATACAATAATTTATATTTTACAATGGGATATTATAATGTCCCCAGGGCAGAGTGTCGTTTCAAAAGTTATCGTTCTGGCTATGACGTTGGTCTTGACGCCTTTCGCCTTTTTCGTATCTCTTTTACCGTTTACGCGAAGTGCATACATTTTCGCTCTAAGACCTACGAATTCGGTCATTATCGCACCGTTATTTTCATCCTTCATCAGCCCTGGAACCTTCTTATTTTCGCGCGGCATATTATATGGATTGTCGATAGGATAATCGCTTGTGTCGAATCTACCGATATTGTGTTTCATGGTCTCGTAAATATCGTCGCATCGAATATGATAAATGAGGCTGTCTGTGTCGGTGTATAGAATTTTACAATTTGGTCCGTGCTTGGGAGACATGTACTCGTAGTGAAATTCATACAAACAAATTTTCGATATGTCCAGAATGCACATACCCACGTATATCGGTTTGTTGAATTTCACCTCGAGTTTTCGCAATTAAACAGCTATTAAATTTTCCGAAAAAACACTTCTGCTGTGGAAATTCGGTTTCGCGATAATTGCCTCCGCGCCATATCGCCCTTCCCAGCGTGTTAAAAGTTTTACATCCACGTGATTTCGTACATTTTCCATAGTTTTACCAAATACCGCGTTGTTCATCAATTTGTATAAATTTTTTTCAAAGTCGTTTGTCGCGCCTGTTCAAAGCCGTTCGATTTGTGTTCAATACCGTTCAATACCCCGTTCAGAGTGGTACGATTTACGTTCGATACCCGTTGAAAGCCGTTCAACGTGATGTGGTCTAGCTGAATGATGCGTCAAAGAAGAAGGGAAAGAAGACGCGTGTGAATAAGGAGAGGATGGCCAGTGAATAATTCGAAGAAGGTGAGACTAGTCAGCGTAAATGCAGGTGGAGAACAAAAGCATCTTACTTTTGCAAAGCTATGCACTTCTCGGTTTCAAGATATGAGTTCAGATGCACGAGCTTGGAGATGCAGCGAGACCAGTTGCACTTCAATCGTAACAGTGAACAGCCATTAAAATATAATGGGAGTTTATAGAGTTACCCCGGAGGAAGACTCCATACAACGTTTGAACATTCCTGAGGTATGTACATAACAATGTTTCACACGTTTTTTTTTTCATTTTTTCGTTTTAGTTTATGTTTATGTTTTTTTAAGTGTTGCCACGATATATCATGGTTTCTATGTTCTAGGATTTGCAAGGTGCATTCGGCCATGACGATGACACCGGTGGTGACACCACCGAAGATGGCGATGATGACACCGGTGACGACACCGCCGACGATGACAACAATTATGACAATGGTTATGGTGATGTGTTCGCCGTAAGTGATGCTGTGATAGGATATTGTGTGGAATGTATAAATATTACATTGGGTTAACACGTTTTAGAACCTGCCACCGCTACCACCGCTACCACCACCGCCCCAGATGGACTGGGAAATGCTCCCAGCGCTGGCTGATACCATCAGTAACGTCGTCCGCGCTGTCGTTGCCAGAAGGGGGCGATTTATATAGATTTATATTTTCTATTTTTCTCTTGTTACGTCCTGAAGGGACTTTTGGCGAATCGCCCTGAGCGGCTAGGGTGATTCGCGGGGTTCTTGCTCTTTCAAGGTGCTGAAGCACGCCTTGACTAAACTTACCGTGAGAGGATAAGGAGTAAGGGGGTTTAAATCAATGGTGACACGGAATTCAAGGGAAAATAACATAGTAAAATATATTCTGAATGATGGATAAAGTAATGACATACCCTAGCGACGGCGCTCCGTCCCTGCTATCGCAGTGAGCTCGGGTTTCGGCACGCTTGCCGATTATCGCTTCGTACGCTCTGTAGGTCGCTCAACCTAGCGCAGGTCGTGGTCGCTCGCTGTGCTCTCGGATGGCACACGGAAGTCGGCACAATCGGAGTCCGTCGATGTTCTCGCTATCTCGTTCCATCGCACGTCTTCGCGGAGTCAACGGCGGTTCGTACCTCGCGCAAGGGCTCTCCCGGCTAGGCCGTTCGCGGTGTGTCGGATGGAGATACCCAGGGCTGATCTCGACCGTCCGGACGGGTGTCGCGGTATCTACGTGGAGGCGAGGTCGCGGTTTCTAGACGGCCCGCTGGTTCGTCGTAACTTCCTAGCACGAGCTCTCGAAAACGAATCCCTGTTCCGCGGTTCTTCGTCGCGGGCCGAACCTCGGACAGTCCCCAGGAATGGGGGAAACTGCCCTGTCGGCAGCTGTCGATTGCTTCACTAATTCTTTGATATTTGCGAAATATCCGTGGCCCGGGCCGAGCGCGGTCGTTGTCCCTACGGTCGTTGCCACGGGCTAAGCGCAACGCGATTGCTACACGCGAGGCGATTCCGCTGAATCGTCTTTACGGAAGAAAGTGACGCGAGGACAGCGAGCACGGGATGGACCTGAAGGGGCTACGTAACACCTCCCCACCTAGACACGAAACGGTCTCGTGAGGCTGTTTCGTTCTTCCGTGTGAAGCTGTCCGCGCGTACACTTTCGTTAAGCGGCTTAAACTTATGGTTACGCTATTAAATCTAAGGGGTCGCAAAGGAATGGCAATACATGAATCGTTATTAAGCGGGGGAAAATCTATATATCTTTCCAAATAGTGTTTTAAATATTCGGCTAGGACGATATGACTTTTTTCGAAGGAACCGTTGGTTTGTGGTCGGTATCCCGATGTAATTACGTGTTTAATTTTGATAGGTATATTTCGAAACGAGCGCGCGTTTTCGTCTTTTATTGCGTCCCTGAGCGCTGCAAGTGCTGACGCAAACTCGTCGGGTCCCATTTCATAGTGGGGGTTTGCAGTCCTGACGACGCTAAATATTTTCCTTTCTCCATTATGGGTGATAATTACGCGGTTTTTGGTTAATTCCTCGGATAATAATTTTGTTTCGTCGAGAAGTCCGATAGATTTTAAGGTTTTACTAATTTGGGTAGTTAGTATTCTGTCGGCGGATATGAAATGTACATAATTATCCGGAACGGACGTAAGCGTGTTCCTTACAATTTTTACTACACATTTCGTTGTCTGGGCTTCATCTTCCGAGGTGTCCGTCGGGTCTCCCCTGTATTCGGATGATTCATGCGAGACCTTTTGAAAACTGGGTGAGTGGTTGAATGGCCCCACGGTGGCCCCATCTAGCACTTCGATCACATCGGGCCTTAGACTCGTGCTCGACTCTATTTTAGGTGGCGGTGGATCTTTTGATTCTTCCAGTGTCTCACTCTCCGGACATATCATGGTGGATTGCGGAATGTCCAAAGCTTCTTCGTGAAGGGGTATACCCCATGATACTCTTTTCTTCGGGCCTTGTGGCGATTTTGTTTTCTGTGGACTTCCGTTATCGGGGGTTTCTGACGCTTGCCTCCCTTTTCCGAGGGGGCTTCCTGCAATGGTAACTTCCATCCTCGTGGTCGGGCCAAGGGGTGTATTTACGGTCCTGTAGGTGGGTTCCAAATTGTCTCCTTCTATATACTCCCAACTGGGTGGTTCGCTCAGACTTTTCAAAAAGGCGAGCATGTCTTCCGTGTATTGGCCTGCGTAAGGGCCCTCGGTTACCATGGGAGAATAGTCTTCTTCAAAATCTTCTGCTTCATGGTGGCCCATCGCTCCCTCCTCAACCTTGGAGGGGTATTCGTCGTCAAGGCTCTTCAAGATAGTGATTTCTTCCTGTGTGAACGGGCTTACGCCAGAGTCTTTACTTAGACTGGTAGAATCCTCGTTGGTTTCTTCCGGATTCTCCACTTCATCTTGGAATTCGGGCATTCCCGATCTTCCTTCCGTGGTGTCCAGGGCTTCTGCGTGCAGAGGTGCACACCACAACACCCGCTTCTTTGGGCCTGATCGCAGATCCGTCACCCGGGGGTCGATCATCTCATAACGTGGTGGTTCATCAAGGCTCTTTAAAAAGGCGAGTTGGCCCTCCGTCACTTGGCCTGCGTGCGGGCCCTCGGTTACCATGGGGGAGTAGGCCTCTACGAACTCTCCTGAGTCTTCGCTTTCCGACTCCAGATCTATTTCCCGGGGACTAACATCTTTGTGAGGGTTCGATGTTTCCTGCCTTCCCTTATAGGGGAAGTCTTCAAGATTCTTCAAGCTGGTGATTTCCTCCCGTGTGAATGGGCCCGAGCTGGAACCGTCACTTGGGATGGTGGAATCTTCGTTGTCGCTCTCAGGCGTAGTTTCTTCCGTGGTTGTGGGGAACGCATGAAAGACCGGATTTTGTGACAGCGCGTCCGAGAAGTGTCGCGGACTCGGGCTTCGAGGTAGTCTTGGGGCCTGCGAGGAAACCCCGCCCGCCTCGTTCCAGTTGGAATGGTTGAACGATCGCTGGTTGTTTAAATGATCGCGGTTTTCGGATGGCGTTTCACGTTCAGCGGGCTTTCTCTGCTCGCGCAGCTCGTATTCTCGGGACTCGCGAGATTCGTAAGTTCTTGGCTCGCGCGGTTCGTACTCGCAGAATTCATGCTGGGGCTCCGACGGTCTGCGTTCATAGTCTAGCGGACGTTCGCTTTGCCTCGTCAGCAAGGTCGTTGGCGGCAGAGGCTCGCGATAATCCATCTCGCGGCGGTAATCGTCACGGTAAAACTGGTCGCGGTGATGTGGATCGCAATAGTATTCATCCTGATAGCAAGGGTAACTGTAAGCAGGGTACGAGGGAAGGGGCTCTCGATAATAATCGTCTCTATAGCGGGGGGAGCTATAACCCGAAAACGGAGAATGATGATCGCTGTACGAGTCATCTTCGTACGGTTGTCTCCATTCGGTCCATTTACGCTGAGGGTCATACGGTGACGGGGGACGCGCGTTCGGTGTGTACCCATACGCGTCATCACGCGGCAAACCGGACAATTCTTGTTCTCGTCTTTGTATGTGCAACGCTAAATCAAACGCGTCGTCTAATGATTCGGGATTTGATAATGCTACTTTGGTCGAAATTCTTTGCGGTGACGCGATGATAAATGAGGTCCGGGCCAATCGCTCCACGTCCTTAGTAGTCCTATTGACATTTTCTCCAATCAATTCTTTCGCTCTTACAATTACCTGTCTGTACAGGCGGTCCACGCGGTGGATAAAGTCTATTAGACGCTCGCGGGGAAACATGCTTATACATTCGAGTTCTAGCCGGAGCTCCTCATAACCGCGGCAGGTAGAGTATCGGACTCTTAGAAGGGAGAGCAGATCGGCCACGCTTTGACAGTTTTTCCCTTCGACATAGTATCTAATAGGATCCTTTAATTTATATATTAATTCGGTTAAAAAATTTTCTTCCTGACCGGGCGGTACTTGCTTTGAAGCTCTCTGTATTGAGGCAGTGAAGTCCTCCAAGGTTACAAAATCTGGGTCGAAACGGGGAATACTGTCTAGCGCCCTATACACTCTCTCCTCATCTTCTCGAGAACGCCATACGTCTAATACAGACATTTCTAGGTCGTTCGTCCGATATCCAAGGGATGGTCGTCCGCTCGTAGTCGGCGGCAAAGGAGGAGGTGCAATAGGAGGGGCGTTAGCCATGGATTGTGAATCAGAAAAACTTTGCGCGGGGGGTGATCTCAACATACCACCCGTCATTGCAATGTAATAGGAAGTGTAGTCAAGTTATGAGCAGATAATAAATTTTCTAAAAGGAAGTGATGTAAAAAAAAATCAGATCCCACTTCTGACACCAGTTGTTACGTCCTGAAGGGACTTTTGGCGAATCGCCCTGAGCGGCTAGGGTGATTCGCGGGGTTCTTGCTCTTTCAAGGTGCTGAAGCACGCCTTGACTAAACTTACCGTGAGAGGATAAGGAGTAAGGGGGTTTAAATCAATGGTGACACGGAATTCAAGGGAAAATAACATAGTAAAATATATTCTGAATGATGGATAAAGTAATGACATACCCTAGGGACGGCGCTCCGTCCCTGCTATCGCAGTGAGCTCGGGTTTCGGCACGCTTGCCGATTATCGCTTCGTACGCTCTGTAGGTCGCTCAACCTAGCGCAGGTCGTGGTCGCTCGCTGTGCTCTCGGATGGCACACGGAAGTCGGCACAATCGGAGTCCGTCGATGTTCTCGCTATCTCGTTCCATCGCACGTCTTCGCGGAGTCAACGGCGGTTCGTACCTCGCGCAAGGGCTCTCCCGGCTAGGCCGTTCGCGGTGTGTCGGATGGAGATACCCAGGGCTGATCTCGACCGTCCGGACGGGTGTCGCGGTATCTACGTGGAGGCGAGGTCGCGGTTTCTAGACGGCCCGCTGGTTCGTCGTAACTTCCTAGCACGAGCTCTCGAAAACGAATCCCTGTTCCGCGGTTCTTCGTCGCGGGCCGAACCTCGGACAGTCCCCAGGAATGGGGGAAACTGCCCTGTCGGCAGCTGTCGATTGCTTCACTAATTCTTTGATATTTGCGAAATATCCGTGGCCCGGGCCGAGCGCGGTCGTTGTCCCTACGGTCGTTGCCACGGGCTAAGCGCAACGCGATTGCTACACGCGAGGCGATTCCGCTGAATCGTCTTTACGGAAGAAAGTGACGCGAGGACAGCGAGCACGGGATGGACCTGAAGGGGCTACGTAACACTCTTATTTTCTTTTATTCTTATATTTTTATTTTTTTATTTTTATTGTTATATATTTTTTCTTTTATTTTGTATTTTTCATTATTCTATATTAATATTATTATTATTTTATTTACTTTTTATTATTACTATTTTATTTACTTTTTATTATTATTTTATTTACTTTTTATTATTACTATTTTATTTACTTTTTATTATTATTTTATTTACTTTGTTGTGCCCAGGCAACGCCCAACCCCACGTGTTAGACATATTACACATATTATATTACGTTATATAAACGTTTGAGATGTTTCGAAGCTAAGACAGCCGCTAACGACCAATCTTACAATGTCAGCAACACGTGAACGCCTCGCTGCGACCGAGCATAGTAACGCGTACCACGCCCAAGAAGGATATAAAACCAATGCGATTCCACAAAGAGGAGGATTCTAGACTTGACACTCGACCTGTTAACACGGCTGACACTTCTGTAAACCTCAGTCTAGTATTAATTAGTCTCTGAATAAAGACTTAGTCTCTAAATTTAACCAACTTGGTGTAGTTCACCCAGTAGATTCTAATCTTTTGTTCACTCCCGAACCTACGATATCACCAAATCCCGTACCAGCCTTGCGAGCCATCACGCAGGGCACAACAAATTGGTGGCAGCGGTGGGATAGTGCATCGTAAAAAATTTTACCGAGCCTTGACGCAACCGATTGATCAACGTCGACAGAGGTTGAACTACCTCCGACAATATTATTTGATCATCGCAATCGAACAGGCTAGAACTGGCAATCGTCTCTACCGAGGTAGTACAGAGGACCGAGGAACGGCCCTTGGGAAAAACGTTCGACGCAGTCCGAACGCCGACGAGCCTAGTGACGAGTAAAATCAGCCTGAGAGTGAACGGGTGAATTGACCATTTGACTAACACCAAACCCATCTTCGAGGACGTCGCAAATCCGAGGACCAGGACGCACGAGAAGTACTTTGGAGACCGAGGTACGAGTCGAAGCCGCACCCGAAGGACGGACGGAGAGCCGTGCGAAGGAAGCAGCCGTCGGAGCACGCAGTGAACAGCTGTACGGATCGACCTTGCTGGATCCGATTCGTCTCTTATCACCATCTACGGTTCACGGACGAGAGGACGCCTGACCGAGCTGTCGACATGTGGAAAAGAGTAGCGTTGTGAGTAACCGAATACCGTGAAACTAATTATTGTAAACCAGAGTCCTATCAAAATATAGAAACGGTACATGCATGTCTATAGAAGACGAACGCGCAAATCAATTCAAACTTCCGGGTCAGAAAAGCTTGTCAAGATCGTTCGAATCATTTTTTGATAAAAATCTAACCTTCATACGAGAGGAACTAGATCTCCTACCTTCTATAGACTATTCACGACCGTCTCGCCGAACACGACGACCGTCGCCGTTACGATTAAGCGTTAAGAAAAATGACGATTCAAGTGCCGAATCGTCCCCAGAAGACTTTGTAACGCCGAATAGAGAATTCCCGATAGTGCTAGCAGACTTTAGCTTGTTAGATATAGAAGAGACAGAAGATAGAAAAATGTCACTACATGCTGGAAGCAGCCTCTTGGTTCCACTACCGGACGTGAAAAGATTATCCACCGCGCTGTCGTTAGTAGATAAATTCATAGGAAAATCGTCGGACGAGCTAGCAGAATTTCTGAAGTCTTATACAAGTGCCGCAGAATTTGTGCCCGAGAATGATCTGCCAAGATTCTTGAAAACGGTGATAGGTACGAAAATTAAAGGCAAAGCAGCCAAGGTACTAGAGTACAAAGAAGTAGATACTTTTGATAAATTAAAAGACATCCTAACTTCCTTATTCGTAGACAAAAGGTTCATAGGAGCAGTTGGGGCAGAATTCCATGCCTGCCACCAACGAGAAGGCGAAAGCGTAAAATTATTCGCGTGTAGAGTAGAAGAATTAGCTGGAGAACTATCTGAATTATCGGTAAAACCAGGGAACAGCGATGAAGTAAATAACGCGTTAACAGAATCAGTACAAGAGCGCTCCCTAGACGTTTTCACCCTCGGGTTAAATGTAAAACTAAGAACGATCATAAGGTCTCGTAACTATGCAACGTTGAACACAGCAATAGCCGCCGCTATAGAAGAGGAACAAGCGATGGGTTTAAACACCTCGCGAAATTACAGGAAATTCGGTAATCACCCCAAGGGAAGGGAAGGATCAAACGTACCGCGCTGTGATCGATGTAATAAATTGGGACATTTAGCAAGAAATTGCTATACGCGATTAAGTATGCCTCGAGAAAACTCCCCGACGCAACAGACGACAGTAAAAAGGGAAGTTCAGCGCGTCACCATGGTCTGCCATTACTGTAAAAAACCGGGACATCTAATCAAAGAATGCAGAGCTAGGGAAAGAGCAAACGGACGAGACTACAGACCGCGCTATACGAATACGAATTACAGACGCGAAGATACCAGACAAAATTTTAATAGAACTCCGGGTCGAGAACCATCTAACGAAAATCAAAATTCCCCAACCACGAGCCGCGGGACAGCCGATGACAGACAAACAAACGCAGGATCTAGGGTAGAATCGTATCGAGCAAATATGGTAGTGACATCCCAACTCGAAAATACGATCGAAATTAGAGCGCCGGAACTAGAAAAGGAAAGAGCGAATATGTTAGTAGACACAGGAGCCGATATTACATTAATAAAGATAGGTAAAGTAAAGGGCGATGTTCAAGCCGAAGACGAAATAGTATCCTTGCGAGGAATAGCCCCTATGGAAATTAAAACGCTGTGTCTAGTACAATTAAACATAGAAATCGGAAATAAAACAGTAACGCATCCTTGCCGATTAGTTAAAGACGACTTCCCATTAGAAGCAGACGGAATCCTAGGACTAGATTTTATGGCTAAACACGAAGTATGCATCCGGGCAAACCTAGGAATAGAGATATACGGAATACAATTCCCCTACTCAGGAAGGAACGTAGTTTTAAAACCGCGATCTGAAACCATTCTCCTAGCTAGAACAACTGATAAAGGCGAAGGTATAGTGGAAGGACAATCTATTAAACCAGGAGTATTTATAGGAAACTCGTTAACAGTAGGCCAGAACGGGAAATGTGCAATAAGCGTAATGAACACTACCGCGGACGAAGTCCTTATCAATATGCCAACAGTGACGTTACAAACACTGACGAGCTATGAAACTGACCCGACAGACGCGAATTGCGACAAGGAGCGCGACACGCCGACGTACGTAGTACACGCAGTACACGGGAGAAATAGGATGCAAACCCTGCGCGAAAACCTTAGAACAGATC
Source organism: Andrena bicolor (assembly GCA_960531205.1). Taxonomy (NCBI): domain Eukaryota; kingdom Metazoa; phylum Arthropoda; class Insecta; order Hymenoptera; family Andrenidae; genus Andrena; species Andrena bicolor. The sequence goes on along the minus strand of CAUIJW010000117.1, from coordinate 191,471 downwards.
ACCTAAATAAAGAAGAAGAAACCAGCTTACTCGAGCTATGTGAGAAGTATAATGAAATATTCTGTCTAGAAGGAGACAAATTAGGATACACCACGATGGCAGAGCATTCGATTACCCTAATCCCAGATACTAAACCTATATACGTAAAACCGTATAGATTACCTCAAGCGCATAAAGAGGAATTAAATAGACAAGTTCAGGAAATGGTAGAAGAAGGAATAATTGGTCCAAGCGTCAGTCAGTGGAACGTCCCATTGCTAGTAGTTCCTAAAAAACCAGACGCTTCAGGAAAACGCAAACTCAGAGTAGTAGCAGATTTGAGGCAAGTGAACGACGCGACGGTAGGCGACTCATACCCCTTACCGAATATAACGGACATTCTAGATCAATTAGGAGGAGCAAAATATTTTTCAACCTTAGATTTAGCGTCAGGATTCCATCAAATAGCCATGAAAAAGGAAGATCGTGAGAAAACGGCATTTTCGACACCATACGGCCATTTTGAATATAATAGAATGCCGTTCGGGCTTAAAAACGCTCCCGCGACATTCCAAAGACTAATGAATACCGTATTATCTGGATTACAAGGAATAAAATGTTTCGTGTATTTAGACGATATTGTCGTCTATGGACGTTCACTGAAAGAACACCAAGATCGTCTAGAACTAGTATTCGAACGTATACGTGAGAGTGGCCTGAAACTTCAACCCAACAAATGCGAATTTCTACGAAAGGAAACGATATACCTTGGTCACGTGATAAGTGAGAGCGGTATCAAACCAGACCCTACGAAACTCGACGCGGTAAAAAACTTTCCGATACCCAAAAGAACTAAAGATATACAATCCTTCTTAGGTTTAGCCGGATATTATAGGAGATTCATAGAACATTTTTCACAAATCGCGAAACCCCTGACGCAATTATTAAAGAAAGACCAAGCATACAGATGGACTGCACAAGAGCAGGAAGCCTTCGAGATATTAAAGGAAAAGTTAACAACAGCACCGATACTGCAATACCCCGATTTCACGAAACCATTCGTTCTTACAACAGACGCTTCCGGAAAAGCAATAGGAGCAGTATTATCACAGGGAAAGATAGGTCAAGACCTACCCATAGCATACGCAAGTAGAGTACTAAATAAGGCAGAAGAAAATTATAGAACCATAGAAAAAGAATTGTTGGCCATAGTATGGGCAACGCAACATTTTAGACCTTATGTATACGGCACAAAATTTAAAATCGTAACAGACCATAAACCTCTTACTTGGCTTTTTAACGTAAAGGATCCCGGCTCAAGATTAATGAGATGGAAATTGAAGCTAGCAGAATACGATTACACCATAGAATACAAAGCGGGAAAGACAAATAAAAACGCAGACGCCCTCAGTAGAATGTTCGCGATTACGCGAGGGACGAAGCGAAAACTCAACACAGAAACACTAGCCGTCGCCAGCGAAAACGCCGACGAAGAAAACGAATCCCAGTCAGAAGAAGAAAAGAGCGATATAACATATACGGAGGACGATAAAAATCAAATACTGCGCGAATTTCATGACACTCCCTTAGGCGGACATTTAGGAATAAAACGAACCCTGGAACGTATAAAATTAAACCATTCGTGGCCAGGAATGCGCCAAGACGTTGAAAAATACATCTCCAAATGCGAAAAATGTCAGAAAAATAAATTAACAAGAATAACCAAAGCTCCCATGGTAATTACAGACACTCCCACAGAACCATTCGAAAAATGCGCACTGGACATAGTAGGACCTTTACCCGAGACAAGCAGACGAAACAAATACATACTAACCTTTCAAGACTTGTTAACCAAATTCAGCAAAGCTATACCCCTCGAAGATCAGGAAGCAAACACAGTAGCAAAAGAATTCGTCACAAGAATAATCTGCGAATACGGAATTCCACAACGAGTGTTAACCGATCAAGGAACCAATTTCCTTAGCCAAGTATTCAAAAACGTATGTAAATTGCTTAAAATCGAAAAAATACAAACCACGGCATATCACCCTCAATCAAACGGAGCCCTAGAAAGAAGCCATCGTACGCTAGCAGAATACCTAAAGAACTTTATCACAGAAGACCAGACCGATTGGGACGAATGGCTACCGTATGCAATGTTTACTTACAACACAACCCCACACTCTTCTACTGGTTACACACCCTACGAACTCGTATTCGGGAGACAAGCAACATTGCCGACCTCACTAAACCAGGCACCGCAACTAACGTATACGTATGACAAATACGCTGAAGAACTACGCGAAAGACTACGGTCCACAAATAACATGGCGCGCGAAACCTTAGGGATTAACAAAGACAAATCTAAAAGACAATACGATAAAAAGTCAGCCGAAAAGGCCTTCAAGATAGGAGACCAAATACTATTACACGACGAGACCGTGAGACGCGGAAGATCAAAGAAATTAACCCCCGCTTGGATCGGTCCTTACACGATCCAAGGCGTACATGATAATAATAACTATACCATAATTAAAGGACGACGAACGCTTCGCGTACACGCAAACAGACTAAAACACTTTATCGAATAGTGAGCATAGGAAAAGGTCGCAACCGTGAAAGGAAGTAAAAAATACACGAACAACTAAATTATAGTAAGTAATAGAAGCAAATAGATAAATTTATTTAAGTAAGTTAATAAAAAGATACAAATGCGGGTTACTCTTCCCAACTCGCCAAGAGGGACCAAGCTTCGCGCCGAGAAACGGGCCCAAAGAACGTATCCCCATAGAGTTCTGGAATAATAACCAGATACAAATATAAACAGAGAATAAAAAAAAAAAAAAAGAAACTCACCAAATATGGCGCGTATCCCCCACGAATCCTCGCTGTCAAGCCACGCTGAGAATTCCGCTCGGTATCGCCTCAAATCGGCTCTGTACTCGCGCACCGCGTTCCGGTATGAAAAATTAAGAAACCCGGGCGGGGCATGATGCTCCAAGCTCTGAGAAATAAATATAACGTTTTAGGAAAAAGCACGAACTTCGCGCCACTACACACGTAGAGTACCACACATAATATCCAAAACACACCAATAAAAATAGTACTATTTCCCGCGGGACGTCCATGATGGAAAGCATGGTGAAGAATGAAACGAAATAAGAAGCGACGAGAAAATCGAGCCCTATGCACATCGCCCCCACTTAAACCTAAGAGAGATAGGAAAGACATTCAGTCCACGCGGCAAAAACTAATCTCGCTCACGCATGAAGAAGACGTCGCAAACAACAAAACGTAACGCCAACTACACCTCAACATTATATTTTACAGAATTACCGCCCTACAAATGACGATACTAGTAATAGGAGGGACGACCCCCGACTCAGACTTCGCTATAAAAGAATTCCAAGATCACCCAGGCATTTACTTCGAAAACATAGGCGACCTACAAATCTACCGAGATAGTTGGAAACTAATACTACACATAGATATATCCCACATTTACCGACGAGAAGCAAACCTCCAGGAAACACTACACGACATACTGTCTCAATGTAAAACACCTTCTACGGACAACTTACAAAAATTCTGTAAAACATTCGGTACAAAAATTCAAGGCAAAGTAGACCGAGTAGCTAAGCTCATAACTTACGTCCAACAGACCATAAGCTCCGCACCAAAACAGCGTCGCGGACTAATAGACGGATTAGGTTACATAGGTAAATCACTCTTCGGATTAATGGATTCCGAAGATAGGAAGAAAATCAATGACCAAATAGAATTCCTCAAACGACAAGACATTAGATTGAAAAATACGATCAAAGGACAAATGCAAATTGTAAGAGCTAACACCGAACTCTTAAACGAAACTATATACAACATACAGGAAAACGAAAAAACCCTTTTAAACGCGACTTGGCAAATTCAATACTTACTACAACAGACGACCGACATAACTAGATTTCGAGAAACCATAGACGAAAACCTCATATTAATAAATAGCGTGGCAGAAACACTCCTACGCGACACACAAGACCTACTAGAATTCATAATGGATATAAAGAAAGGGATTTTAAACCCCCGATTAATACCACCAGCGCAAATCATAACCTACCTCACTTCTGCACTAGCTTATATACCGCAAGGACTAGACTTCCCCATAAGTATAAAATTAGAAAACATGCACGTTTTATATGAAATCCTTACACTCACTGCCTTTTCGGGCACTAAATCAATTACTGTAATACTAGATATCCCACTACTAAACGCGAAAAAATTCAAATTAAGCAAAGTACACCCAGTACCCACTAAGATAAACGAATCATTCTACGCGTACATAGAATCCCTCAATTCCTACGTAGTACTTGACACCTCGGTGCAAGATTATATACACTTAAGCGAACAGGACTTATCGAAATGTAAAACGATAAACGATTTATATCTCTGCACATCTAACCACCCGATATTCAAAGCGATACCATACGGACCCTGCGAAGTACAGTTGTACACCAAACTAACAGAAAAACCGAACAATTGTAAGATACGAATCATGACTTTGAACCATACAATCCTAATAGAATTACAACAACCAGGCGCATGGATTTACGTCACACCAAAACCGATACAATTAGCAGCGACTTGCGACGATAAAGGCACAAATATGTATAGTATTAAGGACTCTGGTATAATAACAATAAGAAATAAATGTACTATCACTACGGCCGAATTTACGATAGAAACCGGAAAACAATACGGTATAGAAAAAATATGGAACTACTTACCTGGTTACAATTTATCACTAGACGAATTCACACTGCCACAAACCACTGTAAATTCATATCGTAACACAAATTTCGAGCTAAAAAGAATAATCAAACACCCAGAAGAATTGAATAAAGTTAGCAAAAAATTAGACGACTTACAAAACGACCTAGAAAAACCCGAGATTATACCAACCGAGTATCACTACAGCTTCTTTACGCTATCGTCGATAACGGGATTCATAACAATTACATTATGTATCATTGCACTCTATAAATGTATTGTACACTTCAAAGCGAGAACACCGCGACATTGTACAACGGAAAACACAAGTCACGACAAAACCACGCAAAAACCCGAAGCGATAATTAATATAGTTAGTAAGGAAGGAACTTCTTCCACCAGTTCCCTTTGACACATCATAACCATTGTATACAAATATATTATAGTCAAATGTAGACAAATATTGTTAAGACGTATCGTAAGAAAAAGCTATGGCTTTTCCTCCCTTAGGGGGAAGGGATGTTGTGCCCAGGCAACGCCCAACCCCACGTGTTAGACATATTACACATATTATATTACGTTATATAAACGTTCGAGATGTTTCGAAGCTAAGACAGCCGCTAACGACCAATCTTACAATGTCAGCAACACGTGAACGCCTCGCTGCGACCGAGCATAGTAACGCGTACCACGCCCAAGAAGGATATAAAACCAATGCGATTCCACAAAGAGGAGGATTCTAGACTTGACACTCGACCTGTTAACACGGCTGACACTTCTGTAAACCTCAGTCTAGTATTAATTAGTCTCTGAATAAAGACTTAGTCTCTAAATTTAACCAACTTGGTGTAGTTCACCCAGTAGATTCTAATCTTTTGTTCACTCCCGAACCTACGATATCACCAAATCCCGTACCAGCCTTGCGAGCCATCACGCAGGGCACAACAACTTTTTATTTACTTTTTATTATTATTTTATTTACTTTTTATTTACTTTTTATTATCATTTTTTGTAACAATATATATATTTCTAAACGTATATTCTGTCTCGATTTTATTCACCCGTCCTCCTCCTCGCCACCTAATTTTAAGATTCGACAGTGCATAATTCTATTTCGTTCGAGCGTTCTTCGCTACTCCTCCCCAAATGCATTAGTTTCTGCTGATTCTGCATAATTCTAAGATTCGACGTTCCCAGAAATATTATATTACATTCAACGCGTGTCGAGACTTTTTTATCCTTGAGGATGGGACTCAAATTACATATGCTGCGACGTTAAGATTTCAACACATTATGGAAAAATTGGTAGCTTTAGAATAAAATGTGGTGGTGGGGGAAGCAATTGCACCTCTATTTAAGTCAGTTTCTCGGATGCTATTCAATCAATCACTCGGTAGTCTCAATACCTTTCGACGGAACAAATTGTGCTCTGAAAACAAAATGTGCAGTACCAGTGCCGAAGGAAACGTTGAACGCATGAATTATTACGTTCCGATCGTGCGATATGATGGCGTGGCTCAATGCGGGGAGGATACAGTTGTTTGGTAAGGGTTAATTTTCACATCTCAAAATTTTTATGTTTGTTCCTAATACGAGCGGGCAATTTCATAGCTTCGATTGTTTTCTTAGCCCGCGCCAAACATCGCGTGTCATGGTCGGACGATACGCACTAACATCCACGGGCAGCAAATACTTGGAAATTGGGATCATTGGAAATTGGCAAATCATTCTCGGCGACAATCGTGGGATGTTTCTCACGTTATCATGGGATACATGGGGTTTGCTATGCGGCAGTCGTACGACCATTGAAGAACGTGCACAATTACCTGGATCACCTTCGATGCAATTGGATCAATTAACTGTGGATTTTTGTGAAATCTATAATTCTCCGATTGTAAGGTTGACACTACATAATAAGCCGCTGTATTTCAAACCGGATACGGTAACATTTTTATTAAATCTTGAACCATGTTTAGACTATGTGTATCTGCGGCTGTATCAAAATGTAAGAGATGTGAGGATAAAATTTGAAACTTTTGTTAAAGTGCTACAGCAAAGCGATGTTGTCTGCGAAACATTAGATGCGCGGCGTGCTGCTAAAATCATACGTGAAAGCGAACATTACTGTGGGGATTATTATGTAGATTGCGAACTGGTAGCATGCGCCATCAACGATATTCTAGCTGATGCTCGTAGGAAAAAATGTTAAAATTCTATTCTCTTAATTTTAAATAAAATTACTTAAAAAACATATTATTTGTCAATTTTATTCACCCGTCTTCCTCCTCGCCACCTAATTTTAAGAATCAGCATTTCTGCTGACGCCACATAATTCTATTTCGCTCGAGCGTTCTTCGCGCTGCCAAAATTTTAGCTTTACAGTAATGCTCTGTCTCTTTCCCTCCCCGAAGACGCGGTGTGAAAACACCAATCTTTCCCGACATTGTCCGAAACAATTTTGGATAATGTATTAAACAATTCCATCGCATAATGGTTTGGAAAATTATTTGGGGGTCGTCCCCTACCTCGGTTAGGTATAAAAAATTTTTTGGGGTGGGCCAAGGTTTTGAAAGAGATTTTTTGGGTCTCACCCTCCGCGGAAATTTCCAGCGGTGGGTCCGGTCTGGAGAGGTCTCCGCGGCCGCTCGGCCCGGAGTGATCCCCTCCACGATCGCGGCTTCCCCCACTCCGCGGCTCGTGCGCGCGCAACCGTCCTTCCACTCCCCGCAGGCCCCGCGTCCATGTTTCCCTCCGCCGCGCTCACCCGCGCGCCCTCACTTCCCCTGCCCCCGCGCTCCCCTCAGAGGACCTGAGTTAGAACTCTCATAGCCTTACTACTGAGGAGGCGCTCGTCCATCCGCCTCTCACAATCGTCCATGCGGCGGGCGAGCATCTCCCAGGGCTGCCCCGCACCAGGAGCGCAGGCACCCGGGGCCGCAGCCACCGCCATTACGTCTCCCTCGGGGTGGTGGGGACGCCACAGGGGACAACCCCCTCCTTCTCTTCACGCCCGGCCTAAGCGGGCTTGACCACACGGCCGAAGAGGGACCCGCGACGGGGGTCCCAAAACGCGGGGGAGGGCCTACCATTCGAGGAGCGGGGGCGGGAAGGAGGGCGCAACCGCCGGGACCACAGGTGGCCCGGCCTCAGGGTCGTCCGGGTGAGCCACCGCCGGAAACCCAGGGACATCCACCCCGGCCGACGCCGCCCGCTCCCGCGGACGGGAATACGGCCCGTCGACCGCCTCCCTGCTCGCCTGGCCGGGCCTCAACTCCTGGGTCATCTCGGTGACCCGGCCCGTCAGGGTACGCACCTGGGATTCGAGGGTTCCGCACCTCTCCTCCCAGGGCCCCGGCCGAATGACGATCTGCGATGGGCAGTCAGGGTCCACGCCCGCCTCCGCTCGGCTGGCGACGACGGAGAGGCCTGCAGACGCGTACCGAATCGCGACGCGAATGGCACGGACTTCCGTGACCTTCAAATTCTTGGCCGCGCCGACGGTGGCCCCGACCGCGTCGAAACTCTGTTGGGCCTCACTCTCGAGAGGGTCAACCTCCAAACACTCCGCCCAGCGGAGCAGCTCCTCTCGCCCTAGCATAGGTTTCCCGCCAGGGCCCACCCGCGGAGTCGACCACACTCCAGAGTTCGCGATCTTTTTACCTGCCCTTCTGGGAGGAACGAAGTCGGCCCGCATCACCACCGGAGCTCGGAAGGGCGGCCCCCAGGCAGCCCTCCATCACGCCTTCTCTTGACGGGGCGAGGTCGGTGACCGACCCCGAGGAAATTCGGGGCCGGTATCGGAATCCGAATTCCCTGTTCCCCTGCGACTCCCCAGCGGCGCCGAACACCATGTCGGCATCAGATGCCGCCCCGACGCCGCCCTCCAAGGGCCCGAGTCCCACGATGCCCCACTCCCCACGCTTCTCCTCCCCGTCCGAGGAAACCACGACGGGCCCACCGCTCGCCACGAGCGCGTCGCACCTCTCCAGCACGACGACCGGTTCCCACAGCCTCGACTCAACGTGTAGCGTCGACGCTTCGGACCGAGCGGGGACCGCAGGGGACCCGCATCGAAACGACGGTGTGGTGGCACGGCACCCGCGTCCAGCCGGCTCATAATTTCGGCGACCTCTTTGCGGAGTCCCAACAGCTGCCGGATCTCCGCGGCCGTCTTCACCTCCACGATTCGCACGTACGGCACACCTCTGTTGTTGCGTGCCACCGTACGCGGAGCACCCCCGACTCGTGGGCGCGAGACGCTCGACGTCTCGCTCGGAACGTACTCCCAGTCCGCTTCCGGGTCTCGGGACGAGGGGGAGTCAACCCTCGACCCATCCATCCCTTTCCACAGGTTCCTGACCTGTTCCTCCCCGGAAGCACCGCCGACGCGATGGGTCGACGCCGGCAAGGGGACACTGGATGCCCTCCCGCCCGCGAGCGTACCTCTCAATACCCCCCCCCCCCCTTGCCGGATTCTATTATACTCCTGCAGCACTTCAGCGGGATCCCAGTCCTTAACTGAGTACTGCAGGACCCTATCCGCGGGGGGGGGGGGGGGGCTCTGTCTGCCAATTTCGCTGACCGTATGCACTACATATTTATGGTCAGAGAACGTTTCTTGGTCCTGTACACTACTCTTGGTCATACGAGCCGTGGCGACATCTGCAAGTAAGACATCAATACACGAAGTCCTGCCATTCCGTGAAAAGGTATATACATTCCCCAGACTACTAGGGGACAGACCATGTTTATAAAACATATCTACAATTGAAATCACCTCCAATGATAACCCCCATCCCAGGGGATCTGCATCAGCGCCGACAGCTCAGCGTGTGACACCGTGCGGTAAGCCCGCACGGCACGGAGGACCGCGCGGCGATGAACCTTCGCGAGAAGGTCTCGCCCCACGCGACAGTCCTCCAGGACGCCGGTCCAGACCGGCGCTCCGTAGAGCGCCATGGACTGGACGACCGTCACATATAGTCGCCGAACTACTTCGTGAGGGCCTCCCAGGTTGGGCATGATGCGCCCAAAGGCGAACACCTGTCGCTCCAGCCTGGGGCCCGGGACCCGAAAATGACGCGCAAATCGCCAGTAGGTATCCATGTTCAGACCGAGATACTTCATCGATCGGCCGACCCTGATGCAGGCCTCCCCGACTCTCAGAGACGCCCTGTTGGGGATGCCAGTCCCAACCCTGTCCGCGAGCCATACCGCCTCCGTTTTATCGAAGGCGACTCGCAGACCGAGCGCCTCTATCGCGGGGATAACGAGCCGCAATGCCCTCTCAGCGAGGTCCAGTGCTGCCAGCCATTTCCGCCCGGAAGCCACCACCAGCGTGTCGTCGGCGCACAGTGGGACGGATCGACGTTTAGGTAGGCATTCAGTTCATTTCTTACATATTTCATCATTTAATGATTATAATCTAAGATTACAGGTAATATATTGTATAATAAATACAATAATCATTTTTTTTTTCGTCGCTCTTTTTAATAATGGGACTTCAAGAGTCCCTTCATGTTGATTTCCATATATATACATCCATATATATGGATCGGGGCTTATTAATAAATTATTTAGAACATCTTGATTTGTCATTTTTCGGCTGCTCTTTTTGCGTATAATTCGCAGTAGTTTTTAAAATCATTATTTCGGGCGTACTGGGCTTCCTCAGTTAAATATTCTAAGAAAACATTTAAATTTCCATTTTTAGAAAATTATCTGCTTTTACATATTGGAATAGTTTTAATTAGTCTTTTTCTTGTAATGAAAAATATAAATCCTTATATTCTATTGTCAAATTAAGATTTCTTGTTACAATTTTCGTATTTTTCTAAATTAAAAAAAATGTTCGTATTTGTTCGTAAATTCAAGCATACCTCTTAATTCTGGATAGATTTCAGTTTCAGAAAATTCAATTTTTATATCCATCCGCATCCGACCCTTTGAAAAATTGACATTTTTTTGCACAAAAGCAGGTGCAAGTCTGGAAAAATATACTATTTTGCTTCAATTTATTATTTTCAATAATAATGGTGCAATATTTTCACAAAAAATAATTTTTTTTTTTATAAAATCATTATCTAAATTCTGTAATCTGAAGCTAGTAATCAAGAAATGATGAAAAATGTAAAAAATGAAGTGAATGCCTACCTAAACGTCGATCCGTCCCACTGTGCGGCGTAGCACACGAACGACACGTCAGGCGATAGCATCTCCACCCGCAGCACCGCGTCGTAAGCCAAATTCCATAACAGGGGCCGTAGAACGGACCCCTGTGGCATGCCGCGGTGCACGCGAGCCACCTCGTTTCCGTCTCGACAGACGTAGGAGACCACCCGGCCGCGGAGGTAATCCCAGATCAAGCGGCGAAGGTAGAGCGGGACGCGATGGAAGACCAGCGCCCGCTCGATCGCCGCACAGGAGACGGTGTTAAACGCGTTGGCGATGTCCAATGACACCGCCACGCTGACACCGCCCCCCTCGACCGCCCGGCGCGACAGCGACCTGACCAGTAGAATGGCGTCTACCGTCGATCGCTGCCGCCTAAAGCCGAATTGGCGGTCGGACAGATCCGGGAACTCCGCGGCTCCGAGGTGGTCCAAGAGGCGGGCAGCGATAACGCGCTCCAAGAGCTTGCCCGTCTCGTCCAGGAGACAAATCGGCCGACAGGCCGAGGGTGACTCTGCGGGCTTTCCGGGCTTCCGCAGCAGCACTAACCTCGCTTCCTTCCAAGCGCGGGGGAACCTTCCGCTCCTCAAGGCCGCGTCGAACACGCGCCTGAGGCCGCTCCCAAGGGCGCTCATCGCGCAGGCCCAGACTCGCCCAGGCACTCCGTCCGGTCCGGGTGCAGCGTTCTTTGAACGCATTCGTTGCACCGCGGACTCGAGCTCCTCGTCCGTGACCCTCGGGGCATCCGCTATGTCGGTGCCCCATGTCAGCCCCGGATCTCCCGAAGCGTCGACGCCACCCTCCCCAGGAACCGGGGGAGGGGGGAACAGCACCGATAAGACCTCCCGAAGAAACCGGGGCTCGAAGCGCTCCGTGACAGGGGGCGCCCCCAAGGGTCCTCGTTGAGGGTCGCGAGGAACTCCTCGTGCGAACGGGTTTTGGCCCGCGCTATGGCCGCACGGCGCTCGCGGCGCGCCGCGGAAAACGCGGAGCTCAGCTCCGGCAGCCTGTCCTCCGTTACCCGCCGTCGGTCCCGACGGCGGGCATAGGTGTACTGGCGTTGCGCGCGAACACTCGCGGCGCGGAGATCTGCGATCTCTTTGGACCACCAGTACACCGACCTCCGACCCCCACCCGGCGCCCCATACGCGGCATCGTGGCGTCGCGGGTTCGCCGTGAGAGGGTTCGTCGAGGTCGTCGCCCCGCAGAGAAGGCCAGGCGACGACGGAGGACGCCATCTGGGCCGCGCTAGCGTCGAGCTTTTTGAGCGCCCAGCGCGGCATCTGTCTACCGGCTCGAGGGGCAGGAGGCGTGGCGGTGGAGGTAGCCAACATGACGTACATATGGTCGGAGCCAGTGTCCGACTCCTCCGCCACCCAGCAGTCCGACGTCATCGCTGCGGCCGCGGGATTTACCCAGACGAGATCGATAACCGACTCGCCCCGCGACCCGCGGAACGTCGTGACCGCGTAGGGGTTCTTCAAGACGCACCCCATTGCCTCCGCCCACTCGAGGAGCACCTTCGCCCGGCAGTCTGTTCTGGGGGCGCCCCACTCGCGAGCGTGGGCGTTAAAATCCCCCAGGAGGACCACTGGCTGAGCTAACTGGGGGGCTAGAAACGCCCCCATCTCGCTCAGCCGATCCTCGAACTCCGGGACGCTCAGTCTTAGTGCTAGGTAGCAGCCGACCACTAGGAGGATCCCCCACCTCGCTCCCATCCAGCCCCGCCCGTGCTGGGCGACCACGCACGACGGGGCTCCCCGTCCCACTTCCCACGTCATCGCCATCTGCCGATCCGGGTTGGTGGACCGAAAACAGCAGTCCCCCAGCGGATACGGCTCGGCGATGACGGCCAGCCCGACGCCCATCTCCACGCGAGCCTGCTCAAGAAGGTCATGCGCTCGCATGGAGTGGCACGCGTTCGTGAGGTGTATCGGGGGGCCGCGAGACATTAGCAAGTCTCAGGATCGGCCTCCCCCGACTCCTCCGCTGGCTGTACCGCGCCCCCGGTGGCAACTGGGGGCGCTGGACACTCTCTCTCGTCGCCCGGGAGGTGGGACGCACTTCCGAACGAGGCCGCGACCGAGTGCGCTAACTGCAACGCCTCGGTCGCGTTCGCTTCCTCCGTTGTTCCGCGCACCGCTGGAGGGACCTTCTTGGCCTTTAAAAAGGCCTCCCTCCCAACCGGCGGCGGACCCGCGGGGGGGGGGGGGGAGCCCCGCGCTGCTCCCCCCTTTCTCCCTCTTCTTCTTCCCCCCACCCAACACGGGGGACCCCGGGCGCCGAGGAAGGGAGGCCGCTAGGCGGAGCATCCGGCTCCTCGCGGTCCTTCCTCTTACCGGCGCCCGCCCCGGCCATAGACGACGAGGCCAGGGGTCCGGTCTCCATAGCCTCCGGCAGGGACGCCGGGGGCGGAGACACGGTGATCGCGGGGATCGCGGCGGGATCACCCGCGGGCGGGGAGGAGCCCACCCCAGCAGACGACGATGCCGGGGCCGGATTCCCGCCTCGTCGGCCCCGGGCCGCGGCGCGGGCCACAGGAGGGGGCCGACAAGATGGTCCCCCCATTCTGTGCCCGCTGGGGAGGCCCGCCGCCGCGCAGAGCGGGCAGACGGGGAGAGCCACACAGAAGCGCGCCGCGTGTCCCTCGCCACCACAGCGGTAGCACACGCCGCTCCTATCGGTGGAGCTGCTGCACTTGGCCCTGACGTGGCCAAACTCTAGGCAGCGGAAGCATTGTAGCCTCCGCTGCGCGAGCGGCACCACGCGGGCCACCAGGGAGTCCACCCCGACGGTGGACGCCCTTAGCAACTTGGCAGCAACTGCCACGGGCGCGCGGACCCAGAGGGAGAAGAGGCCGGCGGTGTCCGGGCGCTTTGCGCCAACCGACACATCCTCCACCGCGCAAGCCCCCTGAGCCGCGATGGCCCCCCGAACCGTCTCCACGGATGCCAGCTCCGTCAGCCCGCACACCCGGAACTCGGCCAATTTCTGGGGGCAGTGCACCTTAATGTCGGTGCCCCCCAGCTGCTCCGCTAGCCCCGATTTGAGGGCGGCAGCCTTGGCCGGGCGCTGTGATCCTGGTATCTCCAGGATCAACCCCCCGGTTACGGCGCGCCTCGGTCGCATCGCCGCGATACCGAGGTCGGCGACGTTTATGGCCGCCATTGCGCTGGCAACCCGCGCGGGGAAATCTTTCTCCCCTCCCGCGGGGGCGGTGATAGCCACCGCCGCCGTCCTGGGAGCGCGCGGTACTGCAACCGGGGCAGACCCGGGTGCGCGGACCTGTCGGGGAGCCGCCGTCGTCGGCACGGCCCCCGTGCTCCATCAGATCCTGGGCAAGTCTGCATCTATTCAGATTAATTTGCAGAACCCTTAGGGCCATCTGTTTTCCTGGGGGTGCCTCCCCTAACGAACCGGGCCTCCGTTCCCGGCTTCCTCCTGTTCATACGGCACGCAAGTGGGGCCGTCACATGGGCGACTCTCGCCCCCGTGCTTCCCGCCTTAGAGCATATCGCGCATTTAGGTGCATTGGAGCAGCTGGAGATCTGATGCTCCTGCACACCGCATCTCCTACACGCTTCTCCAGCATCCTCACCAACACTACACTCTCGTGCCATGTGACCCAGCTGGTGGCATCTGAAGCACAAGGTTAATTTGGGGAGGGTCCTTACCCTAGCCGAGGCAAACCCAATCTTTACCTTAAGGCCCTCCGGTAGAACCTTAAGTTCCCTAGTTGGGGCCTCAATTTGCACTATTTGCGATCCAGCCGAGCCCAGCCCCACCATTTTAAGGGTCAGCTTTTCAGGGGCAACCTTCAGCGCTTTCCCCAGCTCCGACAATATCTCCAGTCCTTCGACAATGGGATCCAATCCCCTAATCTCCAGCGCCGAAGAGTCTTTAAGAGGAGCACAAAGTATACCCTCCCCAATTTTCTCCTTGATATTTCGGACGACCGAGTCCGCACTCGCCTTTTTTCCACTTGCAGCAAGACGTGCCCCATTCGGGTCTTCTTAACCCCAAGAACCCCGTCTACGGTACCCCTGCCCTTGGCAAGGAGAGCCTTATAGGTGTCCAGGTACGAAGAACCAGGAAGCACCTTGACCAGAACGGCTTCCGGCCTCGTCCTGGCTGGGGGGACCTTCGGTGGTCGGTTCTGGCTTATGAGCCTCTGCTCCTCACGCCGCAGGATCCGGACCTTGTCCTCCTGTGTGAAATAGAGGGGCCTGTTAGTCCCACTGTCCGAGGGTTGATGAGATTCCCGCCCTTTACGGCTTCAATCCCACTGCAATCATTAGCCCCAGAGAGAGACAAGTCTTGTTGCTGTTGTTGTTGTTGCTGCAATTCCCGCAGTTGGCCACCCACGGTCTGCTGAGCCTCCTGGTCAAGACGTCTCCTGATCCTGTTAAGCTTTTTACGCTGCCCCTTAGTAAGCTGCGCTTGGTCAGTTTGCAGGGTCAAAACTCCCCTACCAGAGGGAGCATTCTGCCGCATCGGGGTCCCCACCTGGGAGAGGGACGCAGGGGGGGAACCTTCCATTACATCCACCGAGAAGAGTTTCTTTTTTACTCTCCCCTCCACATTGGGGGACTGTAGGACATTGA
This sequence comes from Andrena bicolor, assembly GCA_960531205.1. Taxonomy (NCBI): domain Eukaryota; kingdom Metazoa; phylum Arthropoda; class Insecta; order Hymenoptera; family Andrenidae; genus Andrena; species Andrena bicolor. The sequence continues at coordinate 175,953 of CAUIJW010000117.1, read as the reverse complement.
GGCCTCTTGTAGCTACCCTGGCCACTTATGCTTGGATCAGAGCCGGGTTGGTTAACGTTCCTAACCTTAATCTTATTTATCCCTTTCTCTTTCTCTTTCCCTTTCTTATTCGAGAAATCCCGCGGGGGAAAGGACTCCTGGACTTGCCCATCCCCAGCCAGAGCTGAGTTAGGGTTGAATGACAGTACAACCGCAATAAGTTGAAATTCGGTCTGAGTACCAGCATTCCTGGTAACGGGGCACAGAGGCCCCTCCCCACTACCGATCGTAGGGCCCTCCCGAAAGAGGCCATGGGTGTGATTGGTGTAGACTTTTTCAGAATCCGTTTAAATCTGAACAATCTTACACTTGATTGGATTTTCGTGAATATATATAGTATGTATTTCTTTAAACATTGAGTTCACGGATATCCGTAGGAATATTAACTTTTCCAGAACAATGAAACTAAAAACGTATTACTATTCTCTAATAATCGGACACACATGCTCCGTACAGTACTTACAACAACATAGATAGCATAACTTCTGCTTTTTACTTGTGCCATACCCGAGCACAGCGCCTCTCTCGCACACACATGAAAGTCCGCGCGATGGACCGCGACATTCAAACCAAACATAGTGCCAAATATATATATGTATCCAACAATTGGGTCCCAACCGTCTCAATCTCACGCTCTCCATACCGGTCGCTTTCTCCTTCTCTTTCTTCAACTCCTCAGACCTTCCAGCAGACACTGATCTGTATCTCGGAAGCTGGGAGATTGTAACCCTCGCTACACGACTCCTGTCCTCTTTAACCAGGCTCTCCCGATCTTTGCTTCCCCCTTTAAGTCCGTTTCCAGACGGGGGAGGAAGGGAGGGAGGGGTCCTGGTAAGGGATTTGCCCTTCGGGATATCCCCCTCATCGTCGTCTATACTTATGAGATCATCGCTCAAATTATCCCACGCGGGAAGGTCAGATCCCCCTTTCGCCTGTTCCTGTTTTTGGCTAAAAAAGGCACCTATCATCCCTTTCCAGGATTGTGTCCTTTCAAAGGGGCTTCACCCCCCCCCCCCCCCAAACTGCACCACGCCTTGGTCTGCAGAGTCTCTGATTTCTCCTTTAACTTAGTATCCAGCCAGACTTTGTCCGAATCACACTCATACTCAATTTCCATTAGAGAATGCCTTACTCCTGCATCTGTGGCTTTTTCTGCGACGTGCAATGATGCCGAAGCATCTGTCGCAGTGACGCCGGCCCGAAGCATCAGCTCGGCGTCATCGGAGTTACTCTTACCGTGATCACTGCCGACACGCCTGTGCCCCCTGCGAAGGAGGGGACCCTTCCCGGGAGGAATTGTGCGGGCGCAGACGCCACTGAGAAGGCGTCCGCGCTCGCGCTGCCATACTCCCCCCCCCCCGGAGAAAACTCCTACATCTTTCCAACTCACGGTGGCGCGCGACAGGCCACACGCCCACGCCACCCCTGCCGGGGTCGCTGCTGATACAGGATCAACCGTTAAAACTGCAACCTACGCGCGCGCGAACAGACGAAAATGACCACACCGCCTCACGGACGCATTCCACTACAACCGTTCACCGGCCCGGCGTTCGGAGGGTTGCCAGCAACCGCTGTCCAGCGGTGATGCCCGAGCTTTGAAAATTTTAGGATGGTCTTTTTCAAATTAACGTCACAAGGAGCTATGGGAAATTTCCCGGCCGGGGTTGAAGAATTTGGGGCTTTTGAACTATAAAAGATATCGGAATGCACTTGTCGCTGTAAAATGAGGAAAAATTATTCCCTCTTAATGATAGATAATGTAAAATATTTTACGTTTACTTAATTTTTCTTTTATTAATTTTTTAACCATAATTGTTGCGAAAAGCTTTTGCAAACTGTTTATTTAATACTGTATTTAATGCTGTTTTTAAAAGTCACGATGTTGATAAACGGCTAGTTGTTGCCGCGTCATTACTTTCATAAAGTGAGAAATTAAATTTTTATTCAATTATGTGTTAGTTCTGCAAACCTCAGAATCTATTATTACGGTTTTCTTTTTTATAATTTTATCCTTATATGCAGTGCATGCATAGATCGGACGTAAGATGTAACTAATGGGACGTGTCTTTGATTGTAGCGGTGTTTGAATTTTTTCTCTAGAATTTTTGTGTCTGAATGTTTAATCTTTTAGCTACTCAACGCCACGTCTATACCGGCTTCCGTTAATATCAGTTTTTGGAACGATGCGTCAATATTGTGGCGTTTGCACGCAGGTAGCGAAAAATCTCTCCGTACAAGGGTACAGCGCCACGGTCAACCCTGTCATAGCTAAAAAAAAATTAAATTAAGACGGGAGTAGTAAGGCTAGGCCGATTCCAACGCAAATTTGAGTTTCAAGGCCGTGATAAGAATTATCACCCCCACCTTGAAATCCAAATTTGAGTTTCAAGGTCACAGGAAATCCATCGCAGCGGGCGGGGGGCGGGGGGCGGACCGCGGCGGATGACGTCCTACAGATGGCGGAGTGGGTGGGGGGGGGGGGGGTATAAGCGCGAGATCTGGATATCGATCGAATCAATTCGATAATCGAATCGATATCGAACCGATACAGCATCGAGGAAGAACCGCGGGTGAATTGCTACTTTGGAGCGTGGTACAGACTGTCGGTAAGGAAGGAAATATTATTTTAAGATATTAATATAAATGAAAAAACAGAATCTCGGGGCGACGGGGCTCGAGAACTCAAGACCTCCGCGGTACGAGTCAGTCGGCTAACCAACTCCCCCAACGTCGGCTCTCTAACATTAGTCTTTAATGAATGGTATATATGCCGAGCGTAATAATATATTTTTTATCTGGCAATGTCGGGAAAGATCGGCTTTTTTACATGCAACGTATTCGAGGGAAAGAGACAGAACAATATTTTTAAAAGCTAAAATTCGTAGGAGGGAAAGGGACAGAGCATTACTTTAAAGCTAAATTCGGAGGAGCGAGAGACACAGAAATTTTTTTCCCAACGCAGAGAAATATGTCAGAAAGGATATTATAAATGATTTAAAATTATTTGAGGAAGACGGGCGAATGAAATAGTACTATGAAATACGTTTAAGAATATATATATATATAACAATATATAGCTCTTTATTGATCCCCTCAGGGTTACAATCTCCCTCCACCACTACCTCCTTCATCCTTACATATCACCTTATCATCTATGTCTTATTCTATCTTATCCTAACTTAGCCTAAACTTAGCCTAAACTTAACCTACTCCCTACAACCGCGCTCTCGCCTGCACGCTCGCCCGCTTGCCCGCACGCTCGCACGCCTCCCCTCTCTCCCCCTCTACCCCCTCCCTGGACCTCCGCTTCCGCACGTTTCCTCTTCCACTTCCCTTTTCTCGTTCACACCCTCATCCGTTCCTTGCCCCTATTCCTCTTCACCCCCTCTCCACTTGTCTAATTTCCTGAACCACCCCTCCCCCTGCCCGTCATCTCCTAGAACCTCTCCTACCATATCCTGCCATCCTCTATCCACCCCCACCCTCCACATACCTCCCACACATGCTCCCACGACTCAACCCCCCACCCACATCTTCTGCACGTCCTTCCTTCTTCCTCTTCCCAATACCCCCCCCCTCATCTCGTTCCCCAGCCTATATCTAACCACCCTCCTCCATCTACTCTCCCCCCACCCCTTTTTCAAATATCCGGGCACTCCCACCCCCTTCACCGCCCCATACCACCTGTTATACCGCGATTCTCTTATCATCCCCCACCTCTGCTCCTCCTGCATCCTTCTATCCCTAGCCACTATCTCCTCCCCCCTCAACTCTCCTCTTTCCCTCTGTCTTTCCACCTCCTCCAAAGACCACCCCAACCCCTCGAAGAATTGCTTTCTTTCCTCCTCCCACCCTTCCAAGGCCTTACCCCTTCTTGCCCTCTTCTTCATCTCCGCCCAGCACAACCTGGCCAGTTCTCCACCGCCCCCCTCCTCTAACTTCTTCTCAAACCCCCACGCCCTCATCCCCGCCCTTCCCTTCAACATTCCCCTCTGTAGTTCTTCCCTCACCAGGTATCCCGGTGTGTACCTTTCCACCCCCAGTACCCACCTCAGGTACCTCTCGTGCAGTGCCTCCACCCTCTCCCTTGCCTCCCACCCCCACACCTCCACCCCATATTCCACTACCGCCCACACTAGCTTCTCAAAAAGCCATACTCTCCTTTCCCAATCCTTCCCAAATCTCCTCTTCCCTATTCCCCACACCTTCCCCATCACCGCCGCCCCTTCCTCACCCTCTCCTCTATGTGGGCCTCCTGCCCACCGCTCCTCATCAGTGTATATCCCAAGTACGTGTACTTCCCTACTTCCTCTAGCTTCTTACCCTTCCACCTCCACGATACCTTTTTCCATCTCCCCCCCTTCCTACACCTCATTACCTTCGTCTTATCCACATTAACTTCCAGCCCCTTTCCATCTAAATAACTTTCTAATCTCGCGATCATCCCTTTCATCCCCTCCTCCTCCTCCGCCAGCACCGCTACATCGTCGGCATACGCCAACGAGTACACCTTCCTATCCCCCAGCTTCACCCCCCCCCACCCACCCTTCGCCAAAACCTCATCCAAATCCGCTATCAGCAAGGTGAAAAGGCTAGGGCTCAGTGGGCAGCCCTGCCTCACCCCCCTAGCAGTCCAAAACCTCCCCCCCTCCTCGTCCCCCTTTTCTTTTTTTGTTTTGGGCAGGGGGTTATGTGGGACTCGAACCCACTAAAACCACCAAGGTGATCTACCTCGCGCGCGGAGCTGCGCGCCTGAGGGGAGGGATTTGGACGCGAGATCAATCAAGCGATACGTTCGCTACCCTCCCCCCTTGCGCTTCGTGCAGCCCCGCGCTAGGTCCCCTGAACGGGGTCGTCCCTGGGGGAGTATTACGACCTCCCCCAGCAATGTTCTCCGGGACTGGCGACTCGCGACGGTTCACGCGCCCGAGTCGCCCCTTCCGGGGTCGCTGCTACTAGGGCAGGTGGTGTCCACCGACACCCCCGCCCCGCGATACCGCGATCGAACTCCCAACCGGTGCCGCGCAATAATTGGTAGCGCGGCCGGACCGGGGCACTGTACCCCGGGGGAGCTCGATCGCTCAGACGGGAGCGGCTTTAACATGCCCCCCCCCCCCGTTCTCCGTACCTAGCGACGCCGCCGCGGCCCTGGCGAGTCCGATGCCACGATTCGTCGACCGCGGCGGCCCTTCGTGACAACGAGGGCCGCCGCATTCCTCGACTCCTTCCTGATGTCCCCCGGCGCGCGTCCCCCTCCGACACAGAAGGGGCGGCGCACCGGGGGCATAACGGCCGCGCCTGTTGCGTGGCGCGGCCCCGTCCCAATCCCCTATGGCGGGGAGTAGCGGGACGGCGCGGCCCGGGGCTTAACACCCGGGGGAGCGGGGCGACTTACGCAACTAAGTCGCCGCACGACCTCCCCCGGCCCCGGGTCATCTTCTCCCGCGCCGCCTTCTCCTTCTCCAGCATTATTGCTTCGGAGAAGGAGGCCATGGCTTCCCAACAGTCCCGATCCCCCGCCATGCGACGCACGACCGTCGCCAGCGAGAGATCGGGACCCAGCTGCAGTTCTAGGACTCGGCGGTCGTCCAGCCACTCCGCAAACACCTGGCCAGAGTGTGGTCCGCCGAGTCCACGTCGCCCCGGCCGCAGCTGTGGCACTGCGGCGCCTCCTACCGCCCGATGCGACACAAGAAGTCACCGAAGCAACCGACTCCGGTGAGCATCTGTGTCAGGCGGAAGGTCAGCCAGCCATACCTGCGCCCCACCCATTCACCGAGAATGGGCAGCAGCGCCCCGACGACGCGTCTCTCCCGATGTTCCGGGAGGGAGAGCCAGTCGATCCACCTGGCTCCCATGCGTCGCCGGGCCTGGTCCCGCGCGTCGGGTCCGACCGGCGCTAGGGGGTCCCTCGCTCCGCTGAGATCGTGCGAGGCGAAGTATACCTCCGCCTCCATCTCAGCGAGCAGATGGAATGGAGGTGACCCACCCAGCGCCGACAGCTCGGCGTGTGACACCGTGCGGTAAGCCCGCACGGCACGGAGGACTGCGCGGCGATGAACCTTTGCCAAAAGGTCTCGCCCCACGCGACAGCCCTCCAGGTCGCCGGCCCAGACCGGCGCTCCGTAGAGCGCCATGGACCGGACGACCGTCACGTATAGTCGCCGAACTGCTTCGTGCGGGCCTCCCAGGTTGGGCATGATGCGCCCGAGGGCGAACACCTGTCGCTCCAATCTGGGGCCCAGGACCCGAAAGTGGCGCGCGAATCGCCAGTAGGTATCCAGGGTCAGACCGAGATACTTCATCGATCGGCCGACGCTGATGCAGGCCTCCCCGACTCTGAGAGACGCTCTGACGGGAATGCCAGTTCCCACCCTGTCCGCGAGCCATACCGCCTCCGTTTTATCGGAGGCGACTCGCAGACCGAGCGCCTCTATCGCGGGGATGACGAGCCGCAGTGAGTAGTAAGGCTAAGGGGATTCTAACCCAGGTCCTCTGAGGGGAGCGCGGGGGCGGGGGGAAGTGAGGGCGCGCGGGGGAGCGCGGCGGAGGGAAACATGGACGCGGGGCCTGCGGGGAGTGGAAGGATGGTTGCGCGCGCACGAGCCGCGGAGTGGGGGAAGCCGCGAACGTGGAGGGGATCAGTCCGGGCCGAGCGGCCGCGGAGACCTCTCCAGACCGGACCCACCGTCGGAAATTTTTCAGAGGAGGAATGACCTCCGAGAAAAGTCTTTTTCCGACATGACCCGCCCTCAGAAATTTTTTTCCCCTAATATTTTTATTCCTCCAACAATCATGTGAAATATTCATACAGCAATATATGATGTTTTGCAAAATATAAAATAACTTTTATTGGTGATCAAATAAAGGAGGGAAAGAGGCAGCGTGGCGAGGAGAGAAGGAGGGTAAATGAAATGACACAATGAAATACGTTTAAGAATATATTGTTACATCAATAAAAAAACTATTAAAGATAAAAAAAGAGAAAAAACATAAAAATAAAAGAGAAAAAAATAATAAAATAAAAAAAAAATGAAAAATTTATGGCCTTGGTGGCGATTGGGGCGACGGCGGCGGCGTAAATTCGCCCTCTGCCCACTCGGGTGGTGGCGATGGGGGTGACGGGGGCGGTGTTATTAAACCCCCAAACCACTCGAGGGGCGAGGACGGTGTCGGCGGCGAGGACGGCGTCGGCGGCGAGGACGGTGTCGGTGGCGAGGACGGCGTCGATGGCGTCGACGGAGGCCACCACGGTGGTGTAGCAGATGACGACGACGACGACGACCCCGGAGGCGTCCACATCACGGATGGTGGCGATGCTGACTCCGGGGGCGTCATCACCCACCCCTGCAGCGGCTGCGACCTGCTGACATCTATCCACCCAGTTTCTTGCGGTGATGGAGGCCGCGGTCGCCGCAGGGGCCCCACCTGCCTGTGAAGCACCCATGGTCGCCGCAATCTTTCCGCCATGGCAGGACCGATCGTTGGCCCCGAACTCCGCCGCATCTGCGGCTCCTGGGCAGGTACCGCCTGAGGTGCAGCAGCAGCCTCCTCCAGGAGCCGCGCCAACATCACAAACCGCCTCATGAGGAAGTCGTTGTTCTAGAACATACACACAAACGTCGATATAATATTAATACTTCAAAACGGATAAAAAAAAAGAAAAAAATACAAAGTATTACATACCATTGGAGGCGGCGGCGATGGCGATGGCGATGGCGATGGCGATGGCGACGGCGTCGGCGTCGGCGTTGGCGGTGGCGAGTTCTGGAAAATAGAACCCACGATATAACACTAACACAACAGCCGTCTGATTTGATCTCGCTCGATTTCAACGGTTAAACGCGATAAATGTTAAAAAATATTTTAAAGTACATACCTCAAAGACGTCGGAGCATGGCTCCTCGTCCCACTCCGGCGCGATGCGGTTGATTCCCATTTTCAGAAACAATTGCCACACAAAAAACTGATCACTTAGAAAAAAAACTGAACTTTGTCTATGGAAGTTTTGAATGCAACTGGTCTCGCTGCATCTCCAAGCTCTCGCATCTAAACTCATAACTCGAAATCGAGAAGTGCTTAGCTTTGCAAAAGTAGAATGTCTTCGTTCTCCCACCTACATTTTTTTTCGCTGATTATCCTCCAGCACTTATCTTCGCCACTGCCCATCCTCTCCTTTTTCACACGCGTCTTCTTTCCCTTCTTCTTTGACACATCATTCAGCTAGACCATATCACTTTGAACGTGTATTGAACGATGTTGAACGGCTTTGGACGCGAATCGAACGGGTATCGAACGGTATGGAACGGGTATCGAACGGTATTGAACGGGTATCGAACGGTATGGAACGGGTATTGAACGGTTTTGAACGGGTATCGAACGGTATTGAACGGGTATCGAACGGTATGGAACGGGTATTGAACAGGTATTGAACGCGAATCGAACGGTATTGAACGGGTATTGAACAGGTATTGAACGGGTATCGAACGGTTTTGAACGGGTATCGAACGGTATTGAACGGGTATCGAACGGTTTTGAACGCGAATCGAACGGTTTCTACATAATAATTAAAACTATCGTCTTAATCTAGCGTACATGCAAGAGGTTGGGGAGGGTGAAGAAAAAAAACATTTATGTATTAAAAATTGGTTATATTTTATTTAAGCATTTCCCTCTGGTGTTTAGACCACCAGTTGAATATTTTAAATACATTTTGCAAGGCACAGTGCTTTGCGTGTCTGCCACATCGCAGAGTATCAACTACATTTAGCTTATTTAGGGATTTGATATCCTCGTAGTCAATGTCCAGCGTCTCGATGATTACGTCCGCTCTGGTATTTTCGTCGAGGAAATCCGCAAGCCAGTCGCGTTTCTGCAGCCCTTTAACGTATACTATATGGGATGTGTCATCTTCTTCGTCGATCGCATCAGCTACAGCTTTCGTAATTAGCTGCTTAGCCATACTGTACGGAACGTCTCCATCGTTCCACCGTAGTCCGTGGTGTTTTGCCGTCAACCACCGAATGCTTGATTTGTCCGATTTCGTAAGAAGGAATTGTGACATAGGACTCCCAAAAATATAGTGCGAGAGAACTGTTCCCTTGCGTAGGACAGCCACTTCCTTCGCGACAAATCTTCCATCGACGATGAACCCTTGCAGGTCAACGAATGTTGGTACAGCCATTATCGGTACAATTTAGAGGTCCGTTCGTTTCCGAGACAGACGGGAGAATGCAGTCTTTCTCGTAAAGCATCTCAATTTTCACGAAGAAAATTTGTATGAATTTGACACAGGAGATGGCGCGCAAGTAGCGTGGCAATTTAATTCATTTTGCGCACTACATTTGTCAGTGGATTGTATTCAACCACCCGATCGTGCAGAATCAGACAGTAGGCTGTAGTATTTGCCGGCACATTCTCTTTACACTCGAATTCTATGCGCACGTCCACGGTGCCATTCTTGATCGACTCATTTTGTTGCGAACAATCAATCACCACGATGGGACCAAATTGTAAAAATTCAGCCACGGTGAATAATGCCTCGTTGCAACTATGTCCATAATACGATTTACCGAATTGCGTATACATGTGATACAAGATGGCATGCTTATTCTTGTCAAAGTCCAAGTTCATGTCATCGTATGGGTAAAATTCCGAGTTGAGAAAAAGTTTGACATTAGTCAATTTACAGTTGTTGAACTTAGTAACGTCTTCGCTCGTCACATTCTTTCGACCAGTCTGTAGAGCAAGGATCACGCATCGTGGCTTCTCCAGCTGTGCGGATGCCTTTACGGCCCACGAATGCTTGTTTGTGTTTTGCAACATAGGATACTCGTACAGATCCCACGATTGAAAACAAATGCTTAGGTTTTGTCCACTTTCCAAAGTACGTAGCAACGATAGCTTATTAATGTCGTTCAGCGTCACATGAGGCATCCGCCATTGTAGTTTAAATAATTTAATTTCTGGTTCCAACACCGATGATCCTATCAGAGCATTGTTGTCGTTGCGCGACCGTATTAAAATCAATTCGTGACGCGCATTAATAATCATGTGTTTGTAGTTCTCACAAAATCCTAGCAAATATTTGAGTGGGATGCAAAAATTGAAATGATTTTTGACTATTGACCCATCGCGTCGTTTCAAGCCCCATCCGGCATTCTCCATATTTTTGTCTTCGTCCGATGTCAGCGATACATAGTTTTTAAGCGTGCTAGTTATTCCAACGTTTCTGTTGCGATCAATCTCCACGCCATTCAGCTCGTATCGAATCTCATCGAATAAGAACGCCACACAATTATTTCCCAACATCACCGTTTACGCATCACTTGGCTTATTTATCTTCAATTTCCCCTCCACATAGAGGAAACTTTCACACGGTAATGTGTATAAATCCTGCTGTTGTATCGGTATTCTTATCTCATCGCTGTATCCAAACGTTGTGTTGACGTATGGGTTGTATGTGTGAGTCTCGAGCTTGACGATGCGATCATCAAACGTCGGCTTCCCTCCAATGCTTAGAATATCAGCCATTTTTTCAACTTAAATGCGCACAATGAATCCCAAAGATTTCAAAAATGCAATGTTCGCAGCACTGAGCCTCTTCTTTTTAGCGTGATCAGAGCTGTTGCAGTTGTTGGTGTTGTAAACAATTTCACTTGGAACAAACGGGTTTCTGGAGTCGTTCAATACAAGCATTTCTTTCGCGCCACACGTATTATCGTCGTCGCACGTGCAGTCTGATTGTAATCTCTTCACCTCTAAAATCGAGCAACCGTCCGTCTTGATCCACAACGCGTATCGTCAGATCCGTAACGACCCGTGCGGTGATTGGAAGGTAAATGATCTGTGCAGGCGTTTCCGATATCTTATATCCTGGTGGAACTCTCGGAGAAAATTCATGTATCGTATGTACACGCCTCCCATTGTTGTACGCACCAGCGGTCACGCTACATTCTATGCGAATAATGTTCACGTTCATGATATTAATTGGATCGTCCGATTCGTGCCATCGTTCTGGTGCTAATACCCGATTCGTCGAGAATCCTAGTAGCGATCCAATGTTGTTGGGCTTTGTAAAGTCTACGGTGAACCGACAGTACAGCTCGCTTTTCATGGTATTGTTGTTGGGACGCAACACTATAGGATACAGATCGTTGTCACCGTCATCGTTGTCGTCATCGGTGCCACCAAGATTTTTAGGATACCGCTCGAGTAATCGATGCTTCAGGTACTTGGCAATGGCGTCTAGTTCGTAGGAGCCGTGGGGAATCGTAATGTATTCATTAGCGCTGTCGGGGCTGTTGTTTACGATGAAGTAGAATTTATCGTTGCTCGAGTCGATGTTCGGTATTGTGTGATAAGTTTCAAAGGTTGTTAGACCAAGCTCGTAATCATCGTCGCTCAAATCTATGGGTGGAAAGTAGCTCACCGCGAGGGTGCTACTCTTGCCGGTTAGAGTGAATGTTAACGACATATTCCGCCCGAACTGCTCGACCAGTACTGAATCAGAGTGGTGGGAAATCAATCCTTAAATTTGGCACCGATCGTTTGTAGAAAGCGTAGACATAGTTGTCCGCAATTGCTCTGATCATACTTCTGATAGGACGTTCGATTGTATTCAATTTTCACAGCATCCTTATCCAGATACTTTACCAATTCCATCGGCGGTCGAAGATTCCCAAAGCTGTCGAAATATATAGCTCGACACCCTCTCTTCGCATACGCCACCCAATGAGTCCCCGGCCCCTCGGCATTGTCCAAATTTACGATACCGCTCTCGTTTCGACGTACTCCACCAGCTGGTAACGCGTTGCGCATAAAAACACCTCTAAAGAATGGAATACGCATACGTTTTGCCAACTCCTCCAATTGCACATCGGTAGTTACGCCCGCAGGCATTTTTATTTTCTTTTCGACGTTTTTTTTTTCTTTTTTGTTTAGATATTCCCTGTCCGCGCTTGTACGGCGCGAGATAAAGTCCGCGACCTTCCATGGAGCGATTATGGCGTTGCATTTCCTGCAGCTGACGTTGCGCCGCCTTATTATCGTTTACCGCCTTGGCGATCCCCGCCGCTCCACCAGCCAATGATCCGAGAACACCCAACAGCGGTAAAAGTGGTAATATACCACCCCGTTTTGCCACCGGAAGAATCCGCTTTTGCGATGCTCTCTTTGGAGTCCTTTTGCGAGTTTTTGTTTTCATCCCCATTCCGATCTTCGTCTTGGCCTTCATAGCTGCCCAAACAGCTGTAGCAGCACCTCTTTCACCCAGAGTCGAGTCTCGCGCAACGATGCGTTTTCGCGCTTTGTCAGCGAGAACGTTATCTGCCGCGTGCCTTTCGCCTAGGTCGTTGCTACGCGAATACGCAATATCGTGTTCGCGACACGCTGCGTCCAACGGATTGATACCTCGATCCCCTCTAGCCAATCGTTTTGCAAGATGAGTTCCTGGACCGCAAAACTGATATCCCGGAATGTGTAATTCGATTGGTAACGCGTTTATCGCCCGATTTAACAAACCACGACCTTTCTTTACTGTCGTCGGTGACATTCGCTACAGTTTTTAATCAATGGTGCCGGACCGTCGATATGCGTTCGCTGCCAAGGGCGATTATAATGTTCCAAGCACCGGTGATACTGTCGAACCTCGGAATCGGCTTTTATATGCTCGGGGAGCCTGTCCCACAACCGATCAATGTGTCTGCCAAACTCTCGCAGTAGAATAATCTTTGGTATATATTTCAATTGCTCAGAGGTTAGGTCTCGAATATCCGACAGGATCAGAAGCATATTGAATACTGAACTGTGGTGTTTCAGCGCGGACCTATAAATAGGGTGCATCACCGCCTCGACGTATCAAAATCATTTTTCACGGTTCGCGGGGAGGATGCGATTCGTGCGACAACCTGTAACCATACGCGTGACAAATTTTGATGATAAATCACGAGTGATGTCTTCGAAAACAGGACGCAGACATGGTAGCATGCTACCAAACACTATCCGCTGCCTCATTTGTGGTCCATCAAATTGTGGAAAGACCAACGTGCTGATCAGCTTGTTGGAAAGTCCTCACGGCGTCCACTTCGAGAACGTGTACGTGTATTCCAAGTCGTTGCAGCAGCCGAAATATCAGTACTTGGAGAATTTATTGACTCCGATAGATGAAATTGGCTACTTTACGTTTTCGAATAACAGTGACGTCATCCCACCGAGCGAATCGCTTCCGAATTCCATTTTTATTTTTGATGACGTGGCATGCGACAAGCAAGATACGATACGAGAGTACTTTGCAATCGGACGCCACTCGAACGTTGACTGTTTCTATCTCTGTCAGACGTATGCAAAGATTCCCAAACATCTTATACGCGACAATGCGAATCTGTTGATTCTGTTTAAGCAGGATGGTACCAACTTGAAACATGTGTACAACGATCACGTAAACACCGACATGTCTTACGAGGATTTCTGCGCTTTGTGTCGTAATTGTTGGCAACGGGATTATGGTTTCGTGGTGATAGACAAGGATAGCGCGATGTCCAATGGACGTTATAGAAAGGGATTTAACGAGTTTGCCATACCATGAGATGGTCAATCGTCGTCAACACATCGGTGGGAAAGCAACGTCCGCGGTACAGCGATGATCGATATCGATACTCTGGAGATTAAGGATCGCGAGAGAATAGCGAAGGAAATTGCAAAAACCAGCGAAGCCATTCGTCGGAAACATCAGGCTTTGAAGACTGGCAAGATGGAGGAAGATATCGCGTTGGAGAGATACTTCAAACCTATCGTCGAACCACTAAAACATATTGTGGAAAATACCGCAGAGATGGAAGCTGATACATCGCCGCTGATGAGCACAGACGTTGAAGGGAATGAAACATTAACGCCTAAAAAAATCCTTCTGAAAGGGAACACATCGCGCAAGAGAAAGAGGAAAGAGCACATGTCAACGGAATATTCACCCATAACCTCGACACCAGTTCAATCGAAGCGGAAACGACAGAATGTCGTATCAAGCGATTCTCCGGCTCCACCCACGCCAATAAGTACATTGCCCAATATGCAATCGCTCTCAATCGTTGATGATGACGTTTTCGAAACTAGCCCCAATGAGTCGTTTGTAACATCTATTAGACAGCAATTCCAAACATCCGAGGGACAAGAGACGTTTCGCAGTCATTTCGGCCCGCTGGGGCAAAAATACATGAGTGCGATCTTAAGTGGTGATAAGGATACAACGATGGACTATGTGTACGGCGTATACTTTGGCAATAGTGGAACGAGGCTTGGGGATAAGGCTTTCGATATAGACATGGATGATAATATAATCATAGATGGTGTAAAATACAGAGGAACACCCGGTCTTTACGAACTGATTTTCAAGAGAATTCCCGATGATGCTGTATACACCGATGCCGATAAACAAAAATATAAAAGTATACTGTTGGCGACGAACGCCCACAGACGCGGTCATGGTGCTAAAAATCCCATATTGAGCAACAAGGGACACAAGTACAAATATGTAATTGCACCGCTACTCCCTCGCGCATCGACTAGCAGGGCAGGGAAAGGTCTAACAGCACCGCGCGCCATGGTGGTAAACGATAACAAGATCGATTACGTACACTGGAACGATCCCAACGAGTTGGTGGATCGATTGCGTTTGTTGGAAGCGTCGCGTCAGGCGGGTAACAACTCTCACGATCCCGAAATTCTATCGGTTATCGAGGAACTCCGTGAGGTAGGTCTCATTATATAAATCCGCGCGCCGACGATGCACACAGTATGCATCGAGATGCCGATCAACAAATTTGGGGTATCGCTCGAGAAGAGTGGAGCAGCTAGAATGGACTATTACAAATGGAACGGTTTGCTACGAAATTACATGCGAGATAACGCCCTTTGCGTGGCTGGTGCCGACTTTGATGCGAAATCACGCAAGATACGACGCGTAGCTCAGCCGGTGGCCGACACCGATGTCGTCAATAAATTATACGTGGAAAAGAACATTAAACTTTTGAGAGAGCAGCAGGAAGAATTAGCGAGGAAGCTGGTTGTGTTTCAGAAAGATATGCTAACGTTGCAAAACAGCGTTCAAAAGATATCGGAGGCGTTGAATTCTATCCCACAACCGGACAATGAAACTCGTAAAGTTAAAGAGGCTATAACCGCTTTTGCTACGGAGCAGCAACTTGTCCAGAATTTCCTCGGACCGACGAGAAGCACATAATAAATGTACGCGATAATTATCGCATCATTCGTGTCCAAGACACCTCTGCGATCAAACATGCAACCATTATCGAAATCCAAGAGTAAAGAAGAAAACCATGGCTACAAGAAGCTACAACTCGTTGAGGAATTGCACGCTCCAGCTCGAAGACATTTCCCGCGGAGACGCGTCGTGGTGCACGGATACGATGATTTGTGGCAAGCTGACATTGTAGAAATGCGTCCATACTCGCGTTTCAACCAGGGTCACCACTACATACTCACCGTCATCGATGTGTTGAGCAAGTATGCATGGGCGGTGCCGCTCAAGACTAAAAGTGGTGCTGAGGTGACTAAAGCGTTCGCAAAGATATTTAGAGATCGATATCCGAAAAATTTGCAAACCGATCAAGGAAAAGAATTTTACAACGCCGATATGCAGAAACTCTTGACAAAGCACGACATTAATCATTATTCGACGTATTCGGTGATGAAGGCCTCCGTCGTAGAACGTTTCAATCGAACTTTGAAGAACAATATGTGGAAATTGTTTACGCTCAATGGAACCTATAGATGGACCGATGCGCTACCGCGTCTGCTTGCAGATTATAACGCACGAAAACATAGAACCATCAAAATGCGTCCTTGCGATGTTACCCCTGTGATCGCCGACAGGCTGCTAGCCACCGTATACAACAACATAAAGATCGCTGCTCCAGCGAGATTCAAGTTGGGCGAGTTTGTGCGCGTGAGCAAATTTAAAACCATCTTCGATAAAGGCTATACGCCGAATTGGACAACGGAGGTGTTCAAGATAGTCAAAGTACAGGCAACTAATCCTGCAACGTATCTGCTCGCCGATTCCTGTGGAAAACCTGTTGCCGGCGGATTCTATGAACAGGAGCTGCAACGCGTCACCGATCCTGATGTGCATCTAGTGGAAAAAGTGCTGCGTAGAAAGGGGGATAAGGTATATGTCAAGTGGCTGGGGTTTGATAAATCACACAATTCGTGGATAAATAAAAATAATGTATTGTAAATTAATACATGGTTCAATAAATACAATGATACATATATATAAATGTGTAAACAATTTTTTTATTTTAACACATTAATCCCACTATTTATAATACAATGATACATATATGTAAATGTGTAAACAATTTTTTTTTTTTATTTTAACACATTAATCCCACTATTTATAATACAATAATCCCACTATTTATAATACAATAATCCCACTATTTATAATACAATAATTCCACTATTTATAATACAATAATTCCACTATTTATAATACAATAATTCCACTATTTATAATACAATAATTTATATTTTACAATGGGATATTATAATGTCCCCAGGGCAGAGTGTCAGTCGAATCGGGTACGATATGTCGCTTGTCGTCGTATGGACTTAGAGCGATTTTAGATTCCGAAATGGTGTACACTTTATGATATTTAGACCGTATACATGATTGTCTGCGAACCATTTCGATCTCCCTTTGCAAACACTTCGCGTAATCGTCGAAAGTTATCGTTCTGGCTATGACGTTGGTCTTGACGCCTTTCGCCTTTTTCGTATCTCTTTTGCCGTCTACGCGAAGTGCATACATTTTCGCTCTAAGACCTACGAATTCGGTCATTATCGCACCGTTATTTTCGTCCTTCATCAGCCCTGGAACCTTCTTATTTTCGCGCGGCATATTATATGGATTGTCGATAGGATAATCGCTCGTGTCGAATCTACCGATATTGTGTTTCATAGTCTCGTAGATATCGTCGCATCGAATATGATAAATGAGGCTGTCTGTGTCGGTGTATAGAATATTACAATTTGGTCCGTGCTTGGGAGACATGTACTCGTAGTGAAATTCATACAAACAAATTTTCGATATGTCCAGAATGCACATACCCACGTATATCGGTTTGTTGAATTTCACCTGGAGTTTTCGCAATTCAACAGCTATTAAATTTTCCGAAAAAACACTTCTGCTGTGGAAATTCGGTTTCGCGATCATTGCCTCCGCGCCATATCGCCCTTCCCAACGTGTTAAAAGTTTTACATCCACGTGATTTCGTACATTTTCCATAGTTTTACCGAATACCGCGTTGTTCATCAATTTGTACAAATTTTTTTCAAAGTCATTTGTCGCGCTTGTTCTGAATCGTGTATTGAGTTCGATGTAATCGCGGAGCCAGGGAGATTGAGCGAATTGGAGCACGCGGTGTATCTTTGTAATACGAAGACCATGACGCGTGCACTGCTGCAGGTTGCGGTAATGGATAACGTAACGCTGCTTATCGTATACCGTCGCGAGTAATTTGTCCTGCCTGCTGCCAGGTGGTTTGGCACGCGTCGGGCAGAACGGTAGATCGGCATGAGCGTCGTGCAGACGTTGCGGATATTCCAGATCTACCTCGAGAATGTACCCCGTGGGCGAATCGACTTTGATTGAAGACACATCAAACTTTGCAACATCTTCGACCCATTGAAATTTAGCGTATGGTAGGGGCTGACACATTGCCCACCCATACAAATTATTCACATCAAAGTACATCAAGTACGATGACTCTTCCAATGCGTTGTAAGATGGCATGTACTTGTTATTGGCATGTGCATATCTTCCGGAACATTGGCTTAAACCCCCACGTATACCGCGTTCGATAAACATGACCATATCGACGTCGGTGAGCAATTCGAATGTAATTTTGGTATGTTTTAGCATTGCATCCCACGTGAAACCTGGTAGAGTATAATAATGCGCCGAATCTAGTCCATAACTCTTGATACAACTTTCGCGAAAATTTTCAAAAATGTCTGCCAATAACAAGACATCAGTTTTCAAATACAAGTCGCTGTATTCGCCCAAGGTTCTAATCCCGAAACGCTGCCAGATAGTCTCAGCGTGCGCGTAATCGCTCTCGGATACAGTCTCGCCCGTTAACGAACTGTAGAATGACTCGCGCGGCGGTAAGCATGGATCCTGCAGCTTGTCCGCGCAATCAAGGTATTCGTACGGAAAGACGCCTTTTCGCGTCAATAAATTGAAATCCTCGGTGGATAATGTTTCAAATTTGGATCGTAAAATTTTTAATTGATCTGTGCTAAGGAAAGATGCTAATTTATCGAGACTGGTATTGAGAAATTTGTACGAATCGATGAATCGTAATTTAATATTATTTCGCGAGTCTGATTCAGCCGTATCTTCAACATTTTTTGTGAATGAAATATATTTTTCTTTAGTTATGGGTAATACATCAACGTGACCCTCGAAAGCGGTAGCTATTTCCTCGATAATGAAATGCGAATCGTAGCCGGATAAATTATGGAAAACTATGGGGATGTAAAACGCGTTTTTATAATTTAAATTGCACTCCGAATGTGCCGGGCCTCTAAACCGTCCGGATAGATGACAATGATCGCGAACTCGTACATCGTCAGCCTTGAATGATTCTCCGCAAATATGACAGTCTGTTGCATCGCGAAATGTCGTCAACTGTTCGTTGCTTAAATCCAGCATGGGAACATTACTGGTCAAGATAGGTTTGGCGAAATTTGCAAATTTTTTCAGTTCGTATACGAACCATGAAACACAATCCGCGTCGCGGCAACATCGATACGTCGATAGCGATGTATCGTAGGAACAATGCATATAATATGCAATGCTGTGCACTTTATGGTGCTGGTATGTATGTAATTTATTATCTAAATCACCCACTCGATTGTCCTCGGTTTTTTCAATGATGCACTCCAGATCTGCATACACCACGAAGGGGAGCCGCTCCTTCCTGCAGTGGTTCTCGAAGCTGAGGAAATTTTTTCCTTCGCTGGGCAGCAGGATGGCGCAGTTGTTCATCTGCCCACAGTCCAGCGAATGGTTCTCCAGCTTCTCGGCAGATCCGAAGTAATGCATACACCTGTAAACACAAAATTTGTTTATTTAATTGTTTCGCGAGACATTTCAATATTTCACAAGTATTCTATACATACCGATCGCAGATGAATTTCTTTTCCTTGTGTCTGCTCAGCTGCATGCCCACCAGTCGGGATAAGTTCTTGATTAGCACAAAGTGCCCTACATCACCGTGTTCTTGATTCGGCGTGTAGAGCAAGTTGACGTGCTGATCCCTCTTTTGGCTGGTGAGGCGCAGCGGAAAGACCGTCGACCCTTTCTCCTCGTCGAAGGTGTACACGTTGACGGAGACGCTGTTCTGCCGCTCAAACTTCCCTATTTGCTCCAGGGACATTGGGAACTCAATGCCCTGGAGATTTAGCACGGAAGCATAAGGCGGGTATGAACTTGGGCGATCGGGATGTCTTTCCGCAGGATGGAGAGCGGCGACCACTGCCCACGCGAAACACGCATTGTCCTGGGATTGCACGCTAATTGTGGCTTTCCTCAAAGACAATACTCGCGGCAACTTGACGTAACATCCCGCGCGCAGCGGATTGTACTTGTTGACATTGACGGTCAGGTTGAGGATTCGCGTCAATGCCCATCCACTGTCGCGTTCCTGGAATTCTTCCAGCGATGCCAGGGTGGATTCGATGACGCATCGTTGGTACCACTCCTGCAGATCGGATGTGTGGAAGAGTTCGCAGTTTCGGGTGTTGATGCTTTTACAAGCATGCTTGTCATCCGCCACAAATTCGCCGTTGAACACAGTGTTCACTTTGAGGTTTCGATGTTTCCTCAAAGCGTCCCGCACATGCTCCAGCACGATGGTCCCTGCATCTTGGAGGAAGTTGCGCGGCTCGATGTAGTTCAAATTTAGCACTGCACCAGTTAATACGCGGCTATCGAACGCAGTGTCTATTTCGCGCCACAAAAGTCCCGTACTCGAATGACCGGCACCTTCGCGCACGAAACGTCCGCGCAACGAATGTTTCAGTCCTTCGAGCCTCGCGATTCGAGCAATCAGCGATTGTTGAACACCGATCGATAATCGTGGGCGTTTCACGCGACTTTGTTCTTCCAACGATTCGATGCATGCGTTACACCGTTCTTCCCACGCGAGGTACTCTTCCCGAGAAATCAATCGCGTGGATTGATCCAACAATTGGCGTTCTACTTGCGCGAATTTTTCCATGATCGTAAATGGAACGAAAATGTAATGTGACTTTTTCCACGCAATACGTTGCAACGATTTAAGGCTTTCTACAGTTTAGAGCATATATTTATATCCTCATCATGATTTGATATCTCTGTCTAACTCTTTTAGCGCACCCCCTCCATCGAATGTATTAGTTTCTGCTAATACTGTATAATTCATTCTTTTTGGCGTGCCACTCCCCAATGCATTAGTTTCTGCTGATATAGCATAATTCTTTCTACGATTCACGCGTATGAGGAATTAGCGGGCATGATCATCCGACATAGTTTCTGCTGATTCTGCATAATTCTAAGATTCGACGTTCCCAGAAATATTATATTACGTTCAGCACGTGTCGAGACTTTTATCCTCGGGGACTCAAGTTACATGCTGCGACGTTAAGATTTCAGCACATTATGGAAAAATTGGTAGCTTTATAATAAAATGTGGTGGCGGGGGAAGCAATTGCACCTCTATTTAAGCCAATCTCTCGGATGTCATTCAATCAATCGCTCAATAGTCTCAGTGCCTTTCAACGGAACAAATTGTGCTCTGAAAGCAAAATGTGCAGTACCGGTGCCGAAGGAAACGTTGAACGCATAAATTATTACGTTCCGATCGTGCGAGATGATGGCGTGGCTCAATGCGGGGAGGATACAGTTGTTTGGTAAGGGTTAATTTTCACATCTTAAAATTTTTATGTTTATTCCTAATACGCGCGAGCAATTTCATAGCTTTGATCGTTCTCTTAGCCCGCACCGAACATCGCGTATCATGGTCAGAAGATACGCATTAACATCCACGGGCAGCAAATACCTGGAAATTGGGATCAGAGTACGACCTACGATTGATGTAGAAATGGTTCTCGGCGACAATCGTGGGATGTTTCTCATGTTACCATGGGAGACATGGGGTTTGCTATGCGGCAGTCGTACAACCATTGAAGAACGTGCACGATTACCTGAATCACCTTCGATGCAAATGGATCAATTAACTGTGGATTTTTGTGAAATCTATAATTCCCCGATTGTAAGGATGGCACTGCATAATAAGTCGCTGTATTTCAAACCGAATACGGTAACATTTTTATTAAATCTTGAACCATGTATAGACTATGTGTATGCGCGGCTGTATCAAAATGTAAGAGATGTGCAGACGAAATTTGAAACTTTTGTTAAAGTGCTACAGCAAAGCGGTATTACCTGTGAAACATTAGATGTGTGTCGTGCTGCTAAAATCATACGTGAAAGCGAACATTACTGTGAGGATTATTATGTAGATTGCGAACTGGTAGCATGCGCCATCAACGATATTCTAGCTGATGCTCGTAGGAAAAAATGTTAAAATTATATTCTTTTAATTTTAAATAAATTTCTTAAACACATATTATTTGTCAATTTCATTTACTCGTCTTCCTCCTCGCCACCTAATTTTAAGATTCGGCGTTTCTGCTAACGTTGCATTATTCTATGATTCGGCGTTCCCAGAAATATTATATTACGTTCAGCACGTGTCGAGACTTTTATCCTCGGGGACTCAAATTACATATGCTGCGACGTTAAGATTTCAGCACATTATGGAAAAATTGGTAGCTTTATAATAAAATGTGGTGGCGGGGGAAGCAATTTCACCTCTATTTAGGCCAGTTTCTCGGATACCATTCAATCAATCAATCGCTCAATAGTCGCATACACAGTCGAACTGGGACAGTTTTTTGAAACACTTTTTCATTTTTTGTTTATGTTAAGTGAAATTGCTTTGAAGATTGCTATGGAAGGAGAACAATCGATTAATACCGTAAGTTTCCATTACCATATTTTTAGTGAATCGTTGTGTTAGTAACTTTGAGAATTATAATAGAAATCGATTTCAGATTACGTCGTTGCCAATCAATTCCGATAAACCAGCTTCCGCTACGATCACCGCTGCTGCGACTATTTTCCATTCTTATAGCCCGAAATTGTATGTCGTATGTAGAAATGTCGAGGTTCAAACGGAGGAAATTCGATGTGCGGAACTGTGTGAGGCAGAAGCTAATCATGATGCCGACAGTTATTTAAAAGTATTTCGTAACCCAGCGAATGAGCATCACAACTACAATGACGAGAAATATTGGCTGGATCGACATGTAGATGACATACAATTAGACTGTGATTTTGACACTTTTATGCGGAATCGTCATCTGACGTTTCCAACGCGTGTGGTTTGGCGAAACATAAATACGGTGATTGATCATAACAATGATTATAAAAATAAAATATCGGGGCTTTGGGCTGGCATTGCTGAAGTTCAAACTGATCCTGTGCAAGTTCCTGCGGATTTAGCTTTAACCGCTTTATTTGATGATGATGATGATGTTATCGAGTGGGATTGATAACTCCGTCCCAATCATCATCGTCGCCATCACCATCGCCGCCTCCAGTGGTATGTAATACTACTTTACACTGATTTATGCATTTTTTGATGTGTGAGTATTATATCGACGTTTGTATCTGTGTGCAGGCGATTGATAGAAATGTATGGTACCCGCCACCGTCGCCGCCGCCGTCGCCGCCGTGGTGGGACACACCACCACCATCACCGCTATCACCGCCATCACCGAGGCCATAATTTTTTTTCATTTATAGTGGAATTATTGTATTATAAATAGTGGGATTATTGTAACAATATATATTCTTAAACGTATTTCATTGTGTCATTTCATTTACCCTCCTTCTCTCCTCGCCACGCTGCCTCTTTCCCTCCTTTATTTGATCACCAATAAAAGTTATTTTATATTTTGCAAAACATCATATATTGCTATATGAATATTTCACATGATTGTTGGAGGAATAAAAATATTAGGGGAAAAAAATTTCTGAGGGCGGGTCATGTCGGAAAAAGACTTTTTTCGGAGGTCATTCCTCCTCTGAAAAATTTCCGACGGTGGGTCCGGTCTGGAGAGGTCTCCGCGGCCGCTCGGCCCGGACTGATCCCCTCCACGTTCGCGGCTTCCCCCACTCCGCGGCTCGTGCGCGCGCAACCATCCTTCCACTCCCCGCAGGCCCCGCGTCCATGTTTCCCTCCGCCGCGCTCCCCCGCGCGCCCTCACTTCCCCCCGCCCCCGCGCTCCCCTCAGAGGACCTGGGTTAGAATCCCCTTAGCCTTACTACTGCAGTGCTCTCTCCGCGAGGTCTAGTGCTGCCAGCCACCTCGGCCCGGAGGCCACCACCAGCGTGTCGTCGGCGTAGCACACGAACGACACGTCAGGCGATGGCAACTCCACCCGTAGCACCGCGTCGTACGCCAGGTTCCATAGCAGGGGCCCTAAAACGGACCCCTGTGGCACGCCGCGGTGCACGCGAGCCACCCCGTCCCCGTCTCGCCCGACGTAGGAGACCACTCGGCCACGGAGGTAGTCCCAGATCAGGCGGCGAAGGTAGAGCGGGACGCGATGGTATACCAGCGCCCGCTCGATCGCCGCCCAGGAGACGGTGTTGAACGCGTTGGCGATGTCTAAAGACACCGCCACGCTGACACCGCCCCCCTCGACCGCCCAGTCGGACAGCGACCGAACCAGTAGAATAGCATCTACGGTCGATCGCTGCCGCCTAAAACCGAATTGGCGGTCGGACAGATCCGGGAACTCCGCAGCTCCGAGGTGGTCCATGAGGCGGGCAGCTATAATCCTTTCCAGGAGCTTGCTCGCCTCGTCGAGGAGACAAATCGGCCGATAGGCCGGGGGTGACTCTGCGGGCTTACCAGGCTTTCGCAACAGCACTAGCCTCGCCTCTTTCCACGCACGGGGAAACCTCCCGGTCCTCAAGGCCGCGTCGAAGACGCGCCTGAGGCTGCTCCCTAGGGCGCCCATCGCGCAGGCCCAGACACGCCCGGGCACTCCGTCCGGTCCGGGTGCAGCGTTCTTCGAACGCATTCGACGCACCGCGGACTCGAGCTCCTCGTCCGAGACCCTCGGGGCATCTGCTATGTCGGTGCCCCATGCGAGCTCCGGATCTCCCGAAGCGTCGACGCCACCCTCCCCCGGAACTGGGGGAGGGGGGAACAGCGCCGACAAAACCTCCAGGAGAAGCCGGGGCTCGAGGCCCTCCGTGACAGGGGGCGCCCAAGGTCCGAATTTTACGGACACGGCCTTGTACGGGCGCCCCCAAGGGTCCTGATCGAGGAACTCCTCGTGCGAACGGGTCTTGGCCCGGGCTATGGCTGCACTGAGCTCTCGGCGCGCCACGGAAAACGCGGAGCGCAGCTCCTGCAGCTGGTCCTCCGTCACCCGCCGTCGGTCCTGACGGCGGGCATTGGTGTACCGGCGCTGAGCACGGACGCTCGCCGCGCGGAGATCAGCGATCTCCTCGCACCACCAGTACACCGACCTCCGACCCCCACCCGGCGGCCCGACTCGCGGCATCGTGGCGTCGCAGACTCGCTGCAACGCCCGCCGGAGCCATAGGGCGCCGTTAGAGGGGTCGTCGAGGACGTCGCCCGGCAGGGAAGGCCAGGCGACGACGGAGGACGCCATCTGGGCCGCGCTAGCGTCTAGCTTTTTGAGCGCCCAGCGCGGCGGCTGTCTACCGGCACGAGCGGGAGAAAGCGTGGCGGCGGAGGTGGCCAGCATGACGTACATGTGGTCCGAGCCAATCTCTGACTCCTCCGCCACCCAGCAGTCCGACGTCAACGCTGCGGCCGCGGGGTTTACCCAGACGAGGTCGATGATCGACTCGCCCCGCGACCCGCGAAACGTCGTGACCGCGTAGGGGTTCTTAAGGACGAACCCCATCGCTTCCGCCCACTCGAGGAGCAATTCGCCCCGGCAGTCCGTTCTGGGGGAGCCCCACTCGCGAGCGTGGGCATTGAAGTCCCCCAGAAGGACCACTGGCCGAGCTAATTGGGGGGCTAGAAACGCCCCCACCTCGCTCAGCCGGTCCTCGAACTCCGGGACGTTCAGGCTCGGTGCCAGGTAGCAGCCGACCACGAGGAAGTTTCCCCATCTCGCGCCCATCCAGCCCTGTCCGTGCTGGGCGACCACGCACGACGGGGCTCCTCTTCCCACTTCCCACGTCATCGCCACCTGCCGATCCGGGTTGGTTGACCGAGAACATCGGTCCGCCAGCGGATACGGCTCGGCGATGACGGCCAGCCCAACGCCCATCTCCACGCGAGCCTGCTCAAGCAGGTCGTGCGCTCGCATGGAGTGGCACGCGTTCATGAGGAGTATCGGGGGGCCTCGAGACATTAGCAAGTCTCAAGGTCGCCCCCCCCCCGACACCTCCTCTGGCTGGACCGCGCCCCCGTTAGCAATCGAGGGCGCCGGACGCTTCTCCTCGTCGTCCGGGAAGTGGGCTTCACCTCCGAACGAGGCCGCGACCGAGCGCGCTAACTCCAGCGCCTCGGCCGCGTCCTCTTCCCTCGTCGTCGCGCTCGCCGTCGGAGGGACCACCTTGGCCTTTCAAAAGGCCTCCCTCCCGACCGGCGGCGGACACGCCGGGGGGAGCCCTGGGCTGCTCCCCCTTTTCCCTTCTTCTTCCGTCCCCCGCCTATCACGGGGGACCCCCCGCGAGCCGGGGAAGAGAGGCCGCTGGTCGGAGTGTCCGACTCCTCGCGGTCCTTCCTCTTCCCGGCGCCCGCACCGGCCACGGATGCCGAGGCCAGCGGCGCGGTTTCCATAGCCTCCGACGGGGACGCCGGGGGCGGAGACACGGAGGGCGCGGGGATCGCGGGCGGGACACCCGCAGGCGGGGACGGGACCGCCCCCGCGGATGACGATGCCGGGGTTGGCTTCGCGCCCCTGCGGCCCCGGGCCGCAGCGCGGGTCACAGGAGGGGGCCGACAAGCCGGTCCGCCCATTCTGTGCCCGCTGGGTAGGTCCGCCGCCGCGCAGAGCGGGCAGACGGGGGGGGGGCCTCGCAGAAGCGCGCCGCGTATCCTTCTCTACCGCACCGATAGCACGCGCCGCTCCTGTCCGTGGGACTGCTGCACTTGGCCCTGACGTGGCCAAACTCTAGGCAGCGGAAGCACTGTAGCCTCCGCTGCGCGAGCGGCACCACGCGTGCCATCAGGGAGTCCACCACAACGGTGGACGCCCTTAACAGCTTGGCAGCAGCTGCCACGGGCGCGCGGACCCAGAGGGAGAAGAGTCCGGCGGTGTCCGGTCGCCTAGCGCCGACCTTGACGTCCTCCGCCGAACAGGCCCCCTGGGCCGCGATAGCCCCCCGAACCGTCTCTACGGTCGCGAGCTCGGTGAGCCCGCACACCCGGAACTCGGCCAGTTTTTGGGGGCACTGCACCTTAATGCCAGTGCCCCCCAGCTGCTCCGCCAGCCTCGATTTGAGGGCGGCAGCCTTGGCCGAGCCCTGCGATCCTGGAATCTCCAGGATCAACCCCCCGGTCACGGCGCGCCTCGGCCTCATCGCTGCGATGCCGAGGTCGGCGACGTTGATCGCTGCCATCGCGCCCGCAACCCGCGCGGAAAAAGTTTCCTCCACTCCCACGGGGGCGGTGATCGTCACCGCCGCCGTCCTGGGAGCTCGCGGGATTGCAACCGGGGGAGACCCGGGTGCGCAAGCCTGTTGCGGGGCCGCCGTCTTCGGTCGAGCCCCCGCACCGGAACCGCTAGCGGCCGCCCCGGCCGCTTTCTGCGCGGCCCTCTTTGCCTTGCGGCCCACCACCTGCGCCCAGGTGCCCTCCGCGGCTACGCCCGGGCCGGGGGCCGAGGCCGGGGTACGCGACGCTACAGGCGTCGCGGGGGCAGCTGCCCTTGCCTTCCCGGCCTTCTTGGCGGCCCCCTTGCGCTGTTGCTTCCCCTGCGGGGGGGGGGGGGGGGTGAGCTGGGGCGGAGGACCCGCCCCACCCTTCGCAGCCGCCGCCTTTCTCGCCTCTAGGGCCGCCCTCCGCTTCTCCCTCTTCCTTTCCTTCTTGTTGGAATTCCCCCGCTCAGCCGGCCCGGCTTCGCCAGTCGCAGGAGCAGTCACGCTTGGCGACGAGTCGATGACGGCACAAGCGCCAGACCGACCCATCACCCTACCCAGCGCGAGGAGGCGCTCGCCCATCCGCCTCTACCAGTCGTCCATGCGGCGGACGAGCATCTCCAAAGGCTCCCCCGCATCCGCGTCCGGAGCACAGGCATCCGGGGCCGCAGCCACCGCCGTTACGCCCCTATCGGAGGGCGGCGGGGACGGCACAGGCGACGGCTCCCTCCTCCTCTTTTTTCTCGGCACAAGCGGACTCAGCCTCGCAGCCGAAGAGGGTCCCGCGACGGGGGGGGGGGTCCAACCAGGCGGGATAGAGCCCGCAGCACGGGAGTCGAGAGCAAGAAGGGAGGGATCGGTTGCCGGGATCACGAGCGGCCCAGCACCACCGGCGTCCGGGCGAGCCATCGCCGGAAAATCGGCGACGTCGACCCCGGCCGACGCAGCCCGCCCACGCAGACGGGAGTACAGCTCCACCGCTGTATCCCAGCCCTCCCGGCCGGATCTAAGCTCCTTGGTGAGCTCACTGACCCGGCCCGCCAGAGCACGCACCCGGCACTCGAGCGTCCCACACCTCTCCTCCCAGGGCCCCGACCGGATCACGATCTGTGACGGTCGGTCAGGGTCCACGCCCGCCGCGGCCCGGCCGGCAACGACGGAAAGCCCCGCGGACGCGTGCCGGATCGCGACACGGATGGCACGGATGTCGTTGCCCTTCAGATTTTTGGCAGCACCGACGGTGGCCGCAACCGCGTCCAGCTCCCGTTGGACCTCGCTTTCGAGGGGGGCAATCTCGAGGCCCTCCGCCCAGCGAAGCAGCTCCTCACGCCCGGGCATGGGCTTCCCGCCAGGGCCCACCCGCGGCGTCGCCCAAACTCCGGGCCTCGCGGCCTTCTTGCCCCTCCCACGGGGAAGAACATACCCAGGCCGCTTACGACCCGAGTCCACGCCACCGCCGCCAGAGCTCGGGAAGGCGACATCTAACCCCCCCCCCCATCGCGTCCCCCCCAGACGGGGCATAGCCGGTGTCCGACCCGGAGGATATACGGGGCCGGTACCGAAACCGGAACCCCACCTCCTTCTGCGCCACCTCGGCAGCGACATCGAACACCATGTCGACGTCCATGGACGCCGACCCTGCCCCCAGAGCACCCGCGCTCTTCTCGGTCCCCTCGACCCCCTCAGGTCCAAGTCCCGCGGTGCCCGTCCTCTCCTCCTCTTCCTCGCCCGAGGAGATCACGGCGGGGCCGGGAGCGAGCCCGTCGCACCTTTCGAGGACAACGCGGGGGAAACCCCGCGCCGCCTCGACACCCAACGCCGACGTCGCCGGTCGCAAAGCTCCCACCGGCGATTCACATCGCGAGGAGGCCACGATCGAGACCGCGCCCGGGTCTAACCGACCCATCAACGCCGCGACCTCCCCGTGCAGCCCGAGGAGCTGCTTCACCTCCTCCTCCGATTTCACCTCAACGCTCCTCATGTACGGCACACCTCTGGTGACACGTGGTGCCGCACGCCGAGCGCTCCCGACTCGTGGGATCGAGGCCTTAACCTCGCTCGGGACATCCTCCCACTCCCCTTCCGGGTCCTGCGTCGAGAGGGAGTCAGCTCCCGACGCACTCCTCAGTGTAAAAATACCCGGGTCGCAAGCCCGGCTCTCCCCGGAAGCACCTCCCGCGCCATAGTCGCGCACGGGTGCAGGGACGATGGACGCCCCCCCTCCCGCAGGCAGGGCATCCTCGATGCCTGTCCCCTCCCCTCCCTCCTCGAGGCCAGCCACCCGCGAAACCGCGATCCAGAACTGGTCCTCGCTTAAGGTAGGTGACCCGCACGAAGCGATCGTACACCGGTCCTCCGGCGTTTGAGCCCGGTCGCCATCCGGGGGTGTATAAAGGGCACCGCCCTGTTTTTGTGGTGACTCCATAAGTAACCCACGAGTAACCGCTTAGGGAAGTCGCGCAACGGTAGAGGCGGCCTGCCGTTGCGAAGCCATTATACCCGGGCCCCTAAGGGCGCGGGCTACGAACTGGGGGCGGCATGTCCCAGCCGGATCATGGTTAGACGGAGCATACCCGCTCCGCCCACGTGTCCCTCACGGGAGGGAACACGTGCCCTGCCACCACCATTGGGGCTCAGGGTTGGGGGTTTGATTATAGAGGTTTTTCCTTACCTCGCGACCCGGCCGGCTAAGGCAAGATCATCGGTCCGTGGTGGCTTCGCATACCCTCGCGAGAGATGACTCTCTCAACGAGGGGTCGTCGTTCCACCGCCACGGATTACGATACTCCCGAAAGCGATGCGCTTCCGGGCTTCCCCAACTAAAGTAGGGGGATGCACCGCAGTCACGGATAAAGCTCCGAGACTGCAGTCCTGCCCGGCACGCGGATAAGATCCAACGTGCGGCGAAGAATGCTGTTAGCAAAGTTTCGGATCGCGCACGTCGCAGGATCGGGTTACTCGCGAGAGGGGGGTCGTTTAATTTAAGGCTTTAGTTTTAACACTAATTTTAATCCTGGATGTGAACCTATATACAATTATTTACAATAAAGATAGTTGAACGTACAATTAAGCGGCGCAGTGCACGTGGAATCGGCCCGGTTCCTCGTTACACACTAAAGCGGTTCAAGCGAAGCGAAAAGAAAGATAACGTAACACGACTTGTTAAACGGCTCGTCGACAAGTGAAGCACGTGTACGGCGGATCCAGGAAATCGGCCCGAGTTCCTGGGAGGAAGAGTCCCCCTTCCATCGATCGTAAGTCGATGGAAGGGGCCGTGATCGACGCTTCACACGAGTCAGTGCGCAGTCGCCATGGCCTAATTATCGATGGGCCTGGAAGATGGCGTTAAGATGCAATATTTCCTTAACATTTCCCGCCCGCCATTCATCGGCCCGATGAATTATAACCTCGAAACTGGCGTTTGAGCTTGGGCATGGCGTGGTCCGTTCGCGTAGCAATGGCGTCACTGTGCTCGCGTGGAGTCGTCGTTCAACCCCGCAGAGTTGAGGCAGTTTATCTCGCGGCAGCAAATGCGCGAGCAGCGGCAATCGTGGTCACAATCGAGCGCGATTGTGACCGAAGCATTTCGCGTAGCGGTTCTAGCCCAAAGCAAATAGGGCTAGGTTTTAGCGTGATACAAGCATTACTCGTCCAAAGCAGATAGGGCGAGTCCCTTAAGCGAGTTCGCGATCCAGCAAGCGATCGTGAACACCAAGACGCAAGCGTACAACCAGTGAAACGCACTATGGTTGTCCTCTAAGCAGCAGTCCAGTTGATATTTGGCGAGGACCCCAGCGATGGTCCCCGCTAACCTAAACAGGTAAGAATATACAAGCGTAAGCGGACATAGAATTTCTACGCGAGGTTATTAGCGGTGTAAACAAATGGCTCATTGGGCCGTGTTCCCTTTGTAGCGGGCCTGAAGGGATAGCAGATATCCCTTGACCAGTTGCGCCAAATTGCAATCGCCTCGAACCAGCAAGTGGACGACACGGCAGCGGGATGTAGTCGAACGGCGAACAGGAACGGCCAGCAGAGCTTCGCAGGTTAAGCGGTGCGCGATGGTCGAGGACGTCCAGACGGGCCCTGGTCGCTCTCCTCCAGTGCCTGGACGGTGTTGACCCGCCCTTCCAAGAATGCCCTCATCTCCTTGAAGGTCGGCGGAATCTTCGTCTTGGCGATGTGGGTCTCCCATTCTCGACGGGATTGGGGATCCAGCCGATCACCCACCAAATGGACGAGCCAATCGCCGTTGGCGTCGAAGGGCCTCTTCAGGGTAGCGAGAGCCTCGACGGAGTCGCACAAGGTGTAGTACATATTTTTTATGTCAGGCCCTGACTCTTGCTTAAGTGAAGGTAGTCCAAAGAGGGCCGCCATTACGGCCTTGACCGATAACCGCTGGTTGTCGTAGCGCTCTTCCAGCATTTTCCATGCGGCTTCAAAATTCTCTTCGCGTACCGGCATATTGACGATGAGTTTAGCGGCATCACCAGTGAGGGCACCTCGCAGGTAATGTAGACGCTCCGCATCCGACAAAGTGGTGTCCTGGACCACGAGGGACCGAAATAGGCCATGGAAAGATGGCCAATCTTTGTACTGACCGTCGAAATGCGGTAGCGGAATTTTCGGCAATGAAGATTTTGAGCGAACGGCTCCATCAGCGGCTACGGATGCAGTAGCATCCATTGACAGTCGCTCAACCGTGCGAGCTGCAACTCTCTCCAAATTGGTGAGCTCCTCCAACTTGTCCATTAAAAGGGCCTCCTGCGTGAGGAACTTCTCTTCTGTGTCGGCCGGCTCGTCTTCCTTGAAATATTCGTCCTCTACTATGGTCGGTTCATCGGCCATAGCGGTCAATCGGTCGTGCTGGGCTTCGAACTTGGCCCAGTTCTTTCGAAGAGCCCCCAATCGCGAAGATACATTCCCCTTTGTCCAATTATTCGCTCCCAGCTTCTTCAAATTATCGTACGCGCGCGAGATTCGGCCTTTAAGGTCACGTTGGCTTGCTATTAAGTGGCTCATTGTTCTTGTTTCAGAGGTCACGCGCGACGGTTACCCACAACACTCGCGAGGAATCCCGAACGTTCCAGAAGCACAGAATCCAAACGGCGCTGATCCGGCTCGAAGGACCAAAAAATGTTAGCAAAGTTTCGGATCGCGCACGTCGCAGGATCGGGTTACTCGCGAGAGGGGGGTCGTTTAATTTAAGGCTTTAGTTTTAACACTAATTTTAATCCTGGATGTGAACCTATATACAATTATTTACAATAAAGATAGTTGAACGTACAATTAAGCGGCGCAGTGCACGTGGAATCGGCCCGGTTCCTCGTTACACACTAAAGCGGTTCAAGCGAAGCGAAAAGAAAGATAACGTAACACGACTTGTTAAACGGCTCGTCGACAAGTGAAGCACGTGTACGGCGGATCCAGGAAATCGGCCCGAGTTCCTGGGAGGAAGAGTCCCCCTTCCATCGATCGTAAGTCGATGGAAGGGGCCGTGATCGACGCTTCACACGAGTCAGTGCGCAGTCGCCATGGCCTAATTATCGATGGGCCTGGAAGATGGCGTTAAGATGCAATATTTCCTTAACAAATGCCATGCCCGCGTCCGCGCCCCTACCCGACTATGTCGTGTAGGGACCCCAGGAGCACCGACGTGGAGGTGCGGTACATGGTCTTACCCCGGTCAGGCCTCCAACTTTGTCCAAGTTCTCCGCTCCGAGCTGACTCTGGATCCTCACCCCGCGGCCAAAAGGCCCGGGGGTACCACCAGAGTCGTCTACTCGGTTGAGAAAACATGAAACCCATCGGAGTTCTCCACCAGCCATGCGCCGGCAAGCTGACAGCCGATGGAGCGCCTTCCCGGAGCTATACTACTCCCCCTCCTCGTCCCCTACCCTAACCCTACTCACCGTCTCCTCCAACATCTCCTCGCATCTCCTCACCAACCCTTCCCTCACCCCCCTCATCCTCATTGCCTGCACTAGAATCCCCCTGTCCACCGAGTCAAACGCTGCCTTTAGGTCCATGAACAATACAACCATCCTCTTAACCTTCCTCCCCACCTGCCTATTCATCAAATAATTCAGAACGTATATATTGTCCATGCACCCCAACCCCCTTCTAAAGCCAGTTTGACTCGGTGGCAGAAGCTTCTTTCCCTCCACCTCCTCCCTCAGCCTCTCCGCCAACACAGACGCGTACACTTTATACGCCGTCTGTGTTAGCGTGATTCCCCTATAGTCCTCTGCCTTGTCCCCCGCCCCTTTCTTAAGCACCGGGATCACCACCCCTTCCCACCACTCTTCCGGCCACCCCTCCCCCCTCCACACCCTGTTGCATAACGACCACAACCACTCCTCCACCTCCGGTCCACCCATCTTCCAAACTTCATTTCTAATCCCATCTCCCCCACCAGCCTTACCCTCCTTTAGATTTCTAATCACCCTTCCTATTTCCTCCCTTCTAATCCCCTCCTCCCCATCCTCTCCCCTCTCACTTCTTCCACCCCTTCTCACCCTCCACTCCACTCCTCCCAGTAGCCCCTTAAAATGTTCCTCCCATGCCTCCATTTTAATTCCTTCATTAACCCTCCTTCTTCTCTTCCTTTCCCTATTCACCACCTTCCACACTTGCCCTTCTGTTCTTACCCCCTCTAACTCCTTTTCCCATCTCTCCAACTCCTCTTTCCTTTTCTCCTCGCACATCCTCCCATACTTCCTCTTACTCTCCCTATATTCCCCCCCAACCCCTCCTTCCCTCCTCCATCTCCTCAGCTCTTTTCTTACCTTCTTCTTTTCCTCCCTGCACTCCTCATCCCACCAACCTCCCTTTCCTCCTCCCCTTTCTTCTTTTCCCATCTTATCTATCGCCCCCCGTATTCTTTCTTTCAGTTCCCTCCACTCTTCTTGCACTCCCTTCTCCCCCTCTGCCCTAAGCCCAAACTCCCTTATAAACTTCCTTCTCCCCTCCTCCGACCAGTTTCCTCTCTCACACGCCCTCTCTCCTCCATTCCTCCCCCTACCCCTCTTCTCCCTCCTTCCCCCTATCAGCCACACCACAACTGGGTGGTGGTCCGAATCCACCATTTCCCCGATCTCCATCCTATCAACTTTCTCCCTCGTGTCCTCATTCCCTAGCACGTAGTCAATGACTGAACTTCCCCTCCCTCCTGTGTAGGTCCACTCCCCCTCCTCGTCTCCTTCCACGTTACCGTTCATGATTTCCCAGCCCCTCTCTTCTACAAACCTACACAGCCTTTTCCCCTCCCCATTTACCACTTTATCCTTCGACTTCCTTCTTTCTACACTATTTCCTTCATCCTCATCCACACCCCAAATCCCCCCCCCCTCCCGTTCCTGTCCTTGCGTTAAAATCACCCCCAATAACTGTCTTTACCCCTTCCTCCCTCTCCTCCGTCCACTCCTTTAATTCCTCTAGTTTCCCTTGCAGATCCTTGTTAACGTAAACACCTATTATCGTCCACCAATCCCCCCCTAACCTCACTTTCTTCACCATCAATCCTTCCCTCTCTCTATTCTCCTCCTCCTTCATCTCCAGCCCTTTTCTCACCCCCATAATCATCCCTCCCATCGCCCTCCCCTTCACGCTTTCCCTCTTTGCCCACTGTCTTCTCCATAGGTGGCCCCTCGGCAGCCTCGACTCCACATACTCCCAATCCTTCTCCTCCACCCACGTCTCGCTCAGCACCATTACATCCCACTTCTCCAGCCCTTTCCAGAATTCCCCGTCTTTCCCCCTCACCCCTGCCACATTCCAGAATGCTACCATATATCTTACCACATCTATATTCCTCCTCCCCCCCTTTTCTCCCCTCCACCACCTTCTCGTTTCCCTGTTCCGCATCCCACTTTTCCTCCCATTCATTCCATCTCCTCAGCTTCCCATCTATCCACATCTTCATATATCCTATCTGCACCTTTCTCCCCCTCTCTCTTTCTTTCTCCGCTTCTCTCTCAATCACCCACTTCACCCTCCTTTCCTGCTCCGTCAGGTCATCCTCTATCCTCTCCCTCCTACCCCTCAGTTTCCTCTTCGCCTCCATCACTTTTATTTTTTCCTCTCTCCCCGTTAGCTTAACCAAGACCATACCGTGTTTCTCTTTTCCCGCCTTGCCTAACCTCACTACTTCTTTGATCCCCTCCTCTTCTAAACCTATTCTTTCCCATAGCCTCTTTACCTCCTCCCTCACCCCCGCGCTTCCCCCTATCTCCAGTCCTCTTATCACCACGTTTTCCCTCCTCTCTTCTCTCTCCTTTCTATCCTGTCTTATCTCCACCACCCTCATTCTTCGCACACACGCCTCCAATTCTTCCCTTTCCTGCTTCCCCTTTCCACCTCCTACCTCCCCATCCCTTCCCCACCTCTCCACCTTCTCCATCCTTTCCTCCATTCCCCCTTCCCATACCTCTGTTACGAGCCGGGGCTGCGGCAACGCGAGAGGCCGGCGAGGAGGGTATTTCCCAAGGAATATGGTTTATGAGTTTGTTAGTTAGGTGCGTGGACGAACCTGATGCGAAATCAGGGAGCCACTAGGATTATTGACGGCGAGGACGAACCTGATGCGAAATCAGGGAGCCTCTAGGAATGGAGTCACACGCGGACGAACCTGATTCGAAATCAGGGAGCCGCAGGAGGGTGAAACGTCGTGAACGAACCCGATGCGAAATCGGGGAGTCACTAGGATAAAGTTCACAGACGAACCTGGTGCGAAACCAGGGAGCTGTTAGGAGGTTGGATTATTCACAGGCGAACCTGGTGCGAAACCAGGGAGCTGTTAGGAAGTTGGTAGATTTACAGACGAACCTGATGCGAAATCAGGGAGCTGTAGGATACGGACGAACCTGATGCTAAATCAGGGAGCCGTAGGAGGGTGAGGTTTCGTGGACGAACCCGATGCGAAATCGGGGAGCCACTGGGTTGGTGAAGATTCCTTATTTTGGATGAAAGGTTGGGAACGAACCTGATGCCAGATCAGGGAGTCGCGGGAAATGTTAGTAATGCCTCGTAACTCTTAATTAATATTTAATACAACTCGAGCGGTAAAGTTGTATCAGTGGGTGAGTGCTACTAATATTATAAGGATCACTGGGTAAGAGATGGGTTTAACGAATCTACTCGATTTACACGTGAACACCATTCGTATATTCAATAATCAGTTATTGTACAAATGTAAGTGTCGCGATTAAATAATTAAATAAAGTGTGTAAGTTACCACTAGTTGCACGGTGTTGACGCACTGGCGATGCGGGGCGTAAGAGTGGCTATTTCGAAGTGCCAAATAGAATATAAACCGGACTCGCGGATTCTATGAGGTTAACTATGATTCTGACGGAGACTTTAGCTCGATCTAACTGAATATAACCAACTCTGTACGAGCGTGACACGACGTTACTCTACGCGTGACTGTACTGCTTTTAACCAACGAGGGTTGAAACCAAAGGGTTTATATAGTCCAAAAATGAGTGGGGATTCATTAGAAATCTCCATATAAGGAAATCCTTATGGTCGTCGTGTCACTCCCTGTTTAGAATTGAGGTAGGAGAGCACGCTGGAAAGTGATTGAGGAGAAGCGGTAAGAAAGCCACGTGGTGCGAGAACTTTTGTAGTCAAATTGACCGTGTCAGTTTATTAAAATGGATTGTGGGGTGAGCACAACAATAAGATTCACTCGCGTGAGATGAATTTTGTACAGAGCACACAAGAACAATAGATTTCATACGTTGCGAAATGAACAATGGTGAACACGTTATTGCGACACGCGGTATGAAACGAGAATGAACAAAGGGACGCGGAAAACCGTTGAGCGTCTTCTTGAACAATCCTCGAGAATCGATCAAGAAAGTACGCGTCGTGATTGGGCCGCTCGCTTTGCGTGGTGATCGGTGATTGGCTGAGCAGGCGCCTAGGAGTATCGATCGGCTGATCGAATATCGATCAGCGGCGTGTACCGCTGCCCGGTAGGTGCTGCGGTGAGCTTGGGTGCGGCGGAGCAAGGAACTAATGGAATCTCAAACATTCTCCCGCCATCAACAGCTGTTCGATGATGTTGATGTAGAATCTGAAACAGGCAAAATTGCCAATTTTGCAATTGGCCTGATTAGTGTCGTAGTGGCAGTCTTGAGCGTCACCACTCTGGTGAGCCCATCCTTTCCTGGGTGAAGGGTGACGACTCGAGCAAGTGGCCACTTGCTTGGTGGAAACCGTTCATCAGTGATGAGCACTAAGGATCCAATCTTGATCTCATTCGATCGGTGGTGCCACTTCGAGATGGAGAGTTGACGTTGGAGATAGTGTGATGACCATTGAGTCCAAAAACGTTGAGTCCGTTGTTGTATAAGCCGCCACCTGGCTGATGGTGAGATGATTTCATGCTCGACAGATGGTTCTGGCAGCGTTGTAAGAGGCTGCCCGATGAGGAAGTGAGCCGGTGTGAGGGTGGAGATGTCTTCAGGGTCATCACTGAGAGGCTCGAGCGGTCGTGAATTTAGCATGGCTTCTATTTGGGTAAGAAGTGTGCAGAACTCTTCGTAGGTGAGTACCGTCTCACTGACGGTTCGCCGAAGATGGTGTTTGATTGACTTCACGACGGCTTCCCATTTGCCTCCCATGTGAGGAGCTGCTGGTGGATTGAAACACCAGCCAGTGTTGTCATTGACAAACAGCTGACTGAGTTGACGATGATCCTGTGTGCCCTGGATGAACATACTCTTGAGAACGGTGTCTGCTCCGACGAAGTTCGTTCCGCAGTCTGAGTGGAGCCTGGTTGGGATTCCTCGTCTTGAGGTGAATCTCCTGTAGGCAGCGATGAATCCTTCTGTCGAGTAGTCTGTGACAATGTCCAAGTGTACAGCTGAGGTCGTAAGACAGACAAAAACACAGATCCAGCCCTTCTGAGTTTTTGCACCTCGCCCTTTCCACGTCTTGAGAGTGATGGGACCCGCGTAGTCAATGCCAGTGTGGGTGAATGGTCGTGAGGGTGCAACTCTCGAAAGAGGTAGTTGGCCCATCAGTTGATGGGCACGGATCCCCCTTTGTCGAGCACACACAACACACCGTAGCACATGAGTCTTGACTGGCGCTCGCCCTCCGATGATCCAATAACTGTTTCTGATGTGAGCGAGGGTGAGCTGGGTCCCTCCGTGCAGAGTTTGTCGATGTGCATGGTCTATAATCAGAGTAGACAGACGTGAATGGCGAGGTAAGATTGCTGGATGCTTACTCTCATACACCATGTGGGCATTGTTGAGTCGGCCTCCAACTCGAATGATTCCCTTTTCATCGATGAAGGCTGTGAGTCGATTGAAGACATGGGATGTTGGCATCGAAGCTCCGGAGCTGAGGACCTTGAGCTCAGTCGAGAAGTAGATTGCTTGTGTAGCCTTGATCCAAAAGTTCCTGGCCCATTCCATGTCTTCTGGCAGGATTGAGATGATTGGCAGAGATAATGGCAACTTCTTCATTCTAGTGAGGATTCTGAAACAAACTGAAGTGATGCGATAAAGTTTGTTAAGAGAAGAGTATTTATAAATGAGGTCCCAGTGGTATTTAATTTGTTGAACGTTGAGTAGATTTGAAATTCCTGGACGAGCCTCTAGTGCACTCGAGTCGTCCTTCAAAACTGGTTGAGGTGGCCATGAATCACTGGGTTGAGTGAGCCATGATGGTCCCATCCACCACAGCTCGTGCTGTTCAAGCTGAGCTGTTGTTAA
This sequence comes from Andrena bicolor, assembly GCA_960531205.1. Taxonomy (NCBI): domain Eukaryota; kingdom Metazoa; phylum Arthropoda; class Insecta; order Hymenoptera; family Andrenidae; genus Andrena; species Andrena bicolor. The sequence continues at coordinate 137,415 of CAUIJW010000117.1, read as the reverse complement.
GCCTCTTGATGCGCAATCAGCTGGGTTCGACTTCCCTGGAACATGTCTCCAGTGTGCATCTTGGGTGAGTTCTTGAATTTGGGAGACACGATTCCGTACGTAGTCCTTCCAGCGTGAAGCGTGTGCTTTGATCCAGATTAATGTCACTTGAGAATCCGTCCACAGATGTGTTGTAGCAATGTTGAGCTGCAGGGTTGCTTGAACATACTTCATGAGCTTCGCAACCATCAATGCTGCAGTAAGCTCGAGCCTTGGGATTGTGAGTTTCTTGAGGGGTGCTACCTTCGTCTTGGAGCACACTAGTGTCGACACTTTGTGATTAGTGGACGGTGAGGTTACGGTAAGATAAATTACCGCTGCCATGGCGAGTTGAGAAGCGTCAGAGAATCCATGTAGTTCCACCGTTGAATTGCTGAGAGTGTGAAACCACCTTGGAATTGAGAGCCTGGCCAGGCTTGTAAGATCTTCTCTGATGGTGAGCCAATTGGATGTGACTTGGGATGGCAGAGGCTCATCCCAGCTGATTTTGTGCAGCCATAATTCTTGCAAAAGTGTCTTCGCTCGAATGATGACAGGAGACAAAAATCCTAGCGGATCGAATATCTTTGCTACTTCTGAAAGGATGAGGCGTTTAGAGAGCGTTGAGGTTGAAGTTGCCTTTGAGGAGAATGAAAAGTTGTCATTGAACACATTCCAGTGTAAACCGAGTATTTTGGTATCGCAGTCGTCTAGTGAAATGATTGAGCCATGGGCTCGTGTGGTCTTTGAAATTGATTCAAGCAACGGAGGGTATGTCGAATGCCATTTGGCAAGTGGAAAACCTCCCGCGTTGCACAGGTCTCTTAATTGTTGAGCAATTGTAATCAGTCTCTCACCTGTGTCAGCGCCGCCGAAGATGTCGTCAACGTATCTGGCATGGGTGATGCATGGCACTGCGAGTGGAAAGCGATGACCTTCGTCTTCCACCAATTGCAGGAGAGCTCGTACAGCCAGAAATGGAGCAGCCTTTGTACCATATGTGACTGTGGTGAGCTTGTAAGGCACTTCCTTGTAGTTGTCATCTATCCAGAGCACCCTTTGGAGGTCTTGATCATCTTCATGCACCTTGACTTGACGATACATCTTTGTCACGTCCGTGGCAAAAATGAACTTGTGCTGACGGATCCACAGTAGCACATCCGTGATGTTGAGAAGAAGATTGGCGCCAGTGTGCATGAGGTCATTGATTGAGTGCCCAGATGTCGTCGGGCTTGATCCATTGAAGACGACCCTCAACTTTGTCGTCTCGCTGTCGAGCTTGATCACTCCGTGGTGTGGTAAATAGAAGACAGAATGAGTGTTAGGTGAAATGGATGGTGCTCTTACCATGTGTTGAAGCTCCACGTATTCCTTCATGAATCCTTGGTACAGATTGCAGTACTCGCTGTCCCTGTTGAGCTTGTTGAGTGTGCGCTTCAAGCAAGCATGTGCAGTCTGATAGGAATTACCAAGTAGATTCGGAGATGATCTGAGGGGGATGCGTACGATGTAACGTCCTGTAGAATCACGAGTGTGTGTCGCTCGAAAGTGATCTTCACATTCCTGTTCTTCAGGGGTGAGTAGAGTCGGTGTGTCCAATGGGAGTTCCTCTTGAATCCAAAACTTGGCCAGTAGATCTTGAAGTGCGTTGTCCTTGTGCTGCACAGTGGCAGAGTGATGCAAGGAGCGGAGTTGAATTGAATCAACGGTGATTGGTCCAAGAACGAGCCACCCAAAGATTGACAGCTGAGCAATTGGCATTGAAGAATCGCCCTTCCTAATATTGGGCTTGATGATCTGCCCATAGGTATCTGCGCCGATGACAATGTCGATGGGTCTTGACGTCAGAAAGTCTGGATCGGCCAGTTGAAGACCGGTGATGTGTGGCCATTCTTGATGAGGTGATTCCACCGATGGCAGATTTGACGTCAGTGCCCTGAGTATGTGTGCTTGTATGTGCACAGTTGCTGGGCAGTAATTGGAGCGAAGCGAAATTAGTGCGACTCCTCGAGTCTGAGTAGCTTTGTTACCTCCAATGCCGAAGACAGAAATTGTTGAATGGATACGTTGGAGCTTGAGCTGAGTAACAAGCTCGTCCTTGATGAAGGTGATTTCGGAGCCTGTGTCGATTAACATCCTGACTGGTATGGACATCACCGATGTGATGAGCTGAGCGTTGGCGGTTGCCAACAGTGTGGTTGAAGCGCTGGTGGACGTGGCTGCTGAATGCACAAATGTTGACTGACCTGTTGAGATGAGTTGAAGACCTGTTGAGCTGATGGTTGGTGCGACGACTGCACCGACGCTTCACTGCGTTGCGTCTTGAGCAGCTTGTGGTTGCGCAGATGGTTTGCTGCCGGCTTGAGCAGAGGTCTGCGATTGATGCAAATGCAGCATCGTGTGGTGCTGAGCGCCACAAGTCTTGCACCTCATCGCAGATTTGCACACATCCGTCTGATGGCGGCCGCAGCAATTCCGGCACAGGTTGTTGGTGGTTATTACCTTGCGCCTTGACTCCACTGTCATGCCCCTGAACTGCGGGCACATGACCATGAAGTGGTCTCCTTTGCAGACGTCGCAGGGGTACGCCGTGGCCCTTGATCGCTGAGCAGGCTGCGCACTCTCGGATTTGCTGCTAGTCGCTGGATGACTGGTCGCCTTCTTCTGAGCTGAGCGGGCAGCTGGCGTGGAGGCGTTCTTTTTCGTTGAGCCCTCTGTTTGCTCCAACGCTGAGCTTTTGGCCTCGATGAAAGCCAAGAGCGTCTCATACCTCGGATATTCGGAGGTGTTGGCCAACGATGTCTCCCACGCCTCCCTCGTCACCTTATCGAGAGAGTTGGTGAGTGTGTGCACGAGTATGCAGTTATGCATCTCCTCATGGGCCTTGAGCGCAACCAAGGACTCTTTGACTTGGTGCACTGTCGCAGCCAAGTCCTTCAACGATGATGCTGTGCGTGTGGTGATGGCAGGCAAGGTGAGCAGCTTGTCCAACTGCTCGTTGATGAGCAGGCGTTTGTTGGCGAACCTCTTCGTCAACATATCCCAGCACGCCTGGAACGAAGAGCCCCTGAGAGGAAAGGCGTTGACGCGCCTCGCCGGTTCTCCACTCAGGCTTGAGCGGAGATAGTGCAGCCTATCGATCTCCATGAGCTGAGCATCTTGGATGATCAGCGACGTGAAAAGTTCACTGAACGTAGGCCATTCAGCGTAGCTGCCAGAGAACTTTGGCAGTTCAATCTCTGGCAGCTTTCCTGCGCGTCCAGGCGTTGGCTTGGCGGGAGCAGCACGGAGGTCGGAGATGACCTTGACGTCCTCCTTAAGGCGGCTCAGGTGGAGCTTCATCTCCCACACCAGCTGCCGCTCTTGTACAGCCACGTCGGTGGCATAATACTCGTGGTCGAGGAATTTTGCCGGCCACACAGATTCGAGGTGTTCGTCCTCTCGGCAAAAGACTTGGTGTATTTCCTCGACCTGAGCCACGAGCAATTGCACTTCGTCTATGGAAGTTGAGTGCGCATGAGACGGCAGCTGTGTTTTGAGAGTGGCCAGAGACTTCAAACGACCCACCTGAGCCCTCGCCTTGATGATGAGCTGCGAGGGGAGCGCCGTCGGGGACGCTGAACGTGGCCGTCCCTTGTCCTGAGCAGTGGTGGCCGTCTTCGTCTCCGTGGGGACGGTGAGTGAGGACGCCTTTTCCTCCTTGGCGATCTTGGGGGCGTCGGCGGCCTTGACCTCCTTAATGATCTTGGGGGCGTCGGCGGCCATGACCTCCTTGACGATCTTGGGGGCCTCCTTGTCTGCCATTATTGAGATGCGCACAACACGTAGATCACTACAATCACTACACGCACAACACGCACTTTCACCGCAATCCGGCTCGAAGGACCAAAATGTTTAGAATTGAGGTAGGAGAGCACGCTGGAAAGTGATTGAGGAGAAGCGGTAAGAAAGCCACGTGGTGCGAGAACTTTTGTAGTCAAATTGACCGTGTCAGTTTATTAAAATGGATTGTGGGGTGAGCACAACAATAAGATTCACTCGCGTGAGATGAATTTTGTACAGAGCACACAAGAACAATAGATTTCATACGTTGCGAAATGAACAATGGTGAACACGTTATTGCGACACGCGGTATGAAACGAGAATGAACAAAGGGACGCGGAAAACCGTTGAGCGTCTTCTCGAACAATCCTCGAGAATCGATCAAGAAAGTACGCGTCGTGATTGGGCCGCTCGCTTTGCGTGGTGATCGGTGATTGGCTGAGCAGGCGCCTAGGAGTATCGATCGGCTGATCGAATATCGATCAGCGGCGTGTACCGCTGCCCGGTAGGTGCTGCGGTGAGCTTGGGTGCGGCGGAGCAAGGAACTAATGGAATCTCAAACACTCCCGTTCCCATGATCGTGATCCAGATGGTCGAGATCATGACCCCCTTAGTGGTATGTGATAAACAAAAAGGCTTTTAGGGCGTTTTCCCTTCGCAGACGCGAGCTCGAAAGATGGTTGAGAGCGGCGTATGGAAGAATTCCACATACGTAACATCTCCCCCCTTAGACAAAACATCGCGATTCTCGTGATGCTTTTCAAAAGAAGGGAAAACGCCCCACAAATCCTTTTATAAGAAAAGTGTAAAAGAGAATTGACGGGTGTAGTGTGGTGTAATTAGTGTACTTATCGCTAGGTATTGCCGGGTGTAGGAGTTTAGTCGTCGCTGGGTAAAGTGTAGCCAAGCTGCAACCAGTGTTCTATGACGTCCAGTGGTGGTTGTCCGGGTAGCCGGTCGAGTGACAGCGTTGCTGTGAGGCCGTCCGGCGTTGATTGGACGTTGGCGAGGAGGCCTTTCCTTCTCGCCATAACCATCTCGGCGATCTGCGTCGTCCTCTGGAGCGGTCGGCGGGAACGTAGTTTAACTCCCCTCAGCTGAATCCTTACTGTCTGCCAGGGGAGGGCATGGAACCGGGGTGGCAGGGACCGCAATTCGGTGACGGGGCCGTCCATGGCTATGCCATAGTCACCTAAGAAGGTGGTGCAGGTGGTTCCGTTGATTTTGATGATTTCGCCACGGAGCCATCCCTTCCTATCAAACTTTATTGTCACGAATCGTCCCGGCTTGATGCTGTCCATCGTTGGCAGACACAAATGCTGTCTCGACTCCATATAGTTGTTCAGGTCGCGTAATACGACCTTTGCTGCCTCCGCATATTTGTCCAAGCAGACCCAGAATGTGGCGGGGTCCTCCACGTACATCACCAAGCAGCGGCATGTTTTCCCGAGGTCGTGCACCGAGATGGTTCTCATGTCTGCGTTTTTTCGTGATGATCTGCTCCCCAGGTGTCCAATCCCTGATGTTTTCGTCCGTTACCTCCTTGATGTCCAGCCAATCCGGAATGCGCTTTGCAGCACTTCTACTAGTTGTTTGGGTCCCCGCTGCCTTGGATGTGATTTTGCGGGTCGAACAGCTTCGACCTTTTCGGACGAGTCCTCTAGTGCTGTGGCTATACGGCCTTGGTGACAATACGGTACCCACTCGAGGTAAAGTTTCCCAAAAACCGTGGTGTCCTGTCTGAACTGCGATGGTCCTTTTACTTTCTTCTGGAGTGGTTTGTGTAGCAATGTTCTTAGACATGGAGACTAGGTTTGTACTGAGTTAAGGGGACTGATGCCCTGCTTTTATAGGGAAGAAACCCTTATCTCGCCCCCACCCTGAAACTATTCGTGTAGCGGAGGGGGTTTCTCGTGGGAGTGATTTCATCCCTTTAGAAGACGGTGGCGCACGGGCTGTGATTTTCGGATGTAATTGGTATATCTATTGGTGTTTCTTGGTTCTCTTTAGGGGATTCTGTTTTATTGTTGTGTTGACGAGGTTTGCATTTTATAACCAACATTATATTTACTATAATCAGTATTACTACTATGCCTCCGATACAGGAAAAGGTTGAGATCTGTACTTGTCGAATGGATGTTTGATGAGTTGCGAAATTCCTAGCTCGTTGTTCTATTTCGGTAAGTGATAGTGCTGTCGGCAGATCCTCCCATTTTGTTGGTTTCTGCTCGTTCACTTTCAAGGCCTGAAAATGATACTCGGTAACCTCTGGTATAATTATTGATAGATTATAAGGTTTGGAGGGGTAATATTCGATATTTTGCGAGGCATCAATGGTTTCTAATGTTTTTAGTTGTACTGAATCTATTGTTGCTTGGCAACCGGGTTGTAGTCTAAAGACTCCAATCGCAGTGATATTTCGTGTTATCGGTTTCTTTCCTTTGCAATAAATTTGTGCCTTTTTACTTTCTGGCATGAAATAAAGCCATGTAGTTGGTGTATTTAGAGTTTGCCAGTATGGTTTGACTTGTGTGATCAGTTTAATGGTACAAGTGTTCCAATTTATTGAAGCGGGGTTCAATAACAGAGTAGATTCGCAAGTTGGTTGTCGATCTGCTTGGTATACTGGTAGGGTAGTTGGTCCAAAAAATTGGTTGTGGTGAAACCGGCAAGTCTTAAAATATTCTTCCGTTGGGGAAAAATATTGCTGTTCATCTGATGAGACGGCAATGAACTGGATTTGTGGCTGTATATACGAAATTACCTTTTTTGTTCCAAGGTTGTGTGTCGATGGACATGGATATATTTTATATAAGCTGTAAGTTTTTCGCTCTAAAAGAGGTATGGTGAGTTCGAAAAGTATCCTTCCCTTTGTGAAAATTACGTTTAAATTTGTTATTTTTTCAATTTGTTCCGTGAGTAGTTCTTCGGGTGTTAGGGGAAATTCATACGCAAGTGTTTCCTTAATCCGTTGAGCTGATCTCAATAATTGTTCAGGCGAAAGAATAGCGGGGTGTAGAATGCCTTGTTTTGCTAGCAAAATTGCGTCTATTAGCAACAGCAAGTTGGTGTTGTAATCTTCCAACCCTCTTTCTATTTCAATTACGGAGTCCCTGATGGATGCTTCGAAGCGTAACTTGTTGATGTCTGACTGCGTCTCTTGTAATGCTTCGGAGTGTAGGGCCATCGTTTTCGTTAGTTGAGATATGATTTGAGTTAAATTAACTAACCTCGCATGTGTGAGTGAAAATTCTCCTTTTATGATATGCGTTTGATTCGCTATTATTTCGGTAATGTCGCGTTGATCCTTATAAACTTTGTTTAATTCGCGGTTGTAGTATTCTGCGTCTTCTTGTGATAAGGTTCCAAATAACATTTTACTGAGAGTGCCGATGAATCCAAAAGGTACGCTACGCCGTGGGGATGGTTTTTTAAGATGTGTGGTGTCACCTATTGCGGTGCGTATCAAGTTGCTATAATGTAAAGTATTTTCTTCCTTCTTGATTAACCGAGGTCCCAATTCTTTGCTGAGACAATTTATGGAATCATGACGGTTGCAGAGTTGATTCATCGCTGAGATATGGTGCTTTACATGTGGAGCATAGCTGAGATACCGAATAACATCCAGAGATGTGACTAGGCGCCATTCTGATTGGAAGGTCCTTATGTCGGGTAATTTTTCGTAGAAGAGTCCGATGTTTTCTTCGAGCGGCGTAATAATTTGATCATCGCCAATGACAGCGAGAGGTAACAGGAGCAAATATGCGAAAATCATGGTTGATTTTCAACTGTGGATGGAGAGTAAGCATGTTTAAGTTTATCCTGATGCTTGGTGATTAATTTATTATGCGTTCGTAATACTACGTTATTCAGGTCTGTCACGTCTACTATCTGGTACGGTCCGATGTAATGTGGATCAAATTTACTGGTACGAGGTTCCCTGAGTACGTAAACCAAATTACCTACGTTAAACGTTGCTGGGTTTGCATGGCTATCGTAATAATTTTTCGAACGGATTTTTGCTTTGTTTAGATTATCGGAGGCTATATTACGAATATTAGTCATGTGCGTTATTAATTCTATTAAATAATCTCCATACGACTTTAGTTTTTCACTGGTGGGAAAAGAGGTTGGTTCTCGAGCTGGTTTTCCAAAGATTAATTCGTATGGAGTGAAATTTGTTGCTTCGTGAACGGATGTATTCTGGTTTCTGGTTTCTTGTTTCCCTGGAACAGGCACACTCTTTACACTATTGTGCGTCCTATTCCAGAGTGGCATTTCGAGAAAATCTTCTCATATAGCCCAACGAACTTTAGTCATATTCAGGTTCTTTATTCTTTTAGTGGGATGGCGCCTCAAGCACCTATCCACACTCTCCTGTTCTTCTCTTTCTCTCTCACCTCTCTCCCTCCCTCCAATGCCAGCAGCAGCGGCGTACCGGGAGAAAGGTGGTCACCCATCCTTCCCCAGCCTCCGTCCCGTGATGTTTGACTTCGGTGATCTAACGAGAACCGGTGTATTCATCACGGCTAAGGCCGCTGGCAACGGATGTATTGTAAGAGAACATTGCGAATGGTATTAATAAATCCCAGTCTTCATAAATATCCATGTAGTGCTTGAGGTATTCGGTGAGGACGATGTGACTTCGTTCCAGAGATCCATTGGTTTGTGGTCTATATCCCGAGGTCGTGATTTGCTTGATTTTGAATATTTCAGAGAGATTGGTCATAAGCGTTCCGATGAAGCTAGTTCCCTTGTCTGTTAGTATTGCGCGAGGTGTACCGTAAATTGCGATGAAATGTCTAGCGAAAGCATCTGCAATTGTAGCAGCTCGAATGTTAGGTATTGCTACGGCTACGCAATATTTCGTTAAGTTATCTTGAATGGTGAGAATATGTCTGTTCCCACTGGGTGTAATTGGTAAAGGTCCTACTGTATCCAAGGAAATTTTGTCGAAGGCTCCTATAGGTGTGTCGGTGATTAACATCGGCTGACGAGTTTTCGCTCGAACTAATTTCTGTTCCTGACAACTTTGGCATCTTCGAATGTAGTCTTGAATGTCGTTGCGCATTTGTGACCAATGGAATTTTGATCGAATGCGTTTATAGGTCTTCGTTACTCCTTTATGTCCTCCAATTAAACTGTCGTGAGCTTCACAAATGATAGGCTGTCTGTCTTCTTCGGATGGTGTGGTGATGGTACAATTGCATAGAATAATCTGCAGGCCTGTTCCTACGAAAACCTCTTCTAATATCTTGACGAATTCGTTGGATGGTATTTTGTGAAGGTCCCCCGTAGCGGAAATTCGAAATGACTTAATCTGATTTTGATCCAAGGTGTGTCGAAGAATTTTCAAACCATTGAACACATCTACTCTTTTAATATTATCAAAGAAATTGTCTGAGATTATTATACTAAATGTTTTAAATAATCCATTGTCCGTAGTTATCATGTTTCCCTTTTTTGGTTGTTCTGCTAGAAGATTTGGTTTATTGATTAGTTCGGTGTCTAGCAGTAATTTTCCAACGGGGTTTATTAAATTGCAATCAGCAGAAATGAAGTGTACGTAATGTCCTTCTTCAGCGGTAAAAGTATTTGAAGAAACGATAATTTTAAGCGGTTGATCTAATGGGGTCTCTTCCAGATCGTCGAGGTCGTTTGAATCCTCGGTTTCAGTAGTGAAGAAAGGGTAGGAGTCAGGTGTCCGGTCAGGGACCTTAGGTTGTGTTGACCTGCTGTCAGGTGGTTGTCCTACACTTGCTTCGGTCGTAGTTTTTGCCGGTAGCTGGTTTATTGAGGGTTGTAAAGGTTCATCCATGACTTCTGATGATACCTGCGGTGTGCTGAGTAAATCTTGTTGGAAGATTCTTGCATTTTCTATTACAGTATTTTCGGGCGGCTCCTCAAACGATATTAAATTGTCTAATACGGTCTGGTCCTTATCTGAAGGGACGATTTGAGTGGAATTTGCTGCGGGTGAAAAACTGTTTATGGTCTCCTGGCGTTCATCTGGCATGGTTACCTCTTGAGATAAGCTGGGAAAAGATCGGTTTTTGTATATTATTGGAGAATGTTGAACGTTCCCACGTGCGGTTTCTTCCTCTGAGCTGCTGCTTGTCTCTCGGTATTTGGGTCGGCTTTCTCTATCTCGTTGTAACTGTCGTATACGGTGTCCGATTGTTTCAATATTAACGTCTGTTTTCGGTATCTGGGGTTTGAAGTCGGGGTCCCGAAGCTCCCGTGGAATAAGTGGTAGGCAGGCAGACGTGGGGTTGCGCGATAATGCGTCTGCGTTCTTATTCGTCTTTCCGGATTTATGGACAACCTGGTACTCGTATTCCAAAAGACGGAGCTTCCATTTCATAAGTCTAGAAGTTGGGTCCTTGACAGAATGTAACCAGACAAGTGGTCTGTGATCTGTAACGAGGGTGAACGGGGTTCCGTAGATGTAAGGCCTGAAGTATCTTACGGCGTAAACCATGGCCAAACATTCCTTTTCTGTAGCCGAATAATTCCTCTCAGGTTTATTTAGGCTTCGAGAGGCGTAGGCAATCGGCAGGTCGTTTCCTATCTCCCCTTGGCTAAGTACGGCTCCAATAGCGTAATCAGATGCATCTGTGGTTACAATGAAAGGTTTACTGAAATCAGGGTATTGCAGTATGGGTTGTTGACAAAGTTCGTTGCGTAATTGTTTGAAACTCTGATCTTGCTCTTCTGTCCATTTGAATTTGATGCCTTTTCCTAATAAGTTAATTAATGGTTTTGCCTTTGTGGTGAAATTAGGTACAAATCTTCGGTAGTATCCAACAAGTCCCAAGAATTGTTGAATGTTCTTCTGCGATGTGGGTGTTGGGAAGTCTTGAACAGCTTTTAACTTTCTAGGGTCAGGTCTTACTCCTTCCTTTGAAATAATATGTCCAAGGTATGCGACTTCTTTTCGCAGGAATTGGCACTTGTTGGTCTGAAGGGTTAATCCGTGTTCTCGAAGGCGGTTTAACAATTTTTTGACTTTGATATTGTGTTCCTGTAACGATGATGCGTATATCACTATGTCGTCCAAGTAGACAAAGAGGTCTGTTCCTTGAAGTCCAGTGAGTGCTTGATCCATCAGGCGTTGAAAGGTGGGTGGTGCATTCTTTAATCCGAAAGGCATTCGAGAGAATTCGTAATGTCCATTTGGAGTAGTGAATGCTGTTTTTGCCTTATCGTTCGGATCCATCTCTATTTGATGAAATCCACTGGCGAGGTCAAATACTGAAAAATATTTAGCTCCTCCTAATCGGTCTAAAATCTCTGTGATTTGAGGTAATGGGTACTTATCAGAAATTGTTATTTCCTTGAGGCCGCGAAAATCTATTACTAGACGCCAACGTTTTACTCCATTTTCGTCTTCTTTCTTTGGGACGATCCATAAAGGTGAATTGTATGGAGATTTTGAAGGTGTAATTATACCATTTGATAATAGCGCGCTTATTTGCTTTTGAATTTCCTTTTGATGTATGAGAGGATAGCGATATTGTCTTGTGTTGATTGGAACATCGTTGGATGTATGGATTGAATGTTTAAAGTCGCGGGCCTTCCCAAGTTTATCTCCAGGAAGATAGAATCGGTCGGGAAAATCTCTAACTAGATTAGTAACGAATTCTAGTTCCTCCTTGTTCAAATGTTTCGTGTTTAGGGCTTCTAAGATTTTTTGTATCCTATCTTCGTGTGTTCTGAATTTTGACGGGTGTTGTACAGCTGGGTAAAAATCTTCGTCCGATGACCCGAAGATATCGAATGGCTCTAATGTTTGTGGTTCTATCTCCACGTCTAGGGGTTCATTGCTGGTATTTGTTGCCATAACATAGCACTTCCCTTTATTGTTCCTCACAACTGCTTCTCCTATGTAAAGATGTTCGAGGGTCTTGATACGCGGTAAATATCCTTCCTTAATCCTCGAGTTTGTAATTGTTATAGCAATCTGTTGCGACGTCCGGGGCTCGATACGATGTTTGGTCGATGTCAGTCGCTCCTTTATTTGAGGTAGATCTTGATAATTTGAAAAACGTAGAGGTCGGGTTGGTTTATTTTTCAACACCAGAGTCCCATGATAATAGGAGATTTCAGCCTCCTCCTGTTTTAAAAATGGGCTTCCTATAAGTCCATCTGCATCTATGGCAAGCTCTTTTACTACATAGAAAAGTGCAGGAGCTTCGTGGATATGAAGAATTGTTGTTCCTAAAGTATGAATTGGATTAGTGGTAATTCCGGTTAACTCGATTTCTTCCCGAGAACTTATTGTTGCCTTTTCTCCCAGGGCATTAATGACTACTAAATTAACGGATGCTCCACCGTCGATTAAGAATTCTCCCGTTCCTGACTCCAATTCTGGAACCTTGGTTTTGATGCGTGGGGCAGGTGCTTCCTTGATGAGGGTTCCTCTTCGAAGCGGACTGTCCTTTGGCGAGCTTCCTTGTTTCCGCTCATCGTGTCGCCTATACGTTGAGCGCGATCGAAGTTTAAAGATTTGTTTGATTCAACGGACGAATCTCGCGAGTCTCGTTGATATCTCGGATTACGCGGTTGTTTCCTACAGGATTTTCCGTCGTGTCCGGCTGTGCCGCAATGCCAGCAATATAAACTCGGCTTGCGATCTTTATCGGGATTTTTTAAAATGGAATAATGTTTTTCTCCATTATCTGCGTACGATGAGTCGGAGCGATAAGAAGGGGATTTCGAGGGGCTCCGGTGACGCAAAGTCCACGCCGTCGTGCGTGTCCGTCCTTCTCGTTCCTCTTCCAAACCAGATGTTCTAAGAGACCGATCCCTATTCTGGTCGTATCTACTCGGAGAAAGTGGGTACGACACTTCGCGGTCGTGGTGGCGAGAATCTTCGGTGTAATGATCTCGGCGAGACCACCTGGAGGGTGATTCATTACGGGGCGACTGTCGCCGATTCCTTAATTTTCTATCTATCTGTAGCACGGCGCCGTAAGCTTGTTCAAGTGTTTTGATGTCTTGAATCTGAGCCGACACTTTCCAAGAAATTCGATCCGGTAAACCATCGATGAAGTTTTCTTTAACGTCCTTTTCCATTTCTTTGACGAAATCTTCAGCGTGATCCGAATACCTTTCCCGAATAGCTCCGCGCGCACAATAAACGAGATGGCTAGTTCTGTCGACGTACTTTCGCAGACTTTCTCCTTCGCGAATGCTTAGTTTCGCGATTTCGACTTGAAAATACGATAAACTTCTTCCTGGCGCGAATCTCTTTTTTAAATGTTGAACTAATTTCTTAACAGACTCGAATTTATGTTCTAACGTGCACCTGCGTGCCGGACCGATCAGTTTCGTTAGTATTATCGCAAGATACTCAGCTTCCGTACCCTCAGGAATCAAAGTTAACCCGTCTTCCACATTTTGTGCAAAGCGCGTCAAGGGTGGACTTTCACCGTCGAAGGTTGGAATTGACATAGTAATATTCTGTATACATGTCCGTTGCGTCAAAAGCGACATTGAGTTTGCAATTGAAACTGTCAGGTTCATTATATCGTTAGAAGAGACGTTCGCCTGTGCGGTTGCCATTTTAAAATTACTAAGTGACTTGACTAGAGAAAACTAGTATATTGTCGATAACAAATTACGAGTGATTTTAACGTATTTAAAAACCCAAATTTTACGGCGATTCTAATGCAGTAGCATCCCACCGCTGTCACCAGTTCTGTTACGAGCCGGGGCTGCGGCAACGCGAGAGGCCGGCGAGGAGGGTATTTCCCAAGGAATATGGTTTATGAGTTTGTTAGTTAGGTGCGTGGACGAACCTGATGCGAAATCAGGGAGCCACTAGGATTATTGACGGCGAGGACGAACCTGATGCGAAATCAGGGAGCCTCTAGGAATGGAGTCACACGCGGACGAACCTGATTCGAAATCAGGGAGCCGCAGGAGGGTGAAACGTCGTGAACGAACCCGATGCGAAATCGGGGAGTCACTAGGATAAAGTTCACAGACGAACCTGGTGCGAAACCAGGGAGCTGTTAGGAGGTTGGATTATTCACAGACGAACCTGGTGCGAAACCAGGGAGCTGTTAGGAAGTTGGTAGATTTACAGACGAACCTGATGCGAAATCAGGGAGCTGTAGGATACGGACGAACCTGATGCTAAATCAGGGAGCCGTAGGAGGGTGAGGTTTCGTGGACGAACCCGATGCGAAATCGGGGAGCCACTGGGTTGGTGAAGATTCCTTATTTTGGATGAAAGGTTGCGAACGAACCTGATGCAAGATCAGGGAGTCGCGGGAAATGTTAGTAATGCCTCGTAACTCTTAATTAATATTTGATACAACTCGAGCGGTAAAGTTGTATCAGTGGGTGAGTGCTACTAATATTATAAGGATCACTGGGTAAGAGATGGGTTTAACGAATCTACTCGATTTACACGTGAACACCATTCGTATATTCAATAATCAGTTATTGTACAAATGTAAGTGTCGCGATTAAATAATTAAATAAAGTGTGTAAGTTACCACTAGTTGCACGGTGTTGACGCACTGGCGATGCGGGGCGTAAGAGTGGCTATTTCGAAGTGCCAAATAGAATATAAACCGGACTCGCGGATTCTATGAGGTTAACTATGATTCTGACGGAGACTTTAGCTCGATCTAACTGAATATAACCAACTCTGTACGAGCGTGACACGACGTTACTCTACGCGTGACTGTACTGCTTTTAACCAACGAGGGTTGAAACCAAAGGGTTTATATAGTCCCAAAATGAGTGGGGATTCATTAGAAATCTCCATATAAGGAAATCCTTATGGTCGTCGTGTCACTCCCGTTCCCATGATCGTGATCCAGATGGTCGAGATCATGACCCCCTTAGTGGTATGTGATAAACAAAAAGGCTTTTAGGGCGTTTTCCCTTCGCAGACGCGAGCTCGAAAGATGGTTGAGAGCGGCGTATGGAAGAATTCCACATACGTAACACCTCCAACCTCTCCACCTTTTTCTCTATGACCTCCCGCTTCACCTTTTCCTCCCTTAAACCCTCTTCCCATCTCCTCCTCTCCTCCCTCCATTCCTTTTCCACTCTTCTTCTATCCTCCCTCTCTTTCCTCATTTCCTCCTTCACCTCCCTCAACTCCTCCCTTTCCTTCTGTAATTCCTCTTTCACCCCCCTCAGCTCCGCCATCATTTCCCTGATTAATCCCTCCACGCCTCCTGTCTCTTCCCTTCCACCTCCCCTCTTCCTCTCCTTATCGCCACCTGCCGGCGACCTCGCCGTCTTCCCACATTTCCTAAAGCCTGTACCCAACCCCTCCTCCTCCTTACCCTCCTCCCCCTCCCTCTCTTTCCTCTTCCCCCCCCCCCCCCCCCCGCAGCCCTCCAGACTACCAACACTACTCCCTATACTACTCACACTATCCCTTCTGGGGTTGT
This sequence comes from Andrena bicolor, assembly GCA_960531205.1. Classification (NCBI taxonomy): domain Eukaryota; kingdom Metazoa; phylum Arthropoda; class Insecta; order Hymenoptera; family Andrenidae; genus Andrena; species Andrena bicolor. The sequence continues at coordinate 122,155 of CAUIJW010000117.1, read as the reverse complement.
CATTCCCCCGTATCCCTCCTACCCCCTTTACTTTTTCCCCCTCTTTATCCCCCTCCATCTCGTCTTTCAACCTCTTGCACCCTCTACCTATCCACCCACACGCTTTCCTCTTTCTATCCCTCTTTAATTTTCCCACCTATCCCAGTATCTATCTTCGCACCTCCACTTTTCCACTCTTTCCTGCTACAACCTTTCAAATCTCCCGCCCACCTGTCCGTACCTGTCGTTCCTCTTCTTACTCACAGAGCTCTCCACCTGTTATTCCTCTGCTATCCTCCCGCTCAAATTACACCTCTCTCACACCTAACCTCCAAACCCTTCCTTTCTCCCTCATACACACCCGTCTACCTTTTGCCGTACCCACTCCCTGTCTCTCCCTTCTCCCTACACGCCCTTCTCTACCTTCCTCGCCCGCTCACTACTCCCTATTTCCCCAGATCACTTCACTCTCACTCTATCCACCACACACACTACCTTCACACGACTTTCACTCACTCGCCCGGAAACGGAAGTCTATATATATATATATATTGTTAAAAAAATAATAATAATGATAATAATGAAAATTATAATAATGATAATAATTAAAATAATAATAATAAGGATAATAATAATAATGATAATAATGAAAAATAAAATGAAAGAAAATAAAATAGAAAAATAGAAAAAATAATAAATATAAATATAATAAATTTAAAAATTTGGAGGTGGTGATGGTGGCGGCGATGATGATGATGATGATGATGGGGAGGAGGAGGAGGAGGTGGTGATTGCGGCCGTCGTCGCGGCCCCAACACATCAAATCGTGCGCGCAACCGCCGCACCCGTGCAACCATCACGGGGCCAATTACAGGCCCCAACCGCTGCATCTGCACTTCACGAGGTGCAGCTTGTTCCGCCAACCACCCCCGCAATTCTTGAAGTGGTATGCCCTATAACATATAAATATCGATATAACATATCAAACATAATAAACATCCAACATGCAAAACACTGTAAAGTATTACATACTTGATGAGGCGATGGCGGCGAAGGTGGCGGCGACGATGGCGGGGGAAACGATGGTTGCGGCAAGTCCTAGAACCCACAAACATCAATATAATATTTACGGCTGTGAGATCGAACTCGATTTCAACGGTCAAACATGATAAAAAATATCAAAATATTGTTATATACATACCTCGGGGATGTCTCCACATGGCTCGGGGTTTGCGTTGGGAGCGATCCCCTTCAATCCCATTTTAATATATATATAAATTATTTAGATTGGTAGCCGTCATGATTCGAAGACGACTGGTCTCGCTACATCTCCAGGCTCGCACAAGGGACCCTTATCATGAAATCGAGAAGTGCGTAGCTTTGCAAAAGTGAGATGCTGTTGTTCTCTAGATTCATTTTCGCCGACCATTACATTTTTTTTTCTTTGCACACATCATTTCGTTGAACCGTTTTCTCCTTCTTCTTTGACACATCATTTGACTAAATCACACCACTTTGAATGTATATGAAACGCCTATCGTACCACTTTCAAAGCCTAACGTACGACTTCGAACATGCATCGAACGTGAATGGTACCACTTTGATCGGATACCAAACGTGAATCGAACGGGTTTTGAACGGGTATCGAACGCGAATCGAACGGCATCGAACGGTTTTGAACGGGTATCGAACGCGAATCGAACGGTATCGAACAGCTTTGAACGGGTTTCGAATGGGTATCGAACGGTTTTGAACGCGAATCGAACGGTATCGAACGGGTATTGAACGCGAATCGAATGGTATCGAACGGGTATCGAACGCGAATCGAACGGTATCGAACGGGTATCGAACGGGTATTGAACGGGTATCGAACGGTTTCCACATAATTACAACTATCATCTTAATCTAGCGTACATGCAGGAGGTTGGGGAGGGTGAAGAAAAAAAAACATTTATGCATTAAAAATTGATTATATTTTATTTAAGCATTTCTCTTTGGCGTTTAGACCACCAGTTGAATATTTTAAATACATTTTGCATGGCACAGTGTTTCGCGTGTCTGCCACATCGCAGAGTATTAACTATGTGACGAAGCGTCGTCACTGCCGCGAGACAGCGCGGCAACTACACGCACCGGCCGCGGGGCGGCTACGCTCTCGCGGGTGACGCGACGAATGCAAGTACATATGCACCGAATAGGCATAGAAATGTAATGCATACTTATGCCGCGGGGCGGCCCCGCGCGGCCCACCGGTCTCGCAAGCGAAGATGCGCAGGTGCCAGTATAAGACGGGGCCGTCTGGCCGAATTAGAGGGCCCTCTCGAGAGTACTGTTCCCCTTCTCCAGCCAGTACCGTAGCAAACCGAGACCGCTCACGTTTTGAAATCCTGTATCCGAAGTGGCCAGTGTCGACCATAGTCACTACTGCGCCGTTACCCGCCTCACTCCCCAATTGAAGCCGAGAATAACCCCTTGCGCTTTGACCTTCACCCGAATGATAACCCTGCGCCTACATAGGCCGGGGCTCATATTGTACCGGGCCTCTCTTGTATAACCCTCGACGTGGACGCACCAGCATTGGCCATCCTAGAGCGGCCAACTGACTCCTTCCTACGATCCTGTAGACTCACGAGCGAAAACCGCCGCTGTCGCGAGCATATACCGAACCGACAACAGAAGAAGTCAGAGCGATCCCGACGTTTACCGAACGGGCTCGCATCCGACGAGACACGGGACGAAGGCCCGACCACGCAACTGTAGAACGGAACGGAGAATAAACCTTGTTATTGTTATTTACGCCTTGTTCATTCGAAGACCCCTGGCACCCGACTGAGTCGGCGAATCCTCTCCTCCACCCTACCGACAACCGTCTCAGAACCGGAGACGGTCACAACTACATTTAGCTTATTTAGAGATTTGATATCCTCGTTGTCAATGTCCAGCGCCTCGATGATTATGTCCGCTCTGGTATTTTCATCCAGGAAATCCGCAAGCCAGTCGCGTTTCTGTAGCCCTTTAACGTATACTATATGGAATGTGTCATCTTCTTCGTCGATCGCATCAGCTACAGCTTTCGTAATTAGCTGTTTAGCCATACTGTACGGAACGTCTCCATCGACCCACCGTAGTCCATGATGTTTTGCCACCAGCCGTCGGATGCTTGATTTGTCGGATTTTGTAAGAAGAAATTGCGGCATCGAACTCCCAAAAATATAGTGCGAGAGAACTGTTCCCTTGCGTAAGACAGCCACTTCCTTCGCGACAAATCTTCCATCGACGATGAACCCTTGCAGGTCAACGAATGTTGGTACAGCCATTATCGGTACAATTTAGAGGTCCGTTCGTTTCCGAGACAGACAGGAGAATGCAGTCTTTCTCGTAAAGCATCTCGATTTTCACGATGAAATTTTTGTATGATTTTGACACAGGAGAGGGCGCGCAAGTAGCGTGGCAATTTAATTCATTTTGCGCACTACGTTTCTCAGTGGATTGTTTTCAACCACCCGATCGTGCAGAATCAGACAGTAGGCTGTAGTATTTGCCGGCACATTCTCTTTACACTCGAATTCTATGCGCACGTCCACGGTGCCATTCTTGATCGACTCATTTTGTCGCGAGCAATCAATCACCACGATGGGACCAAATTGTAAAAATTGGCTTCACACCAAAATTATGTCACGTCCTGGGTTGAGGTCTTTGGGGACGATGACAATGTGGGGTAAGAAATCAGGCGAGAATCTGTAATCCTGCACACTGAGGGTTTTCGGGAGTCAGGCGAGAACGTAAAATCCTACACACTGAGGATTTTCGGGAATCAGGCGAGAACGTAGAATCCTACACACTGAGGGTTTTCGGGAATCAGGCGAGAACGTGTAATCCTACACACTGAGGGTTTTTGGGAATCAGGCGAGAACGTGTAATCCTGCACGCTGAGGGTTTTTGGGAGTCAGGCGAGAACGTAGAATCCTACACACTGAGGATTTTCGGGAATCAGGCGAGAACGTGTAATCCTACACACTGAGGGTTTTCGGGAATCAGGCGAGAACGTGTAATCCTGCACGCTGAGGGTTTTTGGGAGTCAGGCGAGAACGTAGAATCCTACACACTGAGGATTTTCGGGAATCAGGCGAGAACGTAAAATCCTACACACTGAGTATTTTCGGGAGTCAGGCGAGGATGTGTAATCCTGCACGCTGAGGGTTTCAGGAGTTAGGCGAGAACGTAAAATCCTACACACTAGGTTTAGGGGGAAATCAGGCGAGGATCTTAAATCCTGCACGCTAATCCACCAGGGAAGGTTTAAAGATAATCGCGCGCCAGGGAGACACCCGTTAGACCACTTGTGGTTGTTACTTTAGTTTTGGTAATCGGATTTACGGTTGCATTGTCATAAGAAGCCGCCCGTGCTATTCCGCGAAATTCGTCTAGACGTTGGTCGAACGCGAGCTATGTAAAAGTAAGCCCGGTAAATATTATAAGAACTCCGGTGTTCGCGCTGCCCGATCAGCTGTTGCAGCAGTTTGTTTTGGAAGGGAACCTTCGTTCTGAGGATTTAACACAATAACTCGAAGCGTGAATTAAATGAAACTGGTTTATTCAGTTAGTAGCACCAAATAAGCCATGCATATTATGGTGCAGGTAACTTAGTTTATAATAATGCGTTATGCGTTTAGCGTTAACACGAAACAGTTATATAAATGGTTATTTATAAAGATATAATTATGAATATGATGTACATGAATATAAATCGTGGTAGAGATATAAAACAATAGGCATGAAATAATAGACCGTCGCAATAAGCGGATAATAATGGTATAAAACAATAAGAATTAGCAATGATAGCAATATATAGCAATAAGCATGAAATAGTAATATAAATGGTAAGAGTTAGCAATAGTACATGAGAAATAAATGAGGGTGATATACCGTGTAACAATATTTAATATTAATTGCTTACGATGAATATCGATGAGTAATTCGTTGAAATTGATTCTAAACACTTGATAGTTATAAAGACACTTTCCGAGTGATGTTTCTGCAGAAAGAGCCACATGAGGCATCCGCCATTGTAGTTTAAGTAATTCAATTTCTGGTTCCAACATCGGTGATTCTACCAGAGCATTGTTGTCATTGCGCGATCGGATTAAAATCAATTCATGACGCATATTAATAATCATGCGTTTGTAGTTCTCGCAAAATCCCAGCAAATATTTGAGTGGGATGCAAAAATTGAAATGATTTTTCACTTTTAGCCCATTGCTTCGTTTCAAGCTCCATCGGGCATTCTCCATATTTTTGTCTTCGTCAGATGTCAGCGATACATAGTTTTTAAGCGTGCTAGTTATTCCAACGTTTCTGTTGCGATCAATCCCCACGCCATTCAGCTCGTATCGAATCTCATCGAATAAGAACGCCACACAATTATTTCCCAACATCATCGATAATGTGTCGTTTGGCTTATTTATCTTCAATTTCCCCTCCACATAGAGGAAACTTTCACACGGCAACGTGTATAAATCCTGATGCTGTATGGGTATTCTTATCTCATCGCTGTATCCAAACGTCGTGTTGGGTTTTATGTGTGAGTCTCGAGCTTGACGATGCGGTCATCAAACGTCGGCTTCCCTCCAATGCTTAGAATGTCAGCCATTTTTCAACTTAAATGCGCACAATGAATCCCAATGATTTCAAAAATGCAATGTTCGCAGCACTGAGCTTCTTCTTTTTAGCGTGATCAGAGCTGTTGCAGTTGTTGATGTTGTTGTTGTTGTTGAGGTTGTAAACAATTTCACTTGGAAGAAACGGGTTTCTGGAGTCGTTCAATACAAGCATCTCTTTCGCACCACACGTATTATCGTCGTGCGGTGATTGAAAGGTAAATGATCTGCGCGGGCGTTTCGGATATCTTGTATCCTGGTGGAATTCTCGGAGAAAATTCATGTATCGTATGTACACGCCTCCCATTGTTGTACGCGCCAGCGGTCACGCTACATTCTATGCGAATAATGTTCACGTTCATGATATTAATTGGATCGTCCGATTCGTGCCATCGTCCTGGTTCTAACACCCGATTCAACGAGAATCCCAGTAGCGATCCAATGTTATTGGGCTTTGTAAAGTCTACGGCGAACCGGCAGTACAGCTCGCTTTTCATGGTGTTGTTGTTGGGACGCAACATTATAGGATACACATCGTTGTCACCGTCATCGTTGATGCTATCGGTGCCACCGAGATTTTTTTGAGGATACCGCTCGAGTAATCGCTGCTTCAGATACTTGGCAATGGCGTCTAGTTCGTAGGAGCCGTGGGGAATCGTAATGTATTCATGAGTGGTGTCGACGCTGTTGTTGATATCATAGTTTACGATGAAGTAGAATTTATCGTTGCCCGAGTCGATGTTCGGTATTGTGTGATAAGTTTCAAAGGTTGTTAGACCAAGCTCGTAATCATCGTCGCTCAAATCTATGGGTGGAAAGTAGCTCACCGCGAGGGTGCTACTCTTGCCGGTTACAGTGAATATTAACGATATATTCCGCTCGAACTGCTCGACTAGTACTGAATCAAAGTGGTGGGAAGTCAATCCTTAAATTTGGCGCCGATCGTTTGTAGAAAGCGGAGACATAGTTGTCCGCAATTGCTCTGATCGTACTTCTGATAGCACGTTCGATTGCATTCAATTTTCACAGCATCCTTATCCAGATATTTTACCAATTCCATAGGTGGTCGAAGATTCCCAAATCTGTCGAAATATATAGCTCGACACCCTCTCTTCGCATACGCCACTGTTACGTCCTGAAGGGACTTTTGGCGAATCGCCCTGAGCGGCTAGGGAGATTCGCGGGGTTCTTACTCAGTTAAGGTGCTGAAGCACGCCTTGACTAAACTTACCATGGAAGGATAAGGAAAGAAGGGGTTTAAATCAATGGTGACTCGGAATTCAAGGAAAAATAACACAGTAAAATATATTCTGGATAAAAAGGTCAAAGTAATCATATAGACATACCCTAGGGACGGCGCTCCGTCCCTGCTATCGCAGTGAGCTCGGGTTTCGGCACGCTTGCCGTCTATCGCTCCGTGTGTTCTCTGGGTCGCTCACCCAAGCGCAGGTCGTGGTCGCTCGTTTCTCTATCTGGTTGTACTCGGAAGTCGGCGCAATCGGAGTCCGTCGCTTCGTTCTGTCTCGATCCGTCGCACGTGTTCGCGAAGTCAACGGCGGTTCGTATCACGCACAAGGGTTCTCCCGGCTAGGCCGTTCGCGGTGTATCGGATGGAGACACCCAGGACTGATCTCGACCGTCCGGACGGTTGTCGCGGTTTTTACGTGGAGGCGAGGTCGCGAAATCTAGACGGCCCGCTGGCTCGTCGCAACTATCTAGCACGAACTCTCAAAAACGAAACCCTGTCCCGCGGCTCTCGATCGCGGGCCGAACCTCGGACAGGTCTCCTGGATGGGGAAAACAGCCCCGTCGGCAGTTGTCGCTCGCATTCTTTCGGAAATTTCCGGACCCGTTCATGGTCGCGGTATCGACCCGGTTGCTTCACGTTCGTCGCAACGTGACCGACACGCGTGAAGCGATTCCGCTGAATCGCCGTAGGAAAAATACGCGAGGACAGCGAGCACGGAATGGACCTGAAGGGCCCATGTAACACCACCCAATGAGTCCCCGGCCCCTCGACATTGTCCAAATTTACGATACCGCTCTCGTTTCGACGTACTCCACCAGCTGGTAATGCGTTGCGCATAAAAACACCTCTAAAGAATGGAATACGCATACGTTTTGCCAACTCCTCCAATTGCATATCGGTAGTTACGCCCGCAGGCATTTTTATTTTCTTTTCGACGTTTTTTTTTTCGCTTAGATATTCCCTGTCCGCGCTTGTACGGCGCGAGATAAAGTCCACGACCTTCCATGGAGTGATTATGGCGTTGCATTTCTTGCAGCTGATGTTGCGCCGCCTTATTATCGTTTACCGCCTTGGCGATCCCCGCCGCTCCACCAGCCAATGATCCGAGAACACCCAACAGCGGGAAAAGTGGTAATATACCACCCCGTTTTGCCACCGGAAGAATCCGCTTTTGCGATGCTCTCTTTGGAGTCCTTTTGCGGGTTTTTGTTTTCATCCCCATTCCGATCTTCGTCTTGGCCTTCATAGCAGCCCAAACAGCTGTAGGAGCGCCTCTTTCACCCAGAGTCGCGTCTCGCGCAACGATGCGTTTTCGCGCGAAAACAAGACGCAGGCATGGTAGCATGCTACCAAACACTATCCGCTGCCTCATTTGTGGTCCATCAAATTGTGGAAAGACCAGCGTGCTGGTCAGCATGTTGGAAAGTCCTCACGGCGTCCGCTTCGAGAACGTGTACGTGTATTCCAAGTCGTTGCAACAGCCGAAATATCAGTACTTGGAGAATTTATTGACTCCGATAGATGAAATTGGCTACTTTACGTTTTTGAATAATAGTGACGTCATCCCACCGATCGAATCGCTTCCGAATTCCATTTTTATCTTTGATGACGTGGCATGCGACAAGCAAGATACGATACGAGAGTACTTTGCAATGGGACGCCACTCGAACGTTGACTGTTTCTATCTCTGTCAGACGTATGCAAAGATTCCCAAACATCTTATACGCGACAATGCGAATCTGTTGATCCTGTTTAAGCAGGACGATACCAACTTGAAGCATGTGTACAACGATCACGTAAACACCGACATGCCTTACGAGGATTTCTGCGCTTTGTGTCGTAATTGTTGGCAACGGGAGTATGGTTTCGTGGTGATAGACAAGGATAGCGCGATGTCCAATGGACGTTATAGAAAGGGATTTAACCAGTTTGCCGTAGTATGAGATGGTCAATTGTTGTCAACACGTCGGTGGGAAAGCAACGTCTACGGCACAATGATGATTGATATCGATAGTCTGGAGATTAAGGATCGCGAGAGAATAGCGAAGGAAATTGCAAAAACCAGCGAAGCCATTCGTCGGAAACATCAGGCTTTGAAGACTGGCAAGATGGAGGAAGATATCGCGTTGGAGAGATACTTCAAACCTATCGTCGAACCCCTAAAACATATTGCGGAAAATACCGCAGCGGCGGAAGCTGGCACATCACCGCCGATGAGCACAGACGTTGAAGGGAATGAAACATTAACGCCTAAAAAAATCAATCCGAAACAGAACACATCGCGCAAAAGAAATTGGAAACAACACATGCCAGCGGAATATTCACCCATAACCTCGACACCAGTTCAATCGAAGCGGAAACGACAGAATGTCGGATCAAACGATACTCTGGCTCCACCCACGCCAATAAGTACATTACCCAATGTGCAATCGCTCTCAGCCGTTGATGATGACGTTTTCGAAACTAGTCCCAATGAGTCGTTTGTAACATCTATTAGACAGCAATTCCAAACGTCCGAGGGACAAGAAACGTTTCGCAGTCATTTCGGCCCGCTGGGGCAAAAATACATGAGCGCGATCCTAAGTGGTGATAAGGATATAACAATTTACTATGTGTACGACGTATACTTTGGCAATAGTGGAACGAGGCTTGGGGATAAGGCTTTCGATATAGACATGGATGATAATATAATCATAGATGGTGTAAAATACAGAGGAACACCCGGTCTTTACGAACTGATTTTTAAGAGAATTCCCGATGATGCTGTATACACCGATGCCGATAAACAAAAATACAAAAGTATACTGCTGGCGACGAACGCTTACAGACGCGGTCATGGTGCTAAAAATCCCATATTGAGCAACAAGGGACACAAGTACAAATATGTAATTGCACCGCTACTCCCTCGCGCATCGGCTACTAGGGCGGGAACAGGTCTAACGGTACCGCGAGTCATGGTGGTAAACGATAACAAGATCGATTATGTACACTGGGACGATCCCAACGAGCTGGTGGACCGATTGCGTTTGCTGGAAGCGCCACGTCAGGCGGGTAACAACTCTCACGATCCAGAAATTCTATCGATTATTGAGGAACTCCGCGAGGTAGGCCTCATTATAAATTAAACCGCGCGCCAACGATGCGCACTGTATGCATCGAGATGCCGATCAACAAATTTGGGGTATCACTCGAGAAGAGTGGAGCAGATAGAATGGACTATTACAAATGGAGCGGTTTGCTTCGAAATTACATGCGAGATAACGCCCTTTGCGTGGCTGGTGCCGACTTTGATGCTTGTCCAGAATTTCCTCGGACCGACGGGAAGCACATAATGCACGCACACGATAATTATCGCATCATTCGTGTCCAAGACACCTCTGCGATCAAACATGCAATCATTTTCGAAATCCAAGAGTAAAGAAGAAAACCATGGTCACAAGAAGCTACAACTCGTTGAGGAATTGCATGCTCCAGCTCGAAGACATTTCCCGCGGAGACGCGTCATAGTGCACGGATACGACGATCTGTGGCAAGCTGACATTTTAAAAATGCGTCTATACTCGCGATTCAACCAGGGTCACCTCTACATACTCACTATCATCGATGTGTTGAGCAAGTATGCATGGGCGGTGCCGCTCAAGACTAAAAGTGGCGCTGAGGTGACTAAAGCGTTCGCAAAGATATTTAGAGATCGACATCCGAAAAATTTGCAAACCGATCAAGGAAAAGAATTTTACAACGCCGATATGCAGAAACTCTTGACAAAGCACGACATTAATCATTATTCGACGTATTCGGTGATGAAGGCCTCTGTCGTAGAACGTTTCAATCGAACTTTGAAGAACAATATGTGGAAATTGTTTACGCTCAATGGAACCTATAGATGGACCGATGCCCTACCGCGTCTGCTTGCAGAGTATAACGCACGAAAACATAGAACCATCGGAATGCGTCCCTGCGATGTTAAACCTGCGATCACCGGCAAGCTGCTAACCATGGTATACAGCAACATAAACATCACTGCTCCAGCGAGATTCAAGTTGGGCCAGTTTGTGCGAGTGAGCAAATTTAAAATCATCTTCGATAAAGGCTATAAGGCGAATTGGACAACGGAGGTGTTCAAGGTAGCCGAAGTACAGATAATTAATCCCGCGACGTATCTGCTCGTCGATTCCTGTGGAAAATCCATTACTGGAGGATTCTATGAGCACGAGCTGCAACACGTCACCGATCCTGATGTGTATCCCCATACAGCACACTCCGTTGCCTGAAGGTGGCAGCAAGGTTCCATGGGGGTTGCCGTGGAATGTTCCCTCGGTGCGGATATAGGAATCTTCCTGGAACATTCCAGCCATGTTGCGGTGGATCATTGCCAGTTGGAACCTTCCTGCCAGCCTCATGGAACATTCCGGCCATTGCTCCCGGAGCGCTCAGGCCATTCTCTGGCAGTGCTCCCGGAGCGCTCCGGCCTCTCTCTGGCAATGCTCTCGGAGCGCTCAGGCCATTCTCTGGCAATGCTCACGGAACCCTCAGGCCATTATCTGGCAATGCTTACGGATCCTTCCGGACATTTTACAACAAAGGTTCCAGAATCGATTCATGCATTGACTTTTCCCTAATTGATATATATCAATAATAATTATTGTTCGCAGATTTTACAGCAATGGTCTCGTAACTTTTCGGAAATTTTACAGCAATGATGTTTCGGCAAAATTTGTGTGATATTACAGATAGGATAAAAAGTGTAAGGGAATTAATTAAATTACAATAAATACTGACAATTAAATATTCATATATTTTGTATATACAAGACGACAACAAGAACAATAATAATAACAATAAAAATAATAATAATGGCTCTGGTGGAACTTCCCAAACCCACGTGGTGAAACTCCAGGCGTTGTGTGACGTCACGCACATACAACTGCATGCGACGTGACAGGTTGCAAAGCCAAAGCGCATAAGAAAGCACAAGCGTGATTATTTATTAATTGCTTTTAAGTAATAAAAATGGTTAGAACGTGTGTGTTTTGTGGCGCAGAAGACCTGAGTGAATTGGATGAAAGTTTGACATATCACGGGTAAGAAGAACCTATGTATATACTATTTGTAGGTTAAGTCGAACTTATGTTTTCATTCGCGCTACACAAGGACGGGATAAAAACAGATCTTTCGCAGATAATAGATATGAATTATTCAAATTAAGGATCTTATTTTTAAGTTAAAGTAACTAATATATCATATTTGATGTTTATTAACCAACTGCAATAGTTTAATTATTTAAAATACATATATTTCTTTGCTTTCTGTGCTACAAGCTTTTATTTTTCACACAGTTTCTTTGTAAACATGCATACACTGTATAACTTTCATATCACTTTCCGTTCAATTATTTAAAGTTATGGTGATTGCTATTTTTTCATTGCTTCGCTTCAATGCACCCCTGTGATTGGCGTTACATGAATGTCGTTTTCAATGAAGCCATTGTTCATGACTAAAATAATTTATTAACCTTCCGGTACTCGCGCGTGTGCACGGAGTTCAGTTTTTGGCAGATAAAACCGTTTTACCGTGATCTATTGTACCCAGCACCCCTATGTATTCTTCCAGCGGACATTTTTGCATAATGCCACGTACTTGTCAGGTTCAAATTCAATTTGCAAGTGTCTCTGATTGAACGAAAACGAAAGTATTGCCGCGTATCCCGCCGGCGAGCGCGCTCGTGTACTCACAAGTTTTCCAGTTATCCGCCTCCGATTGCTTTGATTTTTGGATATGTTTTAGAGGACAGAAAAATAAGATATACGAATTTTTTTATTTTGGCCTGTATGCATGTTTAGGGGGTGAAACCACCCCTCAATGGTTTTCCAGGTAATTCGCCACCGATTGCTTTGATTTTTGGATATGTTTTAGAGGACCGAAAAATAAGATATACGTATTTTTTTATTTTGGCCTGTTTGCATGTTTAGGGGGTGAAACCACCCCTCAATGGTTTTCCAGGTATTCGCCTCCGATTGCTTTGGTTTCCGAATATGTTTTAGAGAACAAAAAAATAAGAAACAGGTGTCTTTTTATTTTGGCCTGTTTGCATGTTTAGGGGGTGCAACCACCCCTCAAAGTTTTTCAGGTTTTCGCCTCCGATTGTTTTGGTTGTTGGGTATGTTTTTCCATATGAAATTTGACTCAACAAAATTTTGTACCCCTTATGAATTTTGAGGGGTGGCTTCACCCCCTAAACATGCAAACAGGCCAAAATAAAAAAATACGTATATCTTATTTTTCTGTCCTCTAAAACATATCCAAAAATCAAAGCAATCGGTGGCGAATTACCTGGAAAACTATTGAGGGGTGGTTTCACCCCCTAAACATGCAAACAGGCCAAAATAAAAAAATACGTATATCTTATTTTTCGGTCCTCTAAAACATATCCAAAAATCAAAGCAATCGGTGGCGAATTACCTGGAAAACCATTGAGGGGTGGTTTCACCCCCTAAACATGCAAACAGGCCAAAATAAAAAAATACGTATATCTTATTTTTCGGTCCTCTAAAACATATCCAAAAATCAAAGCAATCGGTGGCGAATTACCTGGAAAACCATTGAGGGGTGGTTTCACCCCCTAAACATGCAAACAGGCCAAAATAAAAAAATACGTATATCTTATTTTTCTGTCCTCCAAAACATATAAAAAAACCAAAGCAATTGGAGGCGTACTTGTGAGTACACGGGCGCGGTCGCTGGCCAGATACGCGGCATACTTTCGTTTTCATTCAATCAGAAACACTTCCAAACTGAATTTGAACCTGACAAGTACGTAGCATTATGCAAAAATGTCCGCTGGAAGAATACATAGGGGTGCTGGGTACAATACATCACGGTAAACCGGTTTTTTCAACCAAAAAGGTTAATAATACGTGACCGTGCACTCAGTGCACGACGCGAGTGCTCGTGTTACAAAAATAGGCGCGAGTACCGGAAGGTTAATGACCTTTTATAGATTCATTTACTGAAGAGGAGCTGTGGAAGCAATGCTACGATAATGGCGTTGATGACATTAAATAAATTAATAGACGATTCTGTGGCAGAAAAATATAGTTGGTACAGAAAATAGCAAAAACAATCATTCAGTACCTTCAAACTAGAGCTGTTCGGGTATTCGAATATTCGGGTGGCTTGAAGTTCGGACCGAGCCGGGACTCGGTTTTCGAGCCGAGCCGGACACCCGTGAAATTCGGGCGACCCGAAAAATTCGAGTAGCTCGAATTTGTTTCGGGCGCCTTAAAAAATCCGGGTAGTCCGAGTCGTTTCGGGCCGCCCGGAAGAATCGGATAGCCCGAATTGCTTCGGGCCGCTCGAAAGAAGGGGCTAGCTGAAATTGTTTCGGGTGACTCGGACGCAACGCAGTCGCACTGTTTGAACCACATTCAAGGCGTACGGATTTCCCCTTGTTTCGTGCGGCCCGAAACAATTCGGGCTATCCGATTCTTCCGGGCAGCCCGAAACGATTCGGACTACCCGGATTTTTCAAGCCGCCCGAAACAAATTCGAGCTACTTGGATTTTTCGGACCGCCCGAATTTGACGGGTATCCGGCTCGGCCCGGTCAGTCGAGCCGAGCCAGGCTTGGCTTGTTTTATTCGAGTACCCGAACAGCTCTACTTCAAACATATAGTAAAGTTAGCAATGAGTAAGTCAATTTATTATTTATCACATTTTAGCACTTAAAATTGTAAAATTGTAAAATAAATGCATATATTATTCCAGGTTCATTACATGCTGCATGCAGTACATTTTAAGTAAAAGGGGCAGAAGACACTGGAACTCCACATACGCGGGTTTGAGAAGATCCACCAGAGTTTTTCAACAGAGTTTTTCAAAATGATTATAACACAATAAGGCGTTGTTTGAATGTACGAAATTCTGGCCCAGACCCATTGTCACGTCCCGGGCGAGGTCTTTGGGAACGTCGACAGTGGGGAAGGAAAAGACAGGCGCGAATCTAGAATCCAGCACTCTGAGGTTTTGAGGGACTCAGGCGCGAATATTAAATCCGTCACTCTGAGGGGTTTGAGAGGAATTTAGGCGCGAATATTAAATCCGTCACGCTGAGGGTTTTGAGGGACTCAGGCGCGAATATTAAATCCGTCACGCTGAGAGTTTTGAGGGACTCAGGCGCGAATATTAAATCCGTGACGCTGAGGGTTTTGAGGGACTCAGGCGCGAATATTAAATCCGTGACACTGAGGGTTTTGAGGGACTCAGGCGCGAATATTAAATCCGTCACTCTGAGAGGTTTGAGAGGAAGAAACGTCAGGCGCGAATCTAAAATCCAGCACACTAATCATTTTAGAGGAATCAGGCGCGAATCTATAATCCAGCACGCTGAAGGATTTGAAGGAACGTTAGGCGCGAATCTAAAATCCAGCACACTATTCGTTTTACAGGGAGGAATGTCAGGATTGAGCGTATCAGAGGGACACCCGTTAGCACTTTGTTTTGGTTTTGCCTAATTGGATTTACTGTTGCTTAGGCACAAAAAGTTACTCGTAATATTTCCTGAGAAACACGTCTATACGTGCAGCTGTACACACGCTATGCGAAGATATGTTAGTAAACACGGCCACTGCTCTCGAGTTCCCGAATCGGAATCAGCTGTTTCGCTAACTCGTTTGTTTGTATTTTAAATGTTTCGTAACCAATGAGTGAACAGAAATAATTTGAAGCGTGATTTAAACAAAGCGGTTTATTAACTTTGCTGAAGCGGTTATTATAATTATGCGGGGCTTTTAGCATTGACACATAACATTTATAATATGAATTATGACATGTATATGTATGGTCATGAGGTACAATATATAAGTTATAGAACGAAATACCTTTAAAGCCGGGGCCAGACCTGAATGAGTATACGCTGAGCAAGCTGAGCGCGCACGAATATTCTGATGTGGACGGGTGAAACAGTAGCCCCTGGCGCATGCTTCTACGTCAGAAAGGGTGAGCGTGAACGCATATGCTAGTGTGGACGGGTCATTCGAAGGCACATGGCCTGAGCCGACCGTTGTCGGTTTTCTTCCACACATCAAAGGGATTTTGGAGTGCATTGCGTTCAGCGTGGAAGATAGAGGCAGATGTGATACTTTTCTAAAATCCTCGATGTCTCGGATTTTCATGATATTGAAATACATATATGGTAGTCCATATGAAATTTGGGAGGGTTAAGTCCTCATTTTTGCAGATTCGAAATTGTTTAAAAAATGCAAATCTTCAAAATTCCCTGCTTTCGGTGATTTTTACGAAACGCCTGCAGAAATTAATTTTAATGACTTAAATTATTGAAGACATAGACTAAATAAATTTAATCCATTGCTAATATTGACATAAACAGATAATCAAAGATTTAAAAATTACATTTGGAATAATAATAATGCAATTAACATATGATAGACTTTAAAGCTCTATTTTACTGAATAATTTGTCTTTCTTTCCTTCACTACACCCTGCATTGTTCTAAATTCATACAGCTAGGCCAACTCGCTGTTGTGTTAAAAAATCACACGAGATTACTCGCGGGGGGCAGCAATACGCCTCGTGGAGGGACGCAGGTAGAATATGAGGTGTCCGCTGACTGCGCGTGATCCCACCTGTGACATCTTCCCTTCGAATTGAAGACTGATCCCTTATCTCTTCAGTATAAACACGTGCTACAATATCAAAACAAAAGAACGCACTGACATATGCGCTGCGAGAAAACGTGGGTCATGAAGAGAAAATATTACTATGAAGAGGTGAAAACGTTGCGTCTGCAACGATTGCAGGTCCGATTGGTCATAAGATAACCTCCCCCCTTCGCCTCACCCTTTCTCGCAGTGCGTACGCCTGTGCCTATTCTTGTTTTGATATTGCAGCGCGTGGTTACTCGTAAGATATGGGATCCGTCTTCAATTTGAAGGGGAGACGGCGCAGGCGGGAACCAGGCGTCCTCCCAAGCCTGCAGGTGGCGAATTGATGGTGGACAATACTTTTTAATTGCTACATTGGTGACATCTGTTTCATATGCATGAAAGTAATTGTAGTTTTAATATAATTATGAAACACACATTGGGAACACCGTTCCTCGAAAAGGGGGGACCTTCCTTCAGTGAATTCGTTCGTAGAGGAGGAACCCTCTCACTCTTGACGAAGTAGAAGAGGAAAATGCCACATCTGCTTGCCAAAAAATTACCAGGGCCGATCGGCCGGACCGTTTCACTAAGGTCGCGGTTTATGGCCGTATTGTCCCGCGAGTCGGCGTGGCGATTAACAACAGTACCTACGTGCGGGTCCAAAGCCATCGTACGTACTACCCGGCGACAGAGCAATATACAGACTGAACAATGTCTAAAATTCTTAAAGACCCCATAAAATTGATTGCCCTTTAGAAATCTGGCACACAGATGTTGTCGAAACGTTCTTAGAAAAATAATAAATCACCCATCGTAAAGAATGAATGAATTTTTGCCTGGCTTTGAGCCCGCTTTTATCTCGACGCACGTGAGAAAAATGCCACCAATATAGCAACTACAAAGTATTATCCACTATCAATACGCCTCCTGCAGAGACAGGGGAAGGAAATGTATTGTCCGCTGACTGCACGTGCTTCAAATTAAAGACGGATCCCATATCTCTCGAGTATAAACACGCGTTCGAATAGGCGGACGTTCCGCCAGGCGCGCACGCGGATGCTTGACGCGCACGTCGAAAGGATTCCTTATGTTTTTCCGATGAAAATCATTCCAAATTTCATATAAATCCGATTATTTTTAACTTGAAATGATATAAAACAATTTTTCCTGAAATTTCCTTCATTATGGTCTGAATTACATTGTTCTTGGTGTTAGTTTCATCGGCGAAACATAAGGAATAAATTGACGTCGTTTTCGCAAAGATGTGATGAGAAATGCGGAACTCTTGAACATTTCTGAATTTTTAATGATATTCCAACCGTTTGAAGGATCAAAACCCATAAAATTCGGTGAGGCACTGCAGGGAGTTGTCCTAGCCACGGGGTACCAGGTGGCAACTCTTTGACACGCGTCGGTGGACAATCACTCTGTATTGGTAAACGGGATGACTCGGAGGGTTGAGCTGTATGTTTATTTAGCTAACTATGTATCACACCATCTTGACGACTGCAGAGTGGGCTAAGTTAAGCACAGAAGTTGGTGAAGAAAGATACAATGGCACTTTCGACCCATCCGCATGCGTCATTCGTGCGCGCTCAGCCTGCTCAGCGTATACGCATTCAGGTCTGGCCCCGGCTTAATAATGATCGTTAATAATATAAAGGAATAAGATCGCAGTAAGCGGTTATTAGACAAAGATATAGATATAAAATAAGCGTTAAATAAAGTAATAATAATATGATTGCAATAAGCAGTAAATGAAATAATAATATGATTGCATTAAGCAATGACGAAATAATAGTAACAAATAGTATGAAGATGATATGCAGAGTAATGTAAGATAATTATAAATGCTTACAATCGTTGTCGTAGAGCACTGATTTTAAAGTTTAACACTTGTTAAAATATACTTTCGCAAAGAAACACGTTTGGTCGTGAACGATTTGTCGTAGAAAGAGAATGATGAAAGAGGACGAGGCCTCGCAGGACCTCGTATTTATGTAATTTCACAGGAGCATGAGGGGGTACGCGCGGTAAAGACCTTGACACATTTCGGAATTAAGACGCAGTAGGACTTCCGGGGTTTTTATAAACGGTATGGCTATGAAATAGCCATATTTTGTCACGTACGCCACATGCGTCGTAATTAGGTTTGCGGGGTTTTTGTAACTGTAGTAGAGATACTCAACTCTTCGATTGGATTTTGGGTGTTTGATAGGAAAGGGGTTAGAGTGTTTGGACTCCGTGATTCGTAAAGAGGGGATTGAGACGTGGTCTCGATTTTAAGAGGGATTTGTAACGAGGGACTTGTTTGAATTCGTTTTAAAGGGAATGATTCGTGCCTTGTAGGACGAATAGGCGAAGAGGGTTTTGAAACGATCATCTCGCGATGGGGACCGCTAAGGTACATCAGCGAGGTGGAGGTTTGAATTCATCATCTTGTGTTGTTGACCGCTAAGGTGCAACATCAAGGTGATCGGCTATTGAGGAGATGGGGTAGAAGTTGAGTTTCATAGAGTGAATTTGAGGTTTACTAATGGAATTTGGAATAGGAAACGCGTGAAAAATAGTGGGACGTCACACCATGTTCTGTAACCAACGGAAATCTATATGAAACAAACAAAAATATTTTTTTTTAAAAAGTTCGACTTTACCTACAAATAGTATATACATAGGTTCTACTTACCCACTGGCGATTCGCGCGTCATTTTCGGGTCCTGGGCCCCAGGTTGGAGCGACAGGTGTTCGCCTTCGGGCGCATCATGCCCAACCTGGGAGGCCCACACGAAGCAGTTCGGCGTCTATACGTGACGGTCGTCCGGTCCATGGCGCTCTACGGAGCGCCGGTCTGGGCCGGCGACCTGGGGGGCTGTCGCGTGGGGCGAGACCTTCTGGCAAAGGTTCATCGCCGCGCAGTCCTCCGTGCCGTGCGGGCTTACCGCACGGTGTCACACGCCGAGCTGTCGGCGCTGGGTGGGTCCCCACCATTCCATCTGCTCGCTGAGATGGAGGCGGAGGTATACTTCGCCTCGCACGATCTCAGCGGAGCGAGGGACCCCCTGGCGCCGGTCGGACCTGACGCGCGGGACCAGGCCCGACGACGCATGGGAGCCAGGTGGATCGACTGGCTCTCCCTCCCGGAACATCGGGAGGGTCGCGTCGTCGGGGCGCTGCTGCCCATTCTTGCCGAATGGGTGGGGCGTAGGTATGGCAGGCTAACCTTCCGCCTGACACAGATGCTCACCGGAGTCGGATGCTTCGGTGACTTCTTGTGTCGTATCGGGCGGGAGGAGGCGCCGCAGTGCCACAGCTGCGGCCGGGGCGACGTGGACTCGGCGGACCACACTCTGGCAGGGTGTCCAGAGTGGTTGGATGACCGCCGAGTCCTCGAGCTGCAGCTCGGTCCCGATCTCTCGCTGGCGACGGTCGTGCGTCGCATGGCGGGGGATCGGGACTGTTGGGAAGCCATGGCCTCCTTCTCCGAAGCGATAATGCTGGAGAAGGAGGAGGCGGCGCGGGAGAAGAAGATGACCCGGGGCCGGGGGAGGTCGTGCGGCGACTTAGTTGCGTAAGTCGCCCCGCTCCCCCGGGTGTTAGGTCCCGGGCCGCGCCGCGCAACAGGCGCGGCCGTTATGCAACCGGTGCGCCGCCCCCTCTGTGTCGGAGGGGGACGCGCGCCGGGGGACATCAGGAAGGAGTCGAGAAATGCGGCGGCCCTCGTTGTCACGAAGGGTCGCCGCGGACGACGAAGCGACGGGTGGCCGCCGCGGTCGACGAGTCGTGGCATCGGACTCGCCAGGGCCGCGGCGGCGTCGCGAGGTACGGAGAACGGGGGGGGGGGCATGTTAAAGCCCCCCCCCCGGGGGAACGGCGGCCGCCGCTCCCGTCTGAGCGATCGTGCTCCCCCCGGGGTACAGTACCCCGGTCCGGCCGCGCTACCCATTATTGCGCGGCACCGGTTGGGAGTTCGATCGCGGGGTCGCGGGGCGGGGGTGTCGGGGGACACCACCTGCCCTAGCAGCAGCGACCCCGGAAGGGGCGAATCGGGCGCGTGATCCGTCGTGAGTCGCCAGTCCCGGAGAACATTGCTGGGGGAGGTCTTAATACTCCCCCAGGGACGACCCCGTTCAGGGGACCTAGCGCGGGGCTGCACCGAAGCGCAAGGGGGGAGGGTAGCGAACGTATCGCTTGATTGATCTCGCGTCCAAATCCCTCCCCTCAGGCGCGCAGCTCCGCGCGCGAAGTAGATCACCTTGGTGGTTTTAGTGGGTTCGAGTCCCACGGGGGTATCCGTGGGGATTTCCACCAAGTAAAACAAAAAAAAAACCCCAAAAAAAAGGTTCTACTTACCCGTGATATGTCAAACCTTCATCCAATTCACTCAAGTCTCCTGACTCAAGGTGCCACAAAACACACACGTTCTAACCATTTTTATTACTTAAAAGCAATTAATAAATAATCACGCTTGTGCTTTCTTATGCGCTTTGGCTTTGCAACCTGTCACGTCGCATGCAGTCGTATGTGCGTGACGTCACACAACGCCTGGAGTTTCACCACGTGGGCTTGGGAAGTTCCACCAGAGTCAATATATTATTATTTTTATTGCTTTTATTATTGTTCTTGTTTTTGTTGTCGTCTTGTAGTTTTATTTACATATATTTTTCATAAGTTAGGACTGATACCGTATCGATACATATCGATACTATTTGTAGGAACGCTAGAGTTGCGGGTACGCCGAGCGGCCGGAACGACGGCGGTGACACAGAGCAGGCCATGGGCGGGGTTGCCGGTTTGTCGGTTTGGGTCACGGGAGAACAAAAGATCGTTTCACGACGTTCGAACAGGTTTGACTTGGCAACGGGCGTGAGTGAGAGAGAGGGAGCGAGAGAGAAAGCGTGATGCGTGTCGAGGCGTTGGGGACGGCGGAAGAACAGTGCGTTGACGGTTGGAGAGAGTTGGAAGACGTTGGACGTGGAGAAAGCGAACGTAGCGCCAAAAGTGGTAGACGGTTGTAGAGAGTGGCGAGACGATAGACGTTGTGTGCGTAGAAAGAGTGTTTGGTGGTTTTGTATTGTTTTCTACTTATTTTTAATAAACATTATTCTTTATAGTTAAACCTTGGAAACCCTTGTTTCCTACATATTATTTTTTTTATTGTTATTATTATTGTTGTTGTTGCTATTATCGACTTGTACAAAAAAATATATGAATATTGCCAATATTTATTGTAACTTAACCAATTTCCCTTACATTTCCTCTCCTTTCTGTTATATCACACAAATTTTGCCGAAACAACATCGTTGTAAAATCTGCGAACAGTTCCGTGAGCATTGCCAGAGAATGGCCTGAGCGCTCCGTGAGCATTGCCAGAGAATGGCCTGAGCGCTCCGTGACCATGGCTAGAAAATTCCCGGAACGTTGCCGGGCAATATTCCACAAGGGCGGACATAGGAACCTTCCTGGAACTTTCCAGCCATGGTCACGGAACGTTCCGCTATCTGGCCGCAACCTTCCTGCCACGGAGTGTGCTGTATGGGTCTAGTGGAAAAAGTATTGCGTAGGAAGGGGGATAAGGTATACGTCAAGTGATTGGGGTTTGATAAATCACACAATTCTTGGATAAATAAAAATAATGTATTGTAAAATAATACATAATTCAATAAATACAATGATACATATACATATACATGAGTGAAAATTTGTTATACTATTGTAACGGTACCGCATGGTAACATGTGGAAAGAGCTTAATGTTAGAAGGCTCTACATAGCCAAGTCTAGACGGGCCAAATTCAAATTGTAAAACGAAGCAACTGAAACTATGGACAAATCATTCCAGTGAATACTGCTTAGAGATGCTAGCTAATTAATATTGATTAAATATTGGTTTCGGTTGCTTCGCTACAAAATCACCGAAACCACATGAAACGCTCGTTCTTAGTAAACGAAGAACCAATCAAATAATTTGTTAAATAAAAATGGCTTTAAACATTTACAGGTTACTAGATATAAGAAAACAATTAAGTTCTTAACAGAAGCTGTTGTAGCTGCGAGCGTTACGCCGCAAGTTCATGTTCTCGAGTTCGTATGTTTGAGACTCTGCAATGGAAGTTTTATTTTTTATTTTTTTCCAACTGCATTTCTATTTCTTATTCCTTTTTTTATTCACTGCTATATAAATAATATATAAGAATTATAAAGTATAGGATGTGGATTACAATTTTTAATAACACGTATAATATAATTGTTGAGTCCCGTATGACTCTAGGTTCGGGTTAAGGCACATGGAAGAGGGAGTAGATGGCTCTGGAAGGGCGCTCCATCGGCAGTCGGCTTGCCGGCATGTAGTCGATGGGGAACTCCGATGGGTTCCATGTTCTCTCAACTGGGTCGTCGACTCTGGTGGTACCCCCCGGGCCTTTTGGCCGCGAGGGGAGGATCCAGCGTCAGCCCAGGGCGGAGAACTTGGACGAAGTTGGATGCCCGACCGGAGTAAGACCATGCACCGCACCTCCACGTCGGTGCTCCCGGGGTCCCTACACGACATAGTCGGGTAGGGGCGCGGACGCGGGCATGGCAATCTTCGCCGCACGCCGGATCTCATCCGCGTGCTGGGCAGGACCGCAGTCTCGGAGCGTTATCCCTGACTGCGGTGTCTCCTCCAATTTATTGGGGAAGCTCGGAAGCGTATCGCTTCCGGGAGTATCGTAACCCGTGGCGGTGGAACGACGACCCCTCGTTGAGAGAGTCATCTCTCGCGAGGGTATGCGAAGCCACCACGGACCGATGATCTTGCCTTAGCCGGCCGGGTCGCGAGGTAAGGAAAAACCTCTATAATCAAACCCCCAACCCTGAGCCCCAACGGTGGTGCCAGGGCACGTGTTCCCTCTCGCGAGGGGCACGTGGGCGGAGCGGGTATGCTCCGCCTAACCGTGATCCGGCTGGGGAAATGTCGCCCCCCAGACGTAGCCCGCGCCCTTAGGGGCCCGGGTATAGACTTCGCAACGGCAGGCCACCTCTACCGTTGCGCGACTCCCCTAAAGTGGTTTCTCGTGGGACACTTATGGAGTCGTTCAAACACGGTGTAGCATATACACCACCGGCTGGTGACCGGTCAACAACGCCCCCGACCGGCGACCGGGTAATGTCGCCGTCTAACGAGGACCGGTGTACGATCGCTTCGTGCGGGTCACCGGCCTCAAACGAGGACCAGTCTTCGATCGCGGTTTCGCGGGTTGCTGGCCTCGGGGAGGGAGGGGAGGGGACAGGTCATGCGAATTACCTGCCCACGGGAGAGGGGGCGTCCAACGTCCCTGCACCCGGGCGCGTCCAGTGCGCCGGAGACATCACCGGGGACGGTCGGGCTAGTGGCCCAAGCACCGTTGCACCGGGGTGCCCGTCGGGAGAGTACTCTATCCCGACGCAGGACCTAGAAGGGGAATGGGAGGACATCCCCATCCCGAGCGAGGCTAAAGCCTCTGCCCCACGAGTCGGGAGCGCTCGGCGTACGGTGCCGCGTAACACCAGGGGTGCGCCGTACGTTAGGAGCGTGGAGAGCGTGACGGCGGAAGAGGCTTCCCGGCTCTTCGGCCTGCGGGAGGAGGTCGCGGCGCTAATGGGTCGGCTGGACCGGGGCGCCGTTTCGATCGCGGCTTCTCCGCGATGCGCGTCGCTGGCAGGGTCCGCACGGTCGACGACGCTGGCGCCGGACGTCGAGGCTACGCGGTCGACGACACTGGCGTCTGACCTCGAGGCTGCGCGGTGGCTCCCCCGCGTGGTCCTCGAGAGATACGACGGGCCCGTCCGTGGGCCAGTCGTTATCTCCTCCGACGAGGAGAGGGAGGAGAACAGACCCGGGACGAGCGCGGGCGCTCGCGGGGCGGGGTCGGCGTCCATGGACGTCGACAGCGAACCCGTCCTAGGCCCAGCCCGGCGCGGGGGCAAGAGGAGGGTTGCTCCCCTGGTCGCGTCGGAGACCGAGGAGGAGGGATCGACGGGGGAGTGCCCCGTCGACGCCCCCCTGCCATCGTCCGATGGCCTAACCGACGGGGGTGGGAGGCCCGGCTTTGTGCCGGGCAAGCGCGGACGCAAGCCGGGGGTCTGGACAGACCCGCGGAGGCTCGGCCCGGGCATGAAGGCCCTGCCGACTCGCTCGGACCTAAGAAACTGGGCCGAGACGATGTCGGTGGGGGGCCTTGCCGGACAGGCGCAGCGCGAGCTTGACGCGGTCGCCGCAGTCGTGAGTGCCACTGGTCACATGAAGACCACCGACATGCGTACGATCCGCGTCGCCATAAGGCGCGCTTCGGCGGTGGCCGCGGAGCTCACCGGCAGGGCGGAGAGGGGCGAGAACCCCGACAGGCCGGCCAGGGAGGTGGTCTTCCGCCAAGGGCAGTGGGAGAAGAAGTCCCACAGCTTGGCGGCGCAGGTGCGGGCCCTGACGGAGCAGGCCCACACCTTGGGAGAGTTTCTCCACGTCAGGGAGCGGGAGCTCGAATTCCTGCGCGGAAAATACACCCGCCTGGTAACGCGGGCGAGGACTAAGGGCGTGGACGTGACGGAAGCGGAGACTATGCCCTTCCACCCGTCCGTCCCGCTGCCCACCCGCGCCGAGCTCCTCCCGACCTGCGTGCCCCCCCGGACGGACGACGGTGCCGGGCCGGAGGTTGCCCCGGGTCCCTCGTCGGCGGCGAGGCTCAGCCCTCTGCCGCGCGAGCCGACGGAGAGCGGCGCTGCTACAGCGCAGGGGGGGAAGAAGAGGAGGAGGGAACGTTCCCCCCTGCCCCCGACCCCGACGCCGGGCCCGGCGTCCTGTAGCGACGGAGCTGGTGCTCCTGCCGAGCAGCCGTGGGAGGTGTTGCTGCGTCGGATGGAGGGGATCGAGAGGCGCGTCGACGCGCGCCTCTTGGCCCTGGGCCGCGTAATGGTCGGTCCGACGTCGGGGCCGGCTGCTCGGCCGACGGCCCTGGCCCTCGAATGGGCCGGGATCGCCGGGGGCGCCTCTGCCGGGGGCGGGGTCTCCGCCCCGTCTCGCAAGGGGGGCAAGGCGAGTGGGGTTGCGCGGGTCGAGGGTGCTGGCGCAGTGGCCAGCAGCCCTTCGGTGGTGCCCCCGGGCGGGCGGGGGGTTAATCCCCCTTCTGCGGGCCCCCCCAAACGACATCGAAGGGGAGGAAAGGGGCTGGCCCCTCGCTGCCCCCGGCTTCGTTGCCCGATGCTCGGGCGAAGACGGGCGCTCGTGGGGGAGGTGCTCGGCCCGTGGCTGCGGGGGATGGAGCGGGTTCCCCGCCCCAGCTTGCCCCCTCGCAGGTGAGCCGGAGGCGTAGGGGGGCCGCCAAGAAGGCCAAGAAGGCTGGGACGGCAGCTGCCCCTGCGACGCCTGGTGCGTCGCGTGCCCCGGCTCCGGCCCCTGGGTCGGGCGTCGCCGCCGCTGAGGGCATCTGGGCCCAGGTTGTGGGCCGTAAGGCTAAGAGGATGGCGCAAAAAGTGGCCCGAACGGCCGCTGGTGGGGACGACTCGGGGGCTCGTCCGAGGACGGCGGCTCCCCAACAGGCTCGCGCACCCGGGTCTCCCCCGGTTGCAATCCCGCGCGCTCCCAGGACGGCGGCGGTCACTATCACCGCCCCCGTGGGAGGGGAGGAAGTTTTTTCCGCGCGGGTTGCTGGCGCGATGGCGGCGATAAACGTCGCCGACCTCGGCATCGCAGCGATGCGACCGAGACGCGCCGTGACCGGGGGGTTGATCCTGGAGATCCCAGGATCACAGGGCTCGGCCAAGGCTGCCGCCCTCAAATCGAGGTTAGCGGAGCAGCTGGGGGGCACCGGAATAAAGGTGCAATGCCCCCAAAAACTGGCCGAGTTCCGGGTGTGCGGGCTGACCGAGCTCGCGACCGTGGAGACGGTTAGGGGGGCCATCGCAGCCCAGGGGGCCTGTCCGGCGGAGGACGTCACGGTCGGCGCTAAGCGACCGGACACCGCCGGGCTCTTCTCCCTCTGGGTTCGCGCGCCCGTGGCAGCTGCTGCCAAATTGTTAAGGGCGTTCACCGTGGTGGTGGACTCCCTGATGGCCCGCGTGGTGCCGCTCGCGCAGCGGAAGCTCCAATGCTTCCGCTGCCTGGAGTTTGGCCACGTTAGGGCCAAGTGCAGCAGCCCCACGGACAGGAGTGGCGCGTGCTACCGTTGCGGTGGCGAGGGGTACGTGGCGCGCTTCTGCGTGGCCCCCCCCCGTCTGCCCGCTCTGCGCGGCGGCGGACCTACCCAGCGGCCACAGAATGGGGGGACCGGCTTGTCGGCCCCCTCCTGTGACCCGCGCCGCGGCCCGGCGCCGCGGGGGTGCGGGTGACCCGCCCGCGATCCCCGCGACCCCTGTGTCTCCGCCCCCGGCGTCCTCGTCGGGGGCTATGGAGACGGCACCATTGGCCTCGTCATCCATGGCCGGTGCGGGCGCGGGGAAGAAGAAGGACCGCGAGGAGTCGGATACTCCGACCAGCGGCCTTCCTTCCCCGGCGCGCGGGGGGTCCCCCTTGATAGGCGGGGGAAAGAAGAAGAAGGGGAAAGGGGGGAGCAGCCCAGGGCTCCCCCCGGCGGGTCCGCCTCCGGTCGGGAGGGAGGCCTTTTTAAAGGCCAAGGTGGTCCCTTCGACGGCGAGCGCGACCACGAGGGAGGAGGACGCGGCCGAGGCGCTGGAGTTAGCGCGCTCGGTCGCGGCCTCGTTCGGAGGTGCGGCCCACTTCCCGGACGACGAGGAGAAGCGTCCGGCGCCCCCGGTTGCCAACGGGGGCGCGGTCCAGCCAGGGGAGGAATCGGAGGGGGCCGACCTTGAGACTTGCTAATGTCTCGAGGCCCCCCGATACTCCTCATGAACGCGTGCCACTCCATGCGAGCGCACGACCTGCTTGAGCAGGCTCGCGTGGAGATGGGCGTTGGGCTGGCCGTCATCGCCGAGCCGTATCCGCTGGCGGACCGATGCTCTCGGTCCACCAACCCGGATCGGCAGGTGGCGATGACGTGGGAAGTGGGCAGAGGAGCCCCGTCGTGCGTGGTCGCCCAGCACGGACGGGGCTGGATGGGCGCGAGGTGGGGACGCCTCCTAGTGGTCGGCTGCTACCTGGCACCGAGCCTGAGCGTCCCGGAGTTCGAGGACCGGCTGAGCGAGGTGGGGGCGTTTCTAGCCCCCCAATTAGCTCGACCAGTGGTCCTTCTGGGGGATTTTAATGCCCACGCTCGTGAGTGGGGCTCCCCCAGAACGGACTGCCGGGGCGAGGTGCTCCTCGAGTGGGCGGAGGCGATGGGGTTCGTCCTTAAGAACCCCTACGCAGTCACGACGTTTCGCGGGTCGCGGGGCGAGTCGATCATCGACCTCGTCTGGGTTAACCCCGCGGCCGCAGCGTTGACATCGGACTGCTGGGTGGCGGAGGAGTTGGAAACGGGATCCGACCACATGTACGTCATGTTGGCTACCTCCGCCGCCACGCTTCCTCGCGCTCGTGCCGGTAGACAGCCGCCGCGCTGGGCGCTCAACAAGCTTGACGCTAGCGCGGCCCGGATGGCGTCCTCCGTCGTCGCCTGGCCTTCCCTGCCGGGCGACGTCCTCGACGACAACTCTAATGGCGCCCTATGGCTCCGGCGGGCGTTGCAGCGCATCTGCGACGCCACGATGCCGCGAGTCGGGCCGCCGGGTAGGGGTCGGAGGTCGGTGTACTGGTGGTGCGAGGAGATCGCGGATCTCCGCGCGGCGAGTGTTCGCGCGCAACGCCGGTACACCAATGCCCGCCGTCAGGACCGACGGCGGGTGACGGAGGACCAGCTGCAGGAGCTGCGCTCCGCGTTTTCCGCGGCGCGCCGAGAGCTCCGTGCAGCCATAGCCCGGGCCAAGACCCGTTCGCACGAGGAGTTCCTCAGGACCCTCAACGAGGATCCTTGGGGGCGCCCGTACAAGGCCGTGTCGATAAAACTTGGACCTTGGGCGCCCCCCGTCACAGAGGGCCTTGAGCCCCTGTTTCTCCTGGAGGTTTTGTCGGCGCTGTTCCCCCCTCCCCCGGTTCCTGGGGAGGGTGGCGTCGACGCTTCGGGGGATCCGGGGCTCGCATGGGGCATCGACATGGCGGATGCCCCGAGGGTCTCGGACGAGGAACTCGAGTCCGCGGTGCGTCGAATGCGTTCGAAGAACGCTGCACCCGGACCGGACGGAGTGCCCGGGCGTGTCTGGGCCTGCGCGATGGGCGCCCTAGGGAGCGGCCTCAGGCGCGTCTTCGACGCGGCCTTGAGGACCGGGAGGTTTCCCCGTGCGTGGAAAGAGGCGAGGCTAATGCTGCTGCGAAAGCCTGGTAAGCCCGCAGAGTCACCCTCGGCCTATCGGCCGATTTGTCTCCTCGACGAGACGGGCAAGCTCCTGGAAAGGATTATAGCTGCCCGCCTCATGGACCACCTCAGAGCCGCGGAGTTCCCGGATCTGTCCGACCGCCAATTCGGTTTTAGACGGCAGCGATCGACCGTAGACGCTATTCTACTGGTTCGGTCGCTGTCGGACCGGGCGGTCGAGGGGGGCGGTGTCAGCGTGGCGGTGTCACTAGACATCGCCAACGCGTTCAACACCGTCTCCTGGGCGGCGATCGAGCGGGCGCTGGTATACCATCGCGTCCCGCTCTACCTTCGCCGCCTGATCTGGGACTATCTCCGCGACCGGGTGGTCTCCTACGTCGGGCGAGACGGGGACGGGGTGGCTCACGTGCACCGCGGCGTGCCACAGGGGTCCGTTCTAGGGCCCCTGCTTTGGAACTTGGCATACGACGCGGTGCTGCGGGTGGAGTTGCCATCGCCTGACGTGTCGTTCGTGTGTTACGCTGACGACACGCTGGTGGTGGCCTCCGGGCCGAGATGGCTAGCGGGACTAGACCTCGCGGAGAGAGCACTGCGGCTCGTAATCCCCGCGATAGAGGCGCTCGGTCTGCGAGTCGCCTCCGATAAAACGGAGGCGGTATGGCTCGCGGACAGGGTGGGGACTGGCATCCCCATCAGAGCGTCTCTTAGGGTCGGGGAGGCCTGCATCCGGGTCGGCCGATCGATGAAGTATCTCGGTCTGACCCTGGACACCTACTGGCGATTCGCGCGTCATTTTCGGGTCCTGGGCCCCAGGTTGGAGCGACAGGTGTTCGCCTTCGGGCGCATCATGCCCAACCTGGGAGGCCCACACGAAGCAGTTCGGCGTCTATACGTGACGGTCGTCCGGTCCATGGCGCTCTACGGAGCGCCGGTCTGGGCCGGCGACCTGGGGGGCTGTCGCGTGGGGCGAGACCTTCTGGCAAAGGTTCATCGCCGCGCAGTCCTCCGTGCCGTGCGGGCTTACCGCACGGTGTCACACGCCGAGCTGTCGGCGCTGGGTGGGTCCCCACCATTCCATCTGCTCGCTGAGATGGAGGCGGAGGTATACTTCGCCTCGCACGATCTCAGCGGAGCGAGGGACCCCCTGGCGCCGGTCGGACCTGACGCGCGGGACCAGGCCCGACGACGCATGGGAGCCAGGTGGATCGACTGGCTCTCCCTCCCGGAACATCGGGAGGGTCGCGTCGTCGGGGCGCTGCTGCCCATTCTTGCCGAATGGGTGGGGCGCAGGTATGGCAGGCTAACATTCCGCCTGACACAGATGCTCACCGGAGTCGGATGCTTCGGTGACTTCTTGTGTCGTATCGGGCGGGAGGAGGCGCCGCAGTGCCACAGCTGCGGCCGGGGCGACGTGGACTCGGCGGACCACACTCTGGCAGGGTGTCCAGAGTGGTTGGATGACCGCCGAGTCCTAGAGCTGCAGCTCGGTCCCGATCTCTCGCTGGCGACGGTCGTGCGTCGCATGGCGGGGGATCGGGAATGCTGGGAAGCAATGGCCTCCTTCTCCGAAGCAATAATGCTGGAGAAGGAGGAGGCGGCGCGGGAGGAGAAGATGACCCGGGGCCGGGGGAGGTCGTGCGGCGACTTAGTTGCGTAAGTCGCCCCGCTCCCCCGGGTGTTAGGCCCCGGGCCGCGCCGTCCCGCTACTCCCCGCCATAGGGGTTTGGGACGGGGCCGCGCCACGCAACAAGCGCGGCCGTTATGCCCCCGGTGCGCCGCCCCCTCTGTGTCGGAGGGGGACGCGCGCCGGGGGACACCAGGACGGAGTTGAAAAATGCGGCGGCCCTCGTTGTCACGAAGGGCCGCCGCGGACGACGAAGCGACAGGTGGCCGCCGTGGTCGGCGAGTCGTGGCATTGGACTCGCCAGGGCCGCGGCGGCATCGCGAGGAACGGAGAACGGGGGGGGGGTCTATGTTAAAGACCCCCCCCCCAGGGGAGCGGCGGGCGCCGCTCCCGTCTGAGCGATCGAGCTCCCCCGGGGCACAGTGCCCCGGCCCGGCCGCGCTATCGAAGATTGCGCGGCGACCGATTGGGAGTTCGATCGCGGGGTCGCGGGGCGGGGGTGTCGGGGGGCACCACCCGCCCTAGTAGCAGCGACCCCGGAAGGGGCGACTCGAGCGCGTGATCCGTCGCGAGTCGCCAGTCCCGGAGAACATTGCTGGGGGAGGTTATAATACTCCCCCAGGGACGACCCCGTTCAGGGGACCTAGCGCGGGGCTGCACCGAAGCGCAAGGGGGGAGGGTAGCGAACGTATCGCTCGATTGATCTCGCGTACAAATCCCTCCCCTCAGGCGCGCAGCTCCGCGCGCGAGGTAGATCACCTTGGTGGTTTTAGTGGGTTCGAGTCCCACATAACCCCCTGCCCGCCCCCGCGGGCGGGGGTTATCCGTGGGGATTTCCACCAAGTAAAAAAAAAAATAAAAAATAAAAAAAAAGAAAAAGGCACATGGAAGAAAGTGATGCTTGATAACTATAACTCTATCTTTATTTAATAACGCGATACAAGCGTGCACGGCCGTTCCGTGTCGCGTGCCAAGCCAGGACTAGTGACCCTAGATGCCCGTGTGGGAGCGCTCTCATCAGCGCTCCTGGGAGCATGCGCAGTCCCCAACAATAATACAAGTAACGTAACACCTAATCTAATGTAAATATCGCAATGTGTGGTACAATATAAATTACGCAATATATATTATTTATATAGCAGTGAGTAAAAAAAGGAATAAGAAATAGAAATGCAGTTGGAAAAAAATAAAAAAATAAAACTTCCATTGCAGAGTCTCGAACGTACGACCTCGAGAACATGAACCTGCGGCGTAAGGCGCCGTCCTTAAATTACGTAAGGGTAATTTTGGCTATTTCTTACGTAATATTTTTTACATTCAATTTTTTCAGTTAAGAAAATTCTTTTGAACGTTTATATAATTCATTTATCTCGTTTTCGGCTATGCGTGGTTTGACAATTGACGACTGCAATCACGTGGTAGTCGGCTCGCGCCTCCTCCGCATATTATTGTTTCGAAGACGAGCGCGACGCGCAGTCGTGTATGAAGGGGAAAGGGAAAAACGGCTGCATCTTCATTATCTCGCTTTATTTCTGTGATGAAGGAACGTCAATTTTTGCACGCTTTAAAACAAAATTATGTAACAGGTGTGTGATGAAACCTCGTTTTTTAGACTACTTGTATTGAAAATTTCGGTTACAATAATATTACGTAAGACACTACCTGAAACCCTCTCCCCCCTAGTAAGTAAACGTAAGAAATGCGCGACCCCCCCCCCCCCAAAAGTCGTACGTAATTTAGGGACGGCCCCTAACACTCGCAGCTACAACAGCTTCTGTTAAGAACTTAATTGTTTTCTTATATCTAGTAACCTGTAAATGTTTAAAGCCATTTTTTATAAAAACGGCTGGCGAGATACCCCTAATGTTTTGCACTTTTTTAATGCCCATCGGCCCCCATAATTGGAGCCCGGTCTCGTTCAAAAAGTGCTCGTCCGGTTCGCGACCTTCCCTTGTAAGACCCACGAATTCGGTCGTTATCGCACCGTTATTTTCGTCCTTCATCAGCCCTGGAACCTACTTATTTAAGTGCGGTATATTATATGCATTGTCGATGGGATAATCGCTTGTGTCAAATCTATCAATATTGTGTTTCATGGTCTCGTAGATATCGTCGCATCGAATGTGATAAATGAGGCTGTCTTTGTCTATGTATAGAACTTTACAATTTGTTCCGTGCAGGGGAGACATGTACTCGTGGTGAAATGCGTAGAAACAAATTTCTTATATGTCCAGAATGCACATACCCACGTATATCTGCTTGTTGAATTTCAACTCGAGTTTTCGCAATTCAACAGCTATTAAATTTTCCGAAAAAACACTTCTGCTGCGGAAATTCGGTTTCGCGATCATTGCCTCTGCGCCATATCGCCCTTGCCAATGTGTCAAAAGTTTTACATCCACATGATTTCGTACATTTTCCATAGTTTTACCGAATACCGCGTTGTTCATCAATTTGTACAAATTTTTTTCAAAGTCGTTTGTCGCGCCTGTTCTAAACCGTGTATTTAGTTTGATGTAATCGCAAAGCCAGGGAGATTAGTAGGATATAAGGAGGCTTTCTGGACCAAATCATTTCTGAACCAAGTGTGGGTGAGGGGGTGAAGCGGGGCGAGAGGTACCACGCTCTTTCGCGAGATGGGCGAGGGGGTGAGGCGGGGATGGGGTACCGCGTGTGTATGTGAGGGGGATGACGTCACAGGGGAGGGGGATTTTTCAAAGTTTTCAAAATGGTGTCCGCCGCCGCGCAATCTCCGTACACGTGCGGAGATCGGTGCGCAGGCGCGAAGTGATGTAACGCGCACCGTAGACGAGGAGGGTGAAGCGGAGCGAGGCGAGATTTACATCCGTCTCTATTAACCTATCGATCTGCGGTCCAAAAACAAACGATGTTATTACCCCCGGAAATGTAATTCAAAACCTGAACGATAACCGTATCAAAAGAACTTTCCGAGAAGTATACGCGACATCTCGAAGTCGCCGAAAGGCGTAGTCTATTCCACGTATAACGATGGGGGGCGAGATAATCGGCGAACCAAAAAGAATTCTGGGTGTTCTACACCGACATAAGTCGAAAGCCGCCACGGCTATCGCGCGATAACAGAATCATAACATGGAACTATAACGATGGACGGCGAGATAGTCAGCCGATCAAAAGAATTCAGGATATTCCTTTGGTACGCTCATGTATGGGATACAGTTTTTAGGTGGGGATATTCGTATATTTAAAGCAGCTCTAGTCTTCGACATGGCAAATTCACGAAGTGTCACTGGTCGAAAGACTTATTCGGCCAATCTTTCACGGAGACATTTCACGAATTATTTATCATCAACAATGACCTTCGCGAATCAAACCGCTGTCGTGCCGAGGTTCAACGATGAGAAGTTTAGGCATACAACCCTGGCAGAGGCGATACTCCCACGCAATCTACATGCACCTTTCTGGCGGAGACTGTGCGTGCGGTCCAAGCTGAACGCTACCTGGGAAGACGATCGCGTCTGGGCTAGTAAGACTCGAACACTGTGCGCGGGGTGTGCATGGCTGAGACCGCCGCATGACTTCAACAAATTCAAACAAATACCTGTTCACTGGCTGGTAGAGGAGTCCAGGGCAATCAGCCTCACTAGATGCACCAAGTGCAGGTGCACTCATCTACGGTGTATGGTACCCGGCAACTGCACCGGGTGCATCAGAACCATTTTGGAGATGGAGTACCGCTATCTACCTGCATTCCCAATACTCGAGGCGTCAAGACCTTTGGAGTCCCCGAAAACAAGGGACATCCCCCGGATTCTATCAGCGGGAGCCGAATAGGTAAGCGACACCTCCGTATTAGGTAAATACCGAATCAATTGTAATCACCTAGAGTGACAGGAAAAAATTATAATTGTTTTCGTTTCGCTTAATTCGCAGCAGAGCATTGCCTGATCTCAGCGACAGACTGTCACCGGCCACTACATCAGCATCGCCCAAGCCCCTCCCCAACCCTTTATTAACTTCAGTATTATCTTATTACAATTAGCTTTTTTCCCTTTTTACCATTAATACTTTTATTCGCTTCAAACCCCTCATAGCATAATTTTTTTCTCTTTATTGTAACAATATATGGGTTTTGTTTTTTTTTCACCTAATTACAAATCATTTACTCAAACACCTTGCACCCCTTTAGATTTAGTAGCGCAGAGTTCGTTTTAAGTTGGAAAGCGGAAAACACGTGGAACAGCATCGCACGCACGAACGAAACAGGTCGAAAACTGTTACGGTTATCGCGTGATAACAGAATCATAATATGAGAACTATAACGATGAAGGGTATACTGCCGAGAATAACACACGATAGCTCTGAACCGTGGGAGAAACCGAATTTAAAATATGTGTTCGATAATAATTGAATGTTAAGTAGGAAAGGATTGTGTAATGTATCAATCAATGCATGCGTTCGTATGAAAAAAGTGTTGTATTTATTGGTGAAACAAATAGACATGTATACATTATTATGGTACGTTGCGAGCATCGTCTATCATTGAACCCAAGCCTAACGCTAATAGTTCGCAATCTAACAAAGAATGCTGTTCGAAGTACAGTATTGTCTCTCTGAGGACTCGATTCGGTGGACCCGCTGTGGGCTTTTCGCTATCCCCACCACTTCTGTCTCACTCTTGTCCGGCAAAGGCGAGAGCAAGATGGAACGAGCGCGAACGAGAGCCATTGAAAGCGAGCGAGGACGGTACGAGACAGGCGACGCGTGGATGTTTTGTCTCACTCCGCCTTTCGAGTAGCGTGACACTCCGTCCTTTGCGTGCGCGACGGGCGTGCGCAATGGTCGCGAGCGCTTACAGTCAGCACGGGAACCGCATCGCAAAATCTTGACGCAGGCCCGGCTCAAGTCTTTTGTGCGCCCTAGGCGAACTTATCAAATTGCGCTCTTTATTATAATACATTTATGACTTTACTCTGCAAATTTAGGCAACTGATAGGGCGTAAGGTTGACAAGAAGTCCAAAATGGTCTTTTCATTGTTGGCATTGTTAAAAATAAAGTTTTAAATTAAGTACTACAAATTTTACTACAACGGTTTTAAACTACGAGTAAAAATTAAGAGTGAGGATATGAAGAAGCTCAGTTAAATGTATTATAATAAATGGTGGAATTTGGTAAGCTCGCCTAAGGCGCAAAAAAAGACTCGTGCCGTGCCTGGATATCTGACCGTGGCGCGCATGCGTCGAGCAGTCACGATTCCATCTGAGCGCTCGCGCCGTCGCGCATACCCGCCGCGCATGCAAAGCGTTC
Source organism: Andrena bicolor (assembly GCA_960531205.1). Classification (NCBI taxonomy): domain Eukaryota; kingdom Metazoa; phylum Arthropoda; class Insecta; order Hymenoptera; family Andrenidae; genus Andrena; species Andrena bicolor. The sequence goes on along the minus strand of CAUIJW010000117.1, from coordinate 86,382 downwards.
CATCTCGCTCCCCCCTTCGGCCAGAAAGAAGCGAGAAACGAACACTCGGAATTAGGAGGCTGGGCACGATGTGGGCTCAACGCCGGTCCCGACCAGCGAGCCCTCAGAGAGACAATACTGTATTCGCTTTCGGAAATGAGTTTTTCATAGTCTGTGGTTGGTGTTGTAGCCTCGCGTATAATGGTAACAAAGGACGCGTATTTGCTGCTTACGGAGTTTAGAATTTCCGACAACCACGCGAACGTAGTCTCGATGCAGCGATCGTATTTGAACATTTGTTATATCGTAGCCTCGACCATGTATATGATGGAACTATCATCTGATATTTTAACAGTTCGTTGATTGTTGATTCGCGTGAAGTCAATGCGTAAATGATCAACGATGATAGGAGCTTGATCCGATGGAGTCGTGTCGATACGGAAACGTCGAAGTATCTCCGGTTCTTGTTGTACTAGAAGTTTCAATGTAGACATTGGGAAACATAGTTCGTTGGATTTGTTGTCGACTATCGCGATTTCAACGTGACACGAATCCCGACCGATGCGAATTCCAATTGCAATGCGTTTGTATGTGGTCAATGTCAATGGATAATCACGTCCCATAATTCGTATGTTATCCTTTTTGGATGATGTTACGGATTTATAACTGTAAGAAACACGTACAGAGTTAATGCTTTGATTGGTTTCGTTTAAATTAGAAAATTTAGAACGTATCTATATACCTTGTATTCGAACGATGACGTTTATTCGGAAAATCCGTATCGCTACAGCGGTTGTTGTTTTTCGCAGCCATGTAGGAAGTGTCGTTGCATTGGCGGTTAAACATTTTGAATACGCACTACAGATGACTTTACTGAATGTTTGATGACACTAACTGTGCGAGTACGAACGTTCGCGATGTAATGCGGTTCGCAAGACCGATCTATAACTCTTTTATAGTAACTTACAATCACACACACCCAAAAACTACAGTTTGATGGCGGTGGGAGATGGCATGGTATAGTGAAGTAATATGTATTGAGAAGAAAAAAACTGAAAAAATTTAAAGAAAAAAGTGGTAACCTGGAAACAGTACATATTGAGAAGAAAATATAGATTGAAGAAGTAAGTATCGATGTGTGAAGTGTTTCTGTAAAAAAAAAATATGTCGTCGGAACCTATAGACAGTAGCATGACATGTATACGTGTAATGTCACGAGGGTGTGGAAGCATACGTGAACACAGCCCAATGACCACGAATAGGACGAAGAAGGATTGTGAGAAGGTAGAGAACGTGATATGTATGCTGAACAAGGATCGTGATATTCCAATCTTCAATGATGACTGAGATGGAAGTATAGCCCCTACCGGTGGTCCAACCTCCCACCATTCGTAATGCTTATCAGTCTTTAATAAATGCGAATGCCTAACCACCCCGACGACTCATTACAAGTGGTGATCAGGAAGTGACAAGTCTAAAAGAACGAGTTGAATGAATATATAGCAAGTATTAGATTTTCATAGCGCTTTCGAAGTTTACCATATATATATATATATATATCGTACAATTTGTTTCAATGTTTCAGCTAATACTGAGGAGTCATATGATTATCCACGACGGTTTTTCGAGTATACAGCATTATCATCGCTACCTACCGAGGAAGCTGCCATCTCTCCCCCCGAGGAAGCCAAAATTCATCCCTAAGGAAGCTTGAATCTTTCCCTGAGAAAGCCTAAATTCATCCCATGGAAGCTGAAATCTCTCTCGAGGAAGCTGACATCCCTCTTGTGGAGGGTGTATATGTGCAGCTAATTGACATTTAAGTTTTAATGTTGCTGCGAGGACTGCTACATCATATAGCTATCAACATATATGGCAATCCCTGGTCAATAAAAGTGTAGTTGAATTTATTGAGTTTCGATTGCCATATGTAGTGATGGTATTCTATACACATATGCGTAGTTTTTTTGGAGTTTGCATCACGATACGAATATGATTTTCGATGAGGACGACCAATTCTACAATCGTACATACATACATTCATTTATAGGCCACTGAAATATATATTTTTAGTATCAATGGTGTATGAATGGAGTATGTTTATTCGATACATTTACATCAACGTTTTTTCATAACCGATGACAGTGTTATTATGATTTTCGACGAGGAACACTAACTCTTCAATCGTACATGCATATAATCATTTGTGGGCCATTGATGTATATTTTAGTATGAATGGTGCATGAATGGTATATGTTTATTCGATACATTTACATCCATGTATTTTTTTTTGACTTTACATCGATTGTGATCGAGTCAATACTGGGAACCCCTTTGTGTAGTTTCGATCTCAAGGTGGTTGTCGAGTATATCTTGACTGCTATCACTCACACAACAGTCGCTGTAATACTTGTTTATTCCATAAATTAACATACACGTTTATGATTGTAACCTCGCTTCGAGGTTAGCTACCGGACGGATGGTCGGGCTGGTCGAGTGAATGAGGCAAGGTGGTCTGTTTGTCGGGCGTTTATTCGTAAGTCTAGAATACAGAGTTACCCGGCCAGGTCTATGCTGACTAACAGGGTCTGTGCGGCTTAAGCTAACGCGGTTAAGCGCAGGCGCGTCGCGATCGCGATCGCGGTTTCGGTCACGGAACGATTCGGCGGAGGCAGGAAGGGTGGGTGGTCGTACTGGTGCCCTGGCTGTGGTCTCCACCAATGGCCCTGACCGGGAAGCCTTGAGTCCGGTCGCCCAGTGGGTTAAACCCGCGGGAGAAACGGAGGCTGCAGGATGTCCTCCGGGACAGACAAAGCCTGACCCTAATATCGACAGAGGATATCAACTCGCGTTCTTCTAGGGGCCGTGGAGGTAGGGGAATGCAAAAATACACAACGATACAGCTTGGATACCAAGAGTTCGCTGGGAGAGTTCTGACCGATTGCCTGTAGCGCGCTAGGTAAACTCTGCCTGACGGGCCCGCCGTGCTGGCCTATATGGATCGCCGCGCCAACTTCACCAGCGAGAGAGCCGCTCGGCGCGTGGCCATCTCGCGACCGCGCTCGGTAGCGGCGGGCCGCGCCAGGCGCGCGTGGTGGGGGGAAGATTCGCGTCCACCCGTCACTAGTTCGTTACATGATTTTTGAACATCGATACTGGTGACTGAACTGTGCATGCATATATTTTTCGTGTCCCAATAACGTATATTTTAAGTGTTAATGGTATACGGAAGATATATGTGTTTGCAGTAAATTTGAACATGTATACCCATATTTCTTAATTGTGAACGTGACATCGATAATGATAGTAATTAATGTATGTAGTAATAACAATGTGTGTGTGTGGAGGGGGGGGGGGGTGTCGACAGAAATTAATAAATGTATCATAGATAATATATTTTGAAAGTGTAAGACTATTGATGTAACTCTTCGTTGTAAGAGGATGATGATGAGAAGAAATAAAAAATCTTTATTATTCTTATATGAATACTAATATATTTATTCATATTAATCATTTTTATATAATTATATTTTGCGAGTAGTGTTAATACTAATATTATATTTCAGAACGCATAAATTGGTGAATTTTCTGAACGTTTGCGAGTGCGCACACCCGACCTCCACCATTGTGGAACGGGCATCGTACAACGTTCTTTGCGGACATTGATTTCAGGTTAGGAACATCTGTGATGGGAGGCCTGATTCCGCAATAATCATCGTAAACATCAAAGCCTTCGGTATTATCCTTGTTGTCATTGTTGTCGTAGTCGGAGTCGTTGTTGAAGTCGTTATCATTCTTCTTCTTCTTCTCATACATCTCCACGATATCTACGATGTGTATGTCCGTTCGTAGGAACAGCTGTGATAACCAGGTTTTTTCTCCACACCCTTCACGAATACCACATCGACGACTGCGAGCTCGCGGTAGAGTATTTCTGGAAGTCTATGGTACGGTATCCAGCCGTCGGACCAGCGAAGTCCATGATGATGCTCTGTCAACCAGATCGCTTGACGTTTCTCGAACGATGACAGGTGTGCGTACGAGTGTGGTGGTTCGAAAAGCCAATGGCAGATCGTCGTTTCAGCGTCATGATTGTTGGTGAAAATAGCAAATTCCTTAGCGACGAATGTTTTACGTTCTGTCTTAGAGCCTTGTAGATCTACCACGGCGGACGTCATTATTATTATGCCACGATATGCAGTAGCAAGGACTGTATCCAAATAACAACTGACGATTTGCGAACATCGTCATCGGTATAGTAGTCGCAATCACTTGATTTTTCGCACCGCGTTTGACAAAGGCGCGTATTGGACTATAGAATCGTGTAGGATTACACAAAATGCTGATGTACTAGCAGACACGTTATCTTTGCACTCGAATTCGATTCGCACAGCGACCACAGCACTCTTCACGGACTCGTTCTGTCGAGAGCAATCTATGATCGCGATAAGAGCGTATCGTAAGAATTCGGAAGTGTTCAGCAACGGTTCACCGCGACCGTAGTACGAACTGGTAAATTTCGCGTACATATCGTACAGCAGCGCGTATTTAGACTTATCGAAATCCAGGTTCAAGTCGTCGTACGGATACGCCTCGGAATTCAGAAACAATCGTACGTTCGAGAGTTTGCACGAATCGAGTCTGTTCGCACTTTTCTGAAGATTATTCTTTCGATCTGTTTGTAAACCGAATAGCACGTATCACGGTTTCTCGATCTGCGATGATGCTTTCACGGTCCACGCGTGTTTCGTAGTCGTTTGCAACAACGGATACTCGTACAGTTCCCAGGAGCGGAAACTCATCTCGATCGGTCGATCGCTTTGCATGATACGTAGCATCGACAGTTTGTTCGTGTCTTCTAACGTGATGTGTGGCATACGGCATTGTATCTTGTTGATGTTGAGTTTCGGTATTATCGCGGGTGTAACGTACCGCTACGAATAGCCCCCACATTTTTTCATTTTCTATCCTTATTTTGTTAATATTCATGTTTAGTTTACCTTCTATACAAATTATTGTTCAGAATACTTTATACGACATCCCATGCGGCGCGAAACCAGTGAATCAAGTGACGCGCGACGCATGCGCATAAGCGAACATTCAAACATTAAACTCAGTGCCGCGAGTGAACCGAAGGCGCGTGCGTACACCCTACGACAAACCGGACGCCGAAATAACCGAGCGTAGTATCCGAGTGGCGCGAACCGGATGTTAATTATAATTGGTGCGCGAGATCACACAGCCAGTGATTCGCGCGGGCTAAGTACAGCGAACTAGTATAAATATAGGCCCGCCAGCCACAGAGAATCAGACTAGGTTCTGCCACCGAACCAAACGATTCGAGTCGCTTTCACTAGCCCCTCAGTTTCGTAGAGTCTATATAAGTTTATCTTAAACGAATCACCATATTACCACCCAAGGTCGCTTTAGCTAGCCCCATACCAAACCTATACGAGGTCGCTTTTACTAGCCCCCTCAATTTCCATTACGAGGTCGCTTTTACTAGCCCCCTCAATTTCCACTTCGAGGTCGCTTTGGTTAGCCCCCTCACCACCTCATCCTCCAAGCGTGGGCCAGCTGATAGGCACCAGAAGAAGTTACCAAATCAGAAAGAAGGAAGCCAATAATTCGACTTCTATCTGGGGACGCCTTTACCGGCAACCTGGCAACAATCCTAGAAAGCGAAGCAAAGCTTATAGGCAACAGGAAGCCATTCCACTCAACAAAGAAGGAACCCCCTTAGAATCTCAACTTAAACATACCAAATCGACCTAGCGTCATTTCAATCGCGTAGAGACTATAAACAACGAACGATTAGCGCCGAAACCAATTTCTATATCCATAACAAACTACCGACTTAGCGTTAGGTAACAAAACCATAAACTATATTCTTTATAAACCGACCAATACGTCGTAACGTATTTCATTTATTGTAATAATCGAAAACGACTGAGTGTCGTAAGTAATTGTTCATTTCGACCTAGAGTCGCAACCATTTATTTCTTGAATAAACCATAATTATTCTTGTTAAAAGAAGGACTCTCGTCTCTTGAAATTCATTTCTCAATTGCACGCAACCCGAACCATCCCACAATTCACTGGTAAACCGCTCTACTCGTGAATATCCTGTAAGGAACGGCAACGTCTCGTTCGAGAACGTTACACGGGGTTTAGGGAGGCTGCATACATCGCGTTCGTATCGACTCGCGCGCGAATCAGAATCAACTCGTGTCGCGCGTTAATCACGATGCGTCTGTAATCTTCACAGAATCCCAGTAACGTATTCATTGGTACGCAGAAATTGAATGCATTGCTATTAAAAATGTCTTTGTCGTGCGCGGTGGTATGGTCCCAACGTGCATTCATCAGCGCTTTGCTCCTCTCGACAGACAACGACGCGTAATGTTTCAGCGTGGTGGTGATTCCCGGATTTCTGGAACGATCGATTTCCACACCGTTCAAATCGTATCGAATCTCGTCGAACATGAACGCGACACAGTTGTTATCCAGAAAAACTCTCGCAGCGGCTTTCGCGTCAGCGGTAGTCGTCGAGGGAGCCATCAAAGAGACGCGTCCTTCGACGTAGAGATAACTTTCACACGGTAGTGTGTACAGATCTTGTTGTTGAATTGGTATTCTTATCTCATCGTTATTGTCGAACGTCGTGTTGGCGTACGGATTGTAAGCGTGGACCTCAATCTTCGTGATACGATCGTCGAAAGTCGATGTACTCCCCACGTCCAGTATGGTATACATCGTGTTAGTCATGTATGCAAGTGATACGTTAGTATGTTACGCTAAATTCCAAGGATTCTTCTTCTTGCTCCTGCTCCACTTCCCGTCTGTATTAGTACGTCAGAGGTCGTTGGCTGTGCCGGTGACCTAGATGTTATGTTTTGACGATAAGGCGTTGCGGCGTCCAGAGGAACGATAGCAGCGGCGATGTTGAACGATGAGTCGTACGCGTGATCGAACACCAACATGTTATACACACACACACACACGCATGCGTTCACGTTCTTTTAGCGCACGCGAACACCGTTGCACGTGCAGACGAATCGTTATTTCCTCTCCGCGAAAATCTACAGGACGATCGTTTTGATTGACGATGCGCACCGTTAGATCGTGTATCGCTGGTACAACGATTGGCAGGTAAATGACGTGTCGCGGAGTTTCCGAGATCTTACATCCTGGGGGAATGCGAGGTGAAAATTCGTGAATCGTATGCACAGGTTTGTCGTTGCTATACGCACCGGTAGTGATGTTGCACGTTACTCTGATCACGTTAACAGTTATAATGTTCACGGGTACGTCGGATTCGTGCAAGATTCTCGGTAATAAGACACGGTCCGGAGAAAATCCTAGCAACGAACCCACGTTGTTCGGTTTCGTAAAGTCCATGAAGAACAAGCAGTAGAGTTCGCTTTTCATGGTATTGTTGTTAACTCGTAGCATTAGCGGATACCTGCCATCATCATCATCATTGGTGTTATCGCGTCTTCGAGGATAGCGCTCGAGTAATCGCTGCTTCAGGTACTTGGCGATAGCGTCTAATTCGTAGGAACCGTGAGGAATCGTAATGTATTCGCGAGCGATGTCTACGATTGAGTGGTTATCGGTGTCATAGTTCACGAAGAAGTAGAATTTATCGTTTCTCGAGTCGATGTTCGGTATCGTGTTAAACGTCTCCAAGTCGGCGAGTCCTAGTTCGTACTGCTCGTCGCTCAAGTCTATCGGTGGAAAATAATTGACCGTGAGCACGCTGCTCCGACCCGTTAACGTAAGCGTGAGCGACATTGTACATCCACCGCTGTAGGTTACACTAGTGTGAGAGAGAGCGTGAAAGTGACTCGAACGCACGCTCGCATGTCAATTTATCTTTAATCGTGTGTAGGTCAAAATTCCAGAGCTTTTTGACGGAGAAATTGTACGCACAAGTGGCCACAATTCATCTGATCGAAACGTTGAAAGCGATCGTGATTGTACTTGATTGTGGTAGTAATAGTAGTTGTCGGTTCTCGTTCAAAATAATCGATCAGTTCCGCGGGAGGTCGCAAATTCCCAAAACTATCGAAATACTGCACGTGAGATCCACGTTTCGCGTACGCTACCCAATGCGTACCTTCGCCACGATTCTCGTCAAGATTCGCATTACCGCATTCGTTTGATCGTACGTGTGTGGGGAGTGTGTGACGCATAAACACACCGCGAAAGAACGGTACATCGAAACACTCGCGCTCTAATTGTAGGTTCGTCATAGGTCGCAGCTGATCCCGGGGCCGGGGGAGGTCGTGCGGCGACTTAGTTGCGTAAGTCGCCCCGCTCCCCCGGGTGTTAGGCCCCGGGCCGCGCCGTCCCGCTACTCCCATAGGGGATTGGGACTGGGCCGCGCCGCGCAACAGGCGCGGCCGTTATGCCCCCGGTGCGCCACCCCCTCTGTGTCGGAGGGGGACGCGCGCCGGGGGACATCAGGAAGGAGTCGAGAAATGCGGCGGCCCTCGTGGTCACGAAGGGCCGCCGCGGACGACGAAGCGACGGGTGGCCGCCGCGGTCGACGAGTCGTGGCATCGGACTCGCCAGGGCCGCGGCGGCGTCGCGAGGTACGGAGAACGGGGGGGGGGGTCTATGTTAAAGACCCCCCCCCAGGGGAGCGGCGGGCGCCGCTCCCGTCTGAGCGATCGAGCTCCCCCGGGGCACAGTGCCCCGGCCCGGCCGCGCTACCCATTATTGCGCGGCACCGGTTGGGAGTTCGATCGCGGGGTCGCGGGGCGGGGGTGTCGGGGGACACCACCTGCCCTAGCAGCAGCGACCCCGGAAGGGGCGACTCGGGCGCGTGATCCGTCGCGAGTCGCCAGTCCCGGAGAACATTTCTGGGGGAGGTCGTAACACTCCCCCAGGGACGACCCCGTTCAGGGGACCTAGCGCGGGGCTGCACGAAGCGCAAGGGGGGAGGGTAGCGAACGTATCGCTTGATTGATCTCGCGTCCAAATCCCTCCCCTCAGGCGCGCAGCTCCGCGCGCGAGGTAGATCACCTTGGTGGTTTTAGTGGGTTCGAGCCCCACATAACCCCCTGCCCGCCCCCGCGGGCGGGGGGTATCCGTGGGGATTTCCACCAAGTAAAACAAAAAAAAAAAAGGTCGCAGCTGATGGGAGTAGATGGCTCTGGAAGGGCGCTCCGTAGGCAGTCGGCTTGCCGGCATGTAGTCAATGGGGAACTCTGCTGAGTTCCATGTTCTCTCAACTGGGTCGTCGAATCTGGTGGTACCCCCCGGGCCTTCTGGTCGCGAGGGGAGGATCCAGTGTCAGCCCAGGGCGGAGAACTTGGACGAAGTTGGAGGCCTGACCGGAGTAATACCATGCACCGCACCTCCACGTTGGTGCTCCCGGGGTCCCTACACGACATAGTCGGGTAGGGGCGCGGACGCGGGCATGGCAATCTTCGCCGCACGCCGGATCTCATCCGCGTGCTGGGCAGGACCGCAGTCTGGGAGCGTTGTCCCTGACTGCGGTGTCTCCTCCAATTTATTGGGGAAGCCCGGAAGCGTACCGCTTCCGGGAGTATCGTAACCCGTGGCGGTGGAACGACGACCCCTCGTCGAGAGAGTCATCTCTCGCGAGGGTATGCGAAGCCACCACGGACCGATGATCTTGCCTTAACCGGCCGGGTCGCGAGGTAAGGAAAAACCTCTATAATAAAACCCCCAACCCTGACCCCAGTGGTGGTGCCGGGGCACGTGTTCCCTCCAGCTTGGAGGGGCACGTGGGCGGAGCGGATATGCTCCGTCTAACCACGATCCGTCTGGGAACAGCCGCCCCCAGACGTAGCCCGCGCCCTTAGGGGTCCGGGCAAACGGCTTTGCAACGGCAGGTCGCCTCTACCGTTGTACGACCTTCCAAGCGACTACTCGTGGGCACTCATGGAGTCTCAGTTTTGGCAGGGCGGTGCCCTTTATACACCCTCGGATGGCGACCGAGTTCAAACGCCTGAGGACCGACGTTCGATCGCTTCGTGCGGGTCGTCGGCCTCGCCCCAGGACCGGTGTACAATCGCGGTTTCGCGGGTCGCCGGCCTGGGTGAGGGAGGGACGGTGGCGGACACTTCGGGGGTCGACAGCGGGGGTGGCAATCCAGCCACCTCCCGCGACGTAGCCTCCGGGGTAGCAGTCACGGGCGGTACGGTCGAGGGCGGGGAGGCGGGGAGGCGGTTCACGTCTTCTCGTTGGCCTCGGCCTCGAGCGTCGAGGACGCTTCCGGGGAAGGGCGGGCGCATTGCCTGCTCCTTAGCGGGCCGAGGGCGGACTCCCCCTCGGCGCGGGACCCGGATGGGGACGGAGAGTGGGAGGACGTCCCTAGCGTGACGGGTAACGTCTCGCTCCCACGAGTCGGGGGGACGTCGCGTACGGCACCGCGCACCATCAGAGGTGTGCCGTACGTGAGGCGTGCTGAGAGCAAGACGGCGGCTGAGGTTCAGCACCTGCTGGACCTCCATAAGGAGGTCGCTGACCTCGTAAGCAGGATGGAACCGGGTGCGGTATCGGTCACCCCGGCGGCGAGATGCGCGTCCCCTGCCGCCTCCGTGCGGTCGGGAGCATCGACGCGATGCGCCGAGACGGCGCTGAGGATGGCCGTCGTCGTCCTGGAGAGGTGCGACGGACCCGTTAAGAGTGGCGGGCCTGCCCCCGGCGGCATGGAGGGCGGCGGGGACGCGCGTGCGGCGAGTCCCGGGTCCGTGGGGTCGGGGGGCGTCCCGGAGTCGACCATGGAGGTCGATGCTCCGACCGACGCCTCCGGCGACTGCGGCGGGACCGGCGTGCCGGGAGTCCGACGCGGGGATAGGGCCTGTGCTCGTCCCCGAATAGAGTCGGACACGGAGGAGGACGGCCCCCCCGGATCCGCGGGTGGCGGCGTGGTTGGGGACTGCGCGGACGCTCCCCTGCTGCCGTCGTCAGACGGGGGCACCGACGGGGATGAAAGGCCCGGCTTCGTTCCGGGCAAACGGGGCAGGAAGCCCGGGGTCTGGACGGACCCCAAGAGGCTGGGCCCCGGTATGAAGGCCCTGCCGTCGCGCTCGGGGCTCCGCGATTGGGCGGAGACCGTGCCGGTCGACAGCCTCGCGGGACAGGCGCAGCGGGAGCTGGACGCCGTCACCGCGATCATTAGCGCGGCGAGGCATATGAAGACCACGGATATGCGCGCCGTGCGGATCGCGATTAGACACGCGTCCGCTCTCGCTGCCGAGCTTACAGGCAGAGCGGAGAGGGGCGAGAACCCCAATAGGCCGGCACGGGAGGTGGTGTTCCGCCAGGGGATGTGGGAAATCAAGTCCCACAAACTGGCGACCCAAGTGAGGACCCTGACGGACCAGGCTCACACCCTAGGTGAATGCCTGCACGTCAGGGAAAGAGAGCTAGAGTTCCTGCGCGGGAAATACGCACGCCTCGAAGTGCAGGCGTCCCTTGGGGGGGGGGGGGGTGGAGGTGACGGAGTCGGAGGCTCTGCCCTTCCATCCGTCCGCCCCCGTTCCCACCCGCGCGGAGCTTCTCCCGCCGACTCTCCCCTGGACGGACGCCGGTGCTCCGCCGTTGCCGTCGGCGGCTGCGCCCGGGCCCTCGTCGGCCGCGAGGCCCGGCCCCCTAACAGACGGGCCGGGTGGGGGCCGCGCCCCCGCCGCCAAGAAGAAGATGAGGGCGAGGGAGGCATCGCCGCCGTCCTCTGTCCCCGCCTCTGGCCCCCCGGCGGGCGACGTCAGCGCCACCGCTGCTGCCGAGCAGCCGTGGGACGCAGTGCTGCGCCGGTTGGGGGAAGTGGAGGCGCGGGTCGACGCGCGGCTTCGGGCTCTGGACCGGGGCGAAAGGGCGCTCGGGAAGGAGGGTCCTTTTTTTTTTTTTTTTTTTTTTTGTTTTACTTGGTGGAAATCCCCACGGATACCCCCCGCCCGCGGGGGCGGGCAGGGGGTTATGTGGGACTCGAACCCACTAAAACCACCAAGGTGATCTACCTCGCTCGCGGAGCTGCGCGCCCGAGGGGAGGGATTTGGACGCGAGATCAAACAAGCGATACGTTCGCTACCCTCCCCCTTGCGCTTCAATGCAGCCCCGCGCTAGGTCCCCTGGGAAGGAGGGTCCTGCCGAGACCTGGGCTGGGGTCGTCTCCCGCAAGGAGGCGAGGTAGACCGGCGAGCGGCCGGATGCCCGCGGGTCCGCCGGTGGAGGCGCGACGGTGTCTGCGGGCGGCGCGAATGGCGTCGTCTCCGTGCCGCCGCCGCCGCCTATCTCGAAGAAGAAGAGGTCGAAGGAGCCGTCGGGGGCCGTCGCTCCCCTGGCAGGTGCTGCCGTGGGAGGCGGAGATGGTGCTCCGCCCCGGCTCACGCGCACGCAGGTCAGGAGGAGGCGTAGGAGGGCCGCGCGGGCGGCCGAGAAGGCGAAGGCGGCGGCTACGCCCGCTGCCGTTCCGGCCGCTCGGACCGCGACCCCCGGGTCGCGGACCCCGGCCCAGCGCACCTGGGCCCAGGTCGTCGGTCGCGGGGCCAAGAGGGCGGCAAAGTTGGCCGCCGGGGGGGGAGGTAAGGGGGCTGCGCCGAAAGCTGCCCCCCAACGGTCCGGCGCACCCGGTCCGGCCCCGGTCGCGATTCCGCGCACCCCTAGAACCGCGGCGGTGGCTACCACCGCCGTGGCGGTGGAGGAGAAGGAGTTCTCCACGCGGGTTGCCGGCGCGATGGCGGCCATCAAGGTCGCCGACCTCGGCATCGCGTCCATGCGACCGAGGCGCGCCGTCACCGGGGGTCTGGTCCTGGAGATCTCCTGATCTCAGGGCTCGGCCAAAGCTGCCGCCCTCAAAGCGAGGCTGGCGGAGCAGCTGGGGGGCACCGGCATCAAGGTGCACTGCCCCCAAAAAACGGCCGAGTTCCGGGTGTGCGGCCTCACGGAGTTGTCGTCCGTGGATGCGGTGTCACGTCCTGGGTTGAGGTCTTTGGGGACGATGACAATGTGGGGTAAGAAATCAGGCGAGAATGTGTAATCCTGCACACTGAGGGTTTTCGGGAGTCAGGCGAGAACGTAGAATCCTACACACTGAGGATTTTCGGGGATCAGGCGAGAACGTGTAATCCTGCACGCTGAGGGTTTTCGGGAGTCAGGCGAGAACGTAGAATCCTACACACTGAGGATTTTCGGGAATCAGGCGAGAACGTGTAATCCTGCACGCTGAGGGTTTTCGGGAGTCAGGCGAGAACGTAGAATCCTACACACTGAGGATTTTCGGGAATCAGGCGAGAACGTGTAATCCTGCACGCTGAGGGTTTTCGGGAGTCAGGCGAGAACGTAGAATCCTACACACTGAGGATTTTCGGGAATCAGGCGAGAACGTGTAATCCTGCACGCTGAGGGTTTTCGGGAGTCAGGCGAGAACGTAGAATCCTGCACACTAAAGGTCGGTGGGAGTTTAGGCGAGAACGTAAAATCCTACACACTGGGTTTAGGGGGAAATCAGGCGAGGATCTTAAATCCTGCACGCTAATCGACCAGGGGAGGTTTAACGGTAACCGCGCGCCAGGGAGACAGCCGTTAGACCACTTGCGGTTTTTACTTTAGTTTTGGTAATCGGATTTACGGTTGCATTGTCATAAGAAGCCGCCCGTGATATTCCGCGAAATTCGTCTAGACGTTGGTCGAACGCGAGCTATGTCAAAGTAAGCACGGTAAATATTATAAGAACTCCGGTGTTCGCGCAGCCAGATCAGCTGTTGCAGCAGTTTGTTTGGAAGGGAACCTTCGTACCGAGGATTTAACACAATAACTCGAAGCGTGAATTAAATAAAACTGGTTTATTCAGTTTGTAGCACAAAATAAGCCACGCATATTATTGTGCAGGTAATTTAGTTTATAATAATGCGTTAGGCGTTTAGCGTTAACACAAAACAATTATATAAATGGTTACTTATAAAGATACAGGTATGAATATGATGTACAGGAATATAAATCGTGGTATAGATATAAAACAATCGGCATAAAATAATAGACCGTCGCAATAAGCGGGTAATAATGGTATAAAACAATAAGAGTTAGCAATGATAGCAATATAAAGCAATAAGCATGAAATAGTAATATAAATGGTAAGAGTTAGCAATAGTACATAAGAAATAAATGAGGGTGATATACCGTGTAACAATGGTAAATGTTAATTGCTTACGATAAATGTCGATGAGTAGTTCGTCGAAACTGATTCTAAACACTTTATGATTGTAAAGATACTCTCCGAGTGATGTTTCTGCAGAAAGAGGACCTCTGTCTCTCGGGCCCTTGTATTTATGTGAATTTTACATGATTGTTAGGTATGAAGGGTACGCGCGGTATGGACCTTGGCCTACTTACGAAGTATGCGTCGCAATAGGACTTCCGGGGTTTTTATAGGATATGCGTCTATAATTAGTTAATGACACGTGTATGAAATATTCGTGGCAATAAGACTTTCGGGGTCTTACGTAGGCTCCTGATGGGGAGATACTCAACATATTGGATGGGTTTTTTGGAGGTTTGATTGGAAAGGGGTGAGTGGGGCTTTGACTTCATTGGTCATGGAGAGGGGGTGAGACGTGGTCTCGAGATAAGGAGTTTTTGGGGCGAGGGACTTGTTTAAATTTAAATATGAGGGAAGAGATCGTGCCTCGTAGGGCGAATAAGGAAAGGGGATTTCGTACCGATCGTCTTGAGATGGGGACCGCTAAGGTACATCGTCAAGGTGATCGGCGATTGGGAAAAAGGGGTGAGAGTTGAAGTTTGGGGACTTTCGGTGGAGTTATGGAGTGATTTATGGGGGAGAGTTGAAATAGTACCGCGCGAAAAATAGTGTCTCGTCACAGCGGTACGGGGGGCCATCGCGGCCCAGGGGGCCTGCTCGGCGCAGGACGTCGCGGTGGGTGAGATGCGCCGCGACGCCGCCGGGCTGTTCTCCCTCTGGGTCCGCGGACACGTGGCGGCTGCTGCGAGGCTGCTGAAGGCGACCACGCTTGTCGTGGACTCGCTCGTGGCCCGCGTGGTGCCGCTCGCGCAGCGGAGGCCCCAGTGCTTCCGCTGCCTCGAGTTCGGCCACGTTCGGGCAAGTGCAGCGGCCCCACCGATAGGAGCGGCCTGTGCTACCGCTGCGGTGGCGAGGGGCACGCGGCTCGCTCCTGCGTGCCCCCCCCCCCTGTATGCCCGCTCTGCACGGCGGCTGGCCTCCCCGGCGGCCACAGGATGGGCGGACCGGCTTGTCGGCCACCCCCGGCGGCTCGCCTTGGGGCTCGGAGGACCAAGCCCTCCAAGAGAGCGTCCGAGGCGCCTTCGGCCCCGCGCGCGGACGTCTCGCGGGTGCCGACCCCGTTGGTGCCCATGGAGACCGCCCCCTGGCCTGGACGTCCATGGCCGGTGCGGGAGCCGGGGAGAGGAAGGACCGCGAGGAGCCGACCGCTCCGACTAGCGGCCTCCCTTCCCAGGCGTCCGGGGTGTCCCCCGTGATAGGCGGGGGGAAGAAAAGGAAGGAGAAAAGGGGGAGCAGCCCAGGGCTCCCCCCCCCCCCCCCGCGGGTCCGGCGCCGGTCGGGAGGGAGGCCTTTTTGAAGGCCAAGGGGGTCCCTCCGGCGGCGGCGAGCGGAACGTCGAGGGAGGCGGACGCCGCCGAGGCGCTGGAGCTAGCGCGCTCGGTCGCGCTCTCCTACGGGGGTGGTTCCCACCTCCCGGATAACGGGAACGAGGATCGGTGCCCCCGACGATGACGACGTCGGGGGCACAGCCCTATCCGCGGGGGTGTCGGAGGAGGCCGACGTTGACATCGAGTAATAATGTCACGAGGCCCTCCGATACTACTCGCGAACCTTAACCACTCCATGCGAGCGCACGACCTGCTGGAGCAGGCTCGCGTGGAGCTGGGGGTCGGGCTGGCCGTCATCGCCGAGCCGTATCCGCTGGAGGACCGATATTTTCGGTCCACCAACCCGGATCGGCAAGTGGCGTTGACGTGGGAGGTGGGAAGAGGCGCCCCGTCGTGCTCGGTCGCCCGGCACGGACGGGGTTGGATGGCCGTGGAGTGGGGGAACTTCCTCGTGATTGGCTGCTACGTGGCACCGAGGTTCACCGTCCCGGAGTTCGAGGACCGGCTGAGCGAGGTGGGGGCTTTTCTAGCCCCCCAATTAGCTCGGCCGGTCTTCCTTTTGGGGGACTTCAACGCCCACGCTCGCGAGTGGGGCGCCCCCAGGACGGACTCCCGGGGCGAGGTGCTGCTCGAGTGGGCGGAGGCAATGGGGTTCGTTCTGAAGAACCCCTACGCAGTCACGACATACCGCGTGCCGCGGGGCGAGTCGATCATCGATCTCGTCTGGGTTAACCCCGCGGCCGGTGCGCTAACGTCGGGCTGCTGGGTGGCGGAGGACTGTGAGCCAGCCCCGGATCACATGTACGTGATGCTGGCCACATCCGCTGCCCTGCCTCCCCGTGCCCCTCGAGCCGGTAGACAGCCACCACGCTGGGCGCTCAAGCGGCTCGATGCCGACGCGGCCCGAATGGCGTCCTCCGTCGTCGCCTGGCCTCCGTTGCCGGGCGACGTCCTCGACGACCCCGCGACTGGCGCCGTTTGGCTCCGGCGCGCGTTGCAGTCCGTCTGCGACGCGACGATGCCGCGAGCCCCGGCGCCGGGTGGTGGGGGTCGGAGATCGCTGATCTCCGCGCGACGAATCTGCGCGCTCGACGCCGGTACACCAAATGCCCGCCATCGGGATCGACGGCGGGTAACGGAGGATCGGCTGCAGGCGTTGCGCTCCGCGTTTTCCGCGGCGCGCAGGGAGCTCCGGGCGGCCATCGCCCGGGCTAAATCCCGTTCGCACGAGGAGTTCTTCGCGACCCTGAACGAGGACCCTTGGGGGCGCCCGTACAAGGCCGTGTCCGTAAAACTCGGACCTTGGGCGCCCCCTGTCACGGAGGGCCTCGAGCCCCGGTTTCTCCTGGAGGTTTTGTCGACGCTGTTCCCCCCTCCCCCGGTTCCGGGGGAGGGTGGCGTCGACGCTTCGGGAGATCCGGAGCTCGCATGGGGCACCGGCATAGCGGATGCCCCGAGGGACTCGGACGAGGAGCTCGAGTCCGCGGTGCGTCGAATGCGTTCGAAGAACGCTGCACCCGGACCGGACGGAGTGCCCGGGCGTGTCTGGGCCTGCGCGATGGGCGCCCTAGGGAGCGGCCTCAGGCGCGTCTTCGACGCGGCCTTGAGGACCGGGAGGTTTCCCCGTGCGTGGAAAGAGGCGAGGCTAGTGCTGCTGCCAAAGCCTGGTAAGCCCGCAGAGTCACCCTGGGCCTGTCGGCCGATTTGTCTCCTCGACGAGGCGGGCAAGCTCCTGGAAAGGATTATAGCTGCCCGCCTCATGGACCACCTCGGAGCTGCGGAGTTCCCGGACATGTCCGACCGCCAATTCGGCTTCAGGCGACGGCGATCGACGGTGGACGCTGTTCTGCTGGTGAGATCGCTGTCGCGCCGGGCGGTGTGAGCGTGGCGGTGTCATTGGACATCGCCAACGCGTTCAACACCGTCTCCTGGGCGGCGATCGAGCGGGCGCTCGTTTACCATCGCGTCCCGCTCTATCTTCGCCGCCTGATCCGGGACTATCTCCGCGACCGGGTGGTCTCTTACGTCGGCCGGGACGGAGACGGGGTGGCTCGCGTGCACCGCGGCGTGCCACAGGGGTCCGTGCTAGGGCCCCTGTTATGGAACCTGGCGTACGACGCGGTGCTGTGGGTGGAAATGCCATCGCCCGACGTGTCGCTGGTCTGCTACGCGGACGACACGCTGGTGGTGGCTTCCGGGCTGCGTTGGGCAGCGGCGCTAGACCTCGCCGAGAGGGCACTGCCGCTCCTTATCCCCGCGATAGGGGAGCTCGGTCTGCGAGTCGCCACTGAGAAAACAGAGGCGATATGGCTCGCGGACAGGGTTGGGTCCGGTATCCCCAACAGAGCGTCCCTGAGGGTCGGGGATGCCTGCATCAGGGTCGGCCGATCGATGAGATATGTCGGCCTGACCCTGGATACCTACTGGCGGTTTTCGCGCCACTTTCGGGTCCTGGGCCCCCGGTTGGAGCGGCAAGTATTCGCGTTCGCGCGAATCATGCTCAACCTGGGTGGCCCTCACGAGACGGTTCAGCGACTGTACGTGACGGTCGCCCGGTCCATGGCGCTCTACGGAGCCCCGGTGTGGGCCGGCGCGGCGACCTGGAGGATTGCCGCGTCGGGCGAGACCTTCTCACGAAGGTGCATCGACGCGCGGTCCTCCGTGCCGTGCGGGCGTACCGCTCGGCGTCGCACGCCGAACTGTCGGCGCTAGCCGGGTCCCCTCCTTTCCACCTGCTCGCCGAGATGGAGGCGGAGGTTTACTTCGCCTCCCACGATCTCGACGGAGCGAGGGACCCGCTGGCGCCGGAAGGACCCGAGGCGCGGGGCCAGGCCCGGCGACGCATGGGAGCCAAGTGGATAGAGTGGCTCTCCCTCCCCGAACATCGGGAGGGACGCGTCGTCGGGGCGCTCCTGCCCATTCTCGGTGAATGGGTGGGGCGCGGGTATGGCAGGCTTACCTCCCGCCTGACGCAGATGCTCACCGGAGTGGGGTACTTCGGTGACTATCTGTGTCGCATAGGGCGGCAGGAAACGCCGCAGTGCCACAGCTGCGGCCGGGCCGACGTGGACTCGGCGGACCACACTCTGGCCAGGTGCCCGGAGTGGCTGGACGACCGCCGGGTCCTCGAGCTGCACCTGGGTCCCGACCTCACGCTACCGACGGTCGTGCGTCGGATGGCGGAGGATCGGGACTGCTGGACGGCCGTCTCCTCCTTCTCCGAGGTGGTCATGCTCGAGAAGGAGGAGGCGCGGCAGATAACCCGGGGCCGGGGGAGGCCGTGCGACGACCTAGTTGCGTAGGTCGCCCCTCTCCCCCGGTGAACAAATCCACCATTGGCCCCGGGCCACGCGTAGCCGCGCCTCCCGAGTACGCGGAGCGGGAGGAACGGCCGCACCCCGCAACGGGTGCGGCGACAAACCCCCCGTCCCCGCGCTCCCCCCCTGTGGGGGGTGAGCGCTTGGACGCGGGGGGTTTTGTGGGAAGGGCGGTGGCTCCCCTCGGTGGAGGCCCCGCGAATAAAGGGGGAAGGTGAACGGGGGGCCCGCGAACAGGGCCCCCCCCCCACTCAGGAGCGGCGAAACGAATTCGCCGCTCCCAATGGAGCGATCGAGCTCGCGGGGGGGCTAGTCCGGCGGCCGAAAGTGGGCCGCCCTGCAGGCGCGTTGCCAGCCGCTCGCCCGAGGTGTCCTCCGGGTTTACACCCGGCGGCCTTTTTCAAGGCCCCCTCGGGACGCGGCGGCTTGCGCGGCCCTTTAGGCCGTCGACGACCCCCGCCCGGCCGAGCTACTTTCGTTGTCGCGCGGTCGGGTAGTAGCTCGATCGCGGGGTCGCGGGGCGGGGGTGTCGGGGGACACCACCCGCCCTAGTAGCAACGACCCCGGAAGAGGCGGCGCGGACGCGTGGTCCGTCTCGCGCCGCCAGCCGTGAGAGAACATAGCTGGGGGAGGTAGGATACTCCCCCAGGGAAGAGCCCCCCCTCCGGGGGGCTGTTGTGCGCGGAGTCGCACGAAGCGCAGGAGGGGAGGCTTGCGAACGTATCGCTAGATTGATCTCGTGACAAGTCCCTCCCCTCGGGCGCGCGACTCCGCGCGCGAGGTACACCACCTTGGAGGTTTTAGTGGGTTCGAGTCCCACATAACCCCCTGCCCGCCCCGCGGGGATTTCCTCCAAGTAAAACAAAAAAAAAGGTCGCAGCTGATATCGCGTTATCGCAGTCGCCGCAGCATGCTCCGTAGATCGACGTTTTTTTTCCTCGGTCGTCGTAAGCGTCTCAAGTTCATGCCTGCACCACGCTTGTACGGTGCTACACGCATTCCGCGCCCTTCCATCGCCCGATTATGACGTAACGTTTCTTCCAGCTGTTTTCGCGCAGCCTTCGCGTTGTTGACCACTTTGGTGATACCAGCAGCTCCACCGGCCAATGCCCCGATAGCCGAAAGAGCAGGTAAAAAAAGCGGAAGAAAGCCTCCACGTTTCTCAGTTGGTAGGGTACGATACTGTCGCAACCGTTGTCCTCTGGACTTTTGTTTCCTTCTCGTAGTTCTCCTTTTTGTTCTTCTTCTTTTCATACCCATGCCGAGTTTAGTTTTAGCCTTCATCGTGATCAACACTCCGGTCGCAGCTGCTTTTTCACCGAAAGTCACGTCGTTCGCGAAAACTCGTTCTCGCGCTCGTTCCGCTAATGCGTGATCCGCCTCGTGTCGTCCCTCCAAATCCTTTCGACGAGAGTATGCGATATCGTGTTCCCGACACGCCGCGTCCAGTGGATTTATACCTTCTTCTCCTCGAGCCAATCGCTTCAACAAACGCGTCCCCGGTCCGCAGAACTGATATCCCGGAACGTGTAGTTCGAACGGTAGACGGTTTATTATACCGTTCACGAGTCCCGATCCTATCTTCGTGGAATTCTTTTTCTTCGTCGCGAGTCTACGCATTATCGAAGCCATACATGTGAAAAATGACAATACACCGAGACGCAAGTACAGTCGTAAGCTGTCTTCTCTTGGATAGTGATCGGTTCAACGAATGATACGATTCTGATTCGCTCGACAGGTGTCGTTGGTATAAATAGCAGTGACATTACGATTTCGGTGGTTAGAGAGAGAGAGCATGCGATTCACGAAACAACCGAACGCTATTCGCGTGACGGCGAACGGGACGTCTGATGGTTGGGCGTGGGATAAGAGTCGATCCTGCAGACACGGTTCGTTGTTATAGAACAGCGTACGATCCGTAATCTGTGGTCCGCTCGGGTGCGGAAAAACGAACGTGCTTCTCAGCATGCTGGAGAGCCCGAACGGTCTACGCTTCGAGACTGTTTACGTGTACTGGAAATCATTACGACAGCCAAAGTATCAATATCTGGACCATGTGTTGTCACGTATCGGTGGACTCGGATACTTTCCCTACTTGGATACCGCTGAGATCGTCTCACCGAGAGACGCTCGACCTGATTCGATCTTCGTGTTCGATGACGTGGCGTGCGACGAACAGACCGCAATCCGTGAATACTTCTCGATGGGAAGGCATGCGAACGTGGATTGCTTTTACCTGTGCCAATCGTACGCGAGAATACCTAAACACTTGATCAGAGATAACGTGAATTTTCTCGTGCTGTTTAAACAGGACGGAACGAACTAACGTCGCGTGTACAACGATCACGTTAACACAGACATGACGTTCGAGGCGTTCAACGATCTGTGCGCGAGATGTTGGAAACGAAGATACGACTTCGTAGTCATCGATAAGGATAGTTCATTGTACGATGGACGATATCGACGAGGATTTAACGAGTTCGTGGTATCGCGCGGACCTCAGTAGATTACGAGTCGTTCATCGAGTAACACGATGATGTTTAACGAACCAGCGACTAGTGATGTTAACATGGAGATTAACAATCACAACAACAACAACGACGACGACGACGAGTGTCGCAGAAACAACCGCGTAGACAAAAGTCCCGAGACATCGATACGACGAAGAAAATTGCTGAAATTAGTGCCGCTATACGGAGACTTGTAGAAATTTGGTCGAGGTGACAGGGCAGGCAGATAGCAGAGGAAGTTTAGGAGAGAGAAGGGAGTAGTAGGACGAAAAGGGCTAGTGAGAGGGAGGCGCAGGGAGAGGGAGAAAGGCGGAGGCGCGTGAGGATAGAGGAACGCAGAAAAAGGGAAGTGTGTGAGGAATAAAGGCGATAGAAAAGAGTCGGGAAAGAGAGAGGTTAGGAAGGAGGACGGAAGGTAAAGGAGCAGTGGAGCGGAAGAATACAATGGAGTGAAGGCGAGAGAAAAGGAGAAATTCGGGGACGAGAGAGGAAACAGGGACGCGGGATAGTGAAGGTAGGTGAAGGAAGGAAAGAAAAGAAAAGTGAGAGGTTAGGAAGACTCAGGTGGGAAGTCACGATTTGCGTGAGAGGAGAGGCGACATCTCGAGGGAGTAGTGAGAGGCTGGAGCGATAAGAAGAGGCGGGAAATTTTGAAAGAGAGTATAGGAAAAGAGAATAGGGGGGAGTATGTATGCAAGCAGCAGTGCTAGCAAGAAAGGGATAGAAGACTTTTTAAAAAGGGGAAGAGAGGAGGAGGAAGAAAATAGGATAGAGGAATTAGAGGAGGAAGAAGCGGATAGGGCGTTTAGTAAAAGTAGGAAGATAGGGAGGTCTCCGCCAATGGAAAATAGGATGAGCGGTATAGAGGAGCTCCTGTGGAAGATAAGGGAGGAAATGAATAAAGGTTTGGCAGAAGTCAGCAGCAGAGGGAAAGAAATAAGAGAGGAGTTGGAGGAGTTGAAAAAGGAAATTAAAGAGAGGGAGGAAGGATGGCGGGAGAAGTGGACCGGGATGGAGAGAAGGTTGACCGGGATGGAGAAGCAGGTAGAGGATTTGAAAGATGTAAAGGAAGGGTTGGGAAGCGTGGAGAAAAGGTTAGGAGAGTTGGAGAGACAAAAGGAGGGTGGAGAAGTTGGGAGAGAGAACGAAGGGAAGAAGGAGGGAAGGGAGGTAGAGGAAAGACTGAGGGAAATGGAAGGGAAGTGGGAGAGGAAAGAAAGGGAGGAGAGAAGGAAGAATGCAGTCATTAAGGGGATCAAGGTGGAGGGCAGGGAGATAGGAAGGGTAGTGAGAAAACTGTTGGAGGAGATAGGGGTCGAGGGAGAGGTGGAGTGGATAAGAGAGTTGGGAAAGAGGAAAGAGGGAGGTGATGGAATGGCGTTAGTAAGGATGAAGGAGGGGGAGGGGAAAAGGGAGCTAATGCTGAAGAAGAGCAAGTTAAGAGGCAGGAGAGAAAGAATAGAGGACGATATGACGTATGAAGAAAGGAGGATGCAGTGGAAGATAAGGAGGATTGCAGAACAGGAACGAGAGGAAGGAAAGAGGGTGAGGGTGAGCTATAGGGGTCTGTGGATTGAGAAGGAGTGGTGGGAATGGGATGAACAGGTGGAAGCTCTAAAGACTAAAGGGGGGGCAGGAGGGGCGAAGAGAGTAAGAATAAGTGGAGAGAAACGAGGTTCGGGGGAAGGGGGACAAATAGGGAAGGAAGGGAAGATTTAGTGGCAGAGGGTAGGAGGGAGATAGGGAGGGTGGGGAGAGAGAAGGGGAGAAGGGATAGCAGAAAGAAGACAGGAGGGGGAGTAGAAGAGGGGGAGGAGGGAAAAAGGGACATGAAAGTGGGGTTCTGGAATGTGGCAGGCCTAAAAAGCAAGGATGAGGACGTATGGAAGGAAATTCAAGGATGGGACGTGATAGGACTGACAGAGACATGGGTAGAGGAGAAAGACTGGGAAAAGATGAGAGGTAGGATGCCGGCGGGCTATAGGTGGAGTAGACAGAGCGCAAAAAGGAATAAGGAAAAGGGGAGAGCGATGGGGGGGTGGTGACGGGGGTGAAAACAGAGATAGAGGAAGTGGAGTGGGAAAGGGAACAGGAGGTAGATGGGATTATGGAAAGGAGGGTAAGATGGGAAGGAGAGACGTGGAGAATAATAACGGTGTACGTGAACAAGGACTTAGAAGAGAAGCTGGAGGTCCTAAAGGAGAGAGCGCTCGAGAGGGAAAGGGTGGAAAATATTCTGATAGGTGGGGATTTTAATGCAAGGACAGGTGAGGAATGGGCTCTAAGGGTGGGAGGGGAGGAAGAGGAGGAGGAGAGAAAAAGAAAATCGAAGGATAGGGTAATAAACAGGGAGGGAAGGAAGCTGATAGAAATGGTGGAAGGGGAAGGGTGGGGAATTCTGAATGGAATAAAAGAGGGGGATGAAGAAGGAGAGTTTACGTACTCGGGGGGAAGGGGGGAGTCAGTCATAGACTACGTGATAGGGGACAGCAAAACATGGGAAGCGGTGGAGGAGATGACAGTAGGGGACAACACCGAGTCGGATCACCACCCGTTGATTGTGAGGATGGGACCAAAAGGTGAGGAGGGGAGGGAGGTAGTGAATGAAGGAGAAAAATGGGTGATGGACTGGTCAGAGGAAAGTAGGGAGGAGTATAGGAGGGGAATGGGGGGAGAGGAAATAGAAGGTGATACGGCGGAGGAGGTGCTGCGAAGCTTGAAGGATACGGTAAGGAGAAAGGCAAAGTGGAGGAAAGTAGGGAGAAAGAGGGAAGAGAAGAAGTGGTGGGATGGAGAGTGTAAAAGATGGAAAAAAGAGGTGAAGAGGGAGCTGAAGAGATGGAGGAGAGGGGAAGGTACGGGGGAGGAGTATAGGAAAT
The DNA here is from genome assembly GCA_960531205.1 of Andrena bicolor. Taxonomy (NCBI): domain Eukaryota; kingdom Metazoa; phylum Arthropoda; class Insecta; order Hymenoptera; family Andrenidae; genus Andrena; species Andrena bicolor. The sequence goes on along the minus strand of CAUIJW010000117.1, from coordinate 62,073 downwards.
TGAAGGGGGAATATAGGAGGGTTTGTGAAGAGAAAAGGGAGCAAGAGAGGAAGAGGTTAATAGAGGAGATTGAGAAAATCGATGGGGAGGCAAAAGTATGGGAGATCATAAGGAGGGAAAGGGGAAGGAGGAAAGCAGTAAATGGGAATATAAGTATGGAGGAGTGGAAGACGCACTTCATGGAGGTCCTAGGGGGGAGAGAGGAGGGGATCAGTAGAGAGTGGGGAAAAGAAGCGAGAAATAGGGGACAAGTGGAAGAGATAGGGGTAGAGGATGTGAGAGAGAGCATAAGGGAGCTGAGGAAAGGGAAGGCAATGGGAGTGGATGGGATGCCTAACGAAGCATGGATGTATGGAGGGGAGAATGTGGTGAGAGCGGTATGGAAGATTTGTAATGGAGTGTGGATGGGGGAAGGGTGGCCGGAGGAGTGGAAGGAAGGTATGATCGTGCCCATTGCAAAGAAGGGTAAAGGAGAGACCGCCGGGGACCACAGGGGTATAACGCTAATGACATCTCTATACAAAGTGTACATGAAGATCCTGGCGAAGAAGCTGGAGAGAGAGATAGAGGATAAAGGAATTGTGCCGGATAACCAGGCAGGCTTCAGGAGGGGGAGAGGGGTGATGGAGCAAATATATAGCCTAAACTATATTATAGGAAGGCAAATAAGGGAAGGAAAAAAGAATATGGTAGCGTTCTTTGTGGACCTGAAGGCGGCATTCGACACGATAGAGAGGGAAAAGCTGGAGGGGGCGCTGAAGGATAGGGGAGTGAGTGGATGGCTTAGTGAAAGGATAATGGAGGCGTATGGTGAGACGAAATGTTGTGTGAAAGTAGGTGAGAGAGTGAGTGAATGTTTCTGGACTGAAAGGGGGGTGAGGCAGGGGTGCCCGCTAAGCCCCTTGGTATTTAATGTGTGTATGGCGGACCTGGAGGAGAGATTGAGAGAGGAAGGATGGGGAGGTGTAAAAGTGGGGGGAGAGAAAGTGTATGAATTGGCGTATGCGGATGATATTGTGTTGATGGCTGAGGATGTTGTGGGGATGAAAATGATGATGAGAGTGCTGGAGGGGTATATGGATGAGAAAATGCTGAGAGTGAATGTGGATAAGTCCAAGATGATGAGATTTAGAGCAGGAGGGGGACGATGGAAAAAGATAGTGTGGAGATGGAAAGGAATGAAAGTGGAGGAGGTGAAAGAGTTTGTCCACCTAGGTTACAAGATAGAGAGGAATGGAAGGCAAGACGCACATATCAAGGAAAGGGTGAGGAAGGCGTTGGTGGCGATGAGAGAGGTGTGGGGCTTGGGAAAAAGATGGTTCGGGGGAGACTGGAAGAGACGGATGTTCTTGTTCGACAAGCTGGTGGGAACGGTACTGATGTACAGCGCGGAAGTATGGGGGTGGATAGAAAGAGCGGAGATTGAGAGAGTACAGGAAAGGTACATTAGATGGGTGCTAGGGCTGGACAGGTACACGCCAGGGTACATGATAAGAGAAGAAACAAAGAGAGGAAAGTTGAGGACAGCCGCGGGGAGGAGGGCGTTAGGAATGGAGGAGGGGGTGAGTAGTGGGAAAGCGGGGGTGATAGCAATGAGGTGTTTAGAGGAAGTAAGAAAGAAAGAGAGAGGGTGTAAAATACAGTGGGTGGAAGAAAGGAGGAAATTCTTCGAAGAAAGGGGGTACGCACCAGGAGAAGCGGAGAGGAAGAAAGCGGGGGGGTGGGAGATGAGGGCGGAGCTGGAGCAAAGAGACAAGGAAGTGCAAGAACAGGAAATAGAGAGTAGAATTAGGGAAGGGAGATTCAACAGATGGTTTAAAGAGGTGAGAGCAGAAGGGGTGCCAAGGTACTTGAAGAAGAAAGGGAAGGAAGAGAAAAAGATAAGGGTGGCGAGATACAGAATGGGAAACGAGATGAGGGGGGAAAGGTACTGGATGGGCGAAGAGGAGAATAGATGTAGGATATGTGGCTGGGAGCAAGAGAGCTGGGAGCATGTGATGGAGAGGTGTATCGAGGGGGGAAGAGAAGGAGGGCGGGAAAGAATAAGGGCAATCTTGGGGGAAGAAGGGCTTGGGGAGGGGTGGATGGGGAAGCTGGACAGAGAAAGAAAGGAAGCGCGGGAAAGGGGAATGGAGTCGGTGGTGGAGGAGGGGGGATGAGGGGGAGGGGGTGGGATTGGGGAGAGGAGAGTGGAGAGTGGAGCGAGGAGAGGAGGTGTGACGCGGTCAAGCGAGCGTGCGGTGGCGAGAGGCGGGAGAGGTTTAGGTTGTTGCGGGCGAAACGTGACGAGCGGCGTGCGAGACAGTGGCGGCATGAGGCGGCGGTTGCGAGCGGCGTGCGATTCGCTTAGATTAAGATTAGACTAGGACTAAGATAAGTCTAGGTTAAGGTTAGACTAAGTTAGTGGTAAGATATATATATAAGTAGGCTAAGGCGGGACACGGAAATGAAAGGAGTGGAATGTAAAAAAGAGGAACCCGTATCCCCGTAATGGGGAAGGATGAATAAATAAATTATTATTATTATTATTATATTAGTGCCGCTATACGACGGAAGTACATGAACCTGAAACTCGGTAAAATGACGACGAAAGCCGTTGCGGAGGAGCATGCAATACCGATCGTCGAACCGTTGAAACACTTGGTCGAGAACACCACGATGCTGAAAACGAGTCCAGCGATACCATCGAAGCCTCGATCATTACTCATCAAGCGAAAACATCAGCAACAACGTTTGAAGAAGACACGGCAATCCTTTACTCCGTCCACAACCGAAGCGACGATACAACCTGAAACGATACTGCTTCCGGATTCGAACGATGATGACGTCGACGACAACACCGATGAGGACGCGTACGAAACAACCGAGGATCATGATTCAGATGTTAAGGGCGCGACGGACGAAACTATTCGGGAAGATCTGGATTAAAAAACTACCGTCGAAAACCTTGACGCGTATACTGGAAACGCTGCAGGACCGCTATCGCGCGAATATCTGCTCTTGTTCTTTACCGACACCGAGAAACTAATCGACAACGTGTACAGCTGATGATCGGTAATTCCGTGCTTACCATCGAGGAGAACGACGACGTTAGCGCGAAGGGTAAGCGATACGCGGGTACGCGAGGCTTGTACGAACTGCTGTTCATGCAAACACCTAATGATCGTGTATACACGAATGTTGATCTCCAAGCGTACCGCAGCATCTTGTTAGCGACGAAAGCGCATCGACGGAACCATTCAGCTAGTAAGCCTACGCTAGGTAACAGAGGTTCCAAGTACAAGAAGATCGTGTCGCTGTTGATTGGTAAAGGTCACGATGCTGGTAGCAGTGAGACACACGAAGTTCGCGGATTATCCATCGACGATGCGATGACAGTTACCGATAACACGATCGATTACGTTTACTGGGATGATCCGAACGAACTGGTCGATAGACTACGATTGCTCTGGGCATCGCGCGATGCTGGACATACAGGACACGATAACGAAATTGTCTCGATCATTGAAGAACTTCGGGAAGCCGGTCTCGTCATAAATTAATCGTTCGGATCAACGAGACGTCAGTCTGGTTCGCGATCAGCAGTCACCCGCCCAGCATGTCGGTGAACAAGTTTGGTGCATCTTTGCGCAGTGTCACAGATGAGGTGACTGCCAGATCAACGCATGGATACCATTCGCTCGCAGAATCTATATGTCATGAATTACGTGCGGGAGAATTCGCTATGTCTGACCACTGATCGATCCGCGCTCGACGCTATGGAACGTAAGATATGTCGCGTGACAAATCCCGAGTAGGATACCGACGCCGCGACGAAGCGATACGTGGACGATATGGGGCGTACCGTTGGACGTACCCTCGACACAATGGAAGAAGACATGTATGAATTGGCGACGAAGCGACTGGATGATTTCACGACTACGATAAATACTGCGATGGATAATCGTCTGGATAACCTGGAAAAGTCGATAAATACGTCGATGCAACGACGCTTCGATCACTTGAAGGATAGACTCGACGAGCTTGCGACACCGACCGCACAAGTGCAGAAACGCAAGGAAGCGTGGCGATGAGCGACTACTGCGATAAAGAATACAAAACCGGACATTCTCGTACGTGTTTCGAGCGTCTGGTACGGTATCTGCTGCTGCTGATCGTGGAACGTTATCGCACTCATCGCTATGGGCACCAGTATAGAGCGAATACAATTGGTAAACGAACTGCACGCTCCCGCGAGACGAAATTTTCTGCGACGACGCGTAGTGAGTCTTGGCTACGACGATCTGTGGCAGGCAGATTTATTTGAAATGCGTGCGTATGCAACCCGCAATCGTGGACACAACTACATACTTACGATCATCGATACGTTCAGCAAGTACGCGTGGGCCACACCTGTGAAAACGAAAAGCGGTCGCGACGTTACCGAGGCGTTCGCGACCGTGTTGCGACGAAGCGATAGATGTCCACGAAACCTACAAACCGACATGGGAAAGCAGTTCTACAACGCGGAGTTTCAACGATGCGTTACGTCCCGCGGAATCAACCACTACTCGACGTATAGCGTGATGAAAGCATCGATCGTCGAGCGTTTCAATCGTACGCTGAAGAATCTGATGTGGGAACAATTCTCCTTGAACGCCTCCTATCGCTGGTTGGATCTGCTACCGACACTCGTGCGCACCTACAATCATCGTAAACATCGCACGATCAACGCGCGACCCGTCGATGTTACCTCTACCACTCGTTTACCGTTCATCGTATCGTTATCGAATATCCAGCAACGACGACGACGATCCGCGAAATTCCACGTCGGCGACAAAGTACGCGTGAGCAAATTCAAAACCATCTTCGAGAAGGGCTACACGCCAAACTGGTTAACCGAGGTGTTCGAAATCATCGCTGTACAACTAGCACACTCTGTAACGTACATTCTACGCGATTCCGTGGGAGAACCGATCTCGGGTGGATTCTACGAGCACGAACTACATTCGGTAGCGAATCCTGACGTCTATCTGATCGAGAAGATTGTTCGTCGTAAGGGGAATCGAGCGTACGTGAAATGGTTAGGATTCGACTCGTCCAAGAACTCATGGATACAGGAAGAGGATGTTCTGTGACACAAGAAGGACTCATTATTCTTACCACTTACGTAAATATACGTTTATTCGATTGTCTGTATTTTAAACATAAAATAAAGTATTAGTATATATATATTACGATACTTGTATATTATTTCATTGAATGTTTAATATTACATAGGTATAGTTAGAAAAAAATCATTGCCCATACCACATTCATCAATTACATACCTTTTTTTTTAAAGAGGGTGAAAATGCATTACGCATACCCCCAACGACTGTTATGTCGGGGTTATGTGGGACTCTCCATTTCTGGCATACCCACTAAAAACCTCTTCTAAGTTCATACGATACATCATACTTGTATAGGTACATGAAAAAAAATATATCGCACGCGACAGTAATGAATCATACATGCGTACACACACACGCACACACACATATATATACACATACTACGAACTATCCATACACATATCACTATCACTATCGGTTTCGTTATCGTTCTCATACTCGGGAATCTGATAGTGTCCCCACGGAAGAGTTTTGACTTGGTCGGGAAGTACGTATCGTTTATCGTCGTACGGACTGAGAGCAGTTTTCAGTTGCGTCACGGAATAAACATCGTGTAATCGCGCACGGATATGGTTCTGATGTATCGTCGTTTCCATATGCTCGCGAAGACACCGCACATAGTCATGGAACGTATCTCGTTCGCGACCACACTTCTCTTCACACCCTTAACTTTTTTGGTTTCGGTCACTCTCGACGACGCGTCGCACACTCGAGTCGCGTACATCTTGGACCGCAGTCCCACGAACTCAATCATCAAGGCACCGTTGTTCTCATCTTTCATTAGACCCGGCACTTTCTTGTTCTCGCGTGGCATATCGTATGGGTTGTCTATCGCGTAATCGCTCGTGTCGAAGCGTGCACTGACATCACTTTTCAGCTCCTCGTAAGCGTCATTGCACCGCAGCTGATACAGTAAACTGTCCGTGTCCGTGTACAACATTTTACATCCATCGCCGAACTTTTCACGCATATAGTTATAGTGAAATTCGTATAGACACACCTTAGACACGTCCAACACACTCATACCCACGTATATTGGTTTATCGAATTTCACTTTTAATTTACGCATCTCGATGGCTACTAAGTATTCTGAAAATATCGCGCGACTGTGAAAATTCGATTTCACGATCAACGATTCGACACCGTAACGTCCGTCCCACCGCGTGACTAGTCGTACGTTCACGCGATTTCGAACGTTCTCAATAGTCTTCCCGTACACAGCGTTATTCATTAATTTGTACAGTGTTGTTTTGGAAATCGCTGGTTGCACGCGTCCTCAACTCCGTGTTCAGGTTGATGTATTCGCGCAACCAAGGTTTCTGATCGAACCGTAGAACGCGATGAACTCGTGATACGCGAAGCCCGTGTCGAATACACTGCTTCAAGTATCGACAGTGAATCACGTATCTTTCTTTATCCTGGAGCGTGGCGATCAGTTTGAACTGCTTACCGATGGGTGCGTGCTCGCGCACAGGACAGAACGGAAGGTCCGCGTGCGCGTCATGAATGTTCTGCAGATACTCCAGATCCACTTCCAGCAGGTATCCCTCTGGTCCATCGTCCGACAGCAAGGAGTTTACGTTCGATTCGGTCACCGACTTGCCCAACTCGGTTACCGTCGCATCGTCTACCCATCGGAATCCTCCGTACGGCATCGCCTGAGACATTGCCCATCCGTACAGATTGTTCACATCGAAGTACATCAAGTACGTGGATGGTTGCGATGTGTCATACATCTCTGCAGGCAGGTACTTGTTGTTGGCACACGCGTAACTGTGCGAGCACTGACTAAGGCCACCGCGTATCCCGCGCTCCACGAACAACAGCATATCCACGTCGGTGAGCAGTTCCAATTCGACGCGTGTGTATTTTAGCATCGCGTTCCACGTGAACGCCGGTAATGTACAGTAATGCGCGGGGTCCAGTTCGTAGCTCGCCACAGAGTCTAAACGAAAGTTTTCGAACACGTCGGCGAGCAACAACACGTCGGTCTTCAAATACAAGTCGCTGTACTCGCCTAATGTCTGTACACGAAAACTGTTCCACATGTTCGTCGCGTGCGCGTAATCCGACTCCGATACACCACTATCGTTCAAGCGATTGTAGAATGCGTCACGAGGCGGTAGTCGCGTGTCGTCCAACTTATCGTACGATGCCACGTAATCATACGGAAAGACCCCTTTTCTTGTGAGGAGATCAAATTGTTCGTCAAGGAGATGTTCGAACTCGTGTCTGAGAATCGTCAGTCGCTGTTTCCCGAGATCCGTCGCGAGTTTCTGCAGACTCGTTGCCAGGAATTTGAACGAATCGACGAATCGGAACTTCAACATTTTTCTCCAGTTCTTGAAATCACCCCTGAGATCCTCCACGTTCTTCGTAAAAGTGATGTATCGTTCTTTCGTTAAAGGTAGGAGACTGATCTTTCCCTCGAACGCGTCTGTCAACTCCTTGATAACGAAGTGTGCGTCGTACCCGGACAGGTTGTGGAACACCACGGGAATCGTGCAATAACGGTGGTAGCGCAAGTTGCACGATCTGTGCGCCTCACCGCTGTACTCGCCCGTCGAGTGACAATGATCGTGCACTTTCCTATCATCCTCGCCTCGGTCAAAGGATCCTCCGTACACGTGGCACGCGGTCGTCTCGTGAAAACTTCGCCACTGTTGCTGCGTTAACGGTGTCATCGGTTTTTTAACGCATAACCATGAGTATGCCACGTTCGCGAATTCATGCAGTTCGCGCACGAACCACTGCACACAGTCGGTGTCGCTGCGATATGCTCGATATCTGCACAGAGTCGAGTCATCAGAACAATGTACGTAGTATCCTACGCTGTAAGCTTTGTAACGTTGATACTCGTACGTGCGACGATCCATCCATGGATGCTCCACTTCCTCCAGCAAACACTCAAAGTCCGCGTAGATGACGAACGGCACGCGTTCCTTACGTTCCTGATGCTGGAACTTCAAAATTTTCTCGTCTTCGGACGGTAATTGTATCGCGCACTCGTTCAAACGTATACAATCCACGGTGTGCCGCTGCAATCGCTCCGCCGATGAGACAATAGTTGAGACACCTGAAACGTAAACGTAAACAAAAAAAAACCAATGTAAACGCTTCTTCATATATCACGTACCGCTCGAAATTTTTTTAATTATTATTCTTATTTACTTAGAGTACGGCGGGGTATTCTGGGACACGGACAATTGTGGGACAGCGCCATTTTCTTTTCCCTAGTAATACTTGATAGCTGCAAACGGCTGTTATCGCTTCGTCTCATGCTAAACTCATTTTCTATTGAGCACTCAACTTGTTCACAAGCTCTGTTACCTCGCTCTGATATCGAGTTAATTGTTATACCTCTCAAAATTTTATTGCCAGTGTGCGTTTGTTTATTTATTTTTGTGTTTTCCCGCAAACCAGTTCAGGTAAATATGTTTATAAAATTCGTATAACCTTAAGCCTTCGAACCACAAAATAAATTTTGCATGAAGTTTGCATCGTGTTACTTATACGCCGCAATATTGTAAAGATAAGCGTCTGGGGAATTGTGGGACGCTTTGTTCGGGGAATTACGGTACTTCAGGCTTTTACGTCCGTTTTTTACGTTTGACAAGCTAAACTCGTGTTTTTGATGCGTATAAGTGATTTTTCATGCATTATTTCAACACAGCATTATTATTTTGGCAAATTTCTATTGTTTTTTGTTTCAAAAATATTTTTTAGCCTTATTATACTAAAAAAGAAAAATCGGTAAATGTCGCCTCTATTTTGGTGGCGATCAAACAAATTAAAATCCACAACGCTTCGATTCGTGTAGCTTGCAACAACGTACAACATTCCGAAGAGTAATTTGGCGCGTTGCAAGGTTTGACAAGGCAAAGCAGCGGAAGCATATTCCGTCTCCGACTGAAACTGACGTGGAGGAGGACCTAGACTTTTTCACAGTGTGCAAAAAAAATATGCCGAAGAAAGAGAACCGCCGGAACACTGCATATTGCACCGTTTGTGATCGTGGCGTCCACATAAGATGCGCCGGTCCCAACCCAAACACTTACACGTGTGTTCACTGCGATTCGGAATGATTCTGTTCGCCATTTTTCTTTTTTTTTATATCAATTATGAATTATTTCGTTTACAATAATAAATACACGTTTTCCTTCGATAACTTTCATTTTTTATTCTATTTAAAAGATGTCCCACAATTCCCCGAGATTTTTCAATATCGCGCAAATTAGTTTTTTGCGCCAAACGATATAACTTGTACAATTTGATGGAATTGGATCAAGCCACTGGTATCAGAAGATACCAGTTATTATTCTCCGTACTACAAAACCATGCGTTGAAATTTCAAGAAAAAATGATTTTTATGTGATTTTATAGCCAAAATAAAAGTGTGTCCCAGAATACCCCGCCGTACTCTACCTATCGCAAACGAACACTCTACCATGATGATTGCGCAATTGTCTGGAAATCAAGCGGGAGAGACCGCGGATACACGCGAAATGATATCGCTGCGAATCCCTCGGATCATGGAACAGCAGCACGTTCGCGTGTCTCCCTTCCCGCTTGTTGACGGATACGCGTACAGGTACACAGCCATCCTCGGTGGACCATAGGTGGATGTTCACGGAAACGTCGTTGTCCACCTCGAATTGCTGAACCTGGTCCACGGACATGGGAAGTTGCACACCATCTGTACGGAGTACCGTCGCATAGGGTGGATACGACGCGATCCTGTCCCCGTGTGCAGTAGCCGGAAACAAACTCGCGACGACTGACCATAAAAAGCATGTGTTATCGTTGCATCGAACGTTCACCACCGCTTTTTTCATTGCAACCACTCGCGGAAGCGGCACGTCGCACCCGGCACGCAATGGATTATGTTTGTTTATGTTTATCAGGAGATTCTGTACTATCCGCAAGGTCCAACCACTCTCGCGCTCCTGAAACTCCTCCATCGCTATCAACGTCGGAACGATCACTTGTTTCACGTACCACTCGCGAACATTCGATGCCATAAACAGTACTTGATTACGTGTCGCGAAACTTTTCACATCCGTTGTGTCTCGCAACATGAATTCTGTGTTTAGCACAGTGTTCACCGACACACTGCGATGCTCCGTAATAGCGTTCGTAACGCGCGAAATCACCGTTCGACGGGCCTTCTCGAAGAATTTCCGTGGATCGAGGGATCCCACGTTTATCACCGCTCCGGTCAACAAACGCTTCTCGAACGCGGTCTCCAGTTCCTCCCACACGACCTTGGGTGCCGACACTCGAGCGGCGTGTCCATACCCTACTCGCGATAACCGTCCTCGCACTATCGCGCGTAATGTTTGTGTTCGCGCGAGCAACGACACCATCCGCTGCTTCTCCCACACCGGCACGCGTTCGCCTCGTTGATACGCGACGATGTGACGTATCGTCTCATCGCACCTGTCCATCCAATCGCGAAATTCCGCGGTGGTCCTCAAAAGCTCGGACATCCGCGACAACGTCAAAAACACACCCTTAAACACCTCCATGATTTTTTTTCTTCTTCACAATCACCTAAAATAATCGACTCTTTGTCGTTGTGAACTGCGTTTCCGCCAGGTAAATAATTTCGCGTCAGGATATCGGACACGTATAGCCAACATTAACGGCCCGAAAACCCCCATGAAACGTGTCTCGGGCTCTCGTTAACGTGGCGTTGTAATTCACTGTCTAGAAACGTATCTAAGGGTAATACCGCCGTAGGATACAATCCCGTGTACTATACAATCGCGGTAATGTATATCTCTTTTTGTCTCAATTTATCCTTATCTCCCACGATACACGACACCGTACACTCGCGTGCACTACTGTATCGTGCAATATGTTGCATCAAATCACGTTGTTCGCATGTAAAAAATTCAATTCCATAGTTGAAAATACTTGTCCATGCTGCCTCGCACAATGATTGAATTCCTACTGTGTCGCGAATCTTAAGTGTTTCTACCCACACTGTTTTCATGTCCAGCTCCCAGGCTCTAGATGGCGTTGGAACATCTTCGATTCCAAAAACCTCATCGTCCGATGATGGATACAATAAACTGTGTATCAGAGCTCTATCTTTATCTATCCCTAATTCTTTCTGTCGTACACCGAGCCGTAATATCTCGAGCCACTTGATAATCAATAGTAAACGACGTCGTTGACTATTATCAAGTAATAGGTTTTTACGTCGAAACTCTATGACAGCACGTATATTCGTAGACGTCTATTACTATTTCCTCGTCGAAACTCCGCACAGTGTGCGATTTTGGACAAAAATCGCTAGACAGCGCAAATCTTGACCGATTTCAATAATTATTTTTTTCAAATACTCGTAAAGGGTTCAGCAATTGCGGAGGGCTGCGGTAAATCCTGTATTTTTTGGTCTAATCTATAAAAAACATTATTTACCATAACATGACATAAAAATGTGAACTTTGAAATTTAAAGATATTAAAAATTAATTTTTTGTAAATTTAATATTAGCTATAAAATAAAAAATTTAATTCAAATTTACAACATTTATGTGTTAAATAAACCATTAGTGTAGCTGATTTAAATCTAATATTTTTAAATTATGTTTTATTTTTATTAGTTTTGATTTTATTTCTAGTATATATATTATTTTTTAATTTTTAATTTTTTTTAATTACAATCCCTAAAAAAAATTTAAAGAAGAAATAAAAAATTTAAAGAAGAAATAAATAATAATATATATACTAGAAATAAAATCAAAACTAATAAAAATAAAACATAATTTGAAAATATTAGATTTAAATCCGCTACACTAATAGTTTATTTAACACATAAATGTTGTAAATTTGAATTAAATTTTTTATTTTATAGCTAATATTAAATTTACAAAAAATTAATTTTTAATATCTTTAAATTTCAAAGTTTACGTTTTTATGTCATGTTATGGTAAATAATGTTTTTTATAGATTAGACCAAAAAATACAGGATTTACCGCAGCCCTCCGCAATTGCTGAACCCTTTGCGAGTATTTTAAAAAAAAAATTATTGAAATCGGTCAAGATTTGCGCTGTCTAGCGATTTTTGTCCAAAATCGCACACTGTGCTCCGTGGCGAGATGTAAAAACGTATCGTACCGTTCGAGCAACTCGAAACATTGTTCGTATGTTCGTAAAAGTAGAATTGTCCTAGCTAACACTCTAGCTTCACGAATATCCCTACCTAAAAACTGCACCCCATACATCAGCATACCAAAGGAATACCCTGAATTCTTTTGCATAAGGGTCGCGGTTTATGACCGTATTGTCCCGCCAGTCGGCGGTAGAGAATGGTTTCCTACAGGTTCGGATAATTTATGACTTAATTGGTTCCGCCTCGTAGCAGACGTGAACTCAGGGTATCGGAAAGGGAAAACAGGAATGGTATACATTTTCTTCTTTATAGCAACTTGAAGACTTTCTGCTTCTCTTCCCTTCGGACCCCTTCGAACCGATACACGTGGTGTCTGTTTTCTATCTCCAAGCAATGGGTACATTAACAGTAGAAGGACGGAGCGCGGGCTTTTATGAAAGTGTAGAATGCACTTCGTTGAAAGTGTAGGATCGTTCGTTGCACTTCTGCAAAACACGTGTGTTTCAAAAATGTGCTGGCTTCTTGTTACTTAAAGCCTCTTGTCCTGGTAGGAGTAAACTCATAATGGAACCAGAGAAACTACTTGGGGGTAGAGGAAGTTGCTTGGGAAAAAATCTTGTCAGTCAGCTAGTAATCTTGCCCCAGAAATGTACTCAGCCGAAGAGTATTACGCGATGTTCTGGGTGTAGGCGCGGAACAACGGGAACGCAAATGCTACCGTGCATAGACGCTGAGCGTGGCCACATTGAGCAACTGCTCAATTAACAGTAATCGGCCCCTTTCGGGGCCACCAATTTTTATAACGTAGGAACAACACGTTCCGTGAAAAATAAATGAAATGATCAGTGTTAGTATCAGTGCAGTGAAGTGAATATTCGGTACATTAAGCCGGACGCACTCGACGTTGCGACCCTTACCTTCGGGTGGTGTCCTGCGAATACCTGCGACCAGCTGAGCACTGGGCGCTACCCTACCATAAATCTTTTCGTCAACCGATGACCAGGATCGGTACGGTGACCCAGTGACACAGGTTTCCGAAAAGGAAGGAAAGGAATGTCCGCATGGGTGAGTTTTATTTAATTTGTTGGTGATTATTAGGTGTAGAAATAAATTCTTTCCGATTTTAGGGTACAATAACAGTTCGATTTAAAAAATATGAAAAATCCCACCGCGATAGAAATTCAGTAGCTTTGTATTGATCATGTAAATCCAGTCGGAAAGAATTTATTCATACACCTAATATTATTGTTTAAATTTAGTTTGGTTGGCCGTTATTAAACTACGGATTTTTACCTCTAACGAATAACGATCACATGTCGCACATTATCTACTACATTACCTTTTCGTTTGTGCGTTATTTGAAAACGAGATTTACGTATTTATTGTCCTCTCGCTTCAAATAATTATTATTTAAGATTCTGCTTTAAAAAAAACTGTGTAACGCGGTTTCCTTCCATGCATGCCGACTTGCTTGTTCGTACGTCCGTAGTACAAGCGCGGCCGCCTACCACGTAGCCAACGCTACCGCGGGAGCTCGGGCGTAAAGCGCGCGCTCAGATTGGTCGGGGTTTTTGGTTAATAACTCGTTAACGAAGCTTCGGACAATATTTTCGCTAAGGAAAAAGTTGTTTCAAATCACCCCCTGAGTCACCCCTTTCAAGGAACTGCGACATTTTTGGAACACCCTGTATACGTACCGGTCGCAGACGAATTTCTTGGCTTTGCTCTTGCTCCACTGGGCGCTCACCAGCCGGGACAAGTCATGATTAGCACAATGTGCCCTACATGACTGTGCTCTTGATTCAGCGTGTAGAGCAGGTTGACGTGCCGATCCCTCTTGTGGCTGGTGAGACGCAGCGGAAAGACTGCCGGCACTTTCTTCGTCTTCTCCACCTCGAAGCTATAGACGTTGATGGAGATGTTGTTTTGTCGCTCAAACTTCCCAATCTGCTCCAGGGACATTGGAAATTCAATGCCCTGGAGATTTAGCACCAATGTATAAGGCGGGTATGAGTTTTGAGGTGCAGTGTCTCTTTCAGCTGAATGGAGAGCGGCGACCACTGCCCACGCGAAACACGCATTGTCCTCGGATCGCACACTAATTGTCGCTTTCTTCATCAATATTTCTTGCGGCAACTTGAAGTGACACCCCGCGCACAGCGAATTGTACTTGTTGACATTGACCGTTAGGTCGAGAATTCGCGTCAATGCCCATCCGCTGTCGCGTTCCTGGAACTCTTCCAGCGATGCTAGGGTGGGTTTGATGACGCATGTACCACTCCTGCAGGTCGGATGTGTCGAAGGGTTCGCAGTTTCGGGTATTGATGCTTTTACAAGCATGCTTGTCACCCACCACAAATTCACCGTTGAACACCGTGTTCACTTTGAAGTTCTGCTGTTTCCTCAAACCGCTCTGCACATGCTCCAGCACAATGGGCGCCGCATCCTGGAGGAAGTTAAGCGGCTCGATATAGTTCAAATTTAGCACTGCACCAGTTAACACGCGGCTATCGAACGCAGTGTCTATTTCGCGCCACAAAAGTCCCGTACTCGAATGTCCAGCACCTTCGCGCGATTCGAGCAACCAACGATTACCGAACACCGATCGATAATCGAGGACGTTTCCGACGGCTGTGTTCTTATAAAGATTCGATATACTCGTTGCACCGTTCTTCCCACGCGAGGTATTCTTCCCGCGAAATCAATCGTGCAGATTGATCCAACAATTGTCGTCCTACTTGCGCGAATTCTTCCATGATAGTAAATGGAATGTAAATGTAATGTCTTTTCCACGCTACACGTTGCAACGATTTGAGATTTTGTGCAGTTTAGAGCGCGCATATTTATACCCACACTGCGATTTGGTATCTCCGTCTATCTCTTTCCATGTACATCCTTCCTCCAATAGATTGCATGTAAAAAGCCGATCCTTCCCGATATTATCCGAAGCAATTTCCGCTGACACAGCATAATTCTTTCTGAATTTCTGCTGACTCCGCAGAGTTCAAAGAATTGACGTTCCCAAAAGTATTATATTACATTCAACACGTGTCGAGACTTTCATCCTTGAGGGTGGGCTCAAGTTACACACGATCGCACGATACGCTGTGATGTCAGGATTGAAAAACATTTTGAAAAATTTTTAGCTTTAGAGTGTTTATTTCCTACATATTCATTCAGCAGATTGGTGTGGGAGGGTTAGTTTTGATATCGGTGTGCTTTCGGGGTTCTTTCTTGTTCTTCGCAGCAATCCGACAAATTCTGCAAACTTTATTCCGCACGCCGTAAAATAAAACTTTCTTCGTGTGATATCCAACTATCACGCCGACTCCAGACGCAGAATCGTAACTGAACACGAAAATTCCTGAAACTCTTTCAGTGATTACTTTAGGAGCTATTAAGGAGAGAAAATACCGTCACACTGTTTGGATCGTTGGATCAAGCTTTACTTTAATGGTTCAGAGTTTTCCGTCTCACAACTCAGCGGTTACGCACGTGGTCTCACAAGGCCAAACGCGTGGACATACAAGAATCAACGCGATTAAACTCCAAACTCGCAAATCCGCACGCGATCACTCGCGTGGAAGCAGAAAACCAAAGAAAACGGCACTTATGTGTTCAATAGTCCAGCGACAACACCTGATAAGCAGGACGAGAGACTGGCTACGCATTAACGCGAAGTCGAAAGTCCTCGGCGGAATTCGCGAGCCACCGGCCGGGTTCGGCCGCCCCCCTCGCCGATCCCGCGACCCGAGCTACTCGGTCCACCCGAATCACGGAATCGACGAGAGCAGGCAATCAGTCCCACCTTTTGCCCGCTCAGGCCAAACTATATACATATGTACAAGGCTTACATCTAGAATAGAACATATATACAGCTTAGCCTACTTAAACATATAAAAGTTCAGAAACCGTTCCGAACAGTAACATCCACTGCGGTAGGATCTCTTCATCCAGCTTCCGTCGGCCACAACGGGGATATGAGGGGTTCCTGCTCCGGGAAGAACGTCGCCTCTTTCAATCGCCAAACGTTTTTCTTCTTCAGCCGCTGCTAGCATCTCTTCTTCTGCAGCGGTAATTGCGGACTTGACGAATTCATCGTGATTTTTCACAAAGTCTCTCTTCGACATGCAACGTATGTTCATTCCCGCCAAAGTGTGTTCCAAGTGGGCATAGCTGCCTCCACATAAAATTGTTACATTAACAGCGCCCTGATTGCAATCCACTTGTTCGGCTTCGTCCGATTGATTGCAGATTTCATCTTTGTAATGGCATAAAGTGCACATTACGCTGAAGATGTTCTTGAAGCCACGCCGTTTCACACCAGTTATTCTTAGGTGTTCAATGCCACAGTCTTCCCTATCTTTCGCATGCTTACCTATTTTTTGTAATTGAGCAAGCACATTTGGGAAATTCATTATGTCGTTGCTATTTAGGAGAGCCGATTGCTCTTGTGGCTCGTTCTTCGCAACTTTTTCTATAACGAAGTTTTCTTCTTCGTTACTTTGTATATCAAATTCTTCAAGCGCCTCTTCAGTTTCTCCCGAACTGGCCGTATCGGTGTCTTCATCGGATGGCGAGTACATTATCTCTTGGGACGTATGTTTTCGTCCATCGGATGTTGATGGTTCCTCTTCCATACGTTCCTCGGCCACTTCCAAATGTTGTCCTACGGCAGTGTCGTCTGCCATTTTTGCCGTTTCCTGTTTTTTCTGAAGGGTCAAAGGTCTTCTCTTTTCGCGATTAACTTTCCGTTTCGATAATCTCTTTGCGTACGGACGTAATTTTCGCGGACGAAACGGAGATTTATTGTCCATATTTTTTTCCACATCCTGCATATTCACATTTAGAGTGTCACTCATTTTACACTAAACCAACAAACACAATACAACACAACGCAACACAACTCAAAATCCTTCTACCCGTTACAAATAAACGTAAACGCGAACCGTGAACGTGAAACGTCTGTGGTGCGTTCCGAAATAAATCACGCTCTTCGAGACAGACGACGCGTTGATGTTTTGTCTCGCTCTGTCTTTCGGACGCCGTGTCACTCTGTCCTTTGCGTGCGCGACGAGCGTGCGCGATAGTCGCGAGCGCTTACGGTGAGCACGGGAAGGCGTACGCCCGTGCGTACGCCAGAGATGGGCAGAAAATTATTTTAAATAAAAACTTTAGTTCGTCTAAAAGACGAAAATTTTATTCAAGACTCATGAATAAGACTAACCCGAGTCAATTTTTAATCGAAGCGCTCATGATTGAAATGAAGGGGATTCAATCCTCGGTAGGGTTGCCACCTTTTTTACAGAAAAATAACGTACATTTGTTTTCGTGGGGTATACAAAAAAGTACGGTCAACAAATTAAAAGTACATTTTAATCTTATTAGTTTTTATTTCTTTGAACCATATTTTCACTCAATATTCATATTGAAATATATAAATAATTCGTTTTTTATTAGATTGAGAGAGGAATACTTCCATCATGGGGATTCAATCATGATGAATGAACAGTGTTCTCGTATTCAATCGTATTTTAGTCGATTGTAGCTTGACTAACCTTGGCGAGCTTCGAGACTCGCGAGAGACTTTGGTCGTTGCCGCGCGAGGCCCGAGCCGAGCGACATTGCATCGTTCAGCCATCTAAACTGGCCACTGGAGTTGATTGGCGATGTGTCATCGATTATATGGAAAGTGAATTTCTTTACTTTTCATCGGATCAATATGAAAGTGACACCAATTTAAATCGGATTACTTTTAACGAAACGGGGCTTTCAATTCTGCAAATAAATTTTATGTGTAATATCGTTGATAATCATAGTTGAATCCCCATGATTGAAGTATTCAATAATAATGCCCATCTCTGGCGCACGCAATGCCACGCATAGCGTTCCATATCGCTCCCCCCTTCGGCCAGAAAGAAGCGAGAAACGAACACTCGGAATTAGGACTCTGTTCACGATAGGGGCTCAACGCCGGTCCCGACCAGCGAGCCGCTAACGAGACAGTGCTGTATCATGCTTTCTCTTTTTTATCCGCTCTCGCTCGTTCTCGGATTCTTTCCCTCTCGACCAAAGAATTCCAAGAAATTGTGGGGATAGTCGCGGGCTCCGAAATAACCAGGAATCGGCGGGACTCCACCTACCGCTGATGGCGGGGGAAACACCTACAGGAGCGGTGGTTATGTGTACATGACTGATGCAGGCGCAGTTCATGCACACATAACCACCGCTCAGTAGGTGTTTCCCCCTCCATCAGCGGTACGGGGGCCTGCCGATTCCTGCCCGTCAATTCGTTACAGCCAGGCAACGAAGAACATTCAACAATGCAGAATCTGGAAAATGTAAGTATTATATTGTATACTATTATACAGAGTGATTCTTTGGCTAGTGGACGTCGAAGCTCGCGACGAGATTCATTACGGCGTATTATAAAATTCTTTATTCTTCATCGCATCGATATGGCAGTAATACTAATGAATTCCTGGCGTTCTTCCGATTAAAATCATGTCATGTAAATCGGACTATTTTTAATGAATTTAGCGTGGTACCATTTTCATCGGCACGACATCGATTGACGCCATTTTCGTAAAGATCTGACCGACGTGCGTTACGATAAGTAGCACGTGTCAATTTTCTTACGATAACTAGCACGTTTGAACGGTTTGCCACGTGATTAAAATTTTCATATTTTCATTTTAAACTGACCATGCGCTGAAACGTGATAGTTTCTGTAGTCTGCTGTAAAATCCAAAACGTGCTATTCTTCGGGGACATTTTTCTACTTTTCGTAAGAAAATTGAAACGTGCTGCTTTTCGTAACGCACGTCGTAATGAGAAATGCAGAACGTGAAATTCGTCACTTCCATGAAACTCAGCCAGGCGCGGCTTATTCGCGGCATTGTCTTTACAACTCTAGCGAGAGAATCACGCTGTACAATCTTACTATTTGCCATAAAATAATACATTCATCATTTCGTATCCAGATGAAAGATGCTCTCCCGACGCCACGATCGTCGGAAATCGAGGCCGAATTGAGAAAAAGAAAGGAGGAGGAGGAAGTGAAAGAGAGAGAGAGAGAAGGCGGAGAAGGAGGCGAAAGAGAGAGAGAAAGCGGAGAAAGAGGCGGTAGAAAAGCTGCTGAAAGACATGGCGAAAGTAAGTTATGTTGAATGTGTGTGTTTCTCTAAAGTTTATTTGGTATAAACGGCGAATATTTGTTGGGTCCGAATATTTTTGAAATTCACTATATGAGCCGTCGTTTTTGAAAGTGGTATAAGTGTATTTTTTCGAAAAAAACTTCACTATGCTAAGTGTAAAGGGGAAATAAGATTCAAATATTAATAACTTTGTTATTATTAGTTATCTTAACGGTATTAACTAGTTTAATTATAAAATCATTATAATATAACTGAAACTATTTTTTAATAAACTCGACTATTCATTTACTTGTAAGCAATGAAGACACGTATGTCTTCCTTTTAATTATTTTTTACATTAAAAAGATACATTTCACAAAATCCAAGTTCAATTAAAACATAAATTTCCAATTGCTACTTGTTATATTTTTCATAATATGTTATTATTGAAAGTGGTAGAAGTCGATCTGTACCTAAAAAATCGTTTATTATCTTTAACATTTTTATTGATTATTATATCATAATAAAATTTAGCAAGTTTATTGTTTTAAAAACATTACGAGATTTGATTAACGAATGCGAATCTCTTGCCCATCTCTGTTCTCCAGCCGCGTGGCCGTGATTCATTCAAGCTAGTAGTTAGGCTATGAGAGTTCTGGACCAAGTGGAGGCGAGGGGTGAGGCGGGGCGGGGGGAGGTACCGCGCTCTTCCGCGAGATGGGCGAGGGGGTGAGGCGGGGAAGGGGGTACCGAGTTCGTAGGTGAGGGGGATGACGTCACAGGGGAGGGGGATTCCAAGATGGCGTCGACCGAGTTCGTAGGTGAGGGGGATGACGTCACAGGGGAGGGGGATTTTCAAAATTTTCAAAATGGCGTCGCGCGCGCCGGTCGAGTTCGTGGGCGAGGGGGTTGACGTCACGGGGGAGGGGGAGGATTTTCAAATTTTCAAAATGGCGTCGCGCGCATTTCGTGTTGGCGCCACCTACTGGACGTTTAAGGTACTTTGGGCCCGCGTCGGTATTTGGGCCCGTCTTGGTAAATTTTCCAGGTTTTCCATACATTTCGGGTTGGCGCCACCTACTGGACGTTTAAGGTACTTTGGGCCCGCATCGGTATTTGGGCCCGTCTTGATAAATTTTCCAGGTTTTTCATACATTTCGGGTTGGCGCCACCTATTGTACGTTTAAGGTACTTTGGGTCCACCATGGTAAATTTTCCAAGGTTTTCATACGTTTCGTGCTGACGTCACCTGTTGCATGTCTAAGGTATGTTTGGGCACGCGTCGCCGCCGCGCAATCTCCGTACGTGTGCGGGGATCGGTGCGCAGGCGCGACCACGACCGATTCGCGGAAATTCAAATCGCGTTTTCGATGATGATTTCTGAGAAAGAGGGTGGACCGTGATTTCTGAGAAAAGATAAGGAAATATTTGAATCGTGGGACCGATACGGCACACGTGCAATGATATAAACATAGAGCGATAATTATTATAAATCAATCATCGCGATAACCCATGGAATAAACATTGCACCGTGCTATGCCGTGTGTTTATATCTGAACAGGATCGAACGCGTTTTTGGCGCCTACGTGCACGCGCTTCGTGCCGTGTGTTTATGTTTGAATCGTGGGACCGATGCAGCGCACGTGCAATGATGTAAACATAGAGCGATAATTATTGTAAATCAATCATCGCGATAGCCCATGGAATAAACACGACATTGCATTCCATGATGATTTCTGAGAAAGAGGGTGGTACATGATTTCTGAGAAGTCATACAGCGCACCGCGACATGCAGTGTGTTTACATCTGAACAGGATCGAACACGTTTCGGGCGTCTACGTGCACACTCTTCGTGCCGTGTGTTTATGTTTCAATCGTGGGACCGATACAGCGCACGTGCATATAGCGATAATTATTCGGGGAAGAGCTCCGAGTATTTTAATGATCGAGGAGGAGACTGTAAGTCAATCGTCGCGATAGCCCATGGAGTAAACACAACATTGGACCGCGCCATGCAGTGTGTTTATAGTAGGTAAGTGGAAGCGGGACCGGGACCGTGTAAGGGTGAAAAGAGTTCGATATAGGCCCGTAGGCATCTGATTAACGCGAGCCCTTCATCCGCGATGCCGCAGTTGGACCACCAAACGCTTATGATCGAGAAGCATAAAATCCGGGACGTGTTAAGCCCACAGTCATTATTCGAGACATCGTGGAACATTATCGTTCAAAACGGATTTATGCAATTGTCGCATCACCACCGTCAATTGCTACGCCATATCGCGCGATACAGTACTGCGAGCAAATGTACATTGTATTGCATTGTTGGTGATAAAGATGTGCATCGCAAGCATGTGAAGTACTTTACCGCGATCGTGTGTACACCGTTAACGCTTCTGCAAGACATTGAGAACGGCGCGGTCGAAGTGTACAAAGTGTTGTGTCCTCGAACATTGACTATCACCGTGGACTCGTTTTTGTGTCGTGAATTAGCAAGATTTTTGGATGAGCACCCGACACCGATTATGCGACTACACTCGAAGCGTCTCATTTTGCCATTGGGTTTCCGATATCCGATCACCGACCGCATCACCTGGAAGAGTCGTATCACCCATTCGACACTATTCGTGCGTGTCTGGTAGACAAAAAAAACTTTGTGAATAAGCAAACATGGAGGGGTTCATGGACACGTACAGGGTTTTGTCCCAGATGTCTAAGCTTTTACGCTCTATTGCGGAATTCCGAGATTGGGCGGATCATTGCGACACGTGCCTGCAGCTCATCGTCCAGTACCAGAGCAGCGGAGGAATGTCAGTGGCCGCGAAACAACGCCTAGTGTCGCTGATCACGCGAATCAAGACATTGCGCGCGATCGTGCGGGAAAAGTTTTCGCGAGTCGGTTCCGGTGTTTCGGGCCGATCGACTGCACCCAAAGTCGTATGGGAAGACGTGGAATCGGCGTTTATAGGCCGTATTTCAACCGGTGCGGTTATCAACGTGGGACACGTCGATCCGCGACGATTTTTAGAGGGTGCTCGACGAATTGTGATCTCGCGCGTCACGAACGCTATCACGGCACATAAGAGCGTGTCTGTGAATACGAACTTTAACGCGGAGTTTATGTTGGGTGAGAATACGGAGATGAAAAGTTTCGGTACGCGAAATCGAGTACTGTTCATGACTTCGAACGTTCGCGAGTGGTACTCGAAGCACGTGGTCGCTCCCACGCTAGTGATGCTCGAGGAGTTTCAAGATCGCGACAGTGGATGGACCTTAAGGGCAGTGCTAAATATTCTAGTGAATATTAATAAGCATAATCCACTTCGAGGTGGTTGCAACGTACCGCTTCCGCGCGCCGTCGTCCTGAAGAAAGCGGTGGTGAACATAAAGAATAGAGACAATGCATGTTTCTTGTGGGCTGTCGTCGCTAGTTTGTACCCTGCTACTACGCATGCGGATAGAGTCGCATCGTACCATCACTACTTGGATGTGTTTCGTACGGGCGATATGACTCTACCCGTAACGTTGGACCAGCTGACAAAGTTCGAGAGGATGAACGACGTGTCGGTGAACGTGTACGCGTGGTCCGACGGAAGCTGTGCACCTCTGCGTTTGACCGAGGACAAGCGAGAGAGGCACGCGAACCTCCTACTGGTGCAGGACCCCAACGAGCCTCAACGTTATCATTTCGCGTGCATTCGCAGCATGTCGAGACTCATATCGAAACAGCTCGGCAAACACAATGGACAAGTATTCGTTTGCGAAAGGTGAGTAAAATATGGTATATTTCGATCGTTGTGTTATTGATTATTATGTTGTATTATTAATACTATTATCGTTGCAGATGTCTCAGCTTCTTTCATTCGAACGTGCAATTAACGAAGCACAACGTGGACTGCCAACGTCTGAACGAGTGCGCCGTCGAATTGCCGTCCCTGAAGGATAAATGGTTGCACTTCAAAAATTTCAAAAATAAGGAGCGAGCGCCGTTCATCATTTACGCAGACTTCGAATGCATGCTGGAGGACGTCGAGCCTGCGGAGCGGAGTCGGACGTACACGTACCAGCAGCATAGAGCATACAGCGTGGGATACTACATCCACTGTTCCACCGACGCGTCCCTGTGCCGTTATCGCGCGTATCGTCACGAATCCGAGTGCGTGAAGTGGTTCGTACAAGAACTTCGTGACTTTGCCGACACTGCGTATTCGTGGTTGCGGAACGCGAAACCAATGAAAACGCTAACGAGACAACAGATGCGTAGTCATGACAGTGCGATCGTATGCCACGTGTGCGAACAACCATTCGTCGACACGGACATAAAAGTGCGCGACCATTGTCACTCGACGGGCGAGTACCGAGGCGCGGCCCACGTGGCTTGTAACTTACAATTTCAACGATCGTACACGATACCGGTAGTGTTCCATAATTTATCAGGCTACGACGCGCATTTCGTGATCAATGAGTTGGCGTCCGCGTTCGAGGGACAGATCGACCTACTGCCGCTGACGAAGGAGCGCTACATATCGTTCACGAAACACGTTAAGGGAATCGACACCGAGAACAATGATTGGAAGAGGGGGCTGAAGTTTCGCTTCATCGATTCGCTGAAGTTTTTGGCAGCGGGTCTGGAGAAACTCGCTTCGGACCTTGGCAGGGAACGGCTTGTTATTCTACGACACGAGTTTAAAGGCATGCCGGACTATCAATTCAATCTCCTGACCAGGAAGGGTGTCTTCCCGTATGACTACGTGACGTCATACGCCAAGCTGAACGAAACGCGTTTACCGTCCCGCGAAGCTTTCTATAACCGGTTGAACGATAGTACCGCGTCGGAGCCTGATTACGCGCACGCCGTGAACGTGTGGAATACTTTTCCCATAAAGACATTAGGCGAGTACAGTGATTTGTACTTGAAAACAGATGTGCTGTTACTCGCCGACGTATTCGAGGGTTTCCGCACTGACTGTATCGCGAGTTACGATCTCGACCCTGCGCATTATTTTACGCTACCGAGTTTCACGTGGGACGCGATGCTCAAGTACACCGGCGTACGATTAGAGCTTCTGACAGACGTGGACATGTTACTGTTCGTAGAGCGTGGCATACGTGGTGGTCTGAGCCAGTGCTCGCACAGGTACGCGCGTGCCAACAACAAGCACCTGCCTGCAGGGATGTACGACGAATCGAAGGCGTCGACGTATCTGATGTACTTCGACGTCAACAACTTGTACGGGTGGGCGATGTCGCAGGCTATGCCGAAAGGTGGGTTTCAATGGCTGGACGATGCGACGGTGGCCGCGCTCGACGTATCATCCCTACCCGACGGCGAGGACTCCGAGGAATCCGAGGGATACCTGTTGGAGGTTGACATCGAATACCCCAAGGAGATACACGACGCCCATGCCGACCTTCCATTCTGCCCGGTGCGCGGGCACGCCCCAGAAGGAAAACAGGCCAAGCTGCTTGCCACGCTCGACGATAAGGAACGATACATCATCCATTATCGTTACCTGAAACAGTGCGTGCGACATGGTTTACGCGTAACGCGAATTCATCGGGTGTTGCGATTCGATCAGTCGCACTGGTTGCGCGACTACATCCGATTGAATACCGATTTGAGGACGCGAGCTACTAGCGAATTTCAGAAGACTCTATTTAAATTAATGAACAATGCGGTGTACGGTAAAACAATGGAGAATGTGCGGAATCGCGTAGACGTGCGACTGGTGACGCGGTGGGACGGTCGTTACGGCGCGGAAGCGCTGATCGCGAAACCGAACTTTCACAGTCGGACGATCTTCTCCGAGCAGTTGGTGGCCGTCGAAATGCGAAAACTTAAAGTGAAGTTCGACAAGCCGATATACGTGGGGATGAGTGTACTGGACGTATCAAAAGAATGCTTGTACGAATTTCATTATTCATATATGCGTGTGGAGTTCGGTGATCGGTGTAAGGTTCTGTACACCGACACCGACAGTTTAATGTATAGTGTGGAATGCGAGGATGTGTATAAAACGATTAAGTGTGACATTGCGCGGTTCGACACGAGTGATTACGCGGTGGACAATCCGTACGGTATGCCGCGCGTAAATAAAAAGGTGCCGGGACTCATGAAAGATGAGAACAACGGCACCTTGATGACCGAGTTCGTCGGACTACGTTCGAAGATGTACGCGACTAGAACGTTTAACGCTGCAGTGGGGTCTACGAGCGAGATTAAAAAGGTGAAGGGTGTGCGGAGACACATAGTCGCGAATGTAATACAATTTGGTGATTACATTCAATGTCTTTATAATCTAACTGAGAAGTCGGTTCGACAGAATAATATACGCTCTAAGAAGCATGATGTGTATTCCGTGAGTGAGGAAAAGAACGCTCTGAGTCCGTTCGACGACAAGCGGTGTATCTTAGCCGATCGGATACGCACCCTTCCGTGGGGTCATTATCGAATCCCCGAGCTCCAGACCCACGAGTTACTCGAACGTGCGCCCGACGAGTTCCTCGAGAACCCCATTGTATAGTACGTTTGCATGTTCAGTATGTTTGCATGTTTAGTATGTTTGCATGTTTAGTATGTTTGCATGTTTAGTATGTTTACATGTTTTGTATGTTGTATGTTTGCATGCACATATGTATATAACTAAAATTGTATTTTATACGCGTCGGTATATATGTATATATTTTTCATACTTTTAAGATTAATTGTACGCATATACGAGAATGTGGAAAGTTGAATAAACGGACACTGTTTATGTATTTATATGTATGTATTTATTTTTCATTCATTTATTTTAGTAACATCGAGTGCGTTCGTGATCGGGAATCATAGAATATCCTTGTTGCTCATCCACGAGTTCCGCGACGAATCGAATCCGAGCCACTTAACGTACACCTGGTTTCCTTTACGACGAATAATCTTCTCGACCAGATAGACGTCCGGATTCGCGACCGAATGTAGTTCGTACTCGTAGAATCCACCCGAGATCGGTTCTCCCGCGGAATCACGCAGAATGTACGTCACCGGGAACGTTCGTTGTACGGTTACGATTTCGAACACCTCGGTCGACCAGTTCGGAGTGTATCCCTTCTCGAAGAGGGTCTTGAACTTGCTCACGCGCACCTTATCCCCGACTTTGAATTTCGCGCGTCGTCGAATACCTTTAGTTACAGAGGGTGAGAGGGGTTCATTCACGGCGAATGACAAACGCGTCGTGGGGGTCACGTCGACGGGTCGGGCGTTGATCGTTCGATGCTTGCGATGATTGTAGGTGTGTACGAGCGCGGGTAACAGGTCGACCCAACGATAGGACGCGTTCAAGGAGAATTTTTTCCACATGAGGTTTTTCAGCGTGCGATTGAAACGTTCAACGATCGACGCTTTCATCACGCTGTACGTGGAGTAGTGGTTGATTCCGCGAGTCTTCACACATCGTTGAAACTCCGCGTTGTAAAACTCCTTACCCATGTCGGTTTGTAAATTTCGCGGACATCTATCGCTCTGCTGCAACACGATCGTGAACGCCGTGGTTACGTCGCGTCCACTTTTTGTTTTCACGGGTACGGCCCACGCGTACTTGCTGAACGCATCGATGATCGTTAGTATATAGTGATATCCACGATTTTGCTTCGCGTACGGACGCATCTCCACCAAATCGGCCTGCCACAAATCATCGTAGCCGCGAATCACGACGCTACGCCGTGGGAAATTTCGTCTCGCGGGGGCGTGTAATTCGTTCACTAATTGTACTCGCTCCTTGCTCATGTTTTCGCGGGTGGGTCGGTGATGGTTGCGATGTTCCAAAGACGTTTTCGCGGACCCTCGTTCGCTTTTCGCAGTTCCTTTCGTTTGTACAGATCCGTGGTTGTTTTCGCTGTCGGCGACGTCGTTGTCGTGAACGTTTCGAGTATGTTTTTCAAGTGATCGAAGCGTCGTTCCATCGCGGTATTTAACTCATCCTCTAGCTGGGATAATTGCGCGTTAACGATATCCGTCATCGTTCGTTGTACTCGCGTCTCGAGTTGTGATCGTTGATACTCGGCGTCCAGTCGAGTGCTCGCGATAGCTGTTTCGATTTTTTGGGTAAAGCGTTCGTCCACCGAGGACAATAATCTCGTCATTGCCATTCTCGCTTCGTCATTGTTGTTGTTGTTGTTGTTGTTGTTGTTATTGCGTAACGAGGTACCAAACTTATTCACCGACATAACGATGCGTATGCGCGAACACCACTGACGCGATGATCACCGAATCATTCAATTTATGATATGTTTAGCCTCGCGAAGTTCCTCCACGATGGATGCGATTTCGTTATCGTGACCCGTGTGACCTGCCGCGCGAGATGCTACGAGCAATCTCAGTCTATCGATCAATTCGTTCGGATCGTCCCAGTACACATAATCGATCGCGTTATCGGTAACCGTCATCGATTCATCGATTGGTAATCCTTGTCCTCGTCGCGTAACCGCGTCGCCCGCGCCCCCATTCATACCCATGCCCCTAACGCGTCTGACACCCGACGTCCGCACCCCACCGATTATCGCGGATATGATTTTCTTATACTTGTACCCCCTGTTACCCAGCGTGCGCTTACTCGGTGAATGGTTTCGCTTATGCGCGTTCGTTGATAGTAAGATGCGTCGGTACGAGTGCATATCCGCGTCCGTGTACATGCTAACGTTGGGGATTCGCATGAACAGTAGTTCGTACAAACCCCTAGTCCCCGCGTATCGCGTTCCGTTGACACGAATGTCGTCCCCGTCCTCGTCGATGGTGAGTACGGAATCACCGATCATTAGGTCGTCGTCGGATCCAGAGTATACGCCGTACACGTTGTCGATTCGTTTCTTGGTATCGGTGAACAACAGTCGCAGGTATTCTCGAGACAAGGGTCCTTTGGCGTTCCGTAAATACACTTCAATATCATCGACGGGGTTACGCAGCGAATCCAAATCATAAACCTTGGCCGACGACTCATTATCCTGAATTTTTTCATCATCTTCGTCGTCGACATCATCAACAATATCATCAACAACATCATCGTCAACATTATCTTCATCGTCAACATCATTGTTGTCGTTATCGGTATTGTTGTTGTTGTTGTTGTTGTTGTCATTGTTGTCGGCGTCGTTGTCGTTGTTGTCGGTGTCGTTGTCATCATCGTCGTCGTCGTCGTCGTCGTCGTCGTCGTCGTCATAGTCGCTAGAATCTGGAGGGTTATTCGGACGTTCGTTGGTTATCGATGGAGTAACGAGACGAAGTCTCTTCGATGATTGTTGATCGTATTCGTGTTTCCTCTTCACTGATCGGGATCTAGGTATTGAACGCATTTTCAACGCCGACGAGTTCTCGATCAATCGTTTCAGCGGTTCGACGATGGGACGCGTGCTCGCCTCCACAGCCGCTTCCGTAGCCATTTTACCAATTTTCAAGGCCAAGCTCTTTTTGCGTATAACGTCACTGACTTTGGCGATTTCCGCCTTTGTATCCGCACACCGACGTTTCGCCCCCTTTTGATGTTTCAGCCCTTTTTGATGTTTCGTTCCTTTTTGTCGATGACGACGTCGGCTATGTTTTTGCGAATGCTTCGCGTCGACGTTGCTCGAGGTTATCGTAGTCGCGGACGATTCGTTAGACATTTCGTGCTGCTCGATGAATGACTCGCGGTTTACTGATGTCAGTGAGCTACGACAAACTCGTTAAATCCTCTTCGATATCGACCTTCGTACATGGAACTATCCTTATCGATCACCACGAAATCGTATCGCCGACGCCAACATTTCGCGCACAAGTCGTTGAACGATTCGAACGTCATGTCTGTGTTCACGTGATCGTTGTACACGCGGCGCAAGTTCGTGCCATCTTGTTTGAACAGCATGAGAAAATTCGCGTTGTCCCTGATCAAATGTTTAGGTATTCTAGCGTACGACTGACACAAATAAAAGCAATCCACGTTCGCGTGACGGCCCATGGAGAAGTATTCGCGTATCGCATTCTGTTCGTCGCACGCCACATCGTCGAACACGAAGATCGAATCGGGCCGAGCGTCTCTCGGTGGAACGATCTCAGCGTTGTCCGAGTATGGAAAGTATTCGATTCCGTCGACGAGCGACAACACCTGTTCGAGATATCGATACTTTGGCTGATGCAATGATTTCGAGTATACGTACACGTTCTCGAAACGCAAACCGTTCGGACTCTCTAGCATACTTAGAAGTACGTTCGTTTTTCCGCACCCAGACGGACCGCAAATCACGCCTCGTACGCTGTGCGGTAATAATGGGCCGTGTCTGTTCGATCGACTCGAATCCCTATCATCCTCGAGCATTCTGTTCGCGGTCACGCGAATAACGTCCGACTGTTTCGCGAATCGCATATTATATAATCAACTATTTATATTCGTGGCACGCGTCGCGCAGGTCACTATCACAGTGATCGGTGACGCGTGCGTATGCGTTTATTATTGTAGTAGCTATCGTGACTATTCTAACGTATATGATTGTATCAACGACCGCAACGTCTCACGGACTAGGGAAGAATCAGAGAAGGAAGAAGACTGGATCAGGTCTCGTAAACGGGATCATAAACCGTCTGCCGTTCGAACTACACGTTCCAGGTTATCAGTTCTGCGGGCCGGGAACGCGTTTGCTAAAGCGATTGGCTCGTGGCGACAAAGGTGTGAATCCTCTGGACGCAGCGTGCCGCGATCACGATATCGCGTACTCTAGTCGCAAGGATTTAGAGGGGCGACACGAGGCGGATCGTGCGTTAGCCGAACGAGCGCGAGAACGAGTATTCGCGAACGACGCGACCTTTGGTGAAAAAGCAGCCGCGACTGGAGTGTGGGCAACGATGAAGGCTAAGACTAAACTCGGCATGGGTATGAGAAGGACGAGACGTAAACAGCGAAAGTCTGGAAGGAAACATCCGCAACGGCGTCGACGACATCGCAATCTACGAGTGGCGAAACGCGGGGGCTTTCTTCCATTTCTTCCGTTCGTGCTACCTGCTTTATCAGCTATCGGGGCATTGGCCGGTGGAGCGGCTGGTATAACCAAAGCGGTCAACGATTCGAAGGCCTCTCGAAAACAGCTGAAAGAGACTTTGCGTCATAATCGTACACACGATCCATGAATTTTCGCCTCGCGTACCTCCAGGATATAAGATATCGGAAACTCCGCGACATGTCATTTACCTGCCGATCGTCGCACGAGCAATACACGATCTAACGTTGTGCATCGTTGATCAACACGATCGCCCTATAGACTTCCGTGGAGAAGAAATAACGATTCGTTTACACGTTCAACGACGTCCGCGCGATAGGTAGCGCGACCGTACGTGTATGCGCGCGTGTGTAGTATGTTAGTGTTAGATCATACGTATGAATCATCAATCGTCGCTGATACTCCTACCGTCTCTACATCGCGTCATCTACGTAACCCTTTATCTACAGACGAAAGTGTAAGAAGAATAAAGACCGGAGGAGCGATAAGAAGAGGACCGGTAAGAAGTATAAGAAAGCCGTTGACTCGTCGAAACGTACGTTACCTACGATCGTTAGGCTTCATCGTTGCATATTAGACGCGCAATCACGATGTCGATTATTTTGGACGTGGCGAATACGCCAACCTTCGACAATCGTATCACGAAGATCGAGTTACATACGTATAATCCGTACGCCAACACAACGTTCGACAATAGCGACGAGATAAGAATCCCCATACAGCAGCAAGATCTGTACACGCTTCCGTGCGAAAGTTTTCTCTACATCGAAGGTCGTGGCACGTTGACAGCGCAAGACGCGAAAGGCCCGCCAACGTCCGCGACCGCTGTTCTCGACAATAATTGCGTCGCGTTCATGTTCGATGAGATTCGATACGAATTGAACGGTGTCGAGATCGATCGTTGTCGAAATCCAGGAATCACTACCACGTTGAAAAATTTCGTTTCATTGTCAGCCGAGAGAAGCAAAGCGCTTGCGAATGCCGGTTGGAATTATGACATCGATTACGAAGAGGATTCTTTTCATTCGGGCGCTTTTAATTTCTGCGTACCCCTGAACGTGTTATTAGGATTCTGCGAGGATTACAAACACATCGTGATGAACGCGCGACACGAGCTAATTCTTATACGAGCGCGAGATGATTCGAACGCGATGCATTGCACCTCCGCCACTGCGATCCCGAAACTTGAGATACGCAAGGTGCAGTGGCGTATGCCCCACGTCGTTTTGGAGGAAGTGAATAAACTATCGATGCTTCGTATATTGGAAAGCGGACGACCGATCGCGATGAGTTTCCGATCTTGGAGCGTGCACGAGTATCCATTACTGCAAGCGACAACGAAACATACGTGGACCGTGAAAACTACGTCGCAAATCGAGAAACCACGATACGTGTTATTCGGCATGCAAACGGATCGAAAGAATCGTCCAAATAAACCCGCGTGGATATTCGACCCGAATAATCTCACAAACTTTCGACTCTACCTAAATTCCGAGACGTATCCGTACGATGACATGCAAATAGATTTTCCCAAGTATAAATTTGCGATCATGTACAATATGTACGCGAATTTCATCCGATCGTACTACGGTCACGGAGAACCGTTGCTGAGCGCGAACGAATTCCTTAAATACGCGCCTATCGTGGTCATAGATTGTTCTAGGCAAAATGAATCGTTGAAGAGCGCTACGGTGGACGTGCGAATAGATTTCGAATGTAAAGAAAATATTCCCGCTAATACTTCAGCCGTCTGTTTGTTCATACACGATCGTATAGTCGAATACAGCCCTTTAACCAACATGGTACGCAAACTAATATAGCGTGCGTACGAGTTCGATTACTACTACTACTACTACTACTAATACTAATACTACTACTACGAATACTGCTACTGTTTTAAATCGTCCAAGTCGAAGACCTCAGTTGCTGTTCCGACATCGTCGCCCGCGGTGCTACCTAAAACGTATAATAATGTTCGCCATTGTCGATCTACAAGGATTCAATATCGAACGCGAGTTCGTCGTCAAAGAGATCGCGATTCGTGCAAACATCAACAACGATAAAACACCGACGATCAGTCATTGGATCTTCGAACCGCCATACTTCTGGGAACATCTGAATTCGCGGGATCGCGATCAAGCATCCTGGCTCGCGAAGCATCATCACGGGCTTCGCTGGTCTGACGGCTATGTTCCATACTCCAAACTTCCGGGGCTCCTCGCCAGCGTACTCGCGAACATTGACTTCGTAATCGTGAAAGGTGTGGAAAAGAAAACGTGGATGCTGCAACTACTACCTGACATAATCGTTGAGGATGTATGTAATTTGTACGAACTGACGGGACGAAAGATCAACAACAACACCAACAGCAACAGCAACAGCAACAACAGTAACAATAACAACGCTCGAACTGTCGAAGACGACGGCGGCTACGACGTTGACGATGATTATTGTGGGATCATGCCTGACATCGTGGACCCTGACGTTCCTAACCTGAGGTCTATGTCTTCAACGAATACCCTTCGATGTGCATTTCACAAGAATTGCGGTGTTTGCGCGCTGGAGAATGTTGGGAAAATATGGAATTATATACGCAGCGTTACCTAATGTAAGTCCTACACACGCATTGCATCTACTTTACGCGTCATATGCAGAGAAACGAATATGTAAGAATTATTTTTTTTGTTTTCTATAGCGATGAACACAACGACGGCGGTGATGAGTGCAATGACAGCGACGACTGCTTCCTTTACCCACGAGCAAGAATATCCCTCCCATACGAACGTTATTTCCCGCAAATACGAATATTATAATTTTAAGTACGCATGGATGGGTGGTTGTACATGAATAAACACACACTGTTTTGAATAAAAAATAATATTTATTTAAAAAATATATTTTAAAATATTTAAAAATATTTAAAAATATTTAAAAAAAATATCCTTGACGTCACGTCCTGCAACACACAGAGAAAACACCAAATTATTATATGAAACGTTGGTAATAGAATGTGAAACATTAAACAGTTAAAATTCATTCGTACTCACTCTCTGAATAATCGCCCAAGGTTCCAAAACTCCCCATCGAATGATAAAAATTCTACATCCATCGTATCTTCGCGCCACATGCGCCGGGCGAATTGAATTTTCCTCCGTAACTCCTCGCAGATTCGCCCGCCCTCCTGCGTCGGGTACTGCCGCCGCTGAAACAAACACATGAATCGATTAAAATCATTGAATGGTGGACGCGGATCATTTGTGCGAAACATCACATACCAACAACTGGATGATTGCGTCGCGGTCCCCGTCGCGCGCATGGGCCTCGATGTCAGCCCGGCGCTGAAACAAACGCGTGACTCGATTAAAACATCGTCGATTGGTGTACGCGTATCAGAATAATTTTTTCAGAAACGTCACTTACGAGGCGCCCGAGCGTCCCTAAATACTCGCGGCTCCACTCGGCCATTTCGTTTTCACGTTCTTGCTGTAACAAACATTTGATTGGATTAAAACACTGTTGAATGGTATATGCACATCAATATTTTTTTTTTTTTGCGAAACATCACTTACGAGGAAACGAATTATCTCCCGCCGCTCCGCGCGCCACGCCCTCAGCATATTATCCCGTTCACACTGAAACAAACGTATAACTTTGCTAGAAGACCGTCCAATTGAATACACGCACCAATTCAGTTTATATGAAAACTATACTCACAATTTGCCGAATTATCCCGTCACGCTGGTCGTGCCACGCACGCTCAATTTCCCCATGCCGACGCTGTAACAAACGCACAACTTCAATAGAATGTCATCGAATGGATTACGCGCACAAATTTAATTTTCACGAAACTATACTTACGATACATCGCTGCATTTCAAATGCGTTTACCCCCTGCGCCGCTAAATATAAATTTTCTTCAAACGCGTCCATGTTTCGTTTTGTAGTATTTTTGAGGAAACTATACTGTCCCGTGCGGAGGTGGTCGACACCCTTATATACATTTCGTTTCCCTAGCCTAGAACGATGGCCCTGCGCGTTGCAAGGGTAGGGATAGTTTTCAAGTAGGGTAGTCTTGAGGTATGGTGGGGATGGTCACGTCACAGTTTCTTTGCACCCTCCTCCTCCTCATCCTACTCCTTCTTATTTTTTTTTCCTTGATGATTTTATAATATGAAACTAATTATTCCAGCTTATAGTATACTTTTATGACTCGCACTTTTCTGTTTCACATCGCGAATCGTCTCTACCTCTTCTGTGGCATGCATATCATTTGAATTTGCCACGTATTCTCTAACCCTTGTGCGGTAAACATACGCGCTTGACCATCACCATCACTGATGCGATATACTTTCACACATTGATGTGTACGTGTATGTGAATCAGTATAAAGTGACGTCGGTCAGTCTTGTAGGCATCAGTTCACCACGTACGCTCGAGTGCTAACAAGTATCGTCCGAATCATTTTTTTCTCGTCGATGAGAATCATACGTATTGCATATCAAAATGCACAAACGAAGCTTAAACGATTCATCCTTCGCATCCGACAACGCTGGTGGCGTTCCAAATAAATATCAACGACAACAATATCATCAACAATCCAATATGAGGTATGTATACGTTACTATACACTTTACACATACTTCTTTCACTGTAAACGCCAACGAACCATGCATTAATTTCGTGTACATGTTTCTTTCAGTTCTGGAACAACAACGCCAAAAACGTTGAAAACGCCAAAACCATTGATCGTACGAATCCTGGGGCGTAATTATCCACTAACCTCAACAGCTTATAAACGTCTAACTATTGGAATACGCATTGGTATGGATTCGTGCCGCGTTGAGATCGCCATAGCCGACAACAAAGGTGTCGAGATATGCTTTTCAATGTCTACGTGGAAGCTCCTACTGCAAAACGAGGCGGACATACTCCAACGATTACGCAGCAACGCAACATCGTCCCAAACCCCCATCGTAATTGATCATTTGCGACTCGAATTCACGCGTATGCATGATGATCAACTTATTAAAATCACCGATAATCGCGTTACCTTATACATGACGGAAGTTACGATGCGTAAACTGTTCGCGTATGAACATTGCATCAATCATATGTTCACCTGGTTGACTGAAAATATGTACTCTGTAAGCAGTAAATATGCTGCCTTCGTGGAAGTTCTACGTACTGCTTCCATACCAACGAATTATGTGAAATTAATTTCCGAAAGCGAGACCTTTGAGCAGCATTCTTTGATTGATTGTGAATTGTTAGCGTTAGGATTACAATCCATGCTGCGCGATGTAAACCAGGTGCCACTATAGTACATGTATATATATATGTTTTAATAATAAATGTATAACTTTCGTATCAATACATGTAACGTGTCATTTATAATATCCCTTCATACATATTCCTATCCATATATTAATTCTTAGAGACGTAGACTTAGCGAATGTCAATTGCGTTTCCTGATAGGTAATAGGCGTGGGTGGGTTCGGATACGTTCCCACGACGCTTGACCATGACACTGGATCTACTATAAACCAGATGTCTGCGGGTCTATGTACGAATTCTTTTCGCCCTTACACGCTCCCACGACGCTTGACTCGCAGACCCTCGAGAAGGGTGCTTGAGACGTCGCCGTGTTCTCGATCGTGAAAATACTTGGAACTCTACCCCGAATAATTATCGCTTAGCTGGTCGCGTGAAAGGAACGCCTAATTTATTGTTTCGGGGACATTGCGTTTTCTCGATGGTACTTCTTAGAGGTCCTAGTCTTGGGAAAAGTCAATGCTCAGATATATATACATTAACACACCCTCTTTCTCAGAACTTATCATGGAATGCAATGTCGTGTTTATTCCAAGGGCTATCGCACCGATTGATTTACAATAATTATCGCTATATGTTTACATCATTGCACGTGCGCTGCATCGGTCCCACGATTGAAACATAAACACACGGCACGAAGAGTGTACACGTAGGCGCCCGAAACGTGTTCGATCCTGTTCAGATGTAAACACACTGCATGCCGCGGTGCAATGTTTATTCCATGGGCTATCGCGATGATTGATTTATAATAATTATCGCTCTATGTTTATATCATTGCACGTGCGCTGTATCGGTCCCACGATTCAAATATTTCCTTATCTTTTCTCAGAAATCATGGTCCACCCTCTTTCTCAGAAATCATCATCGAAAACGCGATTTGAATTTCCACGAATCGGTCGCGGTCGCGCCTGCGCACCGATCCCCGCACACGTACGGAGATTGCGCGGCGGCGACCCAAGTATACCTTAGACATGCAACAGGTGACGTCAGCACGAAACGTATGAAAACCTTGGAAAATTTACCATGGCGGACCCAAAGTACCTTAAACGTACAATAGGTGGCGCCAACCCGAAATGTATGAAAAACCTGGAAAATTTACCAAGACGGGCCCAAATACCGACGCGGACCCAAAGTACCTTAAACGTCCAGTAGGTGGCGCCAATACGAAATGTATGAAAACCTGGAAAATGTACCAAGGCGGGCCCAAATACCGACGCGGACCCAAGTACCTTAAACATCCAATAGGTGGCGTCAATAGAAAATGTATGAAAAACCTGGAAAATGTACCAAGGCGGGCCCAAATACCGACGCGGGCCCAAAGTACCTTAAACGTCCAGTAGGTGGCGCCAACACGAAATGCGCGCGACGCCATTTTGAAAATTTGAAAATCCTCCCCCTCCCCCGTGACGTCAACCCCCTCGCCCACGAACTCGACCTGCGCGCGCGACGCCATTTTGAAAATTTTGAAAATCCCCCTCCCCGCCCCTGTGACGTCATCCCCCTCATCTACGAACTCGGTCGACGCCATCTTGGAATCCCCCTCCCCTGTGACGTCATCCCCCTCACCCACGAACTCGGTTTACCCCCCGCCCCGCCTCACCCCTCGCCTCCACTTGGTCCAGAATCCGCATAGCCTAACTACTTTGAGTAAGTAATTTTATTTGACAAACCAATGATACTGAAAACTGTTGTTTTTTTAATGATGCTGGTATTACTTTTTCACAAAATTTAGTATTTCCTGAAAATGGACAGAAAATAGTTACTACAAAATTTTTGGTTTTACAAGCATGTAATGTTGGTCCCTTTCAAATTTTTGATGTAAAAGAAATTGCCTATAAATGTGTAAAATTAGGAATTGAAGGAAAAATTATTTTCAATTACTTCATCCTATTTATTCTTCATAAATATCACACAAATGTATATCCATCACATCCACAGTCCTGTTTTCTATATAAAATAGTTTGTAATTATTGTTATGATATACATTAGTATTGCACTTGTGGCAACGTCTGGCGTGGCCAAAGTGGCTTAAGCGTAAACAGCAAGTTAGTAAGCTGTTAAGAGAATAGAAACTATCGTGCATGTGGCCGTATTAATGTAATGTTCCTTATTTTGTCTTTCTTATATTAATTATTATATTAAATATATACGTTATAATCTCAGAAGAGTAAGTCTGTTTCGAACCTTCTCTAAACATTTTAACAATTATTCAACTGTACTTTCGGGTTACCTTCACTTCACCGACAATCATTTCATCGACACCGTATTTCACCGACCAATTATTTCCTCTATTCGCGGGAAACCAAAAATTTGTATTAATGGCTTTGTATACACTAAATGCAGAAACAGGAATAATCTATTCTACTGGGTGTGCGAAAAAAGTTGGTGAAATGATTGTCGGTGATCTAATCGTGTTGGTGAGAAAATACTGTCTGCGAAATACGGTGTCGATGAAATCGTGTTGGTGAAATGATTGTCGGTGAAGTGAAGGTAACCCAAATTATTCTGATATTTCGTAATGTATAGATAATTAATGTGTTTTTAATTACTTAGGCTATAGTATGTATTAGATAGAGCTATTAAAATATAAATCATGCCTTAGTACTCTGAGCATGCAAGGATTATCAAGTATAAGGGTTAATGTCATATTTTGCATTGTCAGAATAATGATGGAAGAACAAACATGGACTGTTGTCCAATTTATCGCCGACGGAACTGTCGAAACAGTGCCATCAACTTGGATTCAGGGAGATTTATGCCATTGGCCAACATTGACTCAAAATCGTTTAACCAATGCAATTAAGAAATGTGAGCCATTAAATAAATATTGGCCGACATACGAGATAAAAATCTTCAGAAATACCACTTTTAGTAAGTTAAAATTATTATAGAGAATACATATGCAATTGAATTAATTACTAATACTTGCAGATAATTATACCAAAGCCAGGACTAAGGCCAGATTAGTTGGAGAGACCACAGATTTACAGTCGGAAATTGGAACCACCAATAAACGGAAGCGTATTGAAAAAATTGTACCCAACTGTGATGAATCACTGCACGATTTTCCGTTACGTATACCTCCAAAAATGAAAAAAATGACAACGTCATTGTTAGGTGTGTAAATACAAAGGGAAAAGATTCTATACAAAATTATAACATCTGTAGCTGGGTAAGTGTGGGTATTACTATGGACTTTTAAGGTAGGTTAACTTTAGAACCCTCGATACGGCATTCAAATGAATAAAAGTTCCTCCTTCTTTTTTTAAAAGAAACGTGGGACCCTAATAATTCCATAAAAAATGTGAGGGCGGGGTAATAAGCACAGTTACTTTGAACACATAGATTTGTCGGTCAATGTCATTACAGGAGTTACTGCGGACATGCATGCATTACTGGGTGCCAGTTACTAACGAAATACCAGTTACTGCGCATGTATTACTGCGGTCTGATGTCATGCGAAACATAACGTTATTTATTTACTAAAATCAGCAGAAATAAGTAATAATTTAAATCCTAGTAATTAGTAGTACATAGTAAGTGAATACGATCGGCAGAAAGGTTAGGTTGCGCAGTCGTCGGTCCGCAGTCATACATGCACACAGGGATCTAGGGGGTAGAAACTCCAGCAGAAGTTACGGATGTAGGGATTTTAGGTGTTTTAATGTACACAGTGCGGACCTACTTCCGCTAATACGTGATACTAGGCGGGCAATTAATAAATTCCGAGTTCCAGTTAACTTTCTTCAGTTTATTTATAAAAAGCGATAACGGTAAAAACTGTTTGTGAGGTCCTAACTTGCGGACGGTCTTACAAGGCTCTGTCTCCATAGCGTTCGTGGCACGAACTTCGTGCTGAACCGCCGACCGCAGGGACTCAAGGACTCCGGCGTGGGACATGGTTGGACAACACACGTACAGGAGAGGTGGTAATGTGTGCGTGAATTGACGCCAGCGCGAAGCCAGCCATGCGGTGGCAACGCGAAACTAATGTGACGTCACAGGTGGACTCTGAGCCACGTAAAAAGCGCCTTCTCTGGAACCCGACGTGGCCCCTCTAAATTTCAGGCAGAGTCCACCG
Organism: Andrena bicolor; assembly: GCA_960531205.1. Classification (NCBI taxonomy): domain Eukaryota; kingdom Metazoa; phylum Arthropoda; class Insecta; order Hymenoptera; family Andrenidae; genus Andrena; species Andrena bicolor. The sequence goes on along the minus strand of CAUIJW010000117.1, from coordinate 22,252 downwards.
GCCACGGCTGCTATTGGTCAGAAGGAAACACCTACAGAGAGCGGTGGTTGGCCGCGGCGTTACTCGCTTGGCGCTGGCGTCGATTCGTCTCCAATCATATCCAATCGTGCGTAGTACCTATTCGCGTCCGTGGCGCATTTGTTTTGGCTTGGCGCTGACGTTGGCTCGTCTGTGACGTCACATTCACTCGCGTTGTCGCCACTTGGCTGGCTTCGCGCTGGCGTCAATTCACGCACACATTACCACCTCTCCTGTACGTGTGTTGTCCAACCATGTCCCACGCCGGAGTCCTTGAGTCCCTGGCCGACCGTCCGACTCCCCACTCCTGCACAGTCCGCATGGAGGGAGAACGCACGGCCTACACGTATCCCTATTTTGGCGCCATCTAAATTAGTAGGGATTCTGCTTGGAACTATAATTCAATATGGCGACCCAATGCCGGGAAAATTAAAATTCGTTCAGAATCTGCGTACTGGAATGTAGAATAAGAGATACATTTGTTGACATGTTAAGAAGATTTAGATATGAAATTCAGGTGTTAGAGAGAAATATTTAATTAAATTTGCCATAATTGAATGTAATTAAATATTTCTCATTCGCCTGAAGTATCTTACCTAAACCTTTCCCATTTTTTCAATTATTATTGGCATAATTGGACATTATTTTGCCAACAATAACTGATAATGCCAACAAATATATCTCTTACTCTACATTTTGTATAATATATTTAATTGTAAAAATACAAGTAGAGGTAAGGAATAGTTAGTGGCACAGATTTTTCTTTTTAATATGTTCCTTTATTTTTTTTTCCTACAACTTTTAGAATATTGCATACATGCTTGCTTTGCTAATACTGCATTCGCCCTACTATCTAAATTTTGCCCTCTCAACATTCTATTCATATTTTTACCCCAACACATGAGGTATTCCAAGGCAATAGTTTTTGAAATAGCCTCACATAAAGGTTGAAAATGCTCAGTGCAAGATATAAATGAAAAATCTAACTGATAATGGCAGCATCAAGTTTTTTTGAACGTCTTTTTTAAAACAATAGTTCGCTCTATTTGCCTTAAAATTATTAAAATGCTTAAAATTACACATATCAGACACACATGTACAACAACATTTAAATCTGATGTCTGTGTATAATTTTAGTAATACTGTTAACGTGTCGATACAAGTACCAGGGGCGGTAGAATCATCTTGAGAAATAATATTGTTGCGAACACCCCTTGGATGGAAATCCAAGGCACACTGGTGCTCGCGAGCGGGACAAGAGGACAGCGAGAAGAAGGCGATCGCCTGTCAAGCTGTCACTCGAAAGTCAGCCACCATCGCTAGCAGACGTCTCGATATTGTATTCCGCCTGACTGATTGTATTCGTTACCCGCTGTTAATGTTCTGTTATCGTTGCCGTTCAGTAAATACGCGTTATGCCCTACCAAAATCGTAACATTGGTGTCAGAAGTGGGATGCCCGCCCGGAGCGGCATGCCCACTCGCGCTTCCGCGGTTTCCGCGGTCCCTGCGGACCTCCCTTCCGGAGCATCGGGCGACCCGTCCCTGCGGGAGCTTTTCACCAGCCTCCAGCTGAACATCGCGGGACAGATGCGGGAACTGCGAAGGGTCAACGAGGCCCGCTGGCAGCGGGAGGACCGTCTCAGGGAGGAAAAGGAAGCCGCCGACCGAAGAGCACAGGCGGCCCTCGAGGCCCGGTTGACAGGAGTGGAAGATCGCATCCAGGTCGTACTCTCCTTGTTGCAGGGTACCCGCGGCTCGGTTGACAGCGGCGCGAGTCCACGGGTTGGGGAGACAGTCGCGGTTGTAAATAATGATGCACATAGCGATGTAAATAGTGATGTAAATAATGGTGTAAATAGTGTTACCCCGACGCATGTCTCCGCCCCCGTCGTTGCGCCCGCCGCTGCCCCCCTTACGGAGCCGCGCGTACTCCGTTTGGGGTACGCCGTGAAACCGACAGTTTTTGATGGAGAAACGTCCTGGGAGGAGTACAAAGTGCAGTTCGAGACTATCGCGCGTGCTAACGGGTGGGATGACGAAAGGAAGGCTACGGCCTTGGTTGCTTCCCTCGGGGGGCCGGCGCGAAGCGTCCTCACGACGCTCTCCGCCGCTCAGCGCGAGGGATACGCGGATTTGGTTTCGGCGCTAGAATTTCGCTACGGGGCGAAGAACTTGTCCAATCTGAACTACGTGCTCTTCCAGAGCCATAGGCAGCGGGGAGGGGAAAGCATCTCCTCGCTTGCCACCAAAATTGAACGTTTAGCGCAGTCCGCATTTGCCGACTGCCCCGCGGAAGTCCGCGACAAACTTGCCGCGTCCCAGTTCGTGACGGCGTTGTCCAGCTCGGTTTTGCAGCGAGAACTGCGACTCGGCGGGTACACGACTCTAAGAGCCACCGTGACCAGAGCTCTGGAGATAGAGGCCGTTGAGGCGATATCTCGCGGCCCCGCGGACGAGTCGCGGGAACGGTACACGCAAGACCGCGAGGCTGAATTCTCTAACACTTTTGAAAGGTTCCCGGCGAGGCAACGAGAATTCCAGGAGCCCGAGGAAAACGGCGACACGAAGAAAACCTGCTGGCGGTGTGGGAGGACCGGACATCTCCAGAGGAACTGCTTCGGATCGAGGAATTGAGAGGAACGGCTCCAAGAGCGAAGAGAGGCCGTTGGAAACGGTGGGACCTGGGCTCGTTCCTTTTGGGGGGAAGCACCGGTCGACCACACCTGGAACCGGGCTAGCGCTGCCGTGTGAGCGTGCGGATCTGCTGCAACGAGGAGGCGCCCGAGGTGCGCAGAGTTGCAGAGCTGTGGCGAAGGGAGTTCGAGGGCGAATATCGTCACAGCATGACTGAGTACGAAGACCCGACGGAGGGAGTTCGAGGGCGAATACCGTGGCGGGGTAGCTGAGTACGAAGTTGCGACGGAGGGAGTTCGAGGGCGAATACCGTCGAGAGATCCACGACGCGTTGCGACGGAGGGAGTTCGAGGGCGAATACCGTCGCAGAGCTGGCGAGCCCCCCGCTCACGAGAGGGAGCCCAGGGTGACCGGAACGTTGAACACCTCGAGCATTTGTCCGAAGACGAAGTCCTGGAGGAGAACGAGTGTGGTTGTCCCAACCACGAAGAGGGAAAGGAAACGTGCCCAGGAGGAGTGAAGACGTCGCAGGACTTTCACTGGACTCAAGGAAGAAGATTAGATTAAGCTAATCCGGTGGACTGGGCTGCGGAGGCTGCCTTCGCAGCCCGGCCCCCGCTCTTGAGTCTGTTTCAGGGAGCACGATACCCCACAACGAGGGACAAGGTGTCGGGGGACTGCCGCCGCGGCCTGGCTACGCGCTCCCGAATTCCCCGAATGTGCCATAATAGCGTGGCAGTCCGCAGCGGGGTGCGGACATACGTGAAAGCGCCCCGCTAGCCCCCTGGAGGAGACCCTACGAGCCCCCGGCGCGGCCGGAATGGAGGTTCTCGCGGGGTACCCAGGAGAAAGTAGGAGAGGAGGGTGGACAGCAGGAGGGAAATGGCATCCCCAACCACCAGGCGGACAAGCGTTGCTTGGATCGGCTGGAGGGGGTGTCGCGAAGACGGGAGCGCTGGCAGGACGCACAGGACGGTCCCCTGGTTCGGCACCTGAGGCCAAGAAGAGGAATGGGGCCATCGAGCAGGAAAGAAGAGAGAAGACAGCCAGGGTTGACGAGACGGGTGGCTGGACTGGGGGTCGGGCCGCTTGCATGCTTGCGTCTAGCTGCGACCCTCTGCTTGCGCGTGCGGCCCTCCTTCCTAGTTTTCCGGCTCGTGCGGCCCCCACGGGTTGTCTTCGGTTCCTGACTAATGTGGGCAACGTTTTCTTCGCAAGGGAACTTCGAAGAGCGAAGGGCCACTCAGGACTGCTGGAAGGACGTCGAGGACGAACCAGGATGCAGTCGAGGTCGAATCAGGTTGCCGTCGAGGGCGAACCAGGTCGCAGCGCCGGAGCGACCAGACCGCTGCGGGGCGTTGGACGGAGCGGAGCCGCCCAGGGACGTTCCGGAGCGGCGCGGGATACCGCCGTTGGAGCCCCGGAGCATCCGCCGTCGAGGGATCCCGAGGAAACGCAAGGAGCTGTCGCGTGCGATACGCGAGGAGCTGTTGCGTGTGTGGACACAAGGAGCTGTTGCGTGCGAAACGCAAGGAGCCGTTGCGCGCGACCCAGCCTGCAGCAGGACGACGGGGGACAGCCGCAGAAGCAGCGGTGACAACGGACGAGGACCGAGGATTCCACGTGCCCACGCCTTGCCCAGGGTTTTCGGAGTGGTTTTTCCCTGGGCGGGAAGGCGAATGCCGAGGCGCCGGTCGGAAGGGGCCACGCGGCGACCTTTCCACCCTTCCGGACCAGGGTACGGCTGCGGGAGTTGAAGGGACTGCAGCGGCCGGGACGACCGCTTCTCCGGAGGGGGGAGCAGTGTTGCGAACACCCCTTGGATGGAAATCCAAGGCACACTGGTGCTCGCGAGCGGGACAAGAGGACAGCGAGAAGAAGGCGATCGCCTGTCAAGCTGTCACTCGAAAGTCAGCCACCATCGCTAGCAGACGTCTCGATATTGTATTCCGCCTGACTGATTGTATTCGTTACCCGCTGTTAATGTTCTGTTATCGTTGCCGTTCAGTAAATACGCGTTATGCCCTACCAAAATCGTAACAATATATTCGTTATTGTGTTCTTCTGATTCTGTAAAACCACAGATATTTTCTGAATTTTGAGCCATCATAGCAAAATTGTGCAGTGAAAAGAGAACTTCCGCTTCGTCCTCTTCACAATTTCTTTTACAGTTTTCGCCGCAGTTAAATTATTAATGAGAACCGATTTGAATGAAATTTGAAAATGCTGCGGCGTAGGATTAGTATTTCTGCCTCCGTGGCTTCTAATCATCCCAAAAAAATTTCAAGCGGGTCCTGATTAATATTCCGCGGTGAAAAACATTTGAATTCCAATTGTTGAAGGGTCTGCCACAATCTTTGAAATCCCTTTAACGTGAAACTAAAATTTCTCAGTGACGGCACACTTTTAGGTTTTCTCGTTTTCTTATCAACAAATTGTATATTATTTGCCATACAACGACTGGCCTCTTCCCAAAAGGTGGAGTGACAGCTACTGCCGGTCACTTCATATCGGAGGGCGTTTTTCGTTGATTTTTGGTCCTGCTTTCTACCATTGACGGAATCGAATGCATCGTTGAAGAATTTAATTAGCTCGGACGTGGTTACACCTTCCGTAATCGGCATACTTTGCATCTCTGCAATAGTCCGCACTGTACCTGTAAATTGGATAAATTCTTTTTCTTTTCGTGTGAAATAGAAATGTAATGCACCGAAAAAAAATACAAACCTTTGATACAAGTTAAATGTCTTATGAACGATGATACTGTCCGACTTAAAATTGTGGGGTAGACGACAAAATAACAGTTCACTCTTTAGCTTTTGTAGTTAATTAATTATATTATTAGAAACATATAGAAAATAGAATGGATATTCGAAAAACATAACCTCCTTTGCTCTTACATGGTTCACATTGTACTACCGCGTTTCACCACGCATCCCAGCAGGTGGCTTACATGGTTGCCAACCTCTGGCAACAAAAACAACCTCACACTCACCCCCTTTGTTTTTATTGCTTCCCATTCACCAAAAAAACTTTTACATTTTCTAATAAATTCGATATAGTCAAAGGCTTCGTCAAACAGTCAGCAGTCATTTTTTTACCCGGTACATGCACTATATCCATGTTCTCATATTTTGCGGCCTCTCTAATATAATGACACCTTCTGTTTAACAATTTCGATTTACTTTTAAAGTTTCCACCATTCGCTAACTTCACTACATTCAAATTGTCACATTTCAATACCCTTTTTAGTCCCTTTCCAAGTCCTATCTCTTTTAACAGATCATTGCACCATATTATCTCTTTCACTCCTTCCAACACGGCCTCGAGTTCACTCTCCGTTGAAGATAATGCAACCCTTGCCTGCTTCTTGCTTCTCCAATGTATCAGGTCCCCATTTCTATATAATAACATTCCTGTGAAGGATTTAGCGTCTTCCGTACTATCCCATGATGCATCGGTTTCACAGGTGATTTCTCCAGTGACATTTCTGTTTCCAAACTTCAAGCGATAGTCCATTGTCCCTTTTAAATATCTTAATATTCTTTTTAAAGCTGTCATATGTAGTACTTTAGGGTTATTGTTGAATTGTGAAAGACAGCTCACAGCAAATGAAATATCAGGTCTCGCATAGACACACAAATATATAAGTCTTCCCATTAATTCTTGATATTCTTCTGGATTGCACTCTTTACTATCTTGATGATCTTCCAATTTTTGATTTACGTCCATTGGCGATGCTGTAATGTTTCCGTCATTCCATACAGTTCTAACAGTTTTTCTATATACTCTCTTAAATGTACATAGATGATCCCATCATTCTGTTCTATTTGCATACCTAAAAATGTTCTTGCTTCTCCTAAGTTCTTTATATCTATTTCTTCTCCTATCTTGTCCATATGTTTCTTCTCATACTCATCGCTGCTTGAAACTATTATCATATCATCCACATGTATTCCACAATACAAAAAATCATTCTTATCCCTTTTGAAAAATAAACATGGATCCTCCTTTGATTGATTCAGTCCGTTTTTAAGCAACACCTCTGTAAGAAATTCATTCCAACACTTCCCCGCCTGTTTCAGTCCATAAACACTCCTTTTTAACTTACAAACACAGTCCTTTTTTCTCTCGAATCCCCTTGGCAGTTCCATGTAGATTTCTTCCTTTAAATTTCCGTGTAAGAACGCGGTTTTTACATCGTATAATTTTAACTTTCTTGTTTTTTCAGCACACACACTGAATAACAGCCTGACGGTCTCAACTCGAATGACCGGCGCGAACGTCTCTGTATAATCATATCCCGGACGTTGTCCACATCCTACCGCTACCAAATGCGCTTTATATTTTCGTTCCTTAGTGTTGGGGTCCTCCTTAATGTTAAATATCCACTTACTATTAATTACCCTTTTTTCTTTAGGTCGAGGAACAATGTCCCACACGTCGTGTTTTTTCATGGAATCTACTTCTTCATTCATGGCTTGTTTCCACTTTAACCAGCTATCTGATTCTTCAGCTTGTTTGATGTCCTTTGGTATTTCTTCACCTAACACTAACAATGCTAATTGCTTGTCTTTTATTCTCTCCGATCTTCGGAATTCTCCTGTGATCTTCCTTTGCTTCTCTTCCTCTTGCTCCAGATGTTTTCGTGTCATTAATGCCTCTTTTGTTGTTCCTTTTGGTCGTCCTTTGTTCTTCGTTCGAATAGGTTGTCCTTGTATTTCTATCCTTTCCTGGTTTTGCTCGTCCTCAATTTCGTCTTCATTATTCTCTTCATTGTCTTCATTGAAGCCTTCTGAATTTGCGTCTCCATATTCTTCATCTTCCCCATCTGTTATCTCTTCTACAATTCTTTCACAGGGCTCGATCCCCTTACTTTCGTCTTCAAAATCCAATCCTACAATCACTAGATCTTCATCGACCTCAGATTCCCTTTTTCTTCTATTATTTATCAATTCAATTCCAATTTTACTCTCGTCAAATTTCACGTCACAATCATTTCGCACTTTGTCGGTTTCTGGTAAATATATTCTATATGTATTGTTGTTTCCATAACCTATAAAAATCCCTTTGAAGGTCTTTGCGTCAAATTTATTTCTTGAGCCCTCCTTGTTTAATAGATATGCAATACATCCAAACCTCCTCATATAATTTATATTTGTTTTTTTTTTTATACCATAGTTCATAGGGTGTTTTCCCATGTACGCTAGACCTTGCTCTATTTCTTATATGCGTTGCAGAATGTACAGCCTCTGCCCAAAAATTCATGGGTAATTTTGAGTCTGACATTAATGATCTAGTCATTTCTATAAGTGATCGGTTTGCCCTTTCAGCTACTCCATTACATTGAGGTGTTCTCGCTGGGCTAAACTCATGTTTTATTCCCTTTTTCTCTAACCACGTTTTTAAATCAATTGCAATAAATTCACCCCCATTATCCGATCGTAATGATTTTAGTTTCTTTTCAAACTGGTTTTCTTTTCGTACTATTAATTTCTTCAACTCTTCTGCCGCTTCATCTTTTCCATTCAACAATGAAATAAACAACATTCTAGAATAATCATCGATGATTGTAAATATGTACCTTTTTCCTCCTTTTGACGTTGGTGTTATAGGTCCAATCAGATCCATATGCCATAATTCCATAGTACTGTTGGTTTTTCTGCTTCCTAATCTTGGATGCACTTTCCTACAAGCCTTTCCCTCGACACAACATTCGCACTGTACAATCATTTTATTTTTGTCCTTCAATCCAATTACCAGTTCTTCTTTCTTCATTATCTCTATGTCTCTCTTATTTATATGCCCCAGTCTCAGATGCCAGTTGTCTTCATCCATTGTGGCTATTGCAGCTTCATTTTCCATTATTTTTGATTCTACATAATAAGCATTACCTTTTCGCACTGCAGTCATTTGTGCTTTACCTGCTTCATTATATATTACTGCTCCTAATCTGTCAAATTTAACATTATACCCATAATCTGTGCATTTGGCAACAGACAATAACTTTGTATTCAAATCTGGGACAAGAAGTACGTTGTTTAATCTTACCCTATTTTCAATTTCTTCCTGTTTCATCACTACCTCTCCTTTTCCTTTGGAAATCAGTTTTCTCCCTTCCTTATCTGCTAATGTAATTTCTCTTTCTTCATCTTCAACCCCATCAAATATTGTTGTGTCGCTTGTCATATGGCTGGTGGCCCCTGAGTCTAATAACCATGTTGTATTTTTAACACTTGTTCCCAAAATGTCCTGTGACTTGTTTCCTTTTGTATTGTCCACAAACAAATAATCATTCACATTCCTAACAGCCTCAGTCTCATCATTAGATTTCATCATTGCTTCACTTTTTCCTCGTCCACGTCCATTTCCTCTTCCATGTTGATTCCATTGGTATCTTCCTTGTTGTCCTCTTCCACGTGATGGTTTATATCCTTTTTGTTCCTTGCAATCCGTTGAAATATGACCAAAACCTTGACAATTAAAACATTTTTGCTTTGAAAAACATTCGCCAGACACATGACCCTTCTTTCCACAGTTGTAACAGATAACCTCACTTTTTGACTTTTCTCTTGCCTTTCTTATGTTTTCTTGATCTCTTGACATCCTTTCTCCGTTTCTATTTTCTTGTCGAAATTCTTCTTGCTTCAACGCATACCTTATGTCATTTATAGTTATGTCTCTTTGGTTTTCTAATATTCTTACATTTTGATCAAACTCGACTCTAAGGCCTTCCAAGATATACATTTTCAATTCATAGTCTTCTATGAATTTTCCCAGTTGCGTGCACTGATTTCTTAGAGCTTCAGCTCTGTTAATGAAACCATCCACGTTCTCATCTTTCTTCATTCTCAAACTTGTTAGTTCACTTAATGATCTCGCCTTTGTTTGTTCTGACTCAGCTGCCATATTTTCTTTTATTTTATTCCATAATTTATCCGCACTTTGTTCATTACTGTATCTTAATAACTGTGCCTTTGTCATCGTGTTTATTATTATTGCCCTTGCAGCATGGTTGTCGTCGTCCCACGTGTTCCATATCGTGAATTTCTTCTCATATTCATCTTCATCTTGTTCAGGTTTCTCCGGTTCCTTCACACCCATTATTTTCTTCCATAACTTTTTTGCCCTTAGAATTCCTTCTATTTTTTCTCTCCAGAGGAAATAATTTTTGTCGTCCAATGGTTCGACTGTCGTCAAATTCCATCCATCCGCCATTATGCTCCTTATTCCTTCTTCGCACGTGGCACACGTTTTCACCTTTTAAATTTTTCCGTTTTTCGACGAATCTCTCTAACCACGCACTCTGCTACCACATTGTGGGGTAGACGACAAAATAACAGTTCACTCTTTAGCTTTTGTAGTTAATTAATTATATTATTACAAACATATAGAAAATAGAATGGATATTCGAAAAACATAACCTCCTTTGCTCTTACATGGTTCACATTGTACTACCGCGTTTCACCACACATCCCAGCAGGTGGCTTACATGGTTGCCAACCTCTGGCAACAAAAACAACCTCACAAAAATCTGAACAGTCAGATTGACCTTCATTTTCCTGATTTTATGTTTTCTCACATGACCATCATGTAGTTTCGGCATTTGCTGTTTTATATTATTTACACTATTAGTGTCGATATCATACGCTAATTCTATTGTGTCCCAGGACGCAAAATATCGACGTTTTTCCCCAATCTTTCTCACATTATCAGTGTTTTCGTCAATTTCTAGAAGAAATTCCGTTGTGATGACAAACTTCCAGATTTTCATTCTTACTTGTTTTCCCATGTGGGAAAATAACTTCTAGGTCTTTTGTTAAGAGATTGTTTCGCTCCCCCTTAATCAAATGCGGAGGGTCAAAAAGAGGAATGATGATTTGTCGCGCTAGTTCAATTCTCCCAGCTGAAAATAATAGTGTTACTTAATTCGCTATAAAAGATATTGTACAATAACTGAAATTTTCTGCGAGTGGGAATGAGAGAAAAAGGTCATGACCATGGGCACATGGACATTCTTCTCTTATATTTTGCTCGTGGAGTGTGATGGTATAGTTTTGCGGAGGAGGGTAAGGACACACTGTTTATACTTACAAAAAAATCTGTTTTCTTTAAGGCATATAGCTTTTGTTTCGTTTAAAAGATTACTGATACAGGAAACATTTGTCTGTCCCTGATCGCACACTGTGGCAACCAGCTTAAATCCACATTTGGTGATAGCTTGTGCTAATTCTTTAATGCATCGCATTAATTGAATAGCACTGGTAGCTGCTTTACAAAAATTGTACGATAAAGGTATCTTCCAATTTGTGTGGATTCCTCTCAACATAAAAACAAGAGCATGATCGGCAAACTTATTAGTTCTCCCATTGCTCCAATCTTCGAATCCTATGATTCTATCTTCGCGTCGGGAATAAGAAAGTTGTGCTTGCAAGGAAACTTCGTCCCATAGCAGGAAGCATACCTTCTCCTTCTTTAGCATATTAGACCGCTGTTTTTTCAGGTGATCAAAAATCAATTGGTTGACACCAGCTTTTAAAGGAATTTTGTGTAAGAAGTTCTGTAATGAGCGTGAGGTTCATTCAGAATAAAAATTTTGCTAAGAAGTCTATTACATTGTGGGGACTGTTTTAAAATAGCTAGTGCTAAAACTTTGTTATCTAAGGTGAATCGTCCATCCTATAAAACAAATTGTAAATATTCAAATACCAAATTTAATTAAATGAAGAATTACAATTATATCGCACTACGCTGAAGTATCCAATTACTGTGCGCTGTTGTAGGACTTCCAGAGTTTTCGCTAGTGAAAATAACTTTAGTAATGATATTTAATTGTCTTAAGAATTTAAAGATAAATTTCAATGAAATTCTTTTATCGATATAAATTTTTCCACGAAACAAATATCACATGTTCTTTGGATATTATTAAACATAAAAAAAGAAGTTCTGGAATCAGTTACTGTGTGCCTACAATCTCCAAAGATCAGTTAATGTGCCTCACTTATTGTGCCCCTTCCCTGAATATTGTGCTACAATTACTGTGCTTCCACCCTAAATACTGTGCTGCAATTACTGTTATTTCCCTCAATACTGTGTCCCAATAACTGTGCACGATAAATATGTAATAGTTAACATACTTTAATAAATTTTAGTAGCAATAATATTAATAATAACTTTTTTTTTGTATTTTAAGAACTTCTGTGTGTTACATGTTTAATTTTAACAAATAAATAAATAACTGAATTTAAAAAAAAAAATTAATATCTTTTATTCGATAAATACAAAGTTAATTATGCGTAATGATAAACTAGAGGCACAGTAATTGGGAACCCCACAGTAATTGGATACTTTACCCTGTTATTATGAACAATATTATATTCTCAAAAATTAATGAAACCGACATGATAGATGACAATTTTCACTTACATTAGCTTTTTTGTGTACATTCCGAATCTGCATTTCAAGAAATGCTAGTTGTGTTTTAGATAGACCTTTTAGTTTTTTCATTTGCACCGTTCCCATGTACTTTTCAGCACTTTCTAACCTCTCCTTTAATGTACCCAGTGTATGCATCTGCTTAGATTGTTTCTTTAATAAAGTAGAGGCTATCCTATGCAGACGTCTAGCTATTGGTGTTAACTTGATTTTACTTGTTATTGAACCAAGCAGTACTCGTCTTATACAACTTTTGGGAGTTGAGTGGATAGCTTCCTTCGAAGCAAAATCGGAAGATGAAGAAGGTATATTCTGCACACTAGAGGCAGATTCAGGAATAGTATGTACACCAATTGTATTATGCTCTATTCCTTCATCAAGAGTTCCACTACTCTTACAAGGAATGATCTGTATATTATCAGAATTGGGCAAAAGCATTGGATTTTCAAAACTACAATCACCCTGCGTCTTCTAATCTTCTACTCTCACATTTGTTAATGAGGCAGAAGAACTGATGTTTAATATTGTTACGTTTTGTGCTCGGCATAACGGTTTAATAGATGGTAACAAGAACAGGAACGGAACATAAACAGTAATACAGTAACTAGTACAATCTCTGAACGGGTAAATATGGGTATCGATGCGTCTGCTTATAATGGCGGCTGACTCTGGAATGACAGCTTGACAGGCGATCGCCTTCTTCTCGCTGTCCTCTTGCCCCGCTCGCGAGCACCAGTGGGCCTTGGGTTCCCATCCAAGGGGTGTTCGCAACACTGCTCCCCCCTCCGGGGAAGCGGTCGTCCCGGCCGCTGCAGTTTCTCCGTCTCCTGCAGCCGTACCCTGGTCCGGAAGGGTGGAAAAGACACCGCGTGGCCCCTTCCGTCCGCTGCCTCGACATTCGCCTTCCCGCCCAGGGGAAAACCACTCCAAAAACCCTGGGCAAGGCGTGGGTACGTGGGTCTTCGCGCCTCTGCCCTCCACTTGCGTCTTCGAACTCGCATGTTTCTTTCTTGCGCGGCCTTCCTCATCTCCGACGGCGCATCTTCTTCTTGGGCAGAGACGGGTGGAGCTTCCTGTTTCTCCGAAGGTCGGGACTCCTCGTCCCTTCAGCCGTCGGGAGGCACGGCGTGGCTCGTGCGACGGCTCGGCGGTCTGGGTCTTCCTCGGCGGCGGTTCCTCCGAGGCTCCAACGGCGGAATCCCGCGACGCTCCGGAACATCCTTGGGCAGCTCCGCTCCGTCCATCGCCCCTTAGCAGCCTGGCCGCTCCGGCGCTGCATCCTGGTTCGGCCTCGACTGCATCCTGGTTCGTCCTCGGCGTCCCAGCAGTCCTGCGCGACACTTCGCTCTCCGGGGTTCCCTTGTGAAAGAAACGTTGCTCTCATTAGACAGGAACCGAAGGCAGCCCGTTGGGGCCGCACGAGCCGGAAAGCCAGAAAGGAAGGCCGAGCACGCAAGCAGAGGGTCGCAGCTAGTTGCAAGCATGCAAGCGGCCCAACCCCCAGTCCAGCCACCCGTCTCGTCAGCCCTGGCCGTCTTCTCTCTTCTTCCAATCCTGAGACCTTGACTTCAAGATGGCCCCATTCCTCTTCTTAGTATCTGGTGCTGACCCAGGGAACCGTCCTTTGCAGCTCGTCAACGCCCCCGTCTCCGCGATGTCTCCCCCGGCCGACCCGTGCAACTGCGTCGCACATCCGTCCGGTGAAGGGCGACACCATTTCCCGCCTGCTGTCCACCCCTTACGTACTGCTACCTGGGGATCCCCCTGAGTTCCACACCGGAGAATGCTCCGGGGCTCAGAAGGTTCTCTACCAGGGGGGCTAGCGAGGCGGTTTCACGTATGTCCGCGCCTCGCTGCGGACCACCACGCTATTGTGGCACATTCGGGGAATTCGGGGTCGCATCCGAGCCGCGGTGGCAGTCCCCCGACACCTTGTCCCTCGTCGTGGGGTATCGTGTTCCCTAAAACAGACTAAAAAAAGGGGGCCGGGCTACGAAGGCGGACTCCGCAGCCCAGTCCACTAGATTAGCTTAATCTAATCTTCCTTCTTGAGTCCATGTCCTGCGACGTCTTCACTCCTCTTGCAGTTGTCCTTCATACTTCGCAAGGCGGCGCACGTGGACCACCTTGCACTTCTTCCTGCGTGATCGTTGGATCCTGTAGACGACGTCGTTAATCCTGTCCACTACCGTGTAGGGGCCTTCCCAATCCGCTTGTAGTTTTGGGCACTTCCCTTTCACTCTTCGTGGTTCGAACAACCACACTCGTTCTCCTGGCTGGAACTCCACCGCGTGAACCCCGCTGTCGTACCACGACTTCATCTTCGAACTGTAGACATCCAGGCGGCATCGAACGAACTCATGAATCTTCGTCATCTTCCCTTGGATCCATTCGGAATATCCCTTTTCGACGTCCTCTTCTTGTTCCACTTCCGGGGGCAGTCCTCTCCATAACTGCAGGGGTAGAAGTAGTTCCTGGCCGTACAGGGTCATCGCTGGTGTCAGTTGTGTAGCCTCATGCCGTGCTGACCTGTAGGCGAGGAGGAACATGGGGATCCACTCGTCCCAGTCCCGCTGGTGCTCCGAAACGAACATTGCAAGGTATTGGAGCAATGTCCTGTTCAGGCGTTCTACCAGTCCGTCAGATTGAGGGTGCAGGGGAGTTGTTCGTGTTTTCCTGACTCCAAGCAGCTTCAGCAGTTCTTTGAAAACGGAGGACTCAAAGTTCCTTACTTGGTCGGTATGTATCTCCAAAGGTACACCATGACGACACACTACGTTGTGCAGAAGAGCCAGACGAACTGTTGGCGGATCTTCGCCAAGGTCTTGTTCACTCCGAAGTGTCCAGCTGCTGGCGCATCGTGAAACTCCTTCAGGACCTCCGCAACCCTTTCGCGCGGCACCACCAACAGCCATGAGGCCGTTGTACCGTTGTGGGACTCCCATTTCCTAAAAAGCAAACCTTCGTGAACCTCCAGCGAATCCCAGATCGACCAGTAATATTTCAACTGTGGGGAGAAACGAGCAATGTCCTGCCAGCCCGGCTTCTCCCCTTCCTCCTTCTTTTTAAGGATGAAACCAATCTCTTCATCCTTCTCATGGCTTCGTTTCCACTCGTTCCGGTTGTCTTCGCAGAAGATCCTGTCAATCTTCTTCGTGGAAACTTCCACTCCAGCTTCTTTCTTCTCCAGTCGATCGCAGTTTTTACAATCTTCCTCGATGCACGGTCTTCGTGAAAGTCCATCGGCATTACCGTGGGCTTTTCCTGCGCGATGGCGAATCTCGAAGTCATACTCCTGGAGTCGCTCGATCCAGCGGGCGACCTGCCCGTCGGGGCACTTGGAGGTCAGCAGCCAGCGAATCGCTGCATGGTCCGTCCTTATCAAGAACTTTCGACCATAGAGGTAGTGGTGGAAATGCTCCACAGATTTCACCACTGTCAGCAGCTCTCTCCGGGTGACGCAGTAGTTCCTCTCTGTTTTTCCCAAGGTTTTGGAGAAATAGGCTACGACCTTTTCCTGTCCTTCGTGCTCCTGTGAGAAGACGCCGCCTATGGCAAAATTAGAGGCGTCCGTTCCAGAATGAAGTCCTTGTTTATCACCGGGTAGGCTAGTATCGGTGCTCCGGTAAGTTTCTTCTTCAACTCCTGGAAAACTCCTTGGCATTCCTCGGTCCATTCGTAGTTTTGTTTGGCCTCGGTGAGGCGATGGAGGGGCATGGCGATCCTGGAGAAATCCTTTACAAATTTCCGGTAGTATGTGCACAATCCTAGGAAGCTTCTTAATTCCGTGACGTTCTTCGGCTGTGGCCATTCCGAGATGGTTTTAATCTTCTCCGGGTCTGCCCTGACTCCGCTCTCCGTAACGATGTGGCCCAGATACTTTACTTCTCGGCAGAAGAAAGAGCACTTCTTGGGGCTCAACCACAGTCCGGCTTGACGTAAGCGCGAAAACACCGTCCGTAGGCGCTCGAGCTCCTGTTCGAAGTCATTCCCGTAGATGATGATGTCGTCCAAGTAAACCAAGCAGATCTTCCACGTCAGGTCTCGAAGTACGTCTTCCAGCAGTCGCTTGAAAGTTGCAGGGGCGTTGCAGAGCCCAAAGGGCATGACCTTGAACTGCCACAGTCCCGTCCCCACCGAAAACGCAGTCTTCTCTCGGTCCTCTTCGTCCATGGAAAGCTGCCAGTATCCGCTCTGCAGGTTCACGGTTGAAAACCAGGAAGATCCAGCGAGGGCGTCCAGGGTATCCTCTATACGGGGCAGAGGATACGAGTCCTTCTTCGTCACCTCGTTCAGGCGACGGAAATCCACGCAGAACCACGGGCCTCGCGATTCCTCGATCACGCCCTGAGCCAACATCTTCCTGAGTAGCTCTTCCACTTCCGCTCGACGGTGCAGCGACAACCTCCTTGGCGCCTGTTTAATGGGCTCGCGATCTCCGGTGTCAATAGTGTGTTTGACCCGGTCGCAGTTCCCAATCTGGCCCGAGTCCGAAGCGAAAACGTCCTAAAATTCGCAAAGCAATTCAGCGAAAAGATTCATCTGTCCTTCTGACAAACCTGTCGAGCAGCGCGTGTACAGCTCCTCCAAGTGCTGTGGGACGACCGTTTCCCTTTCTCCTTCTTGGACGACCGTTTCCCTTTCTCCTTCCTGTTTCCCCTCCTCGGCGGCCGGCTCACCAAAGCGTATCTCCAGTCCGTCGGGAAGGCACAGCACATTCCGGGAAAGGTCGATGCTGCAACGGTGCTTCCTCAGGAACGCCGCCCCCCGGATGTATTTTTCTACCATGTCGACGACAACGAAGTCTTCCACGCTCGACAATCCTCCAACGCAGACTTCCAGACTCTTCTTGCCGAACACCTTCATCTTCTCTCCCGTAGTGGAGCGAATATCCAGCCTCGCTTGGACGATGCCCTTCGTCGCACACAGCTCCTTGTCCAGCAGGTTGATAGGCGAACCTGTGTCAAGGATAATTTTACAAGGCTTTCCGCCGATTTTTCCACATACGTATATCTCATCGGTAGGATTCCATTGACGCCCAGTCGCCTCCTGCATTGCCACACTCTTGAAGACCGGGGGACTGTTCCTTTCGGTTCGGCGTCTCCCCCTTACGCCGTCCTCTTCGCGTTTCCCTGGAACGGCCTTTTTGGTGGAGCAGCTCCTGTCTGGCCGTTCTTGGCCTTGAAACAATCCTTTTGCAGGTGTCCCGTCTTGCGGCAGAGCCAGCAGGTTCTCGGCGGGACTGCTCGCTCCTCTGGTTTGGCGGGCCTCCTCCTCTTCTCGGGGCACCTCGAATTTTCCGAGTGCTTAGCTTTCCACTTTTCTACGTCTCTACTTTGCGGCTCGGCCGCGGAGCCGCGAGACATCGCCTCCACGGCCCCGATTTCTAACGGCCTGGTCACCGCGGTTCTTAGGGTCGTGAACCCGCCGAGTCGCTGTTCCCGTTGCATAACAGAGCTCGACAACGCTGTAACGAACTGGGATGCGGCGAGTTTGTCGCGGGTTTCTACCGGACATTCGGCAAACGCGGACTGCGCTAAGCGCTCAATTTTGGTGGCGAGCGAAGAGATGCTTTCATCCCTCCGCTGCCAATGGCTCTGGAAGAGTACGTAGTTCAGATTCGAAAGATTCTTCGCCCCGTAGCGGAATTCGAGCGCCGACACCAATTCCGAAAAGCTCTCACATTGAGCGGCGCACAGTGGGGCATTTCGGGTCGAAACACGGCACTAAGTCCTTCTACAAAAATATCGCCAAACTGCAATTTTTTTCTACAGGTAGTTGATTGCATATTCGGGTGATAATGTAGTATGCTTGTTTTTCACATTCATTAATTTTTAATGCGACTACATGGTTTTGAAGAGGGAAACCACGAAATTCTTCAGAACTTGTATCGTTATTTATAGTTTTATTGTTTGCTTAATTCAACTAATTATTGGTGGGATTAAGTGTTGAGGTATGTATTTGATGTGTACCAAATTTGATTTTGATATCTCTGATATTTTTAGAATTATACCTTACTGAAATTCCCAATTATCATTGTTTATTTTGAACGAGAGTTCAGTGGAGTTCAGTGTTCTTACTGGTTGCATTGGAAAGGGAAAAGCCTTACCTTTATCGTACAAAAAAATGGCTGCTACTAGCTGCTATTGGGGTAGTTAGAGGGGCGAGAAGAGGTCCATCATGCGTTCATTTTGATAAAAATGGCTCTCCTGTCATTGAAACTCAAAGTAAATGAAGTATTTTTACATGGGGTTTGTTGCAAATGTAACATCACTGATTGAAAGTATTAAAAAATACTATAAAAAAAGGCACGATCCCTCCCCTCGTTATAATCGCCCAAATTTGGTCCCTCGCGGAATGAGTAGAATTGCGGTGTCATATATTCCGCCTCCTATGTTTATCTGAAACATAAAAACCAATCAAGACATTAAAATTTATTACATTTTGTTTTGTTGACCGAGCCGATTCTTACATTTCGCATTTAAAACAAAATGGCGGACTGTCAAACTGTAGGTATCGATTTTCGGTACTGAAAGTGTAGGTTTGACAGTCCGCCATTTTGTTTTAAAATGCAAAATTTAACAATCGGCTCGGTCAACAAAGCAAAATGTAATAAAGTTTAATGTCTTAATTTGTTTTTATGTTTCAGAGAAGCATAGAGGGCGGAATTTATGGCACCGTAAGAGACCAACTTTGAGCGATTATAGCGAAGGGATGGAGGGTGTCTTTTCTTTATTAAAAATTCTTTTAATACTTTCAAACACTGGTCTTTCGTTTGCAATGTTACGTACGCAGATTTATCTTTCACTTTCTAACCCTTTCGGGTGTCCGGAATGCACGTGACCCGGCGGGGTCACCGTTTCCTGCAGTGGTGCAATGCAACCGAGTTTTCCCCGAAAACCTAATATTCAATGAAGGCACTCATATCCCCACTACTTTTTAGCCGAATTTCACTGTATAAAAAGGGCCACGAATCAACACTCGGGGGCTCACTTGAAGTCTAGCACGTTTAGACGAAAGACGCTAACGAGATCGTGTAACGCTCTTCTCCAAGTATTAATTCAACTTAAGCCAAACAGTACGTAAAGTACCTGATAGGTGTTGTTATTGTTACTATATTCAAATCTTTGAGACCCCTGCATTTATCAGTGCGTCAAAACCGAGAGGTGGACTTAGGTACCGCGACAAACATAAACGGTAACAATTTTAAGAGATTGAATTTATAGAATAGAATTTGTTATTTCTAATTCAGAGTTCTTTTATTTGAATCAACCATCATCTGAATTTCCTCTTCGAGATAACCCCACATAGGTACTCCTTTACCGCTCAAGGTGTACCACATTATATAGTTACGAGGTTAAACTAACATTCCTAGTGGCTCCCGGGGATACCAGACCCCGGTTCGTCCACGATTTCCACCTTCCTAGCGGCTCCCGGGGATACCAGACCCCGGTTCGTTCGTCAAGCTTACTTTCCTAGTGGCTCCCGGGAATACCAGACCCCGGTTAGTCCGCTACTAACAAACTCAAACAACCAAATTCAATCCTCGACCTCGCAGCCGCCATTCTGACTGCCCTCAGCCTCGCCTCGTAACAGCAACAACCCCCATCTTTCGAGCTTTTCAGTTTCAGATAGAAAAAAAATCATTAACACTGCTCAATTTTCAGGCCAAAAAAGTACCATATGGTCCATTAAATAAACAAATTTTATTAATTTTTCTGTACCAATAGTACCACAAGTATGCGCTCTAACCGAATGAAATGAAAAAATTAAAGATAAATATATGATTTTAGTCAGAAAATGTTTGGTGCCGCGTTTCGACCCGAAATGCCCCACTGTGCGTCGTAAGGACGCTCCTCGCCGCGCCCCCAAGGGAAGCGACCAAGGCCGTAGCCTTCCTTTGGTCGTCCCAACCATTCGCGCGCGCGATCATTTCGAACTACACCTTGTACTCCTTCCACGAATTTTTCCCGTCAAATGTCGTTGGTTTCACGGCGTACCCTAAGCTAAGAACGCGCGGTCCCGACGAAGGGGCAGCAGCGGGCGCACTAACGGGAGCGGGAACATGCGCCGGAGGAACACTATTAGCAACACTATTTTCACTACTTACACTTGGCACAGTCTTTCCACCCCGAGGGCCCGCGCCGCTACCTCCTGAGCTATGGCTATTCTGTAACGAGGCGGTTACGCTCTTCTAACTCCGCCATCCGCGGCTCAAAAGCTTCCTGTGCCTAGCGGTCGGCGGCCTCCCTGCGTTGGTCTTCCCTCAGCCGGCGAGCTGCATCGTCTCTCCGCTGTTCCTGCATCTGCCCAACGATGCTGAGCTGGAGGCTGGTGAAAAGTTCCTGCAGAGACGGGTCGCCCGATGCTCCGGAAGGGGGGTCCGCAGGGGCCGTGGAAGCCGCGGAAGCGCGAGTGGGCATGCCGCTCCCGGCGGGAATCCCACTTCTGACACCAATGTTACGTTTTGTGCTCGGCATAACGGTTTAATAGATGGTAACAAGAACAGGAACGGAACATAAACAGTAATACAGTAACTAGTACAATCTCTGAACGGGTAAATATGGGTATCGATGCGTCTGCTTATAATGGCGGCTGACTCTCGAATGACAGCTTGATAGGCGATCGATCGGATCGCCTTCTTCTCGCTGTCCTCTTGTCCCGCTCGCGAGCACCAGTGGGCCTTGGGTTCTCATCCAAGGGGTGTTCGCAATAATATCAATTCAGGAATTGCATCTTGTTTCAATGTTTGACGAATACGTGTACTGTTATAGGAACTTTTTAAAAAATGCAGTTGGCAAACTTTATATTTGCGTAATTCATTACATGTGAGACCATGCAGGCTTGGATTATTAATAGCCTTTACCCATTTCTCACTCCTTTCCACATTGTTGGGAAAGCTGTGCCTCTTTACACTGCTGCTTGATCTGCAACCGGGCACTACACACCTCCAATAATATTCTTTTCCTTTCCCTGCAATGCCAAAAAATTCATTTTTGTCTTTTGATAGTACATATTTCGCAGTTACAATCCAAAAATACAAGTTTTGAGTTTATGAAAACTGTACATGAAACTTTCTTACCTGCCACTGTATTCGATGTTGCTCCTTTCTCAAGTACATTCATTTTAAAATTATAAAATACTATTATTAAAATGAATTATAAAATACTATTATTAAAATGAATTATAAAATACTATTATTAAAATGAATTATAAAATACTATTATTAAAATGAATTATAAAATACTATTATTAAAATGAATTATAAAATACTATTATTAAAATGAATTATGAACTATTATTATTTTTATACTTCAGAGTATTCTGAATAACACTTGCTAAGTACACCTAAAAACTGAATCTGTGGATGCACGTCAATGTTTATCAATGGCTGCTAATGGCTGCAAATGGCTGGCGAAGCTTCGTGAAGCGTTGGCAGTAAGTGTGCGTAACTCTCAGCCAAGTCAACGTGTACGTACAGAAACAGACACAATTTAAATTAAGAGAGCCTGCTGTTTCTGCCCTAAAACACTATTCCGGAAGTTCAAATCTTAGTTTCTACCCCCTGCAGGGATCGGTGGACTCGAGCTGTCCCTAGACACCTACAGGAGCGGTGGTACAGATCGCGCAATGTAACTTTGCCTCCGAGCGGCGACCAACGGCGACTGAGTTGGCCATGACACGGCCGTGCGTGCGAGAGAGTCAGACCGTCGGCGGCCGATGGCCTGACTCTCTCGCACGCACGGCGAGTCATGGCCAACTCAGTCGCCGCTGGTCGCCGCTCGGAGGCAAAGTTATATTGCGCGATCTGTATGTGTGCGTGAATTGACGCCAGCGCGAAGCCAGCCAAGTGGCGACAACGCGAGGCGAATGTGACGTCTCGAATGTACCGATGCCAGCGCCAAGCCAAGTCTCTGACCAATAGCTGCGGACCCTGCGGTGGACTCGGGCTACGCATAGCTCGAGTCTGACGAAGCTACACTAGCAGCGAGTCCACTCTGGTTCACGCATACATTACAACCGCTCCTGTAGGTGTCTAGGGACAGCCCGAGTCCACCGATCACTGCATGCACATTTTGTGAAGAACTGCATCTAATACTGCGGTTAGAAAAGAAAATTAAAACGAAAATGTAGACGACTGATTTACTGTTTTTCTGAAAAAA